>OY756209.1:92821915-93548875 GCA_963576795.1 Metopia argyrocephala
ATTTTTCAAAAACCATTTACAAGTCAATACACTCAAAACACATTTTGCCCATTATAGCCCACTGTGTGGATTGTGACAAAATTTGGAAAGTGGGGTGTGATGCGGGACAATCTGGCCTACATTATGGCATATACGGTATATTCGGGCAAACTTATAGTTTCGAACAAAATTTTTCAAAAACCATTTACAAGTCAATACACTCAAAACACATTTTGCCCATTATAGCCCACTGTGTAGATTGTGACAAAATTTGGAAAGTGGGGTGTGATGCGGGGCAGTCTGGCCTACATTATGGCATATACGGTATATTCGGGCAAACTTATAGTTTCGAACAAAATTTTTCAAAAACCATTTACAAGTCAATACACTCAAAACACATTTTGCCCATTGTAGCCCACTGTGTGAATTGTGACAAAATTCGGAAAGTGGGGTGTGATGCGGGGCAGTCTGGCCTACATTATGGCATATACGGTATATTCGGGCCAGACTGCTCCGCATCACACCCCACTTTCCAAATTTTGTCACAATCCACACAGTGGGCTATAATGGGCAAAATGTGTTTTGAGTGTATTGACTTGTAAATGGTTTTTGAAAAATTTTGTTCGAAACTATAAGTTTGCCCGAATATACCGTATATGCCATAATGTAGGCCAGATTGTCCCGCATCACACCCTACTTTCCAAATTTTGTCACAATCCACACAGTGGGCTATAATGGGCAAAATGTGTTTTGAGTGTATTGACTTGTAAATGGTTTTTGAAAAATTTTGTTCGAAACTATAAGTTTGCCCGAATATACCGCATATGCCATAATGTAGGCCCGACTGGCCCGCATCACACCCCTTTTCCGAATTTTGTCACAATTCACACAGTGGGCTACAATGGGCAAAATGTGTTTTGAGTGTATTGACTTGTAAATGGTTTTTGAAAAATTTTGTTCGAAACTATAAGTTTGCCCGAATATACCGTATATGCCATAATGTAGGCCAGACTGCCCCGCATCACACCCCACTTTCCGAATTTTGTCACAATTCACACAGTGGGCTACAATGGGCAAAATGTGTTTTGAGTGTAGTGACTTCGAAATGGTTTTTGAAAAATTTTGTTCGAAACTATAAGTTTGCCCGAATATACCGTATATGCCATAATGTAGGCCAGATTGTCCCGCATCACACCCCACTTTCCAAATTTTGTCACAATCCACACAGTGGGCTATAATGGGCAAAATGTGTTTTGAGTGTATTGACTTGTAAATGGTTTTTGAAAAATTTTGTTCGAAACTATAAGTTTGCCCGAATATACCGTATATGCCATAATGTAGGCCAGACTGCCCCGCATCACACCCCACTTTCCGAATTTTGTCACAATTCACACAGTGGGCTACAATGGGCAAAATGTGTTTTGAGTGTATTGACTTGTAAATGGTTTTTGAAAAATTTTGTTCGAAACTATAAGTTTGCCCGAATATACCGTATATGCCATAATGTAGGCCAGACTGCCCCGCATCACACCCCACTTTCCGAATTTTGTCACAATTCACACAGTGGGCTACAATGGGCAAAATGTGTTTTGAGTGTATTGACTTCGAAATGGTTTTTGAAAAATTTTGTTCGAAACTATAAGTTTGCCCGAATATACCGTATATGCCATAATGTAGGCCAGATTGTCCCGCATCACACCCCACTTTCCAAATTTTGTCACAATTCACACAGTGGGCTATAATGGGCAAAATGTGTTTTGAGTGTATTGACTTGTAAATGGTTTTTGAAAAATTTTGTTCGAAACTATAAGTTTGCCCGAATATACCGTATATGCCATAATGTAGGCCAGATTGTCCCGCATCACACCCCACTTTCCAAATTTTATCACAATCCACACAGTGGGCTATAATGGGCAAAATGTGTTTTGAGTGTATTGACTTGTAAATGGTTTTTGAAAAATTTTGTTCGAAACTATAAGTTTGCCCGAATATACCGTATATGCCATAATGTAGGCCAGACTGCCCCGCATCACACCCCACTTTCCAAATTTTGTCACAATCTACACAGTGGGCTATAATGGGCAAAATGTGTTTTGAGTGTATTGACTTGTAAATGGTTTTTGAAAAATTTTGTTCGAAACTATAAGTTTGCCCGAATATACCGTATATGCCATAATGTAGGCCAGACTGCCCCGCATCACACCCCACTTTCCGAATTTTGTCACAATTCACACAGTGGGCTACAATGGGCAAAATGTGTTTTGAGTGTATTGACTTCGAAATGGTTTTTGAAAAATTTTGTTCGAAACTATAAGTTTGCCCGAATATACCGTATATGCCATAATGTAGGCCAGACTGCCCCGCATCACACCCCACTTTCCGAATTTTGTCACAATTCACACAGTGGGCTACAATGGGCAAAATGTGTTTTGAGTGTATTGACTTCGAAATGGTTTTTGAAAAATTTTGTTCGAAACTATAAGTTTGCCCGAATATACCGTATATGCCATAATGTAGGCCAGATTGTCCCGCATCACACCCCACTTTCCAAATTTTGTCACAATCCACACAGTGGGCTATAATGGGCAAAATGTGTTTTGAGTGTATTGACTTGTAAATGGTTTTTGAAAAATTTTGTTCGAAACTATAAGTTTGCCCGAATATACCGTATATGCCATAATGTAGGCCAGATTGTCCCGCATCACACCCCACTTTCCAAATTTTGTCACAATTCACACAGTGGGCTACAATGGGCAAAATGTGTTTCATTAAAGGTTCTTTAAAAATTTGATTGTTTATATTATATGTCCAATTCATATTTAATTTAATTATTTATAAACTATAGAATACAGTCTACTCTCTGCTTATTTTATAAAAAATAAAAATAATTTTATCATATTTCAATTTTAATTTAAATAATCAGTAAATCATTATAATATAATGTAAGAACCTATTAAAAGCGTAAATGCAATTTAAATACAGCTTTCATATATTTTATTAAGTTTAATTTTCTGTACATAATTTGTATATTTTTAATGTTAATTAAAAATTTATAATATAATTATAAATTCGTATAAAGTTGTTTATATGTTAGAAACTAGAAAAGTTTGTTAAAATGTTCAAATTTGCCAGCACTTAAAAGTTTGTTAAAATGTTCATATTTGGCTGCATTTAAATGAGTCCATGTACTACTAACTAGAAGAAGAAAATTCTCTTTTCTTATCTGTAGTCTGCACATTTCCTGCAAATGAGAATAAAAGCAGGTTTGCAGAAAAAATTTCTTAGTCAAGGCAAAAACCTAAAAAAGTTTGCCAAAAAAAAGTTTGTTATCTTCTCCGCCGCAGTCAGTCTAAATGTTTTTGTGAAATAATTTGTGAAGTAGAAAATCAAACATAAATTAATTAAAAGATTGCAATAACATTCCTATTAAACGAAAGATTTAATAAAACTAATTATAAAATGTCTTATATGCAACAAGCCCAAATGCCCGATCAGCAGTTTTTATGGGATGTCTTTCAAAGGTAAGAGAATTTTGCAGTTGTAATTTTTTAGCTGTATTTATCTCGACATAAAAAATATAAATCCGCATTCCAATTATTTATATATTAATATAAATATAGTATAATTATAGGGTCGATAAAGATCGAAGCGGTTATATATCAGCAGATGAATTGCAAGTAGCATTGTCAAATGGCACATGGAGCCCATTTAATCCAGAGACTGTACGTTTAATGATTGGAATGTTTGATAGAGAAAATAGGGGGACAGTTTCCTTTCAAGATTTTGGTGCTCTTTGGAAGTACGTCACAGACTGGCAAAATTGTTTTCGGTCTTTTGACCGTGATAACTCCGGAAACATTGATAAAGGTGAATTGAAAACTGCGTTGACATCTTTTGGTTACCGGCTTTCCGATAATATTATTGACCTGTTGCTGCGTAAGTTCGATCGTTTTGGAAGAGGAACGATTTTATTTGATGACTTTATACAATGTTGCATTGTGTTATACGTAAGTAGATGTTATACTTAGATACATTTTAAACAGCCATATTTAAAAAATTTTAAATTCACAGACATTAACCTCTGCTTTTCGACAACATGACACAGATATGGATGGTGTTATAACAATTCATTACGAACAATTTTTAAGTATGGTATTTTCTTTAAAAATTTAATAGATATTTCAAATCAAAAAAATAAGGAATACATTAGTTTTACTATATGTGCCAAATGGAAAGAAAAAATTAAGCAATAGCCTAAACAAAGTTTTATATTTATAATAATTACAAAAAATATTATTTACACATATGTACGTTACTAATCAATCAAAACTATTTTGAAGTATGAAAATAAAAATAAGTTTATTCTTTACACTTTGCTAAGTATTTTCAGGTGAACTATTTTTCCAATTTGTTACGTGTCTTAACTAATTTAAGTTAAAGAATAAAATACAAAGTTTCTCGTATAAAAATTTAAGTTTTGTGTCTTTTTCTAATTAAGATACGGTCAGTAAATGTAAAAAGATGTAATATAACTTGTTATAAAATAAATTATATATGCCTTTAGTCGTCGCCATAATACTACTTTTTTAAACTTAAGTAAGGAGAAATTGACTTCGTTAATTTATCTTGATTTGATTTTTTTTTTTTTTTTTGGCATTTGACTGGCAGGCATCGGTTTGATTATATTTGTGGGGTATATTATGAGATTCTGCATTTATTTTCGGGTGTCCCTCAGGGATCAGTATTAAGGCCTCTTCTTTTTTTAATCAAATATTAATGACCTTCCTGAATATATTTACAATATTTTATGTAGACCTTTCCTCTTTGAAGATAATAGGTTTCTTTTTGTTACTGTGTGGATGTGTTAGAGGCTAATATTAATTTTTTTCCGAATCGCTTCGTTCCATGATCTTCTCAAAACTCATTAATTATCAATTTCGCTAAGACTAAACCTAGAATTTTTGATAATACTGGACATTTATCCTCTAGGTTTTATGTATTATGATTGCTGGTCTAACTTTTGAGAGTCATATACATATACAGTTACGATCAGATAAATAGGTTCACATCACATTTTTTGATAAATTCGCCTTCAAATAACTTAAACAGCGGTAATATACAATAAAGCGATATTTATTACCTTAAACATAAATAATCACATAAAATGTATTTAATTATAATTAAAAAAATGAGAAAAATTGATATATTTAGGCCCATTATTACAACTTGCCGTTAGTTAAAGGCAGGATTTTATAAGACCGGTAAATCGCGTTTTGTTATTACAAATAATTTTTAATCTAAAGTGACAAATTTATTGGAAAGATTGCCTTACCTTTAGGTTAAAGTTAACTTGCAATAACAAAACGCGATTTATCGGTCTTATAAAATCCTGCCTTTAACTAACGGCAAGTTGTAATAATGGGCATTAATATATTAATTGATGCCTTTCGAGCAAATAAATAGGTTCATTGAAAAGAGAATGACATTTTTATACAAAAAAGTGCCATTGCAAGAAAATTTCTAATATTTTGTTGAAAATCCCTTATTTTGAATCACCGCCGAACATCTCTGGGGCATTGATTCGACAAGTGACTGACAAGTCTCTAATGGAATTGACTACCAAGCTTCCTTCACTTTTATCCACAAATCTTCTTTATTTTTAGCCTTGAGTGGTGCAATTTTGTCCTTAACGATTCTCCAAAGATTCTCAATGGGATTTAAATCCGGCGATTGTGAAGGCCACTCCATTAACTTTATATTTTTCTTTTGGAACCATTCTTTTACGATCTTAGAAGTATGCTTGGGGTCATTGTCTTGCTGGAATTCATACTTTAAAGGCATTTCCTACTCGGCATACGGAAGCATTACTTCTTTAAGAATATGCAGATAAAGATGTTTGTCCATATTTTCCTTGATCCAGAATATTGGCCCAACACCGTACCAGGAAAAACAACCCCATATCATTATGTTGCCGCCGCCGTGCTTTATTGTCTTCGTGGTGTACTTTGGATCAAATGCTTTATTTTTTGGACGCCTTACCCATGTTCTTCCATCAGGTCCGACTAAGTTTACCTTGGATTCATCGGACCATAGTATGTTTCTCCATTTTTTTATACCTTCCGGGCCGGCCCATTCAGCATGTACTTTTGCAAACTCAATGCGCTTTTTCTTTGTCTGTTATTAAGCATTGGAACCTTCTGGGCCGATCTTCCGAATAAATTTTTTTCTCTTAAACGACGTCTAATGGTCCACTCTGATACGGAAAGCTTTAACTCATTTTTCAGCTGAACTGCGGACATAAAAGGATTACGAGTTGACAACATCTTAATGCGATCATCGTCTCTTTTCGAGGTTTTTCGCTGTTGACCTCTTTTAAGTTTTTGTTTTGGAGGCTGTAATGCATTTCTTATCATATTCTGCGATCTCCCAAGAATTTCAGCAATTTTCCGTTGGCTATAACTTCGGCTGTGTAGATCCTTTATAATCTTTTTTTCCTCTTCACTACAATGTTTAGAACGCCCCTTTTTTTAAACTTTTTAGAGGTATTTGCTTTAATAAGCTCTATTAAAAGGCTGAATCTAAAGTTTTCTACAATAATTTTTATAATTTTGGCGTTTAACATTTTAAACTAACAAATTTTTCAAAGTGAACCTATTTATTTGCTCTTTGATTTTATACGGTAATTTTTTTTTTAATTTTGGGCAATTTTTTACATAATAATTTAATTATTGTGATGCAGTATTGAAAGTGGGTATTTGCTTTAGTAATTAGCGACTTTTCCTTTTTTATTGCTGTAATGTAAGCTATAGTCAAACAAAATTGATTTATCATTTTGATGTGAAACTATTTATCTGCTCGTAACTGTATATATTGTATATTACCACTGTTTAAGTTATTTGAAGGTGAATTTATCAAAAAATGTGATGTGAACCTATTTATCTGCTCGTAACTGTATATATATATAGTATCGGCCAAAACCTAAGCACCCCCTCAGTACATTTTTTTTAAATGATAATTTTTTTAAGAAAACAAAGTTATTAAATTTTTTTTATTTATTTATATCCTTATTATTGAAAAACACAAAGTTAAAGAATTCAGAACTTAATAAAAAAGTTAAAATTCAAAAAACATTTTAAGTCGCAAATATAAGTGGACTAAACTAAAGCACCCCCAATTTAAGGTACCAAAAAAAACTGTTGAAATCAATATTTCGTTGCGAATCGTTTATTCTGGATGACACACGCACATCTTTTGGGCATAGGGGATATCAGATTATCAATAATTTCAGGTGATATTGCTTCCCAGGCTGTTTTTGCAGCTTCAAATAAATCTTCCTTGGTTTTACAATTTTCTCGGTTGATTTTTAAGTTAACGATCTCCAACAAGTTCTCGATTGGGTTGAGATCGGGGGATTGGGCAGGCCAAGGGAGAACTTCTATCAAATTATTCTGGAACCACTCCTTAACCACTTTTGACGTATGTTTTGGGTCGTTGTCTTGCTGGAATGTCCATTTAAGTGGCATCTCTTCTTCAGCATAAGGCAACATCACGTCTTTTAATATGTCACGATACATAAAACTATCCATAATTCCATCAATCTTATGGATTGGTCCAATCCCCTGCCCAGAGAAACAACCTCAGACCATTATGTTGCCGCTTCCATGCTTTACAGTGCCTTTGCAATATTTAGGATTCAACCGTTGTCCATTTAATCTGCGTACACGCCTTATTCCATCTGAATCCTTTAAATTAAATTTTGATTTGTCAGAAAAGAGAACAGTCTTCCATTTTTGGACACTCCAGTTGAGATGGGCCTTGGCGAATTCAAGTCTAGCTTTTTTATTTTTTGACGATATGAAAGGTTTTTTTGCTGGTCGTCGACTGAATAATTCGGCCTCTACCGCCCTTCTGCGAATCGTTCTTTCGCTAATTTTTAAAACTAAGTGGTTTCGTATGTGACTAGAAGATGCCGTAAGATCATTTTGGATTATCCTTTTAATTTAGGAGTCTTCATGTCGCGAACTTCCACGTGGCCTTCCTCCAGAATGAGTATGATATGTGCGACCAGTCTGCAAAAATTTTTAATTAGCCTAGAAATAATTGATCTGTTGATCGAATATTTTGCACTTAATTGATGTCTTGATAAGCCGGCTCTCCAATCTTCCAGAATTCTAATTTTAAATTCATTTGAGTACTTATTGCGTGCCATTACTCTTATCTCAACAAAAACTTTAAAACAATGACAATTTTCGCATAAATTCTAACAAGTTCTTCTTCTTAACACTGCAGCTTAATAGCTGCTGCATTTTTGGAGTGTACCGTTAACCATGGTACAATCATTGACAAGGTAAAACTGGTTTGAAATCTGATACAACTCTGTGCATTTTACATCTTTTACGTCAAAAAAATGCAACACAGCAGTCAAGGAAAAAACAAAGCAAAACAAACAATACAAAAATAAAACACATGAAAATGGTTAAAAAACGAGTACAATTTTATTTATGTTAATATGAAATATAAATTATTTATCAAAGAAATATTTATATGCCTTTAAAATTAAAACAGGATTAAAACAAGTAAGAGAACGTCAAAATATATTAGATGAAATATTACTATTAGTGGATTTTAATGGAAGACAGACAAAAAATTTAGGTATATGTGTTTTGTTTTTTATTATTTTGTTAAATTATAAAAACTTATATCACCTATATCACTCTTCTTAAATCAATTTTACACTTAATATATAAAATATATAAATATTTATAACTTATTTCTATTTTTGATTTATATTTTAAATTGTAAAAACTTAAAAAATCACTTATAACAATCACTTTATTCAGAATCACTTTAACCAAGAAACGATTTAACGTTCGTTTTAAATCAATATTCAAATAAGAAGAATGAGAGAAATAAAGCAAACGAAAAACTTTGACACATAGAATCAAAACATATGATTTTGTTTTGGTAAACCGAGTTTACCTTGTCAATGATTGTACCATGCCGTTAACTAATACAGTAATGTCGCAGTAGCGTCGTAAAATTTATAATCACAATATTAGGGTGTGCTTTAGTTTAGTCCACTTATATTTGCGACTTAAAATGTTTTTTGAATTTTAACTTTTTTTATTATATTCTGAACTCCTTAAGTTTGTGTTTTTCAATAATAAAGATATAAATAAATAAAAAAAAAAAATTTAATAACTTTGTTTTCTTAAAAAAATTATCATTTAAAAAAAATGTACTGAGGGGGTGCTTAGGTTTTGGCCGATACTGTATGTATGTATATACGATACTGTATATATATATACATATGAATATAGAGTAATCCCTCGAACTGCGCGGTAAATACGTTCTGACATAACAGCGCGCCATCCGAAATCGCGCACTGTGAACCCTATTTTGTATGAAATTAGGGGGATACGTTCCAAATCCTAAAATTATCATGAAAATTTTAAATTTAAACCAAGTAGATAACTAAAAAAAGACTTTATTCAATATTAACATAAAGTTAAACATTTGCCAAATTCACAAACCCTTGTATGGCACTACAATAGTTGTGCGCTTGTTGTTGGTAATTTGTATATAAACATTCGATACAACTCATACACTTTTTTTCATATGTTTTACAAAAGTTGTATTGGTTTCTGTGTTATTGTGAATGAAAAATATTGACAAAAAATATAAACACAAAAAAATTCTTTTTATTGTCAACAGCAAATTAAATAAAATAAAATAAAAAAATATAAAAATGGAAGAAAAATGTATTTTGTTTGTAAAAATCAACTTTTTAATGCAGTTTTTGTTTTTCTTATTTGGTTTTTGACGTTTAATACAGAAAATACTTTCATATACATACAATAGATGTTCACAAGCCAACATTGTATGCAATACATGAAACAACGATACAAAACTTTGTGAATTCGGTAATTAACATAAACCAAAAAAAATAAAATTTTAATTAATTAATAAAAATTAAACAAAAAAAATCTTGAAATCAGTTCATTGTACGTACAATTACAAGTTACGTACATCATACCCAAATTGTCATAAAGGGAATTCACGAAATTTTAAATATAGGTCAGTCATGCTCAAGAATTCAATTTCATACCACGCGATATAGAAAACAAAATTTTGGTTGCTGCGACGTCGTAGTGTACAACAGGGGTGCGTAAGTTAAACTTGGTTATTTTCTGCTATACACACAATCACAATATGGGATAGTATGTGTGTGGGATGGATGGGATACTTCGGACAAGGCAAAGTCTCTGATTGGGGTCAACCTGGCGGCCTCCAGAACGATCCTTGTTCCCGTTGTATTCAAGTCGACATACAGCCTCCACGCGGCCCTCCTGGATAACATTCTAGCACCCGCTAGCTTGTTAACTAATGTATGCGGCGATTGTCCAATCCCCTGGACTTTAAATTTGGGTTGTGCGTAGGGCTTGAAACCCACCACGTAAAAATAATATTCAATGAAAACTTCAGCAAAAGCCTCTAAACGGACCCCCTTTTATGTTGACGACCATGGCAAACGTTTTAAGGACTATGATTTAAGGATATGCACCTGGAACGTGAGAACCCTTTATAGGGAAGGTGCCTCTATCCAATTGGCGGATGCTCTCAAGAAATGTAGGGCTGACATCACCGCCATCCAGGAAATGCGATGGATAGGACAGGGTTGTACAAGGCAAGCAACATGAGACATCTACTACAGCTGCCATGATAACAGACGTGAATTTGGCTGCGGATTCGTAGTTAGCAAGAGACTTCGCCATCTTGTCTCGAAGTTCACCCCAGTGAACGAAAGAATAGCTACGATCCGGATGAAGGCGAAATTTTACAACATCAGCCTCATTTGCGCTCACGCCCCGACGGAAGAGAAGGATGATGCGGTCAAAGATGCTTTCTACGCAAAGCTCGAGGATGTTTACGATAAGTGTCCGGCGCATGACGCCAAAATTGTCCTCGGCGATTTCAATGCGAAAGTTGGACGTGAAGGTATCTTTGGCCCCACTGACGGGCAGTTCAGTCTCCATTCTTCCACCTCGCCGAACGGCATGAGACTGATCGATTTCGCCGCGGCGCGAAACATGGTAGTTTGTAGCACCAGGTTCCAGCATCTCGATATCCATAAGGCCACCTGGCTATCTCCTGATCGATCAACTACCAACCAGATCGATCACATTGTAATTGATGGAAGGCATGTATCCAGTATACTAGACGTGCGCACATTTAGAGGTCCAAATGTCGACTCGGACCATTATCTTGTCGCAGCCAAGATGAGACTGCGCATATGCGCAGCGAATATGGCACGTTCTAGTGTTCGAGGGAAGCTGGACATCAAAAAGCTGCGATCACAAGAGACAGCCAGGTCGTTTTCCGATCGTCTTTCTAATGAGCTCCATTGCATCCCGTCCTCTCTCGAAAGTATTGGTGGACAGTGGTCTCACATTGCTCACTCTCTGCGCAACGCTGCCGAAACAGTCCTTGGTTTTGAGCGTCCTCCCCGCAGAAACCAATGGTACGATGAAGAGTGTCGTGAGGCCACTGCGGCAAAGAATGCTGCCTACAGACGAACGTTGCAGTCCACCACTACAAGAGCAACTGTGGAGGTGTACAGAGAGAAGAGGAGAGAAGAGAGACGCCTATTTAGAGGAAAGAAAAGGGAGCAAGAAAGGCGAGATCGTGAGGAAATCGAGATGTGCAGGAGTAGACATGATGCTCGAAATTTTTATAAGAAGATAAGGCGTCTTACTACTGATTTTAAACCCGGAGCAACCTCCTGCAGGGACGAACATGGTAATCTGGTTACAGATGCACATGGTGCACTGAGATTATGGAGACAGCATTTCTGTAATCTACTGCAAAGCGACGATGATACAAATTCCGCTGCTAGAGATGCTGTGCCGGACCCAATCAATGATGACGTTGTGATCCCGTCCCCCAGCCATGAAGAGGTCAAGGTTGCCATATGGCGACTGAAGAGCAACAAAGCAGCCGGACCTGACGGTCTGCCCGTATGGAGGCGATGAGCTGGTTAGGTGCATGCACCAGCTCATTTGCAGAATATGGCTGGAAGAAAGTATGCCCGATGATTGGAATCTCAGTGCCCTCTGTCCGATCCTGAAAAAGGGAGACCTCACGATATGCACCAACTACAGGGGTATAAGCCTTCTCCCTATCGCATATAAGGTTCTTACGAGCGTATTGTGTGAACGACTGAAGCCATTCGCCATCTCACTGATTGGACCTTATCAGTGCGGCTTCAGACCTGGTAAGTCCACCATTGACCAGATATTCACACTGCGCCAAATCCTGGAGAAGACCCATGAAAGTCAAGTCGACACACACCACCTCTTTGTCGACTATAAGGCAGCGTTAGCTAACCCGATAAGGGATCGCGTATATGCCGCAATGTCTGAGCTCGGTATTCCTGAAAAACTGATAAGACTGTGCAGAATGACGTTGAGTAATTCCCGCAGCTCCGTCAAGGTAGGAAGAGACCTCTCCGAGCCTTTTAATACCGTGCGAGGTTTCAGACAGGGCGATCCCTTATCCTGCGACCTCTTCAATTTCGTCATGGAGAGTGTTTTGCGAATGGCGGGTGTGCATCGTAATGGCACTATTTTTAACAAAAGTGTCCAGCTCCTTGCGTATGCAGACGATATAGATATCGTTGGGCATACCAAGCGAGATGTCACCGCAGCCTTTAATGCTATTGAACGGGAGTCTGCTAAAATGGGTCTGGCGGTAAATGAGAGCAAGACGAAGTACATGTTGTCGACGAGTAGGGACGTTGATCGTATCGGCTCCCAGGTTACAGCCGGCAACTATACATTCGATTTGGTCAAGGAGTTCATCTACCTTGGCACCGCCATTACCAGCAAAAATGATGTCAGTCTAGAGATCAGGCGAAGAATCACACTGGCCAACAGGTGCTACTACGGTCTCGGTAGGCAGTTTAGTAATAGAGACCTCTCGCGTGCGACGAAATTAACACTCTACAAGTCGCTTATTCTCCCGGTGCTTCTCTATGGTGCGGAAGCATGGACGCTGTCTTGTGCCGATGCAGCGGTCCTGGGAGTGTTTGAGAGAAAAGTTCTTCGTAAGATCTTTGGTCCTCTAAGGCATGGCGATGAGTTTCGCATTAGAACCAACCATGAGCTGTATGAGCTCCTCGGCGATGTGGGCGTTGTCCAGCGTATTAACATCCAGCGGCTACGCTGGCTCGGCCACATTGTTCGGATGGAAGAATCTGCTCCAGCGAAGAAAGTTTTCGATGCGAAGGTCACTGGACGTCGGCGTAGAGGACGACCCTGTTTACGTTGGAAGGACCAGGTTGATGAAGCCCTGTCATCGATTGGTGTGACCAATCTGGAGAAGGCGCGCGCTAAGCAGAAGCTCCTGGAGACTAGTGCTGAAGCAGGCCGAAACCCGTTAACGGGTTGTTATGGCCAGCTAAGTAAGTAAGTAAGTAAGTATGTGTGTGCACATCACTGATATATTTATGTACATATTTTGCACGAAATATGTAATATGTACGCAAAAAAAAAAAAATGCGCTGCTGCGAAACTTTTGCCGCACAATGCGAAATTTTGGTGGTAAAAATAAAACGCCCAAGTCCGAAACTGCGCAGTCAGAAACCGCACAGTTCGAGGGATTACTGTACTCCAAAATATCTGGAGTTTTGCGTAAAATTCAATCTAAGAAAATATATTTTAGCCTTAAATCATAAGATATAAATTAGCATATTCATTATATACCTATGCCTCATATTTTTTTATGGGTTTGAAGTTGTATCTGGCACTCTATCTTACTTGATTTCTAGGCTTAACCGTAACTTCAGTTCTATTTGGTTTATAATATTCGCAGATATGTGCATATTTCTCAATATTTTAATGACTTTCTTGGTTTTAGATTCAGCGATTTTATAGTTTATAGGAATACTATATTCAATCAACGATTAATGATAGATTCACTGATTTTTTCAATATCTTGTATGATATGAGTTTACTTCAAATTAATGGAATACTTAATGACTATTCTAAAATTCTTGATTTAATATTTGTGAATAATGCGGACGAATGCTCTATTAACCGTTGTGATCCTATTTGCATTCCTGAAGATCGTTTTCATCCTACCATTGCATTGAATATATATGTACCAGCTGAACTACGTAAAACACATCGTAATAAAGTCTTCTGTTTCCATCGTACGGATTACAATAAATTCAACAACTTATTGTCAAATGTTGCTTGGGATTCAATAATTTCTGGAAATAACCTTGATGACATTATATCAAATTTCTACGCTGTATTACATCACTGCATTTCTGAATCGGTTCCTACAACATTCGCTCTTAATAATAAGAGTCCACCATGGAATAGCTTATACTTAACTAATATTAAAAACAGGAAGAATAAACTTTATAAAAAATTTAAATTATCTGGCTCTTCTCGTGATTACCTAAATTATTCAATTGCACGATCTAATTATATCACTGCAAATAAATTGGCCTACAATAGCTACATACACCGAATGAGAAGAAATATAAAGGAAAACCCAAAGGCTTTTTATAAATTTATTAACTCTAAACGTCGTGTCAATACATATCCCAAGTATTTAAAATTTGGTTCTCGTAGAGCTGAAGATGATATATCCATAAGCAACTTGTTTGCTGAATTTTTTGCTACAACTTATTCTAAAAAATCATTTAATAATCAAACCTGTTATCCGTATTCTTTATCTCAATCATCAAATATTCATCTTTCGAATATCTCTTCTGAAACTGTTCTATCTAATCTACTGTCAATTCAAAGTTCACCTACCCCTGGTCCTGATGGTATACCTACCTGTATTCTTAAGCATTGTTCTGAAAATCTTTGTGGTCCCCTAACGGCAATTTTCAACAAATCTATTGATTTGGGTTATTTTCCATCTGATTGGAAGAAGTCATACATAATTCCTTTGTTTAAAGCTGGCAGTAAACTGGAAGTTTCAAACTACAGAGGCATAGCAAAATTAAATGCGATTCCAAAACTCTTTGAAAAAATTGTGACTAACTCTTTATATTATCAAATATCGTCACTCTTAACTTCATATCAACATGGCTTTCGTAAATTTTGTTCAAGTTATACTAATATCCTGGAATTAACAACTAAAGTTAATGAAGGCTTCGTCAACAATCACCAAACTGATGTTATCTACACAGATTTTAGTAAAGCGTTTGATAAAGTTAACCACGATCTTTTGCTCTATAAACTATCTTCCATGGGCTTTAGCAACAATGCTGTACGTTGGCTAAAATCTTATCTTTCTGGAAGAACTCAACAAGTGAAATTTGAAAATATTCTGTCTAAAATCATTGATGTTCACTCCGGAGTACCTCAAGGGAGCCATCTTGGTCCAGTTTTATTCTCATTATTTATTAACGATCTTCCATCTGCTATTATTCATACTAATATTCTCATGTATGCTGATGATGTTAAGATTTTTTATTCGTTTGATAGCATATCTGGTCAGTCAGCACTTCAAGGAGATATTGACAATTTTTTACAATGGTGTGATGCCAACTTATTGGATTTAAATATTAATAAATGTAAACACATGTCATTTTATCGTTCACTGAAACTTGATACGTCATATCATTTTAAGGATAAAATCCTGGACAAGGTGTTAAGCGTTAATGATCTTGGGATCTTATTAGATCATAGACTTAAGTTTTGTGAACATATTTCAATGATGGTGAACAAAGCAAATGGAGTTTTAGGATTTATAAAGCGTTGGTCAAAAGAATTTACTGACCCCTACGTAACAAAACAACTATACACTTCTTTGGTACGCCCTATTCTTGAATACGGGTCTATTATATGGGATCCATACTTCCTCACTTACGTTAACCTTATTGAATCTGTACAAAAACGCTTCCTTTTATTTTGCTTGAGAGGTCTAGGATGGAACTCATTCGCTCTTCCTTCATATGAGAACAGACTTGCTCTTATAAAACTGCCTACCCTGAAAAGTCGAAGAACAATGCTAAGTGTATCTTTTCTATTAAGATTAATACGTGGTGAAGTACGTTCTGAGTATTTGTTAAGTAAAATTATTTTTAATGTTCCAATTAGACCGTCCCGTAACTTTCATTTAATATATTTAAAATATCACCGTACTGTATATGCCAACAATGACTCCCTTCGTCAAATATGTTTGAAGTTTAATAATCTTTATCATTTAATTGATCTTTCTGAGAGTAATGATTCCTTGAAAAGAAAAATTATTTTGTATTTAAATCATTATTATTAAATATTTATCATTATTATTTAATATTGTTTGTAAATTTTACTCTAGTCTGTAAGGAACTATTATCCATAGACATAATTAAATAAATAAATAATGTTTTTTCATAGCGTGGCTTACTCTCACAACTTTTTTCTGAATTTTCTTTCTCTCACTCCACTAGGAATCGCCAGATTATCATCCCTAGAATAAGATGCAGTTGTTTCGAACGATCCTTTATTCTAGGATTGCTCTATGGTGAAGAAATTATCGGCCTATTAACATTCAAATATTCCCTCAATCAAATAGCGCCTTTCGTTTAAAACTAATGCGTATTTGTCAAATAGGAACTACTACTTAATAATAGTAAAATTACACTGTAACTAATTTTATTTTTGATGTCTTCATAGGCAATATTTTACTACTTATGTCAATGTAATTTTTTCTATATATTTTTTACTTTTTTTTTAATATGAAGATGGGAACAAACATTAGCTTAAAAAAGTTTACTTTTAAGATTTTCTTTAGTTGTATTTCAGGACTTTTCTTTTGTAATATACACTAGGTGTCAAAAGTCTAAGCTCCTCAAGCTGTATTAAATTTATCTGTAAAAAACATGCATAATTCATTACAATGTCACAAGATTTTTTATGCCAACTATTGTTTACATAAGGTGGTCTGGTGTGGACCCATAAGGCAAAGTCAATAGACGATCCTTATGGACAACTGCACAAGAAGACTTACTGCCTCCACGTGGCGGCCACTGGTAACATGGTCGGTGCGGGTCTGGGTGAGACTTGCGTGTCCTACATTTGTGTGGGAATTGCGTTTCCACTCAGGCCAACTCTTGACCATGGCTAAAGTAAGCAACGCTTGCGGTTTGCTATATGAGTATTCAGGGGCCTCTACTAAGGGTTAACTTTGGTTTTCACTTAGTACAGTCCTGTTATCTGGAAACTCATATAGAGGTGTGATCTTTACCATCTATGGGTGGTAACCGCAACTCGCAGTTCAGTAAGGTCATGTCTCTGCTGACTGTTAAGGCCTGGTTAGCCAAACGTTGCTGTATCGTAATGTAACGTCCCCTAACGTAGAAACGTAAGTGCACTTATAGAACATTTAAAACGTGCCATATGTTTTGGATATAAATAACTAACAAAAAACAAAACAGAAATGTGAAATAGTAATTTGTTTATAGTGTGTACTTAATAGTTTTTTATCAAATAATTAAAAGACAAATAAATAAATATGGATGCGGATTTGTGTGTTAGGCTACAGTTTTTTAATTTGCTAAAAATTTCTTAAATTTGCTTTTCTTTCTAATATTCTTCCTGAAAATTTTTATATTAAATGTAGGGTTGCCAAATTTTGAATTGAAAAAAGTACATTGAGGGAAAAAAACGTTCATTTTAGTAAAAAAATACATTGGATTTTATTGAAAACTTTTTTTAAAATTCATTATACTGCATTTACACCAAACTCAAATCAACTAATTACCAGATTTCAATTGAAATCTAGTCGTTTTTACTTGATTTCCCATATAAAACAAAATCTACTTCGTTACTTGATTTCGACAAAATCTAGTTGAAATCTAGTGTACTTTCCGATGCCACTCTGTATTTTTTCTAAGTTGTACTAAAAAATACAAAACTACAGTAAGTCGGGATTTACAATGTGGAAATTGAAGGGCAGAAATTTTTCAATTCTCTTTTGCTCTTGCCTAAAACTTTTACCATATAGAACTTAGAAGACAAACAGAAGAAGCAAAAACTACAAAAGTGGAAAAGCAAAAGGCAAAATGTCCTGTACAAACATTCGTGTACTACATTCTTCACATTTTCGTCACTATTTCTACAAATTTCTGTCTGTCGTTCAATTTATACATTGTAAATCCCGACTATGAAACTGACAATTGAAAACAGCCCCATAAAACTAAAACAGAAATAAATTCAAGATTTTTGAATTATTTTTTATTGAATGTAGAATAATCAAAAGAAAAATTGTTTTATTTTTTTATTCTTCTATTGAATATAAAATAATAAGAAAAAATATTGTTTTATTTATTAATTTTTATGTTTGGTGTTATTTTTATGAAAATTAAATCCTGCTAGTTGTCAAAAAATGTCGATGTAAACACTATAGATTTTCAAAGTGATTTCAAATTAAATTTACTTGATTTCAGTTTGGTGTAAATGCACTATTAGCAAAAATAAAATGGCAAATAATAATACAAATAATAAGATCGTAATTATTGTTTACAATAAAGTAATAGCCCAAAATTATTCGGATTTTTATTTTTAAATTCTAGTCTATATTATTCAACTTTTCAAATGTAAAATAATTTGGTATAAATTTAAAAATAAATTTTATGCCCGTATTCATAAAAAGTATTTTAGTTTTATTGAGGATTTATTTAACAAGTATTGCATAGAAATACATACATACATACATAACTGGCCTTTACAATCCTGTGTCAGGATTACGGCCTAGCTTCTCGCAGCACTCATGTTGTGTGTGTCAATTTTTATCCATGACTACCGGGATCTACAGTTTAATGTCGACTCCGAACGACAGACTTGAGAAGCTTGTTCATGGCAATTAGTTACTCTCAGAGCTTTTGCCAGAAGACTGCTGAGAGGTAGTCGCCGAAAGAAATATTTTTTTCATATTTCTTTTTTTGAAGATGTCAGAGCCTGGAGTCGAACCCAGGGCCCATGTCTTGCATAGAAATATGTATTGTATATTTTATATACATTCATGTATTTATAGAAACTTTTACAAATACATACTTACTAGTTTTTTTGAACTTGGTTTACAATGCCATTTTTGCCAATGTAAGAAAATTGTAAAACACACTTGGCACAAGTGTGTTAAAATTTGTTTCAAATATCAATTCACGTTACAAACTTTCTATTAAAAGCTTGTTTGTTCATTTCCTTCTTTCAAAAGGGCAAAATCGAACTGAATGTTCTGTCAGATGCCGCGTTTCAAAAAAGTACATTAGCGTACCTTTTTAGGTGTTATGCAGAAATAAGTACATTGAACAAAAGAAAATTACCCTTACTGCTTAAAAAAGGATGTTTGGCAAGCCTAAATAAACCAGCTGTTTGCAAATGTCCCGTAAAAACGCAGAGAATTTCTATTTTCTACAGATTGATACGTGCCGTTACGTTACATTTTTTATTCGGTAAGCGCTGCCATTACTTTGCATGTAAAATAAATGATCAGCTGACTCGTCAACGTTAAGATACGCTACGTTACGTTTGGCTAATTCTACCTTTAGTTAAAAATTTGATCATGCGGGAGGTGGACGCGCCTCATAACCGTTCCCCCAAATCCAAGGTGGAACAGCATACACTGAGGGATGTATCGTCAAGGAGTACTTGGCTACTCGTATGCGGACTCTGGATACCAGGCGCCCTCCAGTTTTAATTAGCCTTCCTGTGGCAAGCCGGGCAATGCCGCAGGTGGCTCTTTAACCCGAGCATCGCATGTTTTGATGGAAAATATTGCCGATAATTTAGAGAGCGATGCCTCCCTCTTATGCATCAACTATAAGGAAGAAAATTGTGTCTTCCACAAACATAAAAAGGGTAGTCGACATAAGTGTTACTACCCCGATAACTGTACTGTACAGTACTGAAAAGAGCAAACCTGTGGGGGGTAGAGGGAAATCCCCAGGTTTCTCACTTAAGGCTGAGGCAACAAAGCTTGCTGGGCATTTGAGCAAAGAAGGGGGAAAAGTTGCATCAGAGGCGCTTTCCAATGAGCGCAAATGATGGACGGTACTTTCAAAGTGTTCCAGGCAAATCTGCATAGGGCCAAAGGTGCGTCGAGCATTTTTAGCCGCAGATTTGCCACTGCAGATATTAGTCTAGGGCTCATACAGGAGCCCTGGGCTATTAATGACAGAGTCAGAGGACTTCAAAATAAGATGTGTAAGTTGGTGTATGCGGTTGGGGAGAGGCCCCAGGCCGCTATTTTGGTAAATTCCAAAATCACCTTCTTTCCCATTACAGAGTTCATTACTAGGAACCTGGTGGCTGTAAGCGTCAAACTTATTACTGATGTTGGTATAAGGGAGGTAATATGCGCCTCTGCTTATTTCCCAGGGGATATGGAATGTGTACCACCCTTGGAAGTCCAAAATTTTATCTGTCGGGAGAAGAACCACCACTTCGTAATTGGATGTGATGCGAATGCTCATCATATGGTATGGGGCAGCACGGACAACAACGATAGGGGTGATTACCTTCTCAACTTTCTGGTTAGCAATAATGTGGCTGTGGCCAATAGGGGCAGCAGACCTACATTTGTTAACGCCATAAGGTCGGAGGTATTGGATATTACGTTGTGTGATACATTCACGTCTAATCTAGTGAGGGACTGGCATGTGTCAGACGAAGTATCCTTATCCGATCATATGCACATTAGATTTGATCTGGTTAGCGTTGCTAGAACCGATAATAGGCCAATAGTTTTTAGGAAGGTAAATTGGACCTGCTTCAGAGAAAATGTGGCTAAAGAAGTTGACTGGCTGCCAGATTCTATAGGGTGTGTTGTGGGTGATGAACTGGATCTGGCGGCAAACCAGCTACAGTCGACATTAAAATCCTCTGTGGACATTAGTGTACGTCATAGTGACCATTCTATTGTTCGTAAAGTGCCTTGGTGGAATAACACTTTGTCAAAGCTGAGGAAAACCGTAAGGAGGAACTTTAATAGGGCCAAGCGCAAAGGTGATTGGCAGATTTATAGGGTTAGTCTCACTGAGTACAATAAGGAGATTAGAAGGTCTAAAGGGGAGACGTGGAGGGGATTTTGTCAGTCCATTGAGGGCTTGCCGGCATTGGTCCGCCTTCAAAAGTCTCTCACCATAGATCATTCTAATGGCATAGGGTCCCTTAGTACAGGTACCGGAGGGTATACTCAGTCTAGAAGGCAAACCTTGATGGAAACGCATTTTCCTGGTTCCCGAGAGGTGTCACCTGTACGCGAGTGCTGGGATATTCCCGCACCTGTACGTGTTACCAGAAGGGTCAAAAGTCTCGCGAGTAGAATATTCACTCCGGACAGGGTTTTGTGGGCTATTGGCTCCTTTAAACGCTATAAGGCTCCGGGCAGAGATGGAATTTTTCCGGCTCTCCTACAAAGAAGTTCTGATATAATGGTGTCTAAACTTCTTGTAATTTTTAAGGCCAGCTTCGGTTTTGGTTATATACCACGAGCTTGGCGGGAGGTTGCGGTTATATTTATACCGAAGGCAGGTCGGCCTAGTGATCTTCCAAAGTCGTATAGACCCATAAGTCTCTCATCCTTTCTTCTGAAGACAATGGAGAGGCTGGTGAATGTTTATATAAGGGAGACGTGTCTTCTGGAACGTCCCCTGCACCCGAGTCAATTCGCGTATGTGAAGGGCGGATCGACTGAGGGTGCAATTTTGTCTCTCCTTGGGAGTATTGAGAAAGCATTCTCTGACAAGGAAGTTGCTCTTTGTTCTTTCTTAGATACAGAAGGTGCTTTATACAACACAGGCTTTGACTCCATTACTGGTTCTTTGGAACGGAAAGGGGTGGAAAGGCAAATTATAGCTTGGATCGGCTCCATGCTTAGAGGCAGGATTATCAGCTCATCCCTTGATGGAGAGGAATTGACCCTCAGTGTGGAGTCCTATCTCCATTGTTGTGGACGCTTGTAGTTGATGACTTGCTTACCATGTTGGCGCAAAAAGGATTCAGCGTAATTAGTTATGCTGATGACCTTGTTATAACGGCCCGTGGGAAATTTGAGAGTACAATGTGTGACCTTATGGCTGATGCTCTGAGGGATGTATCGAATTGGTGCTCTCAAGAAAGACTCTCAGTGAATCCTTCAAAGACGGTTGTTGTACCTTTTACGAAGAGATATAAGCTGACGTGCGACTGTATTTCTTTTAGAGGTACCACTATTATGTTTTCTAAGGAGGTTAAGTATCTAGGTGTCATTCTGGATAGAAGACTTACTTGGAACTCGCACATTTCTGCTGTCCAGTCTAAGGCGACAAGGGTACTTTGGGCATGTCGCTTTTCTTTCGGTAAGACTTGCGGCCTATCGCCAAGAATGACACTGTGGATTTATACCGCCATTGTTCAGCCCATAATCACTTATGCGGCAATAGTTTGGTGGAGAAAGACTGAGGAGTCTACCACCATAAGGAAATTGGGCAAGATACAACGGCTTGCCTGCCTTGGTGTAACCGGGGCAATGAGAACATGTCCAAGAGAGGCTTTAGAGGCCCTGATTGGATTAACACCACTTCATATTTATGTGATGAGGGTGGCCGCGTGATCGGCGGCAAAAATGTTCGTAAGAACACCTCGAAATGAGTCAAGGATCCTGGCCATTCTTCACAAGGTGGTCAGGAATCCAATTTCGGTCTTGGATACCATGCCTTTGGAACTTTGCTTTGGCAGGAGATTTAAGGTTGAGGTATCGGACCAGGAATGTTGGTCTACTGGGTGTTTGGCTCGGAGTGAGTCTGATCTAAGCTGGTATACTGATGGTTCCAAAATGGACAGTGGAGTAGGGGCTAGAGTTTATGGACTCAATTGAAACCTGTTAATTCCACTAGAGAAGTCATTGAGTGTTTTTCAGGCTGAAATCCTGGCCATGACCGCATGTGCTGAGATTAACCTGGATATCGGTCTCAAGGGCAAGACAATTAATATATTTTCAGATAGTCAGGCTGCCTTAAAGGCGCTTGACTCTCATCGTATGACATCTAGACTTGTCAAACATTGCTACGACACGTTGCAAAAATTATCGCTTAGAAACAGGGTGCAGCTGTTCTGGGTACCTGGACACTGTTGTATAAGCGGAAACCAGGAAGCGGATGCATTAGCTAGGAGGGGATCTGCGACGCCTTATATTGGTCCGGAGCCCTGCTGTGCAGCACCGCTTTCTACTATTCTCAGTCAAATTAGTGAATGGGAAACTGGCAAATGTTTGGAACACGCCAAGGCTGTGATTCGTCCTCGATTTGGGGGTAAGTCTGATGTTCTAAAGTATAGAAGACCAAACCTGAAAATCCTAACGGATTTTCGTATGGATCACTGTAGTGTGAGAGCGCATTTGATGAAAATGGCGATCACAAATGTAGATGTTTGTAGACTATGCTCACAAGCATCAGAGACAGCAGAGCACATATTGTGAGAATGTGTTGCTCTTGATAGATTTAGATGGATGTATTTAGGGAGACATGGTCTCACTGACGGATATATTCACCACTAAAGTTTCGGACCTGCTGGTGTTCGTAAGGAAGGCAGTCGGACTGTTAAACAAACAGTAGACTCAAAGGGACACAATAGATCTTATAGGTCGCAGTGTCTTGCATTTGTGCTGGGTCTAAACCAGATAATAATAATAATAATTATTTACATCAGTCAACATCGACGATGCATTTTTATTATAATTGCTTATTCCAGAAAATGTAACGGGACTTTTTTTTAAAAGAAAGGTTTTTTTAGCTGCATCAAAAGTCTACGCTCATAGTACTTAATTATTTAATATGTGACAAGTGTTTGATCAGCAAACATCGTTTTGGATAAATTTGGATGAAATACATTTTTACAAATAATAAAAAATACAAATCGTAAGTTTTTTGATTGGATAGAAAACAGAAAGAAATAGTTATGAAAGAAAAATAATAATTAAACTTGGGAAAGAAGGCCAAAATTATCGTCAAATAGGAAGAACTGTAGGCAAAACATGGACAACAGTAAAAACAGTAATTCAGAACTTCAAAAAAACCGGAATTACTACATCTAAGCAGGACCAGGACGTCCGCGAAAACTGTCAGATAGAGAATCTCGAAGCGTTGTGTCTCTTATGCAAAAAACAAAAAAAAAAATCGCATAACAACGGCACTTCAGATAACGGTAGATGTCAAAGAAAAATTTAATGAGACCACTAGCACAGTGCATACAGTGATGAAGGAAATGACAGCTCAAAAAGTTTAAAATCGTCCGAGACATTCGTTTGGACGCAATTTGTAACTGTCATATAAATAAAAGAATTAAGAAAAAAAAAATAGAAAAAAAATATCATTTTAATATTTAGTGTGACGCTTTTCGTTTAAGTTCACGTGCGCTGAAGCCGTATAGTGACAGAAGCTCAAAAGGGAATAAAATATTTAACTATAGGCTATCCACGTAGTCGCCGTGGTCTAGTGGTTAGTGTGCTGCCTTCTAAGACATGAGCCCTGGGTTCGACACCCACCTTTGACATCTTAAAAAAACAGAAATATGAAAAAAATATTTCTTTCTGCGACTACCTCTCAGCAGTCTTCTGGCAAAGGCTCTGAGAGTAACTAATTGCCATGAACAAGCTTCTCAAGTCTGTTGTTCGGAGTCGACATTAAACTGTAGGTCCCGGTACTTGTGGATAAAAATTCACACACACAACATGAGTGCTGCGAGAAGCTAGGCCGTAATCCTGACTCAGAGTTGTAAAGGCCAGTTATGTATGTATGTGACCATCTTGATTGTGGATAACTGAAAAGACCCTGTTTGGCATAGATTTAACTAGGTTTTGATGTGTTTTTATATCGATTTTAGACCAACATTCTTTGATTTTTTGTTTTAGTTCATAAATCGATAAAAATTGTACTCCTCTTTCATAAACCTTAGATTCCAAAATTCCCAACAAATTCTCTATCCGGTTGCAATCCGGACTGCGTGCGGGCCAAGGCAATAAATTGATGTTTTTGGACATAAACCATTCTCTACATCGCCTGGAAAAATGTATAGCAGCGCTGTCCTGTTGAAATATGTATTCCTCATCGGGGTTTTCATCCAGTTTTGTTATAAGAACGTCTTCAAGGAGTTCTAAGTACAGTTCTGAATTCATTTTGGTAGTAATAAAACATATAGGAAGCTTGAAATCATATGAAAATGCACCCCATACCATTACACTTCCGCCACAGAAATTTCTTTTAGACCTGACAACATTTCTTACTTTCAAATCGTGCCAATAGTAGCTATAGCAATCCGGGCCATCTAAATTAAATTTTTTTTCGTTCGAAAAAATCACTCTTTTCCACTCATTTTTTCATGCCATGTGCGTTTTTTTAAACGTAAGCCTTTTCTCCTTATGAAGCTTCGTTAATCGGGGCTTAGATTTCTTTTTTTCCATCTAATGGTTGAGCTTTTATTTAAAACGCGACCAATAGTTCGTCTGGACAATGGATGGTCATATTTTTTCTTTATTTCACGGCACGTAAGTCGATTTTTTGATGCTTCGAAGCGAATCAAACCCTTTTGACGGTTACTTAATTTCGAAGATCCCCTCGTTGGAGCTTGAAAGCCATATTTGGTGCCAAGCTTTAAAAAGTTTCTGATCACTTTTTCAGAACGGTTCAACAATCTCGGATTTTTCTGTGTGATTTCCCGCTTTTCTTCAAATTTTCAATTAATTTTTTTTCAGTTTCATGTAAGCGTTTTCCAGAACCCATTTTGCTTTAATAACGACTTTTATTATTATTTATCACAAACTTTTTTTTTTTTCAATATAATGTTTTTAATAAAACACGTGATCATGCCACCAGTTTTACAATGTAAATTAATTTTTTTTAGCTTGCGCTCAAATGTTCATATAACACTAGGATTTTGTTAAAAAATGATTTTTTGTTGTTGTTTAAAACCGTTAGGTTAGTTATTGTTTTTGTTTTATTTAGCTTAACTGTTATTCTACAGAAAACAAAAAATTTTATCATTACAATTTGGATTTACAGAGGCAATACAAAATAGACAAATATAAAAATTTTGTATTTCTTTAATATACATATCGTCGATGGAATTAAAGAACGCTGTAACTGACAAAACCTTAAATGTTCATCAGAGCCAAAAATACGTTTATAAAAGTAGAACAAAACAAAAACACTGGTATTTTTCATTTCGCAGATGGCGTAAGTGAATTTATTTTCATTGTAGAAATCTGGGACCGGGACCAATCGACGCGTTTTTTGTCTGATAAAAATGACGCAAAAAACATATTTTCGATTTTTTGTCAGTTACAGCGTTCTTTAATTCCATTGACGATATGTATATCACATGAAAATAATAAAAAAAAGGAAAAAAAATTGATGCGGCAAGACGAATGTCCACCACTGTATTTATTGTGTGTAGAATATTAATATTAAATACCTTTTTTTATATTTTTAACTAATTTAACAAAATAAACAACATTTTCAAAATAAAATAACGTTATTTATTAAAAAAAGTACACAAGAACATGTAGTTTACAGAACATGTACAGTAGTGGTCAAAATATTTGCAACTCAGAAGACATACGTATGTGTTTACATTATATATTTTTTTCAATTACTCATTTTCAGAAAATTTTAAATTATTTCTTAATCCTATCACTGTGTTTATTGTTCATGTCAAGCAAAAACTAATTCCGCTACATTACAACAATAAAAAAATCAAAGTTCTAAAGATAGCCAAAATTGAAGTGTTCAAAACAGTTGCAACTCTCATTTCTCTTATTAATGAGTATGTTATTAACCAGAGTTCAGATTTTTCCATTTATGAATACTCAAAAACTAACATTTATGAATATTATCAAGAATGCGATTTTTAAAAATTTTTATTTTTCTTCACGCATATGAACGAGCAGCACAAATTAATTTTCTTAAAATCACACGCGAACGTGTGCATTCATTTTTTTTTTTCTAAGCATACATACATACATACATATGAGAACAGACTCGCTCTTATAAAACTGCCTACCCTGAAAAGTCGAAGAACAATGCTAAGTGTATCTTTTCTATTAAGATTAATACGTGGTGAAGTCCGTTCTGAGTATTTGTTAAGTAAAATTATTTTTAATGTTCCAATTAGACCGTCCCGTAACTTTCATTTATTATATTTAAAATATCACCGTACTGTATATGCCAACAGTGACCCCTTTCGTCAAATATGTTTGAAGTTTAATAATCTTTATCATTTAATTGATCTTTCTGAGAGTAATGATTCCTTGAAAAGAAAAATTATTTTGTATTTAAATCATTATTATTAAATATTTACTTATATATTGTTTGTAAATTTTACTCTAGTCTGTAAGGAACTATTATCCATAGACATAATTAAATAAATAAATAAATAGAAGAATGAGTGACAACATTTTTTTTTTATTTTCTTCATGCACCTAAACGAGAAGCACAATTTTTTTCACAAGCGAACGTCTGCATTCATATTTTTCTAAGCAAAATTATTTCATGACGTTGTTGTAATGCATTCATAAATTTTTTGAATTTTTGACGCCTGCCTGTCGCCAACACACAATACAACAGTTACATAAAAAAATTCCAAATATATGTAAGAGCATTGCTGTTGTAAATATTTATCTGAATTTAATATTAAAAAAAAATTTAATTGAAAACATGTTTTTACAAACTGTATGTACATATATAAATGATATGACAGAATTGGTAGAGATAGTTTTAGCCGTTCTAGCCACTCAGGTTTCTGTGAAACGCTCATTTAGTACATTATCTACAATATTAACCATGCTTAAGTCAAAACTCTCAAAAAAAAATTCTTTCTAATTTACTTATAGTAAATCTGAATTATGAGCTATTAAATTAATCGCACCTTAGTATTGAAGATAATATAATAATGCAAAACTCATACATATGTTTTTTCTTATTCTTTGACAAACTGTATATATGTATGTACATACATACGTACAGTTGTAAATTTGAATTTGTCACTTGAAAACAAAAGCGATTATGCATTAGCGAGTGAGTGGTGTGAAAGAAAAATATTCACGCTCATAAAAGAGTATTCGTCAAAATTTAAATTTTTCATTCATGTATATGTGTCAAAAAAAATACAATACTCACACACAAAGCAAAATATTTTCTGTTTTTTCAAACATGTGTGAGTGATAAGTGAGTGAACGATTTGGTACTCTGTTATTAACACTATCAAATTATAGGTTATAATGCTAATCACATTCTTTTTAATAATTTGATATTCAAGTTCTGCATTTTATTGAAAATGTCATGTTAATTGTTTTGTTTGCGCAGTTGAAGTTGAGAGTTAAAAAGTTTAACTAATTTGAGGCTAAGGTGAGTACATATACAGTTTGAAATTATAATAAAAAATTTTGAAATATTTTGAAAATGGACTTTTCCATAAAGATATTTTAATAAAATATGGCATTCATCAATGAAAGGTTTGTCGCATAATTAAAAGTGGAAACATTCACACACTACATAAAGGAGGAAGACCTCGCACAGTGTAGGATTTTGCTAATCTAGTTGGACAAAAGTCGTTTTTTGAGGTGCAATTTAAGTAAATATTTTTGTCAAAAATGGAAGAGCACTGGTTATAAAATAAGAAGATGCAAAAAATTTGCCTAGCTTGTCAATAATAATAATATAACGGCACCTTGAACTTGAATGTTTTTGAGATAACTAAAAACATCAAAAGCACATACTTGCAATTGCTCATTTTTAAGAGCGTGTAACTTTTTACTGGAGTGGAATTTTTAAATGATTCTTTTTTTGTTTTGAAGCTCAACTTGGTCTCTATTAAAATAGTAAGAATTTATTATTAGAATCTGAAAATTTCTTTTAATGCTATTTTTTTTAAACTATTACTCTCTTCGTTAAGGTAAGAAAAACAAAACCAAAATTCTGTAATCGATAAATTTTTTTCTTCATAACCCTTCATCACCGAATAAATTTTAAACGAACCTCTGAAGTACCTTCTTTAAGGTACATATAAAATTATTTGCCGAAATCTGCTACTAAGAAAAACTAATAATGAATACATAGATGGCTAAAAACACCCGAAAATGAAATTAAACATTTATTGTTATTTCTACCTTTTTATTATTTATTTTAAATATTTTGATGCATACTCGCCGCTTTTTTTACTTTTCGATCATCCAAGGTGAATAATATCATATATACATTTTTGCAGTTGTATGGGAGGTGGGCGTGGTCCAATTTCGCTCATTTTTCTAAAAGTGGTACATATTGACCTAGTAAAACCTTATACCAAAATTCATAATTCTAGCTTCATTCTTTTCCAAGATATTTAATTTTGTCTTCCTAGAATGGCTAAATCTTACACTGTGCCTAGTGTGACAACTGAAGGAGAAGAACGAAAAATTAAGAATTTTTACGAAATTTCCATCAGCTGTTCCCAGGAAATCAAAAAACCGAAATCCCCCTAGACGCTAGTCTACCTGCTATAAAAAGAAGAGCCCGAGAATACGCTCTTAGAAGCAGCAAATGCATCAAAAAACTGTATGTGTCAGAAAAAAACCGTAGAGCTCGCCTAAATTGTGGTTGAACACATTTAAATTGGAGTGCAGAATAATAGAAGAATGTTTTATGGTCGGAAGAGTCTAAGTTTAATCTCAGAGGATCTGATCGAACATCCTGTGTTTGACGAAAAGAGCTAAAAGTTTAACCCAAGGTATACAACCGCCACAGATAAGCGTGGAGGGGGAATTATCATGGTGTGGGGTTGTTTCCCGGGACATGGAAAAGGTTCACATCACCATTTAACTAATAAAATGACGGCCACAATATACATAAACCGTCTAAGTTCAGTTATGCTTCCACACACTGAATTAAAAATGCCACTTTCATGGACATTCCAGCACGAAAATTATCCTAATCACACGGCTAGGGTTGTTAAAGCTTGGTTGGAGGAACATCAGATCCCTGTTATGCCGTGGCCACCCCGATTGAGAACATGTCGATGATTGAAAAACGTAATATTGGAATATAGTATGCCAAAGTAGAGAAGAACGTTTCATCGAATAGGGAAAGCAATAGAATGCAATCTCAAACGATTACATCGAAAAGCTTATTCCTCTGTTCCTAAAAGATGTGCTAAGTAATAAGCAAAGGATATGCCACAAAATATTAAAGATTTAATATTGTGTTTTTTAGTTTATTTAAGAGTTGCAAATTTTTGAACAGGTGAATTTCGACTTATTTTTTTAAATTATTCTTTTTTATTGTATGAAATTTAATAGCCTAAGATCCTAATACTGGTATTATGAGAATTAACATCCGTTAAGTAATATGTACAAACACTAGCAGAACTTAACTAGTTTTCGACCCAGCGACGAAAAATAAAAGTTAAAATCCGCGGTAAGAAGGGTACATATCTGGGCTGTCTGGGACATATATATCAAAGATGGCAAGGTTGGGAGGGTGGAGATATTTGAAGGAGTGGTATCATCTAGACTTCTTCGACTATGAAGCTTTACTTGCTTATAATTTTTATTTGTTTGTTTTTTGGCTATTTGTTTTTTTTTTTTTGTTTGTTTATTTTTTTTTGTCGGTTTGAATATTAGCTACCTAATTTTTTTTAATCTAGTGACAACCTTTAGCTTTTCTTAAGGGAGGCAAGATCCATCCCGTTTTCCCTGAGCACGGCCGGTATAAGTAGATAGCACTGCCTCTGGAGAGTTAGGACCTTTTTAAGGGTAGGTTCCTAACGTTGGGCGCCATTTTTAAATAACTATGTAACGAACCTACCCTTAAAAAGGTCCTAACTCTCCAGAGGCATTGCTACCTACTTCTTTAAACGTGCTACTGCCTGTTTTTCTGTCAGTAGTGGCGTTTTCCGTGGATTTCTTGCGAATAAATTATTTTCCATCAGGCGTCTACGAATAGTAGGACCACTTGCGGCCAGATTTAGATCCTTTTGAATTTTTTTGGAAGACGCCCAAGGAATTATTTTACTGTATTGTACAATACGACGATCTGCATCAGTTGATGTTTTGCGTTTGCGTCCACGTGTTTGAGGCTTTCTTTTATATTTTAGAGCATTTGCAATTGTTTGATCGGAGCTTCCTAAGGTTTCCCTAATTTCTTTATAAGTTTTGCCCTTTTTAATTAGTTCTCTCTTTTCCTCAGAACAGAGCTTTCCTCGTCCTACTATTACAAAAATTTATATGAAATATAATATAATAACTGTAAAAAAGGTTTTCACACAATTTTTCGAAACTTACTTTTCACTTTTTTTCTTCAATTATATGCTTTTTTAGTTTTATTTTTAAAACGTCACACGTCCTATTATTGTGAACAACTCAAACCAAAGGCAAACACAGAAATGAACGAATTTTATCATAAATATAAAAGTTATTATGAACGTCTCTTTTGTATTCGATTTCGTACATACCGTTGTATCTGCCGTTGGAATATCATTTGTTTTAAAAATTGGTACACTAACAAATTTCAACTGTAGAAATATAAGATTGGAGCACTCCAATTTTGAACACAGCTGTACGTGTTTCTGTATGTAAAATAATGCGAAAACTATCTGTCATTTATGTCAATGAACGAAGTGAACGATCCGGATCACTTTTAATGACCGAACGAAAATGACCGATCATTTAACTGAACGATTTGGCACAGCTCTAATACAGAAACGAGGCACAGAAGCATGTGTGGATATTTCTTCAAAGTTATTTCTAAGTACACTCTTTACTTCAGTTCCAAAAGTTAATTTGGAAACATTTTTTGGACTTCTAGATCTTTGTAGTAATGTAAAGTTCGAAACTTAATTCTTTTAAAAACTTTCTGCGACGGTCTGTGGTTTTATGCTGTGAATTGTTTTCCATAAATATAATAAAAGGCCAGAGCTGCAACGTCAATGACATTGAAAAATAAAGAAAGCGGTCATCGATTTGTTTTCCGTTTGCAAGTATATTCAGCCAACAATTTATCCATGTTAACACCCTCTTTAGTTTTATTATAGTAGGTAATAATATCTGGGGGTCAATTCTGGTTCTGTGAAACATTGAAACGTAAAGTTTTTTATCATTATCGTTTTCATGAGCACTTTACGCATTATCATATCACAATTACACAATTTGCGATTCTGGTGCATGTTATGAAAAAATTGTTTCATTCCAACCGTAGTCGTGAAACTTTTGCTTGTATATTACTAAAATTTTATATCAAAATGTCAAACAAGAGTACGAAGCCAACCGGCTGAAGGAAGCGGCTTAGCCGCCATATACTTTTTTTAACTGCTTCGACTTTTACTGATACTGTTTTTAGATATTAATAAAATTATGGTATTATAACATACAAATATGTATTTCGTTGATACCACTTTCAGTTTTACGCGTTCACAAATACATTTATGTATATCACTTTCAAATCGAAAAATAAATTAAATCAACACCGGCTTGTAATACAGAAATTTTTGGATTCACTAGTTTGTTAGCGTATAAGAAATGATGATAAATTAATGGTTGATTTTAATGCATGTACCTAAAAGTATGATCGTACAGTAAGAGCATATTCATAAAAAAGGTTTTGATAATTGTTGCTATTCGCTCGTGGTATTCAAAGTATTTAAAAATTTCCTTAATGTATAAATATACGTACATATAAGAAAAATTAAAATGACTGTGTTGCATAAACATACATACAGGGCGTCCGCCGGGAAGGTATACGTCTTTGTTTTGCCGCCATTTTGGTAAACATTAGTCTTAACAGTTCATATTTGGCAATCGTGAAGTAGAGACGTGGCAAATTTATTATGGAGAAATATGAACCGGCGGACACCCTCAAGTTTGTAAATTTGTAACACTCGTTCCCTCATTTTTAATTCTTGCTAGTGCCCTTTTAAGCGTATCCAGAAACCTTTCCGCCTTTGACTGCGGATGGTAAGGAGCTGTGTGTGCATGATTCCCTCCTCGCATTTTCAAGAATTCTTGAAATTGTGCACTGACAAATTGTGTGCCATTGTCAAAAACGACGGTGTCACAATTTCCGTATCTAGCAAATGTTTCGTCTATTTTCTCGATCACTGTTGAAGAAGAAATATTTCTGATGTCAAAAATTTCGGGCCATTTCGAGTAAGCATCAACCATTACTAGGTAATAAGTTCCATCACATGGTCCCGCTATGTCTACATGTAATCTTTCCATCGGCCTGGTCGCCTGCGGTCTCAACTGTGGTGTAGATTTTACCGGCGATTTTGCTGCCATTGCGCATGGTTGACAATTTCGTACAAATGCCGCAATTTCTTCATATATGCCAGGCCAACGCTCCCCATAGAGTACACAACCCTTCACACCTCTCAAAGAATCCTTTCGCCTATAATATGGCGTTAGGGCGTCCTCAATCTTTCTTTCCCAGGTTGAATTTAGTGCTATAATAAACTTTTTTAACAGCCCACATTTATTTGTAGCTTGTCTCACCATATTAACTTTGACTGGGAACTTGCTAACTTGATCCTTCAGCATCTCTGACATATCTTCCTCAAATCGCGTATATGCTATGACCATATCTTCACTACCATTATCAGTTACTATTCTTAACAGAGCATCCACACATCCAAAATTCTTTGTGTTTACATATTGCAATTCAAAATCATAACGTATTAAAGTGAGTGCCCACCTTTGTAACCTATTTGCGGTATGTGCTGGTATACCTTTTTTATTACCAAAAATGGAAAGTAGTGGCTTGTGATCAGTCCATAAAATAAATTTTCTTCCAAATATGTAGCGATGGAACTTCTTCACTTCAAATATTAGTGCCAGCGCTTCCTTCTCTATCTGAGAGTATTTTTGTTCTGCAGGTGTTAAAGTGGAGGCAGCGTGTGCGATAACTTTTTCTGTACTGTCTGGCATAATGTGACAAATGAAAGCCCCAATGCCTTTACCTGATGCATCTGCAGCTACCTTTATGGGAAGATTTGGATTATAATGCGTCAGCAGTAAATGTACTTCCCCGTTGAGTTGAAGTTCACAAAGAAACTCTGATATAAAACGAATTTTTCCCTTTGATGCACTGGTAGCGAAACTATCCTGGAGTTGCAATCCCGGTCTACCCAGCCTGTGCAAATTTTGTTTGCCGATTATGGTTACATCCGAAGCAGAATCAATTTGAAGTTTGAAAATTTTCCCTTCATTTACCAGTACTGTTGGCGTCACTGGTTTAATGAGAACTTCAACGCTTCAAAAGTTACGCTATTTACTTCCACCCTGTTGCTTGCTGGTCTGTTCTTAAATTTCTGATTTTTTTTTTCTATCTGAGAGTTACAATAACCCTCCTTGTGACCAAAACGCTTACATTGAGGGCATTTGTGATTTTTAAATTAGCAATTTTCTGCGTAATGCATTTCACCACAATTCCAGCGGGGCGATTTTGGAATTTTCTTCGGCTTAACAGCCTGTTTCTAGAACACGAATGGTTTCTGACATACGTCTTTTTATATGTGAAACAATAACAAAAACACTCAAATTTGTTAGTGTTTCTCATATAAAAAGACGAATGTCAAATACCATTCGTGTTCTAGAAACAGGCAGTAAGGTAGAAGTACATAACAGTCCATGGTGGAATTACTTATAAGGTGGTGTTGACAACCCAGCTGGGTTTTTTTTTTGGTCATACCGCTCCTGTCAAAAGTTTTGTTTGTATTTATGTTTTGTTTACATTTTGCTTTGTGTGTGTTCGTGTTTTTGTTTTGGTGTAGAGACATGTATGTTGTTAACAATACACACACACACTTCTCACATGTGCTTTTTTAATTCACCATACCTGCTTTTGACATTAAAGAGCTGAAAAAACAAAAACAAATTCCCTGTTGTTTTTGTACTATATTCATATACTATTCGTTGCGCCAATTGTGTGTTTCACACGCTGTAAAAAAAGTTTAACTTGGGGGTTACACTTTCAATTTCTGGCTTTCAATTTTCAATACATTCAAACTTTTTTACTAATACACTGACACTTTTAGACATTGAAACGAACTGGATATCAAATTTGCCTTTCAAGCGAGTGTTTCAATTTACTATCAATTCGCCATGTTATTTTTTTTTCTTCTTCTTTTTTTCTTTTTCTACGACTGCCATAGTTATTTTGCTTTGTGTTGCATTTTGAATAATAAAATTGCTATCAAATTGAATGCAGCCTACGTCACAGCTTTCAATTTCTATAAATTTTGACAAGAAGTGTGTGTGAAAAAATTGAAAGAAAACATTGAACGTGTGTCATCAGCGTAAATGGTGAAGTTTCATTACACCCCGTCTATACGAACCATAGATTTGGTATATGATGAACAAAACGTCGGCAGCGTAAATGTCAAAATTTTGTTCTAATTTGTGTATGTGGTGACTACGTATGGTTTACCAAATCATAATTTATAATTTTTCATTAAGTGCATTTCGTTTATTTCTGCGGTTGAGAATGTAAAAAAGATGGCATCGAACTAAAAATGATAGTTGATGGTAGCACATAGTTGTTCGAACAATTGTTTTACCTACGATGGTCGACAAAGAACATAACATTGATTTAGAGAGTCTACACGAGCCAAATCGATGATCGACCAAAAATTTGTTCATGATATACCAAATCTATGGCTCGTATAGACGGGGTGTAAAACAAGTTACTGGCCAAATTGGATAAGTATCTAACGTATAGAAGTTAAATAATTTTTAACTTTCAGATGTGTTGAGAGTTCAATAATTTGCTTACATTGTACATTGTAACCGCTGTTAACATCGTAACGCATGGTATGTACTTCTACCTTTATTCTTAATGTTACTCACATTTGGCTCTTTAATAATATTAACGATTTTATTTGGCTGTTCCACCATTACTGTATCTTTTTCCAAATTTAACATTCGCTCTGCAGTGCTGACTAGCTTGCTGAATTTTCGCTCAGCCTCATCTTTTAAACCTGCTAATAGTTTTGTAGGCATGGTATAATCATCATAAGGTAGTCCCAGTTTGAAATAGCATAGAACCTTGTGGTTTTGCAACCCTGCTGCTCTTAGAATTGTCAAATAAAAGCAACACTGTAGTTGGCCGTTGTACACAAATAAATATATTATTGTAAACAAGGTCTTCCTCTACTTTTTTTTATTTTGTGGAAATTTTTTTTTAAATATTGAAAAATTTACTCTTGTTCTGTAAAAAAATAGTTTATAAACAATATAATACATTCGCCCGTTGTAAAATATAATTATCCAGAGGCTACCTCACAGCGCATTGGATAATTGCATCAACAGTAGCCCTGAATGAATAGATAAATTTTATTGTAAAAATGTATATTTTATTAAATACGCAACTTGTATTAAAAAAAAATCATTTATATTGAGTATATATATGGGCTATTTCAATAATTTTCAACATTCTGAGTTCAGATGCTTATTATTTCTACAGTTTTTCAAATTGACCAAAACGGTCAAAAGGGAATGGTAGGCCACACTAGAAAACTGGGAAATTCAAAATTTGAGACCATCATTTCTTTATCTCTAAAAGTTATGGGCACTGAAATATCGAAATACTCAAAAAAGGCTTGAAATTTACAAGAGTTTTTTCATATTTCATCACTTTTCTACTTTTAGTTTTAAGCTTCCGATGCCCATTGATAAAAATAAAGTCACTAGACTTAGTAGATATTTACACTATAAAAGTTATGCCCATACTACTATTTGGGAAAAAGTTGTACAGCGGTTCATTTTTGAAACCAAAATTTTCCGATTTTTCAATTTTCGCAGTTTATTCTATAGCGTTTTTGCGCCGTTCAAGAAAATTGCATTTCGTCAAGAGTATTTAATAGATGGTGTAATTTGCTAAAATTTGCGCCATATCACGTCGATGTCAGGCTGCTAGTTGCTGAGAACGATGACCTCAAAATTTTATAGAATTGGCGTAAATTTGTCAAAAATGACAGTTTTTCGCGCCTGACATTTGCAATCTTATTTAAAACTGCTTTATGTATTGCGTGATCTAAACTTCTTAGTAAATGGCACCTCAACGTCAAGAAGGCGTTAAAATATTTTGAAACGCAAAAATTTTATAAAGAAAATAAAAATTTTGCGAAATTTCATGATTTTGTTTCGCGTGTTTTTTAATTAATCCGTGGTTTAAAATCAATGTAAAGTATTGGAAATGAAGCGCGGCGGTGAACTAAAGATCATATATAAATACGGTTGAATTCGGTCCATATTTAGCGGGTACAGCGGCATTTTTCTTTAAACACATTTTGCTTTGTGACATCTGCAGTTATGTATAGATTCCGCCGGGATTGACACCAAATGAAAGGTTTTTTTAAGCTTGATAATAAAACCGAATAGGCATTAAAAATTTTCATGATTGTAAATTTTACAGATAAAAAAAAAAAAAATTCTAACCTCAAAAATAATTCTTATATAATTTTTTTTATTTTTTAAATTTGCAAGTTTTTTTTTTTTTTTTATATTTATTCATTTAGTAGTATTCTCAATACTCTCTCTTTCACAAAAATCAAATTTACATTCATATTACATTACATTACATTCATATTGTTATTCTTTATAAAATTCACACTTTTCCTGTTGAAAACGTTCATATTCCTCTCATCCTTTACATCATTTGGTAGCATGTTATATAGTTTAAGGCCCTTGTAAAATAAAGTACGTTGTCCAGCTGCTGTTGATACTCTTTGCATTCTGAAGTTATTAGAATTGCGTAGATAATACGGTTGTATTTCACCAACATACTCCAATTGTTCACATAAATATTGAGGTGCATTACCCATTTTCATTTTCTTTATAAAATAAATTGTATTTAATTTAAGCATTTGATAAATATTCAACCATTTCAATGTCTCAAGCATAAATTGAATAGAAGTATACCGGTTGCATTTTAAAATAGCCCGCATTGGCCTGTTTTGCAGTTTTTGTAGTCGTTCAATTTGTAGATTCGTACAGCATGAAAATAAAATTGTGGAGCCATATTCAAAGTGTGGCTTAATTATAGCATTATAAATGTTTATTGCTGTTAATGTTGACACTTTAGGTCTTAAACGTTTAAAAAAACCTATCTTTTTTACCAATTTTCTTGCAGATAAATTCAATATGATCGTTAAACTTCAAATTTTTGTCAATTACAAAACCGAGATATTTAATTTTCTCTACTTTCTCTATTTCCGTATTGTTTATTTTTATCACAAGTTCACTGTTCATATTTATTTCCATTGCCTTCGTTTTATTTTCATTTAATTTCAGTTTATTCATTTTTAACCATTGGTTTATTTTCGATAAGTCATGCATTACATTTTCGTGACATTGTTTATCATTTTCTGTCTCACTAAAAATCAGAGTATCGTCCGCATATAACACTACTTCACTTTTCTCTAAAATGTTTGGCATATCATTAATGTAAATTATAAATAACAGTGCACCTAATATTGATCCTTGAGGAACACCAAAGTCATTATTAACTGCATTTGATTTAATACCATTCACCTTTGTTATTTGTCTTCTATTCGTTAAGTACGATTCAAACCATTTAAGTTCCTTATCCCGAACACCATATAAATATAATTTTTGTATCAGTATTCTTCTATCTATCGTTTCAAAGGCCCTTTTACGGCATGTTTCCAGGAGACAATTACAATACCATACAAACGATTGTCACACTAACAATAACGTAACAAATTGGCTTTCTGTAACACAACAGAATATTTTTGTCTGGCTTACGTTATACAGTTTTGCTTTGTCAAAACCATTATTGCCATTACTTTATTTTATAGTTTTTGTTTACATTTTTTCTTGTAAAAAATACTTTTTTATGTTATAAAATGGTAACTCTATGAGTCAGCTGATAAAATATTGTCTGTACCCAATTGTTTGGTTAAATTATTTTTGTTTGTATATGAAAGCATACATATGTATCTCTAAATAGTGTTTTGTGAATACAGTGCTTTAATAAACAAATATCTTTTTTAATGTCATTATCACTAGATATATCCATTATTTTTAATTATTTTATGAAAAACAATTTTATTTTTTTGAATAAAACAAATTTTTAGAGCAAACAAATCAATGACAATGAGTTTTTTCTGATCGTCTATTTTTGACATTTCATATTGTGTAAGACAATTACTTTTGTTATACAGAAACCAATTCACACACAGAAAAATTGACAGTCTTACGTTGTTTGTGTAAAACAATTAATTACGTTTGTCTTATAGAACCCCAAAATGATTATTGTTTGTTGTTTTGACAATTTAAAAACAATAATTGTCTCCTGGAAACATGCTGTTAAAGTCTAAGAAAATTGCCAAAATTTTATTGTTTCTCTCAATTTTTTTCCATCTGTTTATTATATAGTTCACTGCCGTCTCACATGAAAATTTTTTACGGAAGCCGGATTGATATTTTGAGAATAGTCCATTTCGTTCCATATAATTTTCTAACTGTGTTTTTACCACTTTTTCAATTATTTTTTCGCACGTTTTAAGTGTATTTATCGGTCGATATTCTTCACATTTTTGCGTATTTTTTATTTTCTCAACGGGAGTCACCATTGTCTCCTTCCATGATTCGGGAAAAATTCCCGTTTTTAACGAATCATTTACTATACGTAATATTGCACCTCCTACAAGATTTCAATTGTCTAATATAAATAAACATAAATAAAAAAAAAAAAAAAATTGATCGTTATTTTATTAAAGTCTGGTTTATTTTTCATATTTTTGCACATCTCTTTAAGTTCGTTCATACTTATTTCACTAAAACATGACTTATATATTGCACATTCTGTATACTATCTCTTATTTCGCTTATACTATCCACAAAAAATTTATTAAATTGGGAAGCAATTTGGTAACTATCCTTATATTCAATTTGGTTAAATATCACTGATTTTATCACAGGCTTATTGTCTCTTAGTACTAGGTCTTTAATTTGTCTCCACATTTCTTTTTGGTTCTTAGCATTTTTTATTTTGTTTGTCACATATAAATTTTTCGATGAGATAATTTTGTTTTTATACAAATTTCTTATTTTTTATAATTATTCCATGCTTCATTTGAATTTTCTAATATTGCAGTCTGGTATGATGATATTTTCTGTTGCTTAAGAATAATTAAATCGCGACTAAACCATGGGATGTTATTATTTTCCTTCACTTTAATTTTCCTCGTGAATTTTTGTACAGCACCTTCAATACTTAAGTCAAATAATTTTACATTTTGGTTATCATTTTCATATGCACTTAATCTTGTATATAATTCTCTACTGAACGCGGTCTTTTTATATTTAAACTTTTCTATTTCTTTGTATTGCGCTTTATTATTGTTATTATAATTCGTTTGTATATTAATATTGATTGTTTCATGGTCCGAAATTTTTTTATTATGGTTTATTTGCACAGATGTTTTTTGTCTATTTGTTATAATATAGTCTATTATTGTTCTTGTATTTGTGGTCGCTGTGGTCTAGTGGTTAGTGTGTTTGCTTACTAAGACATGGGCCCCGGGTTCGACTCCAGGCTCCGACATCTTCAAAAACAGAAATATAAAAAAAAAATATTTCTTTCGGCGACTACCTCTCAGCAGTCTGCTGGCAAAAGCTCTGAGAGTAACTAATTGCCATGAACAAGCTTCTCAAGTTTGTCGTTCGTAGTCGACATTAAACTGTAGGTCCCGGTACTCATGGATAAAAATTGACACACACAACATGAGTGCTGCGAGAAGCTAGGCCGTAATCCTGACACAGGGTTGTAAAGGCTAGTTATGTATGTATGTATTGTTCTTGTATTTGAAGTCACTCTTGTACATACATCAACTATCTGTTTTAGTCCATAGTCGTTAAAAATGCTCTCTAATTTTTGTTTATAAAATCCATTGTTTGACCAGTCGATATTGAAATCACCTGCTATTATTATCTCACAATTGTATTCACACAGTTCTTCTACGATTTTTTCAAATTGTTCACAGAATTCAGCTTCACTATGACTAGGTGATCTATATATGTACTGCTACTAGCATCAAACATTCATCTTTATATTTTATATTGCATGCATTTACCCAATATTTCAAAACGTTTATTTTTTCGATAATTTTTTTAACTTTCCAATTATTTCTATAATATATTATTACACCTCCGGTTCTTGTAGACTCTGATACTGATTTAACGTGATCATAATCCTGTAACGCTATTTCGTTGTCTTCTATGTCTTTAGTCAAATGTGTTTCCGACATTACTATAAAGTCTGGATTTTCGTTTCTCACCATAATTTCTATTTAACTGTAATTGTTTATTCAACCTTGAGCATTTAAATATATACCACGTATTAAGTTCTTTGATTGTTAAAACCTAATACCCATTCGTCTTTGCTTGGCAATTAGTTTGTTCTGGTATACCGAACACTTTCGACTCATCGTATCATGATTTTCATCTAACCACAGATTTAGTTTTTTGTTCATTTGTACACAGTTTATGCATTTGCCAATTTTTTCTTTATTACAATTTTTACTTTCATGGTTTCCATGACACCTAGTACAAGTTTCCTGATTCTTACACTCCTTCGCTAAATTATTATAGCCTTTACACTTAAAGCATTGTAATACTTCAGTTCCGTCGAAAACTCGACATCTTTCCCAACCGACATTAATTTTTCGCTTTTCGATTATCATTCCATAGGTTTCAAAATCTACAGCTAATTTTGCACAGTATGTATTTCTATTACCTTTTTTATAATATATGTTTTTATAATCTTCAATTTGCCTTTACCAATACACGGGTTTTGATTTCTTAATTTCTCTATTAGTTCACTTTCCGAAAATTTAAAACTCATATCAGTTATTATAATACTCATATCTACTTGATTCGGGACTTTAATTTCGTAGCCGTTACTCATTTTATTTTCAATTGCCTCTTTTATTCTGTCTCTTTCTTCACAATTTTCAGCTTGAATAATCATATTTCCGTTTCTTCTATTTTACACACTCGCTATTTTTAAATTCACCGGATCCACTTTTTCGTTTAGTTCTTCTTTTGTTTTTTCAATTCCCTGTTTTTCTTTAGGTTTGATTCATGGTGAAATTACTTACAAGGTGGTGGCAGGTGAATATAGTACAAAAACAACAGGGAATTTGTTTTTGTTTTTTCAGCTCTTTAATGTCAAAAGCAGGTATGGTGAATTAAAAAAGCACATGTGAGAAGTGTGTGTGTGTGTATTGTTAACAACATACATGTCTCTACACCAAAACAAAAACACGAATACACACAAAGCAAAATGTAAACAAAACATAAATACAGACAAAACTTTTGACAGAAGCGGTATGACCAAAAAAAAAAAACCCAGCTGGGTTGTCAACACCACCTTGTAAGTAATTCCACCATGGGTTTGATTATTAATGGCACCTTTTTTGTAATATCTGGCATCACCGTTTTATTTTTCACTGTTTCTGCATATGATGGTTTGTTTTTATTAACTGTTGTTTCTTGTATTGCAATTTTTATTTCTTCACATATTTTGTTGTTGTTTTCCTCCAACGAATTAAAGACTTCTTTTTGTCAATTTTTAAATTCATTTACCACCGCGCTCAATTTTTGAGATTCTTTGACATTTTTTTCACATATTTTCTGTGCATTATCTATTTTTTTAAGCCTTTCCTCATATCGTTTCTCGATTGCTTCCAATAATTTTTTAATTTCGTTTTCATTTTCCTTTAACACATTTTAAAATTAATTTTTATAGTCCGATAAGTTTTGTCTATTTTTATCGACTCCATCTTGGATTTCCCGTAATACGAGATCAACATTATGTATATATTGCCAGAAGACTGCTGAGAGGTAGTCGCCGAAAGAAATATTTTTTTCATATTTCTTTTTTCTAGATGTCAGAGCTGAGATTTGAACCCAGCGCTATCGTCTTAGTAAGCCAACACACTATCCACTAGACCACGGCGACTACATCACACATAAATCTAATAAAATTTTTGTTCTCTAGAATTCCAATTGAATATTGGTCAAGACCTGAACATTTTGTAGCACAGTGGTATACTTTTTTACATACTCCACTACATTGGATTCCCGTTTCACCTCTTATCGTTAATCTGCACTTACTGCACTCGGCAGGCATTGCAAGACAATAAAAATCAAAACAAATAAAATAAGTGTTCTTTTTAATAAACTTCAGTTGAATAATATCACTAGGTATATTATTTATTGTTTTATGATAGTTTAAGCTACGGTCACATTGGGTAAATATTTGACGAAAAAAACGTAACCACTATTTTATGAAAATATTTATTTTTTAATTTTTCAATTTTGAAAGTTTAATTAATTATACATATATCAAAATAATTTTGCTGAATATCGTTTTTAAAAAATGTTTGGAGAAATATTTACATAAAATGAAATATTTGCATAATATATTTTCAAAAAAATAGTGGTTACGTTTTTTTTGTCAAATATTTACCCAATGTAACCGACCGACTCCATCTTGGATTTCCCGTAATACGAGATCAACATTATGTATATATTGTAAAAAGTCATCGCACATACATACATACATAATTGGCCATTACAACCCTGTGTCAGGATTACGGCCTAGCTTCTCGCAGTACTCTTGTTGTGTGTGTTAATTTTTATCCATGAGTACCGGGACCTACAGTTTAAAGTCGACTCCGAACGACAGATTTGAGAAGCTTTTTCATGGCAATCAATTACTCCCAGAGCTTTTGCCAGAAGACTGCTGAGAGGTAGTCGCCGAAAGAAATATTGTTTTCATATTTCTTTTTTCAAGATGTCAGAGCTGAGATTTGAACCCAGCGCTATCGTCTTAGTAAGCCAACACACTATCCACTAGATCACGGCGACTACATCGCACATAAATCTAATAAAATTTTTGTTCTCTAGAATTCCAATTGAATATTGGTCAAGACCTGAACATTTTTTAGCACAGTGGTATACTTTTTTACATACTCCACTACATTGGATTCCCGTTTCACCTCTTATCGTTAATCTGCACTTACTGCACTCGGCAGGCATTGCAAGACAATAAAAATCAATAAAACAAATAAAATAAGTGTTCTTTTTAATAAACTTCAGTTTAATAATATCACTAGGTATATTATTTATTGTTTTATGATAGTTTAGTTTATTATAAAAAACCAAAATTATTTTATTTTCAACAATTTGCATAGCTTTTATAAAACACGTCTTGATCCTACGTACCGTAAATAAAATTTTAAAATCATGACAAAAATCAGCTATACTGCCAGCTAACTTTTCCATAGAACTCTCCTGACTTTTTTCGGTTTTGCCCTTCGTGAGCATTTCCAGCAATTTGCTCTGAAGTTCTAATAATTCTTGGAGTTTCTCTGTTTCCGCCATTTTTTTTAATGTAACAATTAAACAAAATGTCTGCTTTGCCACAGGATCGCCTCAGAAAAAACACAACAACTAAAAATATGTCGCGTTCATCTAGAAATGCTTCTAGAATTTTTCCTTTTCGTGTTGAAATTTTCTTATTTGCACTTCCTTAATCCGGGATGGATGGGATACTTCGGACAAGGCAAAGTCTCTGATTGGGGTCAACCTGGCGGCCTCCAGAACGATCCTTGTTCCCGTTGTATTCAAGTCGACATACAGCCTCCTCGTGGCCCTCCTGGGTAACATTCTAGCACCCGCTAGCTTGTTAACTAATATATGCGGCGATTGTCCAATCCCCTGGACTTTAAATTTGGCTTGTGCGTAGGGCTTGAAACCCACCACGTAAAAACAAAAATTCAATGAAAACCGAAACAATAGCCTCTAAACGGACCCCCTTCTATGTTGACAAATTTGGCAAACGTTTTAAGGACTATGATTTAAGGATATGCACCTGGAACGTGAGAACCCTTTACAGGGAAGGTGCCTCTATCCAATTGGCGGATGCTCTCAAGAAATGTAGGGCTGACACAGGACAGGGTTGTACAAGGCAAGCAGCATGTGACATCTACTACAGCTGCCATGATAACAGACACGAACTTGGCTGCGGATTCGTAGTTAGCAAGAGACTTCGCCATCTTGTCTCAGAGTTCACCCCCGTGAACGAAAGGATAGCTACGATCCGGATGAAGACAAAGTTTTATAATATCAGCCTCATCTGCGTGCACGCACCGACGGAAGAGAAGGATGATGCGGCCAAAGATGCTTTCTACGCAAAGCTCGAGGATGTATATGATAGGTGTCCGGCACATGACGCCAAAATTGTCCTCGGCGATTTCAATGCGAAAGTTGGACGTGAAGGTATCTTTGGCCCCACTGTCGGACAGTTCAGTCTCCATAATTCCACCTCGCCAAACGGCTTGAGACTGATCGATTTCGCCGCGGTCCGAAACATGGTAGTTTGTAGCACCAGGTTCCAGCATCTCGATGTCCAAAAGACCACCTGGCTCTCTCCTGATCGATCTACCAGCAACCATATCGATCACATTGTAATTGATGGAAGGCATGTATCCAGCATACTAGACGTGCGCAGATTTAGAGGTCCAAATGTCGACTCGGACCACTATCTTGTCGCAGCCAAGATGCGACTGCGCATATGCGCAGCTAATATTGCACGATCTAGTGTTCGAGGGAAGCTGGACATCAAAAAGGTGCGATCACAAGAGACAGCCAGGTCGTTTTCCGATCGTCTTTCTAATGAGCTCCATTGCATCCCGTCCTCTCGAAAGTATTGGTGGACAGTGGTCTCACATTGCTCACTCTCTGCGTAACGCTGCCGAAACAGTCCTTGGTTTTGAGCGTCCTCCCCGCAGAAACCAATGGTACGATGAAGAGTGTCGTGAGGCCACTGCGGCAAAGAATGCTGTCTACAGAAGAACGTTACGGTCCATCACTTCAAGAGCAACTGTGGAGGTGTACAGAGAGAAGTGAAGGGAAGAGAGACGCCTATTTAGAAGGAAGAAAAGGGAGCAAGAAAGGCGTGATCGTGAGGAAATCGAGATGTGCAGGAGTAGACATGATGCTCGAAATTTTTATAAGAAGATAAGGCGTCTTACTACTGGTTTTAAACCCGGAGCAACCTCCTGCAGAGACGAACATGGTAATCTGGTTACAGATGCACATGCTGCACTGAGATTATGGAGACAGCATTTCTGTAATCTACTGCAAAGGGACGATGATACAAATTCCGCGGCTAGAGATGCTGTGCCGGACCCAATCAATGATGACGTTGTGATCCCGTCCCCCAGCCATGAAGAGGTCAAGGTTGCCATATGGCGACTGAAGAGCAACAAAGCAGCCGGACCTGACGGTCTGCCCGCTGAACTCTTCAAGTATGGAGGCGATGAGCTGGTTAGGTGCATGCACAAGCTCATTTGCTGAATATGGCTGGAAGAAAGTATGCCCGATGATTGGAATCTCAGTGCACTCTGTCCGATCCTGAAAAAGGGAGACCCCACAATATGCACCAACTACAGGGGTATAAGCCTTCTCCCTATCGCATATAAGGTTCTTACGAGCGTATTGTGTGAACGACTGAAGCCATTCGCCATCTCACTGATTGGACCTTATCAGTGCGGCTTCAGACCTGGTAAGTCCACCATTGACCAGATATTCACACTGCGCCAAATCCTGGAGAAGACCCATGAAAGTCAAGTCGACACACACCACCTCTTTGTCGACTATAAGGCAGCGTTAGCTAACCCGATAAGGGATCGCGTATATGCCGCAATGTCTGAGCTCGGTATTCCTGCAAAACTGATAAGACTGTGCAGAATGACGTTGAGTAATTCCCGCAGCTCCGTCAAGGTAGGAAGAGACCTCTCCGAGCCTTTTAATACCGTGCGAGGTTTCAGACAGGGCGATCCCTTATCCTGCGACCTCTTCAATTTCGTCATGGAGAGTGTTTTGCGAATGGCGGGTGTGCATCGTAATGGCACTATTTTTAACAAAAGTGTCCAGCTCCTTGCGTATGCAGACGATATAGATATCGTTGGGCATACCAAGCGAGATGTCACCGCAGCCTTTAATGCTATTGAACGGGAGTCTGCTAAAATGGGTCTGGCGGTAAATGAGAGCAAGACGAAGTACATGTTGTCGACGAGTAGGGACGTTGATCGTATCGGCTCCCAGGTTACAGCCGGCAACTATACATTCGATTTGGTCAAGGAGTTCATCTACCTTGGCACCGCCATTACCAGCAAAAATGATGTCAGTCTAGAGATCAGGCGAAGAATCACACTGGCCAACAGGTGCTACTACGGTCTCGGTAGGCAGTTTAGTAATAGAGACCTCTCGCGTGCGACGAAATTAACACTCTACAAGTCGCTTATTCTCCCGGTGCTTCTCTATGGTGCGGAAGCATGGACGCTGTCTTGTGCCGATGCAGCGGTCCTGGGAGTGTTTGAGAGAAAAGTTCTTCGTAAGATCTTTGGTCCTCTAAGGCATGGCGATGAGTTTCGCATTAGAACCAACCATGAGCTGTATGAGCTCCTCGGCGATGTGGGCGTTGTCCAGCGTATTAACATCCAGCGGCTACGCTGGCTCGGCCACATTGTTCGGATGGAAGAATCTGCTCCAGCGAAGAAAGTTTTCGATGCGAAGGTCACTGGACGTCGGCGTAGAGGACGACCCTGTTTACGTTGGAAGGACCAGGTTGATGAAGCCCTGTCATCGATTGGTGTGACCAATCTGGAGAAGGCGCGCGCTAAGCAGAAGCTCCTGGAGACTAGTGCTGAAGCAGGCCGAAACCCGTTAACGGGTTGTTATGGCCAGCTAAGTAAGTAAGTAAGTAAGTATGTGTGTGCACATCACTGATATATTTATGTACATATTTTGCACGAAATATGTAATATGTACGCAAAAAAAAAAAATGCGCTGCTGCGAAACTTTTGCCGCACAATGCGAAATTTTGGTGGTAAAAATAAAACGCCCAAGTCCGAAACTGCGCAGTCAGAAACCGCACAGTTCGAGGGATTACTGTACTCCAAAATATCTGGAGTTTTGCGTAAAATTCAATCTAAGAAAATATATTTTAGCCTTAAATCATAAGATATAAATTAGCATATTCATTATATACCTATGCCTCATATTTTTTTATGGGTTTGAAGTTGTATCTGGCACTCTATCTTACTTGATTTCTAGGCTTAACCGTAACTTCAGTTCTATTTGGTTTATAATATTCGCAGATATGTGCATATTTCTCAATATTTTAATGACTTTCTTGGTTTTAGATTCAGCGATTTTATAGTTTATAGGAATATAATGTTTTTTCATAGCGTGGCTTACTCTCACAACTTTTTTCTGAATTTTCTTTCTCTCACTCCACTAGGAATCGCCAGATTATCATCCCTAGAATAAGATGCAGTTGTTTCGAACGATCCTTTATTCTAGGATTGCTCTATGGTGAAGAAATTATCGGCCTATTAACATTCAAATATTCCCTCAATCAAATAGCGCCTTTCGTTTAAAACTAATGCGTATTTGTCAAATAGGAACTACTACTTAATAATAGTAAAATTACACTGTAACTAATTTTATTTTTGATGTCTTCATAGGCAATATTTTACTACTTATGTCAATGTAATTTTTTCTATATATTTTTTACTTTTTTTTTAATATGAAGATGGGAACAAACATTAGCTTAAAAAAGTTTACTTTTAAGATTTTCTTTAGTTGTATTTCAGGACTTTTCTTTTGTAATATACACTAGGTGTCAAAAGTCTAAGCTCCTCAAGCTGTATTAAATTTATCTGTAAAAAACATGCATAATTCATTACAATGTCACAAGATTTTTTATGCCAACTATTGTTTACATAAGGTGGTCTGGTGTGGACCCATAAGGCAAAGTCAATAGACGATCCTTATGGACAACTGCACAAGAAGACTTACTGCCTCCACGTGGCGGCCACTGGTAACATGGTCGGTGCGGGTCTGGGTGAGACTTGCGTGTCCTACATTTGTGTGGGAATTGCGTTTCCACTCAGGCCAACTCTTGACCATGGCTAAAGTAAGCAACGCTTGCGGTTTGCTATATGAGTATTCAGGGGCCTCTACTAAGGGTTAACTTTGGTTTTCACTTAGTACAGTCCTGTTATCTGGAAACTCATATAGAGGTGTGATCTTTACCATCTATGGGTGGTAACCGCAACTCGCAGTTCAGTAAGGTCATGTCTCTGCTGAAGACCCATGAAAGTCAAGTCGACACACACCACCTCTTTGTCGACTATAAGGCAGCGTTAGCTAGCCCGATAAGGGATCGCGTATATGCCGCAATGTCTGAGCTCGGTATTCCTGCAAAGCTAATAAGACTGTGCAGAATGACGTTGAACAACTCCTGCAGCTCCGTCAAGGTAGGAAAAGACCTCTCCGAACCATTTAATACCGTGCGAGGTTTCAGACAGGGCAATCCCTTATCCTGCGACCTCTTCAATTTCGTCATGGAGAGTGTTTTGCGAAAGGAGGGTGTACATCGAAATGGCACTATATTTAACAAAAGTGTCCAGCTCCTTGCGTATGCAGACGATATAGACATCATTGGGCATACCAAGGGAGATGTCACCGCAGCCTTTAATGCTATTGAACGAGAGTCTGCAAAAATGGGTCTGGCGGTAAATGAGAGCAAGACGAAGTACATGTTGTCGACGGGTAGGGATGTTGATCGCATCGGCTCCCAGGTTACAGTCGGCAACTATACATTCGATGTGGTCAAGGAGTTCATCTACCTTGGCACCGCCATTACCAGCAAGAATGATGTCAGTCTGGAGATCAAACGAAGAATCACACTGGCCAACAGGTACTACTACGGTCTCAGTAGGCAGTTTAGTAATAGAGACCTCTCTCGTGCGATGAAATTAACACTCTATAAGTCGCTTATTCTTCCGGTGCTTCTCTATGGTGCGGAAGCATGGACGCTGTCTTGTAGCGATGCAGCAGTCTTGGAAGTATTCGAGAGAAAAGTTCTTCGTAAGATCTTTGGTCCTCTAAGGCATGGCGATGAGTTTCGCATTAGAACCAACCATGAGCTGTATGAGCTCCTCGGCGATGTGGGGCGATGCGTTGTTCAGCGCATTAACATCCAGCGGCTACGCTGGCTCGGCCATATTGTTCGGATGGATGAATCTGCTCCAGCGAGAAAAGTTTTCGATGCGAAGGTCACTGGACGTCGGCGTAGAGGACGACCGTGTTTACGTTGGAAGCCCTATCGTTAATTGGTGTGACCAACTGGAGAAGGCGCGCGCTTAGCAGAGACGCCTGGAGACTAGTGTTAAGGCAGTCCGAAACCCGTTAACGGGTTGTTATGGCCATCTAAGTAAGTAAATAAGTACTTCCTTAATCTTCGTCGCCAAAATCTGTTGTGATTTGAATGATTAAACAGAATACGACCGCAACTTCAGGCAAAAACGACTCTCAGAGAAAACATGCCAAAAATTAAAACGACGGCCGCAACTTCACGAACTGTCATTTATTGTTTTTGCATTTCTTGTATGTAAAGCTATTAAAAATTAAGTTTATGAGAGTTTTTGCTAAGAATCGAATTTATATTTTATACCTTCATCATGTTTATACAGAGTTCAAATTTTTCCATTTATGAATACTCAAAAACTAACATTTATGAATATTATCAAGAATGCGATTTTTAAAAATTTTTATTTTTCTTCACGCACATGAACGAGCAGCAAAATTTACATATTTTCTTAAAATCACACGCGAACGTGTGCATTCATTCTTTTCTAAGCGTCCATATATGAAGAGTAAAGAAATTTTTTTATTTTCTTAATTTTTTTTTTTTTTTCAAAGTTTATTTAAACAAATTTTTTGTATACTTAAACTATAAATAAACAAGTAGTGTTAATATAACTTATTATACATAGTCCCATATTCGGGCTCTCGAGTATATAACATATACATATATTAATTTTACAACATGTTTTCTAATTAAATATCTTTTGTATGTATGTGCAATATATACGTATGTACAATGTTTATAATGTTGTGTAATGGAAAAAAAAATGTTGATAAAATCCGCACTTCTGTATTACAAAAAAAAAAGGTTATGTTAAAAGTATAGTTTTATTTTCTTCATGCACATAAAAGAGCAGCACAAATTTATTTTCTTAAAATACACGCGAACGTGTGCATTCATTTTTTTTTCTAAGCGTCCATATATGAAGAGTAAAGAAATATTTTTATTTTCTTCATGCACATAAATGAGCAGCACAAATTTTTTTTCACACGCGAACGTTCATATTTTTCTAAGCAAAATTGTTTCATGACGTTGTTGTTGTAATGCATTCATAAATTTTTTGAATTTTTGACGCCTGCCTGTCGCGAACACGCAATACAACAATTACATAAAAAAATCCCAAATAGAAGAGTATTGTTGTTGTATATACCATACATGGGCATACTGCATTAAAAATTTGAAATTTACTGCTTACTGAAAAAAATTGCAGTAACCAGTAAAATTTTACTCGTTACTGAAAAAAATTGCAGTAACCAGTAAATGTTTACTCATTACTGAAAAAAATTGCAGTAACCAGTAAAATTTTACTCGTTACTGAAAAAATTGCTGTTACCAGTAAAATTTTAATCATTACTGCATTTTTTTTTCAGTAATCAGTAAAATTTTACTGCTAACTGCAATATTTTAGAAACGAGTAAAAATCCACTAGCAAATGGAAATGATTTTGAAAATATTTCCAGCAATTAAAGTGAAATTTTTCGTAAACTAAAACGATGGTTAGAGAGCAAAACTGATTAAAAATTGACTTCTAGTTTTTTAAATAAACTATTTTTTTTTCTTCGGTTTTGGTTATATACCACGAGCCTGGCGGGAGGTTGCGGTTATATTTATACCGAAGGCAGGTAGGCCTAGTGATCTTCCAAAGTCGTATAGACAAATAAGTCTCTCATCCTTTCTTCTGAAGACAATGGAGAGGCTGGTGGATTTTTATATAAGGGAGACGTGTCTTGTGGAACGTCCCCTGCACCCGAGTCAGTTCGCGTATGTGAAGGGCGGATCGACTGAGGGTGCAATTTTGTCTCTCCTTGGGAGTATTGAGAAAGCATTTTCTGACAAGGAAGTTGCTCTTTGTTCTTTCTTGGATATAGAAGGTGCTTTTGACAACACAGGCTTTGACTCCATTACTGGTTCTTTGGAACGGAAAGGGGTGGAAAGGCCAATTATAGCTTGGATCGGCTCCATGCTTAGAGGCAGGATTATCAGCTCGTCCCTTGATGGAGAGGAATTGACCGTGATGGCGTCGAAGGGATGCCCTCAGGGTGGAGTCCTATCCCCATTGTTGTGGACGCTTGTAGTTGATGACTTGCTTACCATGTTGGCTCAAAAAGGAATCAGCGTAATTAGTTATGCTGATGACCTTGTTATAACGGCCCGTGGGAAATTTGAGAGTACATTGTGCGACCTTATGGCTGATGCTCTGAGGGATGTGTCGAATTGGTGCTCTCAAGAAGGACTCTCAGTGAAGCCTTCAAAGACGGTTGTTGTACCTTTTACGAAGAGATATAAGCTGACGTGCGACTGTATTTCTTTTAGGGGTACCACTATTATGTTTTCTAAGGAGGTTAAGTATCTAGGTGTCATTCTGGATAGAAGACTTACCTGGAACTCGCACATTTCTGCTGTCCAGGCTAAGGCGACAAGGGCACTTTGGGCATGTCGCTCTTCTTTCGGTAAGACTTGGGGTCTATCGCCAAGAATGACACTGTGGATTTATACCGCCATTGTTCGGCCCATAATCACTTATGCGGCAATAGTTTGGTGGAGAAAGACTGAGGAGTCTACCACCATAAGAAAATTGGGCAAGATACAACGGCTTGCCTGCCTTGGTGTAACCGGGGCAATAAGAACATGTCCAACAGTGGCTTTAGAGGCCCTGATTGGATTAACACCACTTCATATTTATGTGATGAGGGTGGCCGCGTGTTCGGCGGCAAAAGTGTTCGTAAAAACACCTCGAAATGAGTCAAGGAACCTGGCCATTCTTCACAAGGTGGTCAGGAATCCAATTTCGGTCTTGGATACCATGCCTTTGGAACTTTGCTTTGGCAAGAGATTTAAGGTGGAGGTACCGGACCGGGAATGTTGGTCTACTGGGTGTTTGGCTCGGAGTGAGTCTGATCTAAACTGGTATACTGATGGTTCCAAAATGGACAGTGGAGTAGGGGCTGGCGTCTATGGACCCAATCGAAACCTGTCAATTCCACTAGGGAAGTCATTGAGTGTTTTTCAGGCTGAAATCCTGGCCATAACCGCATGTGCTGAGATTAACCTGGATATCGGGCTCAAGGGCAAGACAATTAATATATTTTCAGATAGTCAGGCTGCCTTAAAGGCGCTTGACTCTCATCGTATGACATCTAGACTTGTCAAACATTGCTACGACACGTTGCAAAAATTATCGCTTAGAAACAGGGTGCAGCTGTTCTGGGTACCTGGACACTGTGGTATAAGCGGGAACGAGGAAGCGGATGCATTAGCTAGGAGGGGATCTGCGACGCCTTATATTGGTCCGGAGCCCTGCTGTGCAGCACCGCTTTCTACTATTCTCAGTCAAATTAGTGAATGGGAAACTGGCAAATGTTTGGAACATTGGAATGCCCAGTCGGGTCTTAGGCACGCCAAGGCTGTGATTCGTCCGCGATTTGGGGGTGAGTCTGATGTTCTAAAGTATAGAAGGCCAGACCTGAAAATCCTAACGGATTTTCTTACGGGTCACTGTAGTGTGAGAGCGCATTTGATGAGAATGGCGATCACAAATGTAGATGTTTGTAGACTATTCTCACAAGCATCAGAGACAGCAGAGCACATATTGTGTGAATGTGTGGCTCTTGATAGATTCAGATGGATGTATTTAGGGAGACATATGGTCTCACTGACGGATATATCCACCACTAAAGTTTCGGACCTGCTGGTGTTCGTAAGGAAGGCAGTTGGTCTGTTAAACAAACAGTAGACTCAAAGGGACACAATAGATCTTATGGGTCGAAGTGTCTTGCATTTGTGCTGGGTCTAAACCAGATAATAATAATAATAATTTTTTTTGTTAATATTTTATTCAATAATCACTTTTCTATTGTTTTTTGTTTAAAAAATAAGTGCATGAAGCAACACAAATTTAAATTACTTATTATTACGTGGAAACAATCCTCTCTTTTTTATGAGTACTCTATTTTTTTACGTGATTTTCTTTTACGCGAGTTTTCGAGGAACGATCTATCGTGTAAAAACAGAATTAGGTGTATTGCATTAATCATTGAAATTTAAACATTTTTCTGTTACAACAAAATATATCCCATAATAAAAGAGATTTTTTTACAACAACAAAATCTTTTCCATTTGCTAGTGTATTTTTACTCGTTTCTAAAATATTGCAGTAAACAGTAAAATTTTACTGATTACTGAAAAAAATGCAGTAATGATTAAAATTTTACTGGTTACAGCAATTTTTTCAGTAACGAGTAAAATTTTACTGGTTACTGCAATTTTTTTCAGTAATGAGTAAACATTTACTGGTTACTGCAATTTTTTTCAGTAACGAGTAAAATTTTACTGGTTACTGCAATTTTTTTCAGTAAGTGTATGTCCACACTCGGCGAGAAGTCTCGGCAACTTTTGAGTTTGTGGACGTTTACGGTGAGGGGAATAAAAGAAGAAAAATACTTGCCCGTCCTCGGCGATTCTTTATATTCCCTCATTCGTTTTTTTTCTTTGTAGTTGATTATTTGACATTTCCTTTCATATTTTTTTTCGCTTTTTGGCGTACACGTCTTTTTCGTACAATCGCAGCCATGGTGGAATTACTTACAAGGTGGTGTTGCCAACCCAGCTGAGTTTTTTTTTTGTCATACCGCTCCTGTCAAAAGTTTTGTTTATATTTATGTTTTGTTTACATTTTGGTTTGTGTGTATTCGTGTTTTTGTTTTGGTGTAGAGACATGTATGTTGTTAAAAATACACACACACACTTCTGACATGTGCTTTTTTAAATCACCATACCTGCTTTTGACATTAAAGAGCTGAAAAAACAAAAACAAATTCCCCGTTGTTTTTGTACTATATTCACCTGCCACCACCTTGTAAGTAATTTCACCATGATCGCAGCGTTCGTTTTTCTTATGTTTTTTTCTTTTTAATAAGTGCAGCGTTGCCAGTTTATGTGTAATTACACAGAAATGGAAGAGAACACTTTTTCTTTAAATATATTTAGATCATAAATTTTTTATATAATTTTGTCTCACCATTATTTCAATTAAATTATTTATAATAAATTAATTCAATTCTTCATGTTTTTAAGCAACCCATAATATTGGTCACCATACAATTTCATTTCATAGAAATCAAGCATTATTCAATACCAGAAACAATATGAATCTTATGATAGCAAGATGTCGGTTAGAAACTACGAAGCAACGCATTCAATATATGGATAGTATGAAATTTAATAATCTGACTCAAGATATTAAAAATATACAAAGAATTTCAATTTTCAAGAAAATGATAAGGGAATATTTGCTTCCGGACTTAGAAACTCTTTTCATATGATTTACAGCAATCGTATACAATATCCTATAAATTAATAATTAAATTTTGTGTGTATACATAGCTGCCAGATTTGACGATTTATCGTCATTTTGACGATTTTACGACACAAAATGTGAAAATGTGAAAGATACGGTAGAATTTAAGTCCAAAATAGAGTACACAACAATAGATGACGACGAAAGTCTAGTTTCCTTCGATGTTGTTTCATTATTTCCTAGCATACCTGTGAATTTGGCAATTAAAACTATAGAAAATAAATGGGATATACTGGAGCAACACACAAAGATACCAAAAGAACTATTTATAGAAATAATAGGTTTTTGTATCAAGGACTGTAACTATTTTAAATTCGATGGACATTGCTACAAGCAAAACAGAGGATTATCAATGGGTTCACCAGCGTCGCCAATAATAGCTGATTTAATAATGGAGGAGCTTTTAAAAAATACGGTAAATAAAATGGATATAAATCCAAGAGTATTTATAAAATATGTTGACGACCTCTTTGGGATTGTAAAAACTGACAAAATACATGAGACATTGGATATACTTAACGCATTTAATAGACAAATACAATTTACTATGGAAAAAGAGTCTGAGAATAAATTACCCTATTTAGATGCCCTCGTCATCAGAGATGGTAATACTTTAAAAATAGACTGGTATCAAAAATCAATGGCATCAGGCAGACTAATAAATTTTTACTCAAAACATCCTAAAAATATGATAGTCAACACAGCAAAAAATTTTATAAACAAAGTCTTAAATACCAGTAGCATTGAATTCCATAATGAAAACAAACGAAAAATATATGACATACTTATGAAAAATGACTTCCCAAAGCGGTTAATTAAGAACTTGTTAGAACAAACTAAGAAAAATGACAAAAATCGTAGTGACAACAAACCTGTGGATGAACCTACAAAGATATATTCAGCCATTAATTATGTACCAGGCCTGTCCGAAAGAATTAAACATTCTGATATATATAATAAAGAGAAATATATTCTGGCAATGAAATCAGATAATACAACTAAAAGATTATTTACAAACATGAAAACAAAATTAGACAAAATGGATGAAGCAAATTTGGTTTATAAAATAACGTGCAATGGTGACGACAATGATAAATGCCAAAAAGTTTATGTTGGTACAACAAAAACAAAATTAAAGACCAGAATATCATCACATAAATCGGACTTAAAAAACAATGATAAAAATTTAAATCAAAAAACAGCACTTGCAGCCCACTGTAGCATAACTGGACACAAACCTGAGTTTAATAAAGTGATGATATTGGACAGAGAGAATAATTATAGAAAGAGATATTTCAAAGAGATGCTTCATATAATAAATATACCAACAAATAAACGAATAAACTTTAAAACTGATACTGATAATTGTGCACATATATATCGACACATAATAAATAAGCACAGAACTGAAAAAGGAAAAACATGACAGTGAGTGACAAATAATATAAACAGATTGACGACACCACGGATAATAGTTATGTAAGATATTTGTTATGAAAGTTGTGATATTTTTCTGTTTGTGATTTTTATTAAATTTATGTTATATGTTTTAAATTGTATTGTAGTGATAAATTGTTCCCTGAGGATGATCAACGAGGTTGATCGAAATAATGGAAGAATAAATTAAATAAAGAAACACAAAATAAAGTGTTAAAATTTTTTTAATTTATATATAAGAACCTCAAAGCCGAAAGTTTGTTTAAAAGATATTATTAGAAATAGAGCCAAGATCAAACATTTTGATTTGGTTGATTATAAAGATAAACAAATTTTTAAATTTTGAAGAAAATATATTTTTTAAGGAAATAGAAAAACATACTATTATTATTTGTTTCACAAATTTTTTTAGAACAGTGTGGCCAAATAAGATTTGATTTTAAAAACGAATATTAAGCTTTAAGTACTTAATATATATTAAACAAAAAAAAGTCGTTCGTTTTATGAATGAATTTAACTATTTTATTGAAGAATGTGAAAGACAAGAGCTAAAATCTGAATTAAGACAATTAAAGTTATTCAATTTAGAGAAAAACTTCGCCCAAAATAACCTAACCTGTTAGATTAAAAAAAATCTCAGAAATTAAAATGAGAAACTCCACTCTTTTTACCTAACTCTATCTAAGTTTATTCTGAAAAAAAAATTAGATTTACTACATTATTTTGCAAACGGAAAATAAATATTTAGACAAATAAATCTAAAAAACAAAAGTAGTCTTTGGAGGCCATTACTTTTACAAAAAACCATTCTAATATAAGGAATTGAGAATAATTAAATTAAAATTGTAATTAATTTAAAATGTACCAAAACTGACTAAAATATGTAATGGTAATGCATGTGCATTATAAATATATTTACCCAATTCACAAAATGTTATATTGTTGTAGATTATAGTTAAATGGCATTTCATTTTGTGAACACCTTGTCGTAAATATTGTTGTAGATGTTATCCAGTGTTATCAAATTTCTTGAATAAAAAATTTAAAAAGAAGAAGAAAAACATTTCAAATCATATTTATAATACATTTGAAAACTAAAAAAAAAAAAAAAATAAATATAAATAAAAAAAGTTTTCCAACTCTGGTGTATTGATACGACATTTCGGAAACATAGGAAAAATTGTCGTACATGTTGTAGTAGTTTTTGACATTGAAATTAAAAACAACATTATGTACAATAGTTGTAGTTTGTCATAGTTTCTACCGATCTACGACAACTATAACATTTTGTGAATTGGGTAAATATATTTTTAATGTTTTTTATTAATTTAGGTTTTGAAATTTTATATACATTTCTACTGTCAATTCTATTTTTCAGTTGTACTCAAATAAAAACAAAAGTTTTTTTAAAAATGTCATATTTTCTTATTTATATTTTGTTGACGATTTTTTGACGATTTTAAGGAATCAATTTGACGATTTTGACGATTTTTTTGTCGATGTTTGACATTAAAAAAAATCTCAGAAATTAAAATGAGAAACTCCACTCTTTTTACCTAACTCTATCTAAGTTTATTCTGAAAAAAAAAATTAGATTTACTACATTATTTTGCAAACGGAAAATAAATATTTAGACAAATAAATCTAAAAAACAAAAGTAGTCTTTGGAGGCCATTACTTTTACAAAAAACCATTCTAATATAAGGAATTGAGAATAATTAAATTAAAATTGTAATTAATTTAAAATGTACCAAAACTGACTAAAATATGTAATGGTAATGCATGTGCATTATAAATATATTTACCCAATTCACAAAATGTTATATTGTTGTAGATTATAGTTAAATGGCATTTCATTTTGTGAACACCTTGTCGTAAATATTGTTGTAGATGTTATCCAGTGTTATCAAATTTCTTGAATAAAAAATTTAAAAAGAAGAAGAAAAACATTTCAAATCATATTTATAATACATTTGAAAACTAAAAAAAAAAAAAAATAAATATAAATAAAAAAAGTTTTCCAACTCTGGTGTATTGATACGACATTTCGGAAACATAGGAAAAATTGTCGTACATGTTGTAGTAGTTTTTGACATTGAAATTAAAAACAACATTATGTACAATAGTTGTAGTTTGTCATAGTTTCTACCGATCTACGACAACTATAACATTTTGTGAATTGGGTAAATATATTTTTAATGTTTTTTATTAATTTAGGTTTTGAAATTTTATATACATTTCTACTGTCAATTCTATTTTTCAGTTGTACTCAAATAAAAACAAAAGTTTTTTTAAAAATGTCATATTTTCTTATTTATATTTTGTTGACGATTTTTTGACGATTTTAAGGAATCAATTTGACGATTTTGACGATTTTTTTGTCGATGTTTGACGATTTCATGGTCAATTTATCTGGCAGCTATGTGTGTATATATTACTATTTTTTTACTTCTTTTATTTCTTTCCTTTCTTTTGTAAATTATATAAATATATAGAATTAAATATCTTAAAATAAAATATTTGGGGGATTCAAATGGTCGTTTTAAAGTTGGGCAATCTATAAAATATTGTGTAATTTGTAAGTATTTCTGTGGCAACACGGCATAAATGTCAAATTGTAAGAAAAACAAGCAAAAGAAAACACAAAAATTGCTGAACAACAACAAAAAGTTGGGCAACTAAACTCTTCGAGTGTGGACACGAAGACAAGTTTAAAAGAGAATTGATGAAGAATTGCCCAACTCTTCTCTCCGAGTGTGGACATACACTAAGCAGTAAAATTTTACTGCTTACTGCTTCAAATACTGCATTAAAAATATAATGCAGTGTGCCCATGTATGGTATATACATACATACGTACAATTGTAAATTTGAATTTGTCACTTGAAAAGCAAAGCGAGTATACAGGAGCGAGTAAGTGTGTGAAAAAAATATTCATGCTCATAAAAGAGTATTTGTCAAAATTGTAATTTTTCATAAATGAATATGCTCATAAAAGAGTATTCGTCAAAATTGTAATTTTTCATAAATGAATATGCGTCAAAAAAGAAAAAAAAGTAATATTCACACATGAAAAAGAGCAAAGCAAAATATTTTCTGTTTTTTCATACATGAAGAAGAGCAAAGCAAAATATTTTCTGTTTTTTCAAACATGTGTGAGGAGAAAAAAAATAAAAACTAAATGCACACGTCCACTCATAAGTGAAAAGTGAGTGAACGATTTGGTACTCTGTGTTTATACCATAGCTGTTCAACTTGAATAATTTTATTCAAAATATTGAACAAAATTGAATTTAATTGAAATTATATTCATTTTTAAGAAATATAAATCGATTATATTCATTTCATGTCTCTCGCAAAATAAAATAAATTTAGTTGGCTCACATTTGGTAAAAACTATTGTAATTGTGTGTTCATTTGTTTCAAAATTGAATTCAACATATTTCCACAAAAAAATTTCAAATGATCAAATTTTGAATTTTAGTTGCAATCAGGCATAGTTATACAAATATTTTTAAATTAGTCTCCCAAAATTTTAATACAAATTTTCGTAATATTCATTTTTTTATAAATAGAATATTACCTTGTTTCATTTAATTTTTTTTTGAAACGAAGTATTTTTTTAAAATATATAACTTCAAATGAAATTATTCAACAAAAAGTGTTCTGATTATTTCCAATTCATAATTTTCGTTTGAAATAGTTCAATTTTTTAAATTAAAAAAATTTTGTTTAAACATACATATTTTATACATACATACAACTAAACATACATATGTAAATCAGTTTTAGTTTTAATAGTAAATGTGTATAATGATCTCAAGTGGGAAAGATTTTTCTTGTGACGACATCGAAATGATCTAACTTTTTAGTGGAAAAACGCAAGCGCGGCCCAAATATAATTGGAAAATATTTCTATATAAATGATGAGAGAGCCAAATGCAAAGAAATATGGAACAGGTGCAAATCTGGCAATCGACTTTCTGCAATCTGAGGGAATATTTTTTGGCTCTTGGTTACCTGCTTTAGTTACAATAAAATAAAAGTACCGAAAAATTCTACTTACTAACAGTAGCATTATAAAAAAGAAAATTGTGGAAAAAATTCTAGTGTGTGTAGAACGTCGCTTTAGAAATTATTTCACTTTAAGCGAAGTATTTTATCACGCTATAATTGCATCTTCGACCCATCCAGAAATAAAACTCAAATGGTTCAATGTTATTTCTGAGACATCTCAGTTAAAAAAAGTTGATGTACATGAAATACTAATTTCCGAAATGAATAAGGTAGAAGTTGCCACAAGCTTCATAGAACAGAGTACAGTGCAAAATATGAACACATTTTTGGAGTATGAGATGGGTAAGATCAAAGAAGCTATTATTTACATATGTATGTGCAGATATATAAAATTTTTACATACATGCATACATACATATTGTAGCTCAAGTAGAAAATGCTCAAAAACTACGATACACACAACAAACTAACATTATAGTATAAACAAGGGAAACAGCCACCGCACCATTAAAAAATGAAGTTTTATTATATCTTATATCTTAAATATATAAAATTGAATGTGTGTTTGTTTGTTTGTACCTTATAGAAGACCAAACCTATAGACCGATCTTCCTGAAATTTTCACAGCATTTAACTGGGACTCTGGCATGATTAATAGGGTACTTTTTTTACCACGCCCACTTTTACACCCACTTTTTTAAAATTATGTAATTGCTGTATAATAAAAATTAAAACACTTTATATTTTTTGTTTTTTTTTTATATGAAGAACGACAAATTTATTTGGCACTTGTTTGCTTGACAAACTCTAAATCGATAATGATAATAATTCAAAGAGTTACATACATGTTGAAATAAAATATTAGTTGAAGAATGTGAGAACCGTTATGAGTTTATATATAATATAACCTTGAATGTATCAACAATAAGACAATGAATAAAAAGAACTACGACAAGGTGTTTAAAATAATGAATTCTTTAAGTTATTATCCTTATAACCTTATTAATATTATCATTATAATTCAATCATAACAATTCTGACGGAACATACTGCCCCCATTGAAAGGCACTTTCAATCATCTTCGGTAGGCAAAGGGGCTATTTTATGAATAGATCGTCGAAGAAATCCTTTTGATGTTTGCAGGTCTACAACTCTCACCTTACCGTCACTACCTGGGAATGCCTTAATTATGCGAGCTAGTACCCATTGTTGAGGGGGAATGTTCTCCTCGTGTATAATAACTAACGCACCTTCTTTCACGTTTTCTTTAGATTTAAACCACTTGCATCTTTGTTGTAAAGTTAAAACATAGTCACGGACCCATTGTAGCCAAAACTGTTGCTTGAGATACGTTACCAACTGCCATCGCTTTAAGTAGTTGATGTTACTGTAGTCTTTTAAATTCTCATCTGGAAGCGCCAATAAAGATGAGCCAATTAGTAAATGGGCAGGGGTCAATGCTTCACCATCGTTCGGATCATCAGATCTGGGTGCCAATGGTCGAGAATTCAGTATAGCTTCTACTTCTACAAGGATGGTTTGAAACTCTTCATATGTTAGACTAGCTTCAGACATGTTTTTTACAAGAAGTTTCTTTACTGATTTAAGTGCAGATTCCCACAGGCCGCCGAAGTGTGGAGAGCGAGGAGGGATGAACGAAAATTTAAAACCAGTCACGGTGCTGAAATTCATAAGTTCCTTTATATTAGCTTCATCGAAAAATCGTTGTTTGAACTCTTGAAGTTTAGTACTTGCTCCAACAAAATTTGTTGCGTTGTCGCAATAGAGCTTTTCAGGAATACCACGTCGTCCAATGAACCTTTTTAAACATAAAAGAAACATATTAGTAGAAAGGTCTGAAACTAATTCAATATGAACTGCTTTAGACGAGAAACAAACAAAAATTGCGACATAAGTTTTATAAGGGGCCTTTCGTTGAATACGATAAGAAGTGTAAAATGGACCACAAAAGTCTACACCCGAAACGAGAAAGGGACGTTGAGCTTTAAATCGATCTGCGGGCAGATTGCCCATAATTTGTTGCAATAATCGTGGATTGTATTTAAAGCAATGTACGCAGTTCCGAACAACTTTTCTAACAACTTCTCTTGCATTAATTATCCAAACTTTCTCACGAAGGATTCCGAGAAGTACTTTGAAACCTGCGTGCAGGTGTTTTCTATGTAGATGTTCGACTAAAAGTTTTGTAAATGGATGATCTCTTGGTAGAAGTGCAGGAAATTTTGTTTCAAATGACAATGATGAATTTGCTAGCCGCCCGCCTACACGAATGAAAGTCAATGTTGAACTGCAGCATTGTACTTTGTCTAAAAATGGGGCAAGCTTTTGAAGATATGGTTTTAAACTTTCCCCTTTTTTGAGCAAATTTATTTCTTGATATGCTGTCTGTTGAATGTTATAAATAATTCTATGAAATGATGATTGCAGTTCCTCATAAGTTACATTCTTATTACGATTTTGTTTGTAGAAGACACGATGAACATAAGCGATGATACGAAGAATTCGAAGATACGATGAATGTCGAGAAATTAATTGATCGATGATTGATTCTGTGACTATAGTGGTTTTGAAAAGAAATTTTCTCATCTCTTGTTGTGGTAGTTCTGTAGTTTCAATGCTTTCTTTGGGCCAACTTGCTTCTGACTCTGACAGAAATTTAGGACCAGAAAACCATATTGTGTGAACAAGATAATTTGCAAGACAGCCTCTAGAAACCACATCTGCTGGGTTTTGTTTCGATGGCACATACAACCATGGAATATTATGAGATAAATTCTGTATTTCTGAAACACGATTAGCGACAAAGCAAACGTAAGACGATGAGTGGTTTGTGAGCCATTTTAAAACAATTTTTGAGTCTGACCAAAAGAAAATTCGATAATTAAAGTGATTAAATTTTGATCTTATTTTGTTCCAAGTTCGGCTTAAAAGTAGGGCGGCACATAATTCTAAACGAGGCAAGGATTGATGAATAACTGGAGCTACTTTTGACTTTGCTATGAGCAATGTTGACTTAAAGTTTTCTTTATCAGCTACACGTATGTAGATACAACAACCGTATGCCAATTGAGAGGCATCTGCAAAACCGTGGATGTCAAAGGTTGTTTGTGGAGATGTTCCTACAAATCTAGGTACTTCAATTTTTGTAATGTAAGGAAGACTTTGTTCAATATCTTTCCAGCGATTTGATAAACGTGCGTTAAGTGGCTCATCCCAATCTAATTTTTGCCTCCACATTTCCTGAATTAAAATTTTGCACGAAATTACAATAGGACTTAATAAACCAAGGACATCAAAGATTTTTGCTACAGCTGACAAAACAGATCTTTTTGTTGGAATTTCAATAGCTTGCAATTCAAAACGAAAACAAAAGAGGTCATGTTTAGGCTTCCATGACATACCAAGAGCCTTTGTTATATACTCGTCGTCTGTCTTTAAATGCATTTCCCCATCGCAAGGAGCAATATTTGGGCAATTTGAATTCCACTTTGACAATTCCATACCTGCTTTGTGTAAAATTTCTATCATTTCATATTTTTTAGTGGAAAGTTCATTAAAATTGTCTGCCCCCGTGAGTAAATCGTCAACATATAAATCTTGCCTAAGGGTTTCAGAGCCAACAGGGAATTCATTTTTGTAAAAATCTGCGATAAAAAACAAACTTCTTACAGCGAGGAAAGGAGCAGCTGAGGTGCCATAAGTCACAGTATTCAATTTATATAGCATGAGTGGATCAGCAGTGTCTTTTCTCCATAATATCAATTGAAACTTGCGGTCTCTTTCGTCTACTATAAATTGTCTGTACATTTTACAAATATCAGCTGAGAGAGCTAATTTATTTAATCGAAAAGATAAAAGTGTAATTATAAGCTCCTGTTGTATCGTTGGGCCAACCATTAACGATTCATTCAAAGAAATATTAGTTGATGTGCGACATGAGGCATCAAAGACCACTCTTAGTTTTGTAGTGGTATGTACTTTGTGGGCGAAGAACGGGATGATGAGGTATGACATAATGTGAAGAATTTAAGCTATCAAAACTAACAGATGACATATGACCAAGTTGGATGTATTCGTCCATGAAATCACTATACATTTTCCGTAAGTTCTCGTCTTTTGAAAATCGTTTTTCTAGATATAAAAAACGCCTACGAGCTGTTTCTATTGAACTACCAAGTTTCTTTATAGATGGCTTAAATGGCAAACGAACTTGGACTCTTCTACTAGGATCGAAAATAGTATTTTTTATAAAATGCTCTTCACACTGCTGCTCTTCTTCAGTAAAGATAGTTGATCGTTGATTAAATTCTTCAATTTCTCAAAACGCTTTTAGTAAAGAATCTAAATCTTCGCTTTTTGTAATCATATTACACGATAATGCACGTTGAGGTTGATTAGCGTTTACACTGCCTCCAATAACCCATCCAAGAGACGTATTTATGAGACACGGCAACCCATTACCGAGAGAAATTTTGCCATCAAGGAGCAATTCAAAAAAGATTTCAGAACTGAGTAAAACATCGATATGTTGAGGTTTATAAAATTGTGGATCTGCCAGCTTGAGATTATTTGGGATGCTCCAATTGGATGCTTTAATTTGTTCAGCTGGATGTTGCGATGAGATAGATCTAGTAACCAAAAATGTTGTTGTCCATTCAAATTCAGAAACGCGTGATTTAATTGTAGCTGTTATAAAATGTTTCAATTGGGTTCGAATATTAGAAATGCCAGAAATTTCCTGAGAGGTTCTATTTTGCTTCAGACGAAGTCGATTAACAGCTTCTTGTGTTATAAGATTGACTTCAGAACAAGAATCTAGTAAGGTTCGAAAAGGTTGTAATGTGCCAAAGAAATCTTTTATAAAAATGATAGCTGTAGGTAGCAAATTCATTCGACAAGTACGTGTGACAAATGACGAAAATTGTGTAAGATGAGTTGAGGCTAAATTAGCGTGTGTTGATGGCGACGATTGGTTTGGTGACGAGAATGATTGTTGAAACGATGAGGTACTATATGGTTGTTGTGCTGTTGAATGCGAAGAAGTTCGTTGAAGCGAAGAATTCGATGGAGAATTGTGTTGGTGCGAAGATGTAAGTACTTGTATTATTTGTTGACTCACTATTTGAAAAATGTAACGATAGTCTATAATAGTCCAAGACGATGTACGCTAAATGATGTACATTTTGAGCTACTTTAATGGGATATGATTCGCATTTAGTCTATAACTATTTTAACATAAGTATTTATAGTTTTGAATAACACCTTTGGGAAAAAGTCTCCTGACGAGTCTCTTAAGCAGAGACGAAATGGCCATAGAGACATGCTTATCCCCAAAAGCATACATTTCAAATTATATTGAATGTATTTTGCCAATAAGGCGAAAAATATTTTTTGTTTTTTTATATATATTTACTTTTTATTTTTTTGGTAAAAAAATATTTCATTTAGAATGTAATAAATGGATTGAAATTGTAAAATATTACTTTAAACATTGTATGAATTTTGAAAATTTAAAATTTTTTTTAAATCAATAAATTTATTTAATGTTTAATTCAAAAAGTTGTAGTTTGACTTAATTTCATTTTTAGTTTAAAATAGGGACGGAAACAAAAATAAAACTATTTTTATTTCATTCACGTTGAACAGCTATGATTGCGATAAGTGATTTTTAAGTTTTTACAATTTAAAATATAAATCAAAAATAGAAATAAGTTATAAATATTTATATATTTTATATATTAAGTGTAAAATTGATTTAAGAAGAGTGATATAAGTTTTTATAATTTAATAAAATAATCAAAAACATAACATATATACCTATATTATATGTCTGTCTTCCATTAAAATCCACTAATAGTAATATTTCATATAATTTATTTTGACGTTCTCTTATTTGTTTTAACCCTGTTTTAATTTTAAAGGCATATAAATATATTTTTTGATAAATAATTGATATTTCATATTAACATAAATAATATACTCGTGTTTAACCTTTTTCATGTGTTTTATTTTTGTATTTTTTGTTTTGCTTTGTTTTTTCCTTGGCAGCTGCGTTGCATTTTTTTGACGTAAAAGGTCATAAATACACAGTGTTGTATCAGATTTCAAACCAGTTTTACCTTGTCAATGATTGTACCATGATGATATTGATGGCATTTAATTGCACATGGTTGTATTAACTTTGTACTTCCACAACAGAATGCACTGTTGATAACATGATAACAGCTTTTTTCTTTTTCGGTACATACGAACATAAGTTTACGCCTTTCATATATGCGAAATTTGTCGAGTATCTTTGTCTGAAATAAAACAAATTTCAAATTAGTCTCCTTTATATAACCATAAAGACTAATATATCTTTATGTGGCTGCTTATTCGCTGGTAGAAACCGTTTATTTTTACGTACTGTGCCCACAAGTGTCATATTCCAGGTTTTAGTTTTAGGGATACGAAAAAAACGTCGGTTGTAAAATTCTATCCTGAATTTTTGTATGCGAAAACTAATTCTAAGACTGTTCTTTCGCTTATTTTTTTTTTTGTCGCTCCATGTCTACTGCCTTACCAGTGTACAATATGCCATTCAAAGGGTAGGAGTTACTAGAATCACAAGTCCAAAATATTTTTATGCCATATTTCTCTGACTTGGACGGCATGTATTTTTTTTATATATATATTTTTTTATTTAAGACCAATATTGGATAAAACAAGTGCGTCCTCTATAACCATAAAGCTGCTCATCAACCGTAATGCTTTCGCCGGTCTTATAACTTTGACTTAAATTTGCATTCAATATTGTCCAAATGTCCCAAAAAGTAGCAGCGTTATCCGAATAATGGCGCAAGTGAGTTTGTTTCCATAAATATGTTGTATGTTCTTTATTTGATTTGTCAACACCCGCAAAGATAAGAATTCCAAAAAAAAGCATCCAACTCTTCTTCTCTAAAAGCTCAAACGTCTTAATTTTTTTGTGTGTGACTTATTTTGCTGTTGTATTCTCGTATAATTTTTTTACCTTTTCGACTGGTTTCACGGTTGACAAAATACTTTTGAAAATTTGTTTGCTGGTATAGAAATTGAATTTTTGAACTGCACCCCCACGTTCTCGAAAAATATTTTTTCTTACTGCTTGTAATTCAAGAAATGGGTTAGTTTGCCAATACGTTCCATCTTTAGCACAAAGTTCACTATTCTTATAACTTTCATCATTGTCATCACTCATATAATTCTTCGCCAACTTCAACAGTTCCTACAAACTCAGTATCGGAAGCTTCTATTTCGTTCACTGGAGAAAAATATCCTTCATCTCTTGCTGGGAGGTTACTTTGTATTTCGATTCGAATCGATAATCTTACGACCTCGTAAAAATTAATGAATTTTCGAAAAACTTTTGTATTCATTATTTTTCAATGCAAAACGAATTCGAAACGAAATACGAAGTACAGAGTTGTCAAAATTTTCTTCACATAAGATATTACTTACAGCCTGTTTCTAGAACACGAATGGTTTTTGACATTCGTCTTTTTATATGTGAAACAACAACAAAAACACTCAAATTTGTTTCTCATATAAAAAGACGAATGTCAAAAACCATTCGTGTTCTAGAAACAGGCTGTTACTTGAATTTATTTTAACGAAAAGCACTTAAGGCCTGGTTAGCCAAACGTTGCTGTATCGTAATGTAACGTCCCCTTACGTAGAAACGTAAGTGCACTTATATAACATTTAAAAACGTGTCATATGGTTTGGAGATAAACAACAACAAAACAGAAAATATATTGTGAAATAGTAATTTGTTTATAGTGTACTTAATAGTGTTTTTTTTTTGTCAAATAATTAAAAGACAAATAAATAAATATGGATGCGGATTTTAATTTACTAAAAATTTCTTAAATTTCTTTCCTATTAATATTTTTACTTTTCTTTGCAATACTCATGCTGAAAATGTATATAATAAATGTAGGGTTGCCAAATAATGAATTGAAAAAAGTACATTGAGGGAAAAAAAACGTACATTTTAGTAAAAAAAAATACATTGGATTTTTCTTAAAAACTTTTTTAAAATTCATTAGGAAAAATAAACTAGCAAATAATAATACAAAAAATATGATCGTAACCATTGTTTACGACAAAGTAATAGCTCAAAATTATTCGGATTTTTATTTTTAAATTTTAGTCTATTCTATTCCACTTTCCAAATGTGAAATAATTTGGTATACATTTAAAAATAAATTGTATGCCCGTATTCATAAAAAGTATTTTAGGTTTTTTGACAAGTATTGCATAGATATGTGTATGACAAATAAACCCTCAATAAACCTAACATATTTTTTATGAATACGGGCATTAATATTTATTTTCTTTTTATAATTATTGTATATTTTATATACATTCATGTATTTGTAAAAACTTCTACAAATATATACTTACAAGTTTTTTATAACTTGGTTTACAATGCTATTTTTACCAATGTTAGTTTTTAGAAAATTGTAAAACTTGGCAGAAGTGTGTTAAAATTAGTTTCAAATATCAATTCACATTCCAAACTTTCTATTAAAAGTTTGTTTGTTCATTTCCTTCTTCCAAAAGGGCAAAACTCGAACTGAATGTTATTTCAGACGCCGCATTTGAATGCGGTATAGCCAATATAAACATACAAATTCTTTTCAAAATTTTGAAACAATCTACTATTTAACAATTCTATTCATTTTCTTTTAATAATTTTTAAGGAAATGATTTTCAATAAATCAGAGTTGGGTTCATTGTGTTGAATTTATAATGCATTACCGTTTGCACTACCCCTAAAGGCGGGTTTAGACGGTAATACATGTCAAATTTTTGTGTAGAAGAGAATGAATACAATAGTATCTTGTTAACTTTATATGTAATGAGAACGTACGACATTGAGAGCAAATACGGGAGAAAATTTGACAGTATTAAGGCTCGCTTTGTTTTTTTTTTTTAATTTTTAAAAAACAATCACATTTCGTTGGATCAGAGATGCACTTTTATTCTATTTTTTGTTTATATTAAATGTGTTCACAATGTATGCAAATTTTGTGTGGACGTATATGTGCATTTTATGTTTTCATTTAATTTTGTTTTGGTATTTTACCAGCCGTGTAAACGTAAAAAAAATCTGCCGTAGAATTTTTACTCTTATTTTTAAAATACGGATGGAATGTCATAATATTTTTTCTATGATTTTACGTACATAAAGTATTATCGTCTAAACTGTTCTAAACGATATTGCAGCATCCACTAAATGCATATGGAAATAATTAACCACTAAATTAAACCATTTTGGTGGTAGTGGAAATTTAGTTCATTATGTGCACTATTTTTTCCACTACCACTAAATTTAGTGGAAAATTAAATCTATTGCAATAACCCCAATTCTAAAATAAATAAATTCATCAAACAGTAGATCCATGTCAATGTTATTGACAAAAAATTATTCAATAACTTCTGTAAAATTACGAAATGAAATTTTTGAATTGAGACTGAAAACACAGACCTTTTCAAAATAATAGTACTTTGGTGGCAAATGTTCTTTAATATTATTTATGTTAGTTTCAAGTGTTCAGAACAAAAAAGGAATACAAAAGATTAAAAAAAGTACATTCGCGTACTTTTTTGGGTGTTATGCAGAAATAAGTACATTGAACAAAAAAAAAATACCCTTACAGCTTAAAAAAGGATGTTTGGCAAGCCTAAATAAACCAGCTGTTTGCAAATGTTCCGTAAAAACGTAGAGAATTTCTATTTTCTACAGATTGATACGCGCCGTTACGTTACATTTTTTATTCGGTAAGCGCTGCCATTACTTTGCATGTAAAATAAATGATCAGCTGACCCATCAACGTTAAGATACGCTACGTTAAGTGTGGCTAATTCTACCTTTAATCTTACTGTATATAAAAGGTTAACTTAAATCAGCACAAAAATAGTTTTTGCACATCAAAGACATTAAGGGGGAATTACCGAATTAAAGTTAGTTTTAATTTCTTTTATTGATCTAAAGCTGTATTCGTAAGGACCGTTAAATTTAAAATATTTTTTAAAGTTATACTATATCGTTTTAAATTCAATAAGTGTTTTACTTAAGGTAGAAGTACATAACATGCGTTGCGCCCATTGTGTGTTTCTCACGTCTATAAAAAATAGTTAAAATCGCGAAGTTTCATAAAACAAGTTAATGGCAAAATTGGAAACGCATCCAACGTATAGCAGTTAAATAATTTTTAATTTTTAGATGCGTTGATGGTTCAACAATTGGCTTAAATTGTACATTGTAACCGCTGTTAACGCCGTAGATATTAAAATATAAGGAATATGATACATATACTTTTGTGAACAATTTTGGAACTCTGTGAAGGTTGGCTCAAATTGAGAATTTAGTGTTACTTTCACATTTAATATGACCAACTTTAGTTTTGATGGCAAGCTGGAACCTTTTTGGCATGCTATTTATTAAAATTCGTACAATTATTTTGGACCTTCTCTCATTCGCCACTGTCCGTCCAAAGCTCCTCCAGATTTTTCAGAGTTGAACTTTTTGTTTACATATTCCGTAGTTTCTATTGGATTGAGGTCCCTTGATTGTGGAGGCAATTCCATACACTTAATATTATTCTCCTAAATCGACTTAATGGTCACCTTGTCTTTATGTTTGTAATCATAATCTCGCATAAAAAGAGTATAACCCGGTTCACAAGCGAAAACTTCGAGGTTCGGTAAGTAGGAATCTCTCAAAATTTCAATTCAATGTTCTGCTTTCATTATATTTTCAATTTTGGGAGGGGTTAATAATTTTTTTCTTTGGAAGCAACACCATATCATTAAAAAGCCTCCTCCATACTTCATTGTTTATTGAATGTTACTCAATGTGATACCTGCCATATTTTATCGGACCATGATTAAACCCTGTCATCAGAGTCTAATTGATACATTTTTGATTTGTCGGAGCATGTTACTAGTTTCCATTGCTAAGTCGTCCAACCCACGTGTTCGTTTGCAAATTTAAGACAAGCGGATCGATGCTTGGTTGATAAAAGCTTCTTCTTAATTTTAGTTTTTTCTCTCATTCCGCTCTCTTTGAGGCATTTACGAATTATCTGATGGGATATATACATTTTTAAAGTCTCCCTCAGTTCTTTATTGGCCTCTGCACAACATTATATTGAAAATTTAAGAGAATCCTACATGCCTATTTACAAATTTTTTTGGTTATAAACCTTTTTATGCATGATAATGATCCTAAACATAAAGCCAAGGTGGACATTAAGTGGCTTTAGGAGAATAATATTAAGTGTATGGAATTGCCTCCACAATCAAGGGGCCTCTATCGAATAGAAAATCTACGGAACATCAAAAGAAGTTCAGCTTCGAAAAATCTGGAGGAGCTTTGGACAGTGACGAATGACCCAAAATAATTTTACGAATTTTAATAAATCTGTAGCATGCCAAAAGGGTTCCAGCTTGCCATCAAAACTAAAGTTGGTCATATTAAATGTGGAAATAACGTTTTGAATTCTCAATTTGAGCCAATGTTCAGAGTAACAAAAATGTTCACAAAAATATATTCATTACTCTCCTTATATTTTAAGAAAATAATTTCTGAATTGAGTTTTGTATCATTTATTTTTAAGACAATATGTATTACATTCTGTATAAATAAAAAACATTCATAAAATTTAGTTCTAAATAACTTTTATTGAAAGAAATTCAAAATTTTATGTTTTTGTGAACAGTTGTAGAAGTCACTGTATATAGACATATATAGCATTTTCAGTTTAAATTAAACCTTTTTCAAAATGTACGCAACCTTTTTCAAATTAAACGAAACTCTTTTCAAAATAAACGAAACTTTATTCAAAATAAATGAAACTTTATTCAAATTAAATTAAACAAGTTATAGAATTTAATAGAAAACAAAAGAAAAAAAAAAAATAAAACATATTAAACATATTCATTTTTATATAATACTTGTTAAAATTAATGAAGAATTTGTCCACTGACCGCTTTAGGAATAAACATGATCATATCCATAACATAGTTCGCACAATCATTTTGATTAAGTTGTGCGACACTTTCGTCAATTATATACACTTACTATGTTATGTTCTGTGGTAATGTCACTTTAATAATGATCGGGCGTGGCATTTTATCTTAGAAAATGTTTTCTCTATCGGGTTCAACATAGGAGAATAAGGTGGTAAAAATTTAAGTGTACAGTCACTATTATCCACACATATTTCGAATTTCTTGGATTTTATAGATTCTGGCATTATCCATAATTAACAATGAATGTTTTATTTTTTCTTTTGTTTTCTATTAAATTCTATAACTGGTTTAATTTAATTTGAAAAATGTTTAAATGAGTTTGAATAAAGTTTCATTCATTTTGAAAAGAGTTTCCGTTAATTTGAAAAAGGACTCATTTAATTTGAAAAAGGTTTCTTTCATTTTGAAAAAGGTTTAATTTATTTTGAAAAAGGTTTAATTTAAAATGAAAATGCTATATATGGGTGTCTTTTATATTTTGCAAGAACCTTCTACAGCTATGCGGGGTAGAAAATTAATTGTGAATCGTAGACTTTCAGCCATTTTGGACAAATTCAAAGTGAGTGATAAAGACACAGTTTTCTTTTAAAGTGCATGCATAAAGTTTGGCGTTAAATCCAATGGATTATGGAATAAATCGATCTTCAATTAGAAGAGCCCCACATCGCGAAGACACTGCGCTAGATATTCAAGCTGAGTTCATACTTTTGATTTTGCTACTGTTCATTGGGATACGAAAGTACTTCCAAATGTGACTGTAATGGAGAAACAATATCGTTTGACTGTTATTGTGAAAACGTTATTTACAGAACAGCCCTTGGGAGTTCCACACATTCTTTCGGGGTCAGGCAAAGAAATTTCTAGTGCGATTTTTGATAGTTTGGAGAAATGGGGTTTGCTGCATAAAGTTCAAGCTTTTTGGGATGGAATATACTTGCATGTCGCCAACACATTTTTGAGTTAGTTTAACAAGCGGCTATTACTTCCGTAAAACTATATTCTTCCATTATTTAAAAAATTCAATTTATTGTTTCCAAAATTAACTCTGACAACCTATTATACTGTGATACAAATAGTGAATTAAAGGAACTTATTGCTGAAAATCGTGAAGAAACTGTTTCATTCTGTCTCATACATACATACATAACTGGCCTTTACAACCCTGTATCAGGATTACGGCCTAGCTTCTCGCAGCACTCATGTTGTGTGTGTCAATTTTTATCCATGAGTACCGGGACCTACAGTTTAATGTCGATTCCGAACGACAGACTTGAGAAGCTTGTTCATGGCAATTAGTTACTCTCAGAGCTTTTGCCAGAAGACTGCTGAGAGGTAGTCGCCGAAAGAAATATTTTTTCATATTTCTTTTTTTGAAGATGTCGGAGCCTGGAGTCGAACCCAGGGCCCATGTCTTAGTAAGCCAACACACTAACCACTAGACCACGGCGACTACAAATAGTAACATAATTTAAAAATTTTTTATACCTACAACTTTTAATGATAGTAGATGTTAGATGTTGCAAATGTGAACGCATGTTTCACATTTTCAACATCTTCCATGCGTTCCTACAAAATGTACTCAGGTGTGAAAAGCCTATAAGGTATGCAGTTTTTAGTTACTGCGTGTTCTAAATAAAAAATGCATAATAAAAACACATGCTTGCAATTAACTCTTAAAGAAAATAAAAAAGTTTTGTAACTCGAAGTCTCCGTAAGTCGAAGTTTTTTTTTGGATAATGGAGACTAATTCTAATTCTTTTATATTTTTCAAACAGTGTTCATTCTGTCTCACAATACTTAAAAATAATCAGCAACCCCGTCATAACTACAGAAAACGTTTAGAACTCGTACTTCTTTTAGGAGGAACTCTTCCCAAAGTTAATAAAATACGAAAACCTGGAGCTTATCGTCAGGCCAGATGGATGGCGATGCGATTTATTCTATTAAGATTTTTCTGCTTAGAAATGACTTTGCAATAACAAAAGCAGAGGAAAAAGCGTTGGTAAGAATTTGCGGTTTTATTGTAGTAAACTATATAAAACCGTGGTTTACTGCAAATAACACAACTGAGGCTCCATGGAATGGTGTCTTATTACTAAAAAATTTGAACAAGTATAAAAAAAGGTGCTATAGTTGCAAATGCAACGAATGGGAGAAAAATTTGCTTTTGTCAACCTTCCTATACACATAAATACTTTCTCTGAGACCGACTTTCAGTATTTTAATTTTTTTCTTATGAATGAAGAGCCTGAAAGTATTGTAATTACCGATAGCCTCATTATTCTCAATAAACTTCAATTTATAGTGGTTTCAAAGCTTGTGAAAGTAGCTCGTGTGTGCTAGTACAGGAATAATTGGTCTGTGAGACCGACGTGAGTATTGGTGTATCAGTTTTGCGTAAGTTATATTTTAAAAATTTAGATTTTTATCATTAATAAGATGTGCGTCACTATAAACTGTAACACATCAAAAGTCAAATAAAAACTGACTGGAGTAAGCTAGAGTTAAAAATAAAACTGTTTTATTTTGCATTTTTATTACAGATTTATATTCTGTATAATTTTATTTAAAAATTAATTTAATTTTATAAAATTTTTTATTTTATTCATTATGCCATCCATAAGCAATGTTATAGTGTTTTCGGTGATTTTTTTGGTACCAGCTGTTCATTTATATCGAAAACTAGTAATGGTTTTGGGAACAGATGTACTCTTCTTTAGTTCTCTTTTGACCAGAGCCCAATATCTTTCAATAGGCCGCAGCTCTGGGCAGTTTGGTGGGTTAGCCTCTTTTGGAACAAAAATAACATTATTTTTATTATACCAGTCTATTGCGCTTTTACTGTAGTGACATGTTGCCAAATCTGGCCAGAAGAATGTTGATATGTTGTGCTGTCTTAGAAATGGGAGCAACCTCTTTTGAAGACACTCTTTGATATAAATATCTGAGTTTATTGATCCCAATGTAACAAACGATGCACTTTTGTTGCCGCAGCTACAAATAGCCTGCCAAACTAGGAACTTTTTGGGAAATTTTGATAGTTTTTTAGTTCGGAACTCTTCAGAAACATTGCCTCTACTATCCGCTACATAAAACTTGTTACGGATTGTTATAGTGGCAACTTGGTTGCTACTGTTTTTTCCAACTCTGGCGATATTTTTCACCTGGCAACCCCCAGTTGGCACTTGTCCAATAAGTATTGTAAGTGGCGCGATTTTCGTGATCGCCATCTTTTTGAAAGTAAGAAAAAGAAGAAAAAAGGACATTTGCAGGTTGGCAGGCCTGATAGGGTGTGGTATGATGGTTTTGACAGCCATCATTTTTTGGTCAATTGCTATTTGAATTCTAAGTGGTGCGGTTCGTTGCGAAATAGAAAATTTTTTTTTAAAAACGTGTTACAAATGGTGGCAAAAAAGAAAAAGAAAAAAAAGTAACGTTTTGGGTTTTTAAGTGCGTTTGTGCCCGGTAAACGCAGCCGGTTTCTTTTTATTTTTTTTATAATCAAATTATAGAGACAAAAGAAAAATATAATTTGCAGAATAGACAAAGTGTGTCTCGCGTTATTTGGCGAGTGTTAGTTTAAAGGAAGAAAAAAAGCAAAGTTGGAAACGAGGGTTCAAATTGAACACATGAATTTATTGTTAGAGTGCATTTAATAAAGGAATTACGTTTCTTTCTTTTAAAATAAAAATAAGATTACAAAATAAAAAGTGAATATTTAGAAACCTTTTGTTACTTATTTACTTTAATAAAACAAATTAGCTTTAGATCCCATTAAAAAAAAAGACAAACAGAAAAAAAAAAATGGTTTCGTTGCTGTAGTACAAATAAAAAGGAAACGTATGCTCAAAGCTAAAATCTAAGCAAAGCAACAACATCATAAACAACAAGCACACTATTTTAAAATCACTCAAAAGACAGTCAGCAAACTTGTCGACGACAACAGCACCAACAAACACTGTAAATTGTAAATCAACAGCAACAACAATAGCAAATGATGTTGATTCAGTAATAAAACAACAACAAAGTCATCAGGAATGTAATAATATTAACACAAACAGCAAACAATTATGATACATTTCCTAAAACTCTGCAACAGCAATTACATCAAAACCACAACAATAATATTAACACATACAACAACATCATCAATAGCCCTAAAAACAACATCATCAACAGCTTGACAACACCACCAATAGCTCTAAAACAACAACATCAACAGCTTGACAACACCACCAATAGCTCTAAAACAACAACATCAACAGCTTGACAACACCATTAATAGCTTTAAAAAACATCATCATCAGCAGCATCATCATTGATATCATCAGTGGCATCATCCTGCACGATCACCACCAACACCATTGTAGCAGCATACCAATCCCATCAACTTGCAGTATCATCATTAGCGACACCGGTGGCGCATACGATAAGTCTTTTATCTTATATCATATATATTGTATATATAAAATATATTAAATTATATTACACTATACATATGCCTTATCTTTTACTCTCAATCCCTTATTATTATCATAATTATAACTTTAAAAATTTACATACATAAGTATTTTCTTTTACCTTATCCTGTCCTTTTTATATAAACGATCAAATTATAAAACATTAATTATAAATTAATGTCTAATAAAACTAAAATTCTATTATTATTAAAGAAATTTTAAAGAGAAAATGATTTTGTAAGAAGGGGAAATGGAAGGAGGAGAATGCTGGCGTAAAATGGTAAGCGGGTGAAGAGCACGTGGCCTTATATTCTAGGGACAGAGTAAATTACGGGTATCCAATCTGTCGATGGCTTAGGGGAGGGCTAAGTGTACCCAATGGTGACCATGACATCTTGTCACCAAAAGCTAATCAGCGCTGTGTATGGTTTTTTATATATTTGTGCATTTGTTTTACAAATTTATCACTTTTTTTTCACACTCCCTTATGGCATGTGGGGAGTGTTATATGTTTACGCGTCGTAGAATACGGGTTGAGAACCACAATATCTTTTGGAGCTAGCTAGGTAGATCTTTCATGCCCTTGACCATTGTTATTTTGCGCGGGTACGGTAATTATTATTTGTGAAAATTTTATTCTTTTTTTATCGAATTAGCCGACGTGTAACATATATGGCGCCCAACGGAAATTTCATTAGTGACGGACCGTTATTTAACAGGTTGGCGCTGTAACATATATGGCGCCCAACGCAAAGCATAAGTAGAAACCATTTTCTTTTTTATTATCAGTTTGCATTATTTCAGTGCAAATTCAGGACACGTTTTATTATTGTCATGGCAAATTGTGTACAGTTGACGCGTGATAGCAACATGGCGTCATTACGGTTATCGCGTGGCGTCATAACGGCAAGGCGTTCATTTTTTTTATCACGCGGGTGTGTATACGCGGCGTCATAGCAATGTGACTACATTGCAGTTTACTAACGGGACGCGTGTCACACATGTCGCCAGTGTTGATTTGAATGCGTTTTCGGTACAGTTCCTGAATTTGGCATGCGTTTCGAACAATTCTCAAGTAATTAGATTTTATTTCTTTAACTTGGTGTTTCATCATCACTGATGGGTATCTCATTTTCTGGCGTGAGTCATGGTTTCTGGATTTGACATTTTGGAAATTCCATTGCAATGTCAGAGGAGAACCGTCATCACTTATTTTTCACGTTTCTGGGGAGTCTTATTATACCTTTGCGTAAGTCATGACTTCTGGATTTTGTTTTGGAAGTTTCATTTGCGACGTCGAGGATAAGAGTCGTCCAGTGACTGGCGGGGAGTTGGCGTCATTTTAGCGGTATGCGGTAATATCCGATCCTCTATAAGTCCGGACTGGTACACTGGTTTACCGGTTATCCGTTGCGATAGTTTCGGGTTTTGCCGACATATCGTGTATCGTAGTACTTGGGATGTAAAGGAATTTTTTTTTTTGAGACGCGTGCAGATATGGTGTCATGGCGACATGGCATTCATTGTAGGTGTACATACATACATAGTTTTTTTAATTTAGGCGTTGTTTTGCATTTTGAAATTTTTGACGTATTTTCTTTCAATCATTGACCACATGCTACATGACCGTTTTAACTGGCATTCTCCTCCACCATTATATTGGATACAGATAAACCAGATAAATACAAGGTAACAAATTTTTATTTGTTCTTATTAACTGATTTTTTATTTTTTTATTTTTATTTTATTAACAATCATTTTCTTTTTCTAATTTTATTTTTTTTCCTTAACATTTTTTCATTATAAGTTTTGATTTTGTTTATTATTTACTTATATTTTTTTTTGTAATTTGGTTTCAATTTGCTTTCAATTTTCTTTCAATTTCAATTTTGATTTTTTTTTTTTTTTTTCTTACTTACACACAAAATTTATTTTTTTTGTTATAATTTGATTAACCCTAGCATTGTTTACTTTTTTTTTATTCTTTTTTCGTATTTTGCTTTCTTTTGATTAACCCTAATATTGCAAAATTTTTTTTTATTTCTTATATTTTTTTTATTTTAGTTTTTTTTGAATTTTGATTTCTTTTTCCATTTTATATATATATATATATTTATATATATACATATATATATATATATCTCGCATTTGACACACCACTTTTAATAGTTGTTTTTTTTTACATCGCGTTTTCTTCAGCCACACTGCAGATTTCATTTTTTTTCCTTTTCTTCTCTCGCATTGGAGTTTGAAACTCGTTGCGCATTAGTTGATTCTTTTGGTGATTTTTTTTGACTGTAGCTTACTCTGTCATCCGCAACTCATAGGGAATTTTTATTTTTTTTGAATTGTCGTGTCCCAAGAGTCAGGCCGCGATATTAACAGTGGAAGTTTGCGCTCATGCCGAACACTAGGCAGAGTGCTAATTCAAGGATCTCCCCTCGCAGGAAACTCACCAACCCAAATTTGGTAAATTTATCCGGGAAAGGGCCGGTGACAGTTACCACTCGGGGCTCGTTATCTACGCAGGGCAGAGGCAGAGGTACAACTCCCGTGGGCAAAGGGAGGTTACGCAATATAGATTCAGGCGGTTCACAAACCGACTCGAGCGTCAGGGCCTTAAGATCCTCACCCGTGTCTCATTCCATTGAATCACATCAATTTGCTAGAGCGGAGGAATACGTCGATAGTTTCGGCCGCGAATTGCTTTCAGCATCAGTGACGGGCGCGGATACGGAGTCTCTAGGGAGTTCGATTTCAAGCGCAATAAATACCGAGCAAGGTAATCTTGAGATGCCAGAGGAAATGGCAACCACCAGTGGAAGCAAGGGAGGAGCAAACCAGGCAGCAAGTGGCACCACAATGGACGATCTGCTATCGTACTTCCAGGAAGCTGTGAAGAACACCCGGGACGAATTTAGACGTGAATTAGCGGCAATCAAAGAAACCATGGGAGCAACAAGCAACAATAGGACGGATTCGGCAACACCTGGTTTTATCAATCAGCCAGCGGTATCCCATACACCCTCATCGTCATATGCTACCTTCAACCTGGGATTCAAGCTAAAGGATTGGAAAATTACATATAACGGAGAAGGCAGCGTTTCAGATTTCCTATTTAAGCTGGATACCTTAGTAGAGCGGTCACAATGTCCTCACGACCATCTGATGTCCAACTTTCACATTTTCCTGACCGGCAAGGCAGAAACGTTTTATTGGGACTACATTAGGCAGTACCAAAGAGCTACGTACCCAATGTTAAGGACTGCGCTTTTGAAGGAATTTGGATCACGGGAAAGTGACCACGAGATTTTGCTAAAGATCTCCACGCGACGACAACTACCTAAGGAAAGCTATGATGATTACCATTCGTTTATAGTTCGATGGAACCTTCGGCTGACCAACCCCTTAACAGATGACGCCCTAATAGAGATCATAAAGAAGAACGTCCATGCAGACCTTAAAGTAATGCTTTTCATAGCGAGCCCAAGTGATTTAGGAAATCTTCGCGACTTGGCCAGAAGGGCCGAAAAAATATTGATGGAGAATAAGAACTCCAGCTCGACTCGTCAACGCCAGGTAAATGAAATCACCGTTGAAGCAACCCCTGAAGATACCGAAGTGGAGGTGGATCCACAAGTAGAAGCGCTGAAAATCGGCAGAACTTGGGTGGCTGGCGATTACTCAAAAATAAAGTGTTGGAATTGCCTCGAGCTTGGACACAGCTATATCTATTGTCCCGACGAGAAGCGGCAGGTTTTCTGCTACAAGTGTGGCCAGAGAGGAGTGACAACAGTAAAGTGTGACAACCCCCATAAGGGAAACATTCGTCGGAGCGAGTGGGCGACCGGGGATGCTCGTTCTTCAAAGTAAAACCCGAGTTTCAACGCTGTGTGGAGCATAAGCCTTTACCGGAGGACTTATCTCTCAACCAGCTAAAATTTACACCGGATATACAAAACCAAAGAATTAAGCTGAATACACCAGAGTCAACTTGTAATGACCATAGCAATAAGCACAATCTTTTTCAACAACGTAGTACATCACTGAGGCGAATTATTAATTGCAGACGACGTTATCGGATGAGAAAATTTTTTAGAAGAGCAGTTGAATCAACTTGTTTAACAACTAATGAGGATGGAAGACCGTACGCGAAAATCAAAATTCAAGATGAAGAAATATTATGCTTGCTGGACTCAGGGGCAAATGTATCAATATTGGGCAAAGGAAGTAAAGACTTTGTAAGCAGAAACGGCATTGAACTGAAAAATTTTAGGGCAGAAATTTCAACCGCGAATGGTTCTCGAAATGAGGTAGCAGGTTATTGCAGATTGCCTGTGACTTTCAAGAGTGTGACGAAATCGATCGCTTTTTATATTGTACCTGGCCTTGCTCAAATTGGTTACCTTGGAGTGGACTTTTGGAAAGCTTTTTCTCTCGCCCCACAAATTTTTCCCGATATTTCATGCGCCGAAATTATAAAAAAACATAGCCCGAATTTTCATGACTTGACCCCAGATCAAAATTTGCGTCTTGAGGACGCTATCTCTCATTTCCCATCGTACGAAAAATTAGGCTTAGGAAGAACTCATCTCCTCGAGCATCACATAGACACGGGAGATGCAGTACCCGTAAAACAGAAGCATTATCCGCTCTCGCCTCCTAGGCAAACAGAAGTATATGAAGAGTTGGATAGACTACTGGCCCTCGGAGTGATAGAGGAGTCGAATTCCCCTTGGTGTAGCCCTATAGTAACTGTCCGTAAACCTGGTAAGGTTAGACTTTGCTTAGATTGTAGAAAACTTAACTCCCTTACGAAAAAGGATTCCTACCCCTTGCCTCATATCAACGGCCTTCTTAGCCGACTGAAGGACACTCATTTCATCAGTGGAATAGACTTGAAGGACGCTTTCTTTCAAATCGGATTATCGGAGTCTTCAAAAGAGAAAACAGCATTTGCCGTGCCAGGGAGATCGCTGTACCAATACAGGGTGATGCCATTTGGCGTCTGCAACCGTCCTCAAACTATGAGTCGACTAATGGATAAGGTGATTCCTGCGAGATTGAGGGAGAATGTTTTCATATATTTGGACGACTTACTAGTGTGTAGCCATGATTTTGAGACCCATATGGAGCTACTATTAGAGGTTGCGGGATGCTTAAGAATAGCAGGTTTGACAATCAACGTGGGGAAGAGTAAATTTTGCCAACGCGAAATCAAATACCTCGGTTGCATTATAGGAGGTGGAGAATTGAAAGTAGACCCTAAAAAGGTTGAGGCCATTAATGAATTTCCTGTTCCCCGAACACCTCGTCAGGTAAGACGTTTTATTGGGATGGCGAACTGGTATAGATCCTTCATTGGTAATTTTTCTGACCTTGCTGGACCACTCACTGACTGCTTAAAGAAGTCCAACAAACCGTTCCGGTTATCGCCACAAGCCATCGAGTCATTCGAGAGATTGAAATCCGCATTATCAGATGCACCTGTACTAACCCAGCCAGATTTCTCTAAGGGATTTGTAATTCAGTGTGACGCGTCTCGCGTTGGAGTAGGTGGAGTCCTATACCAATTGGACGATGCAGGTAAAGAGCGACCTATCGCATTCGTATCTCAAAAATTAAATAAGGCCCAGAGAAATTACACCGTTACGGAGATAGAATGTTTAGCGGCCATAGTATGTATCAAGCGTTTTAGGCAGTATGTTGAGGGACTCCCTTTCAAAATTATCACGGATCACTCAAGCCTCCGCTGGCTTATGAGCCAAAGAGATTTAAGTGGCAGGTTGGCCCGGTGGAGTCTAAAACTCCAACACTTTGATTTCACCATGGAACACCGAAAAGGAACCTTAAACGTAGTCCCTGACGCGCTCTCTAGATTCGATGTGGATGAACTTCATCTGAAAGGAAACTCGCCTGAAATCGACATGACGTCGTCAGAATTCGATAATTGCGAATATAACAAATTAAGGGACAATATAAAGGAAAATTCTGGAGCGCTTCCCGACTTGTGTCTGTTAGATAACTACGTATATAAACGCGTGAAATTCCAAAGCGGAGAGGATAACGAAGAAGACCTGTGGAAACTGTGGCTACCAAAACCACTGACTGGAAATGTAATAAAAATCGCTCATGAAGAAGGATGTCACGGAGGAATACATAAAACCCTTTTCCGAATCAGGCAGAAATACTTCTGGCCAAAAATGGCACGAGATGTAAGGGCTTATATCGCTCAGTGCGAAGTTTGCAAATCTATAAAGCCAACCAATCAAGTATTACGCCCTCCTATGGGAAACCAGATCCTGACAACTCGACCTTTTCAAAGATTGTACTGCGATTTCCTAGGACCATACCCTTGCACTAGCGCAAAGAATACTCAGCTTCTCATTGTAATGGATCACTTAACTAAGTTTCTGTTTTTGAAGCCTTTAAGGTCAGCAACATCCACCAACGTCATCGAATTTTTCTACGATAGCATCTTCTGCACTTTTGGCGTCCCACAGTATATACATAGCGATAATGCTAAGCAGTTCACCTCAAAGGAGATGCTAGATTTTTTTTCAGTTCATGGCATTACCCATATCACCACAGGGTTTTATTCACCACAGGCGAACGCCTCAGAGAGAGCAAATAGAGAAATAATCACCAAGCTGCGATACTTCCTTAAGGATCATTCAGACCACACAAATTGGGACAGAGAAATACCCAGGATTTTACAGATATTACGCAGCGACTTCCATTCGGCTATACAGTGCTCGCCCTATTTCGCCGTCTTTGGCCAAAATATGATCTTGAACGGATCGAGTTATCAAATTTTAGACCAGCTTAATATGCTTGAGGATGACACAGTAGTTCAACGTGCCGATAAGCTTCACCTTATGCGGGAGAAAATCTGCAGAAACCTGAACAAAGCCCATGAAAAAGCGTGCAGAACATACAATACTAGATGCAAACCGGTAAATTTTATTGCGAGTCAGGAGGTGTTTAGAAAAAATCACGTGCAGAGTGACTTCAAGAGGGCGGTCAACGCGAAATTTTGCCCGAAATATGTAAAATGCAGAATTAGAAGGAAAATGGGTAACACCCTGTACGAGCTTGAAGATTTACAGGGAAATTATATAGGCAAGTATCATGCTTCGGATATTCGTCCCTAGGATTCTGATTATCCTCATGATGAATTTTTTTTTTGCCCGGCTGGATCAGTGGGCAGGGCATGAGACCCTTATCTCTGAGTCGTGGGTCGAGCCACACGTCTAAACGACAGTATTATCTTCTTTCTTCTTTTACCCATATATTATACCAGACCAATCCTGCCTGTTCTCTCATCGATCTGAATCTCGATCCGAAGCAGGTTTGTTACGGATTGTTATAGTGGCAACTTGGTTGCTACTGTTTTTTCCAACTCTGGCGATATTTTTCACCTGGCAACCCCCAGTTGGCACTTGTCCAATAAGTATTGTAAGTGGCGCGATTTTCGTGATCGCCATCTTTTTGAAAGTAAGAAAAAGAAGAAAAAAGGACATTTGCAGGTTGGCAGGCCTGATAGGGTGTGGTATGATGGTTTTGACAGCCATCATTTTTTGGTCAATTGCTATTTGAATTCTAAGTGGTGCGGTTCGTTGCGAAATAGAAAATTTTTTTTTAAAAACGTGTTACAAATGGTGGCAAAAAAGAAAAAGAAAAAAAAGTAACGTTTTGGGTTTTTAAGTGCGTTTGTGCCCGGTAAACGCAGCCGGTTTCTTTTTATTTTTTTTATAATCAAATTATAGAGACAAAAGAAAAATATAATTTGCAGAATAGACAAAGTGTGTCTCGCGTTATTTGGCGAGTGTTAGTTTAAAGGAAGAAAAAAAGCAAAGTTGGAAACGAGGGTTCAAATTGAACACATGAATTTATTGTTAGAGTGCATTTAATAAAGGAATTACGTTTCTTTCTTTTAAAATAAAAATAAGATTACAAAATAAAAAGTGAATATTTAGAAACCTTTTGTTACTTATTTACTTTAATAAAACAAATTAGCTTTAGATCCCATTAAAAAAAAGACAAACAGAAAAAAAAAATGGTTTCGTTGCTGTAGTACAAATAAAAAGGAAACGTATGCTCAAAGCTAAAATCTAAGCAAAGCAACAACATCATAAACAACAAGCACACTATTTTAAAATCACTCAAAAGACAGTCAGCAAACTTGTCGACGACAACAGCACCAACAAACACTGTAAATTGTAAATCAACAGCAACAACAATAGCAAATGATGTTGATTCAGTAATAAAACAACAACAAAGTCATCAGGAATGTAATAATATTAACACAAACAGCAAACAATTATGATACATTTCCTAAAACTCTGCAACAGCAATTACATCAAAACCACAACAATAATATTAACACATACAACAACATCATCAATAGCCCTAAAAACAACATCATCAACAGCTTGACAACACCACCAATAGCTCTAAAACAACAACATCAACAGCTTGACAACACCACCAATAGCTCTAAAACAACAACATCAACAGCTTGACAACACCATTAATAGCTTTAAAAAACATCATCATCAGCAGCATCATCATTGATATCATCAGTGGCATCATCCTGCACGATCACCACCAACACCATTGTAGCAGCATACCAATCCCATCAACTTGCAGTATCATCATTAGCGACACCGGTGGCGCATACGATAAGTCTTTTATCTTATATCATATATATTGTATATATAAAATATATTAAATTATATTACACTATACATATGCCTTATCTTTTACTCTCAATCCCTTATTATTATCATAATTATAACTTTAAAAATTTACATACATAAGTATTTTCTTTTACCTTATCCTGTCCTTTTTATATAAACGATCAAATTATAAAACATTAATTATAAATTAATGTCTAATAAAACTAAAATTCTATTATTATTAAAGAAATTTTAAAGAGAAAATGATTTTGTAAGAAGGTGAAATGGAAGGAGGAGAATGCTGGCGTAAAATGGTAAGCGGGTGAAGAGCACGTGGCCTTATATTCTAGGGACAGAGTAAATTACGGGTATCCAATCTGTCGATGGCTTAGGGGAGGGCTAAGTGTACCCAATGGTGACCATGACATCTTGTCACCAAAAGCTAATCAGCGCTGTGTATGGTTTTTTATATATTTGTGCATTTGTTTTACAAATTTATCACTTTTTTTTCACACTCCCTTATGGCATGTGGGGAGTGTTATATGTTTACGCGTCGTAGAATACGGGTTGAGAACCACAATATCTTTTGGAGCTAGCTAGGTAGATCTTTCATGCCCTTGACCATTGTTATTTTGCGCGGGTACGGTAATTATTATTTGTGAAAATTTTATTCTTTTTTTATCGAATTAGCCGACGTGTAACAAACTCTTGGCCAGGAAGCTGCGCAAAGTCTGCAAAAACGTAAGTTTCATCACCCATTACACAACATTCGAACTTTTAAAAAAATTATTTTTTGAGGAGTTTTGCTCTTTTTTTTGCTTCAATATTCTTCTTAGCATTTCTATCCGGAACTTTTTGGACCTTAAATGTTTTAAGGCCAGCTTTAGCTTTAACTCGGCGCACAAAACTTTCCGAACATTGCACGCGCCGGGCCACTTCGCGACCAGAAATGTTTGGAAGAACCAGCAAAAGCTTCTCAACCTTTTTGGCTTTCGCGTCGTTCGTTACCAGTTTTGCTTTACCTGTTCCAGGCTTTCTTTCAATTTTTAGGTCTTTGTTGAACTTTTTGACCACTCTGGAAACACATTGCCTGGTCACGTGGACTTCCCTAGCAACTTTTGTATAACTCCAATATGGTTTTTTTTAATTATTTGAATAATTTTTGTATGCACTTGTCTTTGATTATCCATTATGAACTAACTAACAAGTCAAATTTGACAAACTGATACATTTTTGATTAAAGGTGAAAAAAGTTATTAAGAAAAATGGGTGTTACACTTTATAGTGACGCACATCTTATTTTGATAGTTTTATAGAATATATGTATTTCAAATCACTTACAAATTTTATTTTAAGATCAAAATGGACAAAAATCACATAGGACTGATGTTGGAGGATGATGTGCCGATTTCTGGCTACGAGGAAAACAATGATATTGACTATGAGGATTCGGTTGATATACAAGAAAAAGAAAGTGATACAGAGCAAGAGAACGATTCAGATTGTAAACCAGAAGTTTTTCCTATCTCTAGTAGCTTTTACATAGGAAAACACAACAAAACAAAATGGATAAAAAGTATTAATTCAACAACAGTAAGAACACGTTCTGAAAAATTAGTTACTCAACTTTCTTCAACTTCCTAAAAGTCGAAGCTAAAAGCTTAAAGGATAAGTCGTTGATATGTAATTTATTCTTTTCTGAAAAAGTAATACACTTGTTTTTAATAAAAATAGATTTTTGTCGATGTTTTTTGATCTCTTAAGAAATTAACCATATTTTACAAATACTGAAATAAAATACTCCCCTAACCATTAAAGGTTCGTACCATGTTTTAATTCTGTCAAGTTAAATTTTAGAAACCCCACAACTTCTTTATAGCGCCTGTCTTTTTTACAAAATTTTAATTATTTTAAAAATAATTTTATTGTAATTTAAAAAATAAAAACTAATTATTAATATCAGTTTTAAATTAAAAAGTAATATTCTTGACCATTTAAGGTTTGTACTGCATATAAAAAATTTTTTAGTACTGCGTTACATCACCTTTAGCTGTAATTACAGCAGCAATTCTTTTATTCATGGAATTTATTAGCATTTGGCACTCATTTGAAGTAACCGAATTCCATATTTCTTGTATTTTTGTCTTTAATCTGTCAATAGTACTTTGTGGCTCATTTCTTAAACGTTGCTTCATTATTGCCCATACAGTTTCGATTGAATTAAGATCAGGGCTGGACGAGGGCCAATCTAAAACGTTTATATTGTTTTTATTAAACCATTTCTTTGTTAATTTCGCAGTATGAGCAGGGACACCATCTTGTTAGAAAGTATATTCTCCGAAAGACGTTATCTCTGGTATTAAATATTCCTCCAGTACATTAATATGTAGTCGCCGTGGTCTAGTGGTTAGTGTGTTGGCTTACTAAGACGATAGCGCCGGGAGTAATTGATTGCCATGAAAAAGCTTCTCAAATCTGACGTTCGGAGTCGACTTTAAACTGCAGGTCCCGGTACTCATGGATAAAAATTAACACACACAACATGAGTGTTGCGAGAAGCTAGGCCGTAACCCTGACACAGGGTTGTAATGGCCAATTATGTATGTATGTACATTAATATAACGTGCAGCATTTAACGTGTTTTCTATAAAGCACAGCTTACCCAATTCTTTGGAGGTCATACAAACCAAAACCATAACACTCGCGGGAAATTTAACTGTTTGATTCAAGCAGTCATTATGATACATCTCTTTTTTTGTCCGGATCACTTTCTTCCGGTATTACCAACACAAAGCTCGAATCTAGATTCATCACTAGAAATGATCGTGTCCTACTGTCGTTGTGTCCAGTCTTTACGAAATTTTGCCCATAAAAATCTCTTGTTTTTGAATTTTCGTAAGAAATGGCTTTTCTTTAGGCTGGGCAGAGAAGAAATTTCTAATAATTTGAATCTCAATCTCTCTCCTTTATGTTACCTACCTTGTAAAAACTGTAATCAAGATTTTTAAAACATTTTCTTGTAGTTTCTCGTCCTATAGAATATCCGATAGCCATTGACCATTTATTCGCCAAATTTCTCACAGTTGTCCGTCTGTTTTTTTAATAATGTTCGCCAATGGCCGTAAGTTATTTATTCCACCTTACCTACCTTTGTTTCTGACGGAACAAAAATTAATTTAAAACATTTATCACTTTTCCTGGGGCTCGAACCCGAGCCTTCAGCATCTAATATAAAATGCGCTCGCTATGGCGGCGCGCTCTAACTACTACGGCTACAATCGTACATCTCATCGATGTCGACTAATGTAGATAAGGTGGAATAAAAAGGGCTAAAACAAAATAAATTGTAATTCTGTTTCATCCAAATAAGATGACAATTACAAGAACAGCAATGATGGCAGAGTTGTAAACGAATCATTCATTTTTGAATTAATTCGTGAATCATTCATGCAATGAATTGGAAAAATTTTGAATTAATTCTTTTCTCCAAAAAACGAATTGAATTAAATTTGAATCAATTCATTTGAATTAAGCGAACATGAATTGCAATTCATTTTCAATTCAAATGAATTGGTAAAAAGAATTGCAATTCATTTCCAATTCATTTGAATTGAATTGATTTTGAATTAATATAAATGAGTTAGAAAAAATGAATTGCAATTCATTCCCAATTCATTTGAATTGATTTTGAATTAATTCAAATGAGTTAAAATATGAATTGCAATTCATTTTACCAATTCATTTGAATTAACTCGAAAAATGATTTTGTTATACATTTCCAATTAACTTGAATTGATTCTGAAAAAAAGACTGTAATACAAAAGCATCACCCTTTTTCCAAGTACTTCTATTCTGTACTTTATAATAAAAATATATCCATATGAAAGTGAACGATGCATTCTGATTTAATCTAATTAGCATTTATTTTATAATTAAAATAATAGAAAAATTAGTTGATGCCAATAACTCTTCCTAATTTCATCTTTATTTGTAAAATATTACATATTGTTAAACAAATATTACATACATAAGTATTACTAATATATTTAATATTCGTGCGTCACAAAATTTCATAAATTATTAATAGGTTTTAAATACTGAATGTCTTGTTATTCAGCGTATATCAAAAGCGACATAAGTAGTACTTGAAGGACCAAACTCCAAACACCAAGTTTACTTCAATTGAATGCAATTCATTTTTGATTTGATAAATTTGAATTACAAGTTACTTTTCTAATTCATTTGAATTAATTCCAAATCATTTTAATTCAAATGAATTAGAAATGAATTGCGATTCTTTTTACCAATTCTTTTGAATTAAAAAATGAATTGCAATTCAATTTGCCTAATTCAAATGAATTGCAACTCATTTTGCCCAATTCATTTGAATTGGAAATGAATTGCAATTCATGTTCTCTAAATTCAAATGAATTGATTCAAATTTAATTCAATTCTTTTTTTTGTTGAAAAGAATTAATTCAAAATTTAGCTAATTCAAATGAATTGAAATCAAAAATGAATGATTCATTTACAACTCTGAATGATGGTAAGAAAAGGAGAATATGATAGAAACTGTTGTGTGACTTTACTTCGACTAACTCATACAAGTGTATGTTCATACATACGGAAGAGAATAATTTCAGTATGTGATTTCTTGAAAAGTGTGAGTTAAATAGTTGAAATCTTGAATATGCACAGGACACAAAGACCTCTGGTGAGACTACCGTAGCTGGAGTCGAAAACAATTGTTCAGTTTGGCTAGTGTACTATTCCTTCACAGACATCATTTTCTTCTTTTATTACCAAAAAAAATTAATTGCAGTTAACTTTGATCTAAAGCGTTTCTGACGGAACAAAAATTAATTAAAAAAATTTATCACTTTTCCTGGGGCTCGAACCCGAGCCTTTAGCATCTAAAAAATTAATAATCTTACTTAAAAAATTGATTGTTTATTAAAGGTTACTTCATTTGCCGCAAAAACTTGCACAGGTATAATCTTCAAAACCCATAAATAAAGAGGATATTTGTTGGTAAATGAATAATTTTTAATAAAAAAGTTTAATTTACATTACAAAACTAAGAAACAAATATTATATATTAGCTGCCATATTTATAAAAAATAAAATATGTTTATTAAGGGCTTATTTAATTTTTCAATATGGCAGTTAATTAATGGCTGCTTATAGTATTTTTAATTGAACTTATATTTAAAATTCATTCTGAACAAATATTGAATATTGACTTGAGCAATATCGTACACAATGAATTCGTTGTATAGAAGTGAAGATTTTAAATTATCATCCGTAATAGGCTTGCCTAAAGGAATTTCTACACCATCTTCTCGGATAATCGATTCACTAGGATCGGGCATTGTGCGACCGCGACCAAAACAACTATGTTTATCTTTTGGTAAATTAGTAACATATTTAGCGCCAGTGCATTCCATCATATCTCCAAGAGCAACTTCTGACAACAGCATAAGTCCAGTTGAATTTTGTTGGCTTGTACAACAATAATTAGCAGATTTTGAAACCATATCTGCAAAATATATACCCTTACCAAACATATAACCGGTAACTGGTGCTTCAGGTGGAGCAATTTTTAAACCATGTGAAAGAATACCAGCAAAATTCGTTAATCGAGAACCGTGCCACAGCAGACGACGATTGTGTAATTTTTTAAATGGTTTGTAACGACGAGCTTCACCTTGCCTGACAACTTTAAAAATGTCTACAACTTCTAACTCATACATTTTATGTGTAGACGCATGAGTATTTTTCACATATTTTTGAAGCAATGCAAATTCGTCGCAGTTCTTATCTAACGGCTCCAATTCCGTCTTTAATTGGTCATAGTGTTTATCAATTGGATTTATATCCTCCTTCGTATCTTCTGTTTGAATTAAGTTGTAAGCACATTCAATTTCTACAAGAGAATCTAACATTTGTCGTAATTGTTCCACCTGCTCGTTGGTATCCAATAAAGGTGGACTTTTAGTACCAAAATTATGAGGGATCAAAGTGTAAAAACGATTGGTAGTATCAATAAATTTTGCATTTGTTCCGCCATTTTTAATTAGTCCATAAATTTCAGAGAGAACTTTGTAAGCTGATTGTATTTGTTTTTGGCTCAATTTGCCTAAAGGCATTTTTTCCATATCCAAATCAAATTCCATCATAGTTCGTTTCATAATGTCAACATCAAAAATAAGTTTAATTATATTCTGCACTGATTGAGGCAACTTCGATTTAACATTGTGTTCTGCCGACAAATCGATTTTAGAATCTTCAGCATAATCAATATCAATGGGATACATACGACCAGAGACCTATTAAAACATTATTTTATGTTTTTCAGAACAAGTGATAAGGAAATTAATACTTGCTGACTGCTTTGGAATGTTTAATAAAAAATAATTCTTTCCAAAAATACCTTTATGAAGTTCTCCCGGTCTTCAAAATCATTGCCTGTTTTTTCTAGGTAAAGCCCCTTAAATAAGGTAATGGCATCTATTAGGCTGTTGAATTTATCCAATTTGTTACCTCCAATTGTAGTTCCGATGCGTCCCCATGATCTAAAAACCCAAAATCTAAAAAGATATAATGTTTATATTTCTAAAAATATAAATAAATAAACTTTATTGTGATTTACTTATTATTTTGGTCGCTTTCTAAAAGTTGAAGTTTATAGTATGAATTCTTATTACTTTGAATATCTGTAATACCAAGAACAACATTATATTTATCCTTGTTATGTGACACATATACATGTGCGACATCCTCCAATCCACTTTCAGGATCAACAGCAAGACCATCTTTAATTTTAAGAGTAATTGACTTTGGAACTGACTTGGTATAAATACTTTTGGATTTTGAACTTTTTGCTTCTTCTTTAGCAATTCGTGCCCCAGGATCGGTGCCCCAATCACATAATGACATACTGCTTATGTAATTAACGGCGCCAGCACCATCTTTTTCAACTGCGTCTAAATACTCTTCTGGTACTACATGAAGTCCCAAACTCTTGGCTTTTTTCATACGACTACTCATACGCTCCACTTCTTCCGATGTTGATAAAAGAATCGTAGTTTTTTCCGTTACTTTGGTTGCAAAATTGCCACCAAGTTTAATAATACGTTTTTTTAAGTTGTCTTCCTTTTCTTTCAGACCAACTATTGTTATTTCCATATTATATAAAGATGGTCTTTCACGCTTCACTTTAGGACTGTTAAAAAATTCGTTTTATATAGAATAAAAAATAAAATAAAAATAACATAAATATATAAAATTTTATTAATGTATAGATAATCACTCTTCGTTGGAACCCTCCCTACAAGACGTGCAAATGTAGTAAACTTTGCATATTAAAATATATCTGTATGTATATGAATAGAAATATCACGACTAGTTGACAGTCTTCAACTATTTTTTTGACTAGAAATAATTTGAAATTTTTTTTTTTGATTTAAGAAAAAAATTATTGTCTTCAACATAATTTTCTAATTGCTCTTTTACGATTTTTTCCAATATATTTTCAGATGTTTTAATGTATATATGAGATGGTATTCTTCACATTTTATCTTCTTTCCCACTTCAACTAGAGAAAACAATTCCTTTTCCTAATTATTTTGGAACTGGCTTGATTTTAATGTTTTAGTTAATATTGTGGCAAGTTAAATCTTCGCCATAATATCTCGATTAATTTCTTTGATAATTTACAATAATTTGGTTTGTTTTGTAATTTCTCAACTATATTTTTCAGTTCTGAAATTGTTATTGCTCTAAATTTGGAATTTTTGAATAGCAATAATCATTTGACATGTGAAAATATATTGTATTGTGATATTTTTTACTTAATACTTTCTACAAAATATTTCGTAAGTATTTCATACTTTCCTTAACTTTCAATTTAGGTATTCTTTCTATTCTATTTTTTTCTTGATTCTGGCCCTTTGTACTATTTATTTAATTGTTAATGTATCTACTTCTTCATCTTCAATTTTAACCTTGTACAAATTTCTCACAAATTTAAAATCAGTTTATACTTTGAGAGTGCTTTCAAAATTGGTATTTTGTTATTTTATTTCTTTTTATATAACGTAATCCATCATGAAGAGATGGATGAGTTACTTCGGATAAGGCAGTCCTTGACTGGTGTCAATCTGGCGGCTTGGATAGCATGCTAGCTTGTTAATTAATGTATGCGGCGTTGTCCAATCCCCTGCACTTTAAATATAGGCTGTAACCCACCACGTATAAACTCGCTTCAATGAAAACTGAAACATTTGTCTATAAACGTGAACGACCTTGGCAAACGTTTTAAGGGCTATCATAGCCCTTGGAATGTGAGAACACTTAAATTGGGAAGGTATCTCAATCCAGTTGGCAGACTAAGACAGCTATAGACACGTCAAGCTAAGGTGTTGAGGTATCCGTGCTGAGATCTGAATGGCTGGTAGTGTCTATAAACAATCAGTCTCTAACGGTCTCATCCGACGCCCGGGTAAGGTCGGTTGTATTTAGTGCCTTACCCCGGTATGCCAGGATGGACCATCCTTTCCATGCGTACTCGTGGGACCAATTTATGGACGAACAGACAGACAAGAAAATAAATACGAATACAGAGTGTGCTGGGTACGCTCTCTGAGGATGATCTGCTGGCCTTAAGCCAGAAAATGATAATCTAAGCCCTCACATCGAAGGGAGTCATTCAAAGCAAAAAGAGGACGAACAGGAAATTCTCCGGGACATTACTCAGGTTGAGTTACCAGAGAGCCAAATTCATTCTGGCCAAGATAGCTAAGAATGAATAGGAGAGTAAGGTACATGAGCGCGGTGCGGAGGACCGCATTAAGTATGAGGCTGTCGTAAAGGAATATCAAGAGGCGACCTCAAAGAGCTCCAAGAACCCTCCAAAACAGCCAAGACAACCAGATGCCCCGATTAAAGGCTCTTCTAAGCGGAATCGGTCGCATGAGGTGAGAGAACCTAAGGCCAAGAAGAGCAAGAATTCCTCGAACCAGGGTGTCGAGGGTCCTTGTACCACTGAGGCAGCGGTACCTTATAGCAAGGTGGCTAGGGATCATCTGCAGGTTGCCCTTGTGGATGCCAAATCGAACTGTGGCAAGGGAGTGTTGGCTCTCTGCGGCGATATTGAGGGACGACTATCTGAGATGGTCGTTGATCATTTCTTAGCCAACCAGAGACCAACACCCAGTTTTTACTCCGACGAGATTTGTCGGGGCTGTAGGGTCATCAAATGCACAGATGACTTCTCTAAGGCATTTCTGGGACGGGCTTTCGCTCAAGCCCATTCCAGCTTCGGATAGGAGCGCATTTGGTTACCCAAAAATAAAATTGAATGGATCGAATATCGTTAATATTCTTCGCCTCCAAAATCCGGAGAGTCCAATGTTTAGCGTTGAAAACTGGAGAGTTTATTGTAGCGACTCTTTTTCTGATCACAGTTTGATTTTTAACCAAATTGGGTCTGGGCGGGATTATTCTTCGCCCCGAAGGGACCTAAGAAGGATGAACTGGGATGTGTTTAATAGGGTTTTCAATAGGAAAATGGACACGCTAGAATTTCACAGTTCTTTTGTAAGTGATTTGGACGGACACGTCGAGGTCCTTGAGAGGTCATATAAGTCGGCCTTTAGGGCCTATTACTTTTTGTAGCAAGACTTCACCTCCTTGGTGGAGTAGGGACCTTTCCGAATTGAGAAGGAGGGTCAGAGCGCTCCTCAAAGCTTGTTATACAGCTAGGGACTTTAAGACCTATAAGGAGTGCTTTAGAGATTACAAGAAAGCCGTCAGAGATGGGAAGCGCGATTCTTGGAGGAAGGATTGTGAACCCATCGAATCCATTAAAGACTCTGCGAGACTCGGCAAGATCCTATCTAAGGACCACTCCTGCAGGACTCTAATTGCGAGAACTGACGGGACTCAAATTTTTTAATTTTTGAAAATTAATAACAAAATTCACAAACTCAATTCAGTAATTCTGCCTTTACCACATGATAGTGGAGGTCTTAAAGTGTGCATTCCATATAGTGGTATTCCTAGCGATGGCTTCATTTGGCCAAATATGTCTAAAATCCCTTAGAGGACTATTTTGCTTCTTTAAGTAATAAATATGTACTTAAAAAAGAACAAATAAATAAATTTTTTTTTCTTGTTATTATTAGTTAATTCTGCTTTTATCTCTTTTTTTATATTTTTATTTAATATCTACAAAAATATTCATTTTGTTCTCTAATAATAATAATTTTCCAATTAAATATGTGTTACTGACTCGCTACTTCAAAAACATATTTATTTTCCACTTAAATATGTTTTAAGTTACTCGTTACTTTAAAACATATTTAATTTTAGTAAAAACAAAAATAATCAAGCAAGCACTATTTTACAGAGCTCAAATAATACATTTTATAAGCTTACCCGTCCAACTCATCTCCTTTCTTAAGAGAAATATTCTTTAATATTGTAGCTGTACTTGGAGGATTGTATTTTATGGCTCGCACTTCTGTTTTTTTGTGAACTTGTTTAAGAAATGGATATTGATTTTTTAAATGAGTAGGTATTTTGCAGGTTTTCCGTTCTGGTTCTTTTATAAGTTTAGTACATTTAGTCCATTCTGTCAATTGACCGTTGCATAAGTATCCAGATTTTTGAAAAATAAATTGTCTGCCATTACATTCAGGGCAAGGTAAAATTGCTCCAAAGACCAATAGATCGGCTATTTGATCTAAAAGCTTTTCCGAGTCTCCTTTAATTGGTTCTACATTATTAACCTCCAACAATTCCATCATATCATTTTTGGACATTTCATTTTTTATTCCATCTCGAAACTTAAATAATCTTTTAGTTTGATTTTTAATCTTCTCATACAGCTCTTTATTTGACTCTGCATCTTCACTATCAATCTTCTCAATTTTTGCTTTCTTGGCTTCGGGAATATCATCGCTTTTAATAACCCTTTAAAGTGTGATTAAGAAATTATAACTTATAAACTTATACATATGTATTATACCGAATTAAAATATTTACGGAAGAGCTTTTTTAACTTCTGCTTTATCTTCGCTTTTCAATGTCTTGAATCCAGGCAAATTTTCGCCGCTAGCAAACCATCCTAATTCACCACGTAGTTGAGTAAAACATTCAACGTGATGCCAAAGCGGTTGGCCACCATACTTCATTCCAACTTCAGTATCATAAACAGTTTTGCGTATTCTTATTTGGTCCTTCGAAATCTTAAGTTTACATCCACAACAAGATGCCCGACCAGACTTAGCATATTCTACACCAAAATCTTTAAGGGCACAATTTTCTTCTTTTGAACGTTTTCCACCTTTTTTAGAACTTCCAGCTGTTACAACAGTCGAACAGTTTTCTTAATAATAAAAAAAAAATATATATATACTAGTTGTTGTTGTAATGTTTATTAAATATTTTATATGCCCTACCAATTTTTTTTTGAAGTCTTTCTTGATCTTCAAAACGTAGATTTTCAAAATTTTCAATGTCTCCTGAAGAAGCTGGACGTTGTTTTTTGAAAAAACATTCTTCATGAAACCAGTTGGGTTGTTTTCCATCATGAAAAGCTGACTATTGAAAAAAAAAAATATTTAAATATACATACATATATTTTTAATAAACTATAGACTTATTACATAGAATTATGAAATTAATAGTTATTTTATTTATTTATTTACTGAGTTATCACAACACAACAATAACAAGTCTTATATTAAAGTATTGTTTAGTGGTTTGGCATTAATTTATAAAAAGTAAGAAAAAGAAAAATAATACATATTTATTTATTAAAGCAACAAATTAATAAGAATAATATTTCTGTATATAGTAGTATTAAAAAAGCTAAATACAATTCTATATAAAAAAAATAAAATAAAAACACAAATGAGGTTCCCAATATTTGTACTGTTGCAGAATTACGTAAAATATTTAAATATTGCATTGTCTTGCATTATTTAGTATTTGAATGTGTGGTGGTAGTTGGCCCCAAAGTCGGATAGCGTTTATAAAAAAGTGTTGCTCAGATATTGCTTTACTGTAGCCAATGGTATTTACTTTATTGCCTCTATTCGATCTTGAGAAAGTCAGTCGCTGATATAGATAACAAGGTTTTCCAGTGTATATAATTTTATGCAAAAATAATAGAACACGACATTTTAGTAAATTGTCAAAAGAGACGTTATAAATTTGTCGCGCATAACGTGAGATACTTCCGTTTCTTTTTATTCCGTATACGTATCTGGCTATATTATTATATGTAACCTTGAGTTTTTGTCTACTCAAAGCATCACAGCTTGCAAATAACTCACAGCCATACAATAAAGTGGGTAACAAATACGTCTTAGCAATAAGAATTCGAATATGGCTGGGGGTGTAGTATCTTGAAAGCCAAAGGTTTCGACCTTCTTTTATAAAAAAAATATACAGTTTGTCAATAATGAGTTTGCACATTGAAAAAATCCAGCATTGATTTACAATTATTTCTAATTCCAGGACATTTTTATTAAAAGAAATTTACTATATGTACCACAAATTTATAGGTATTTAAAGACAACGTGTAAAAAATCTTGTAATCAGTTTAAAACAAGAAAGAAATAAAAAAAACAAATTTTTACTTCAGACTACATTGTCGATAAACCCATTGCAAAGCATTATTTTTAAACTTTTTTTAAAATTTGGTTTTAGACAATTTATTATATAGTATGGAAGTCCTTTGCATCTACCGCACACTGTAAACGATTTTTCATTATCTCTACGCGTATTAACTTCTTTAAGTCAAAATTCTTTGGTATTTTCTGTCAATGGACTTCTAGTCCATTACCACTAATCATTCAAAATTAGTGCACTAAATTTTCACTACCACTAAAATCGATACATTTAATGAACTAAATTTCCACTACCACTAAATTTGTTTTATTTAATGTACTAAATTCCCACTACCACTATATAAGGCGATAATGCACTAATTTTTCCACTACCACTAAATTTAGTAGAAAACTAAATCTAAAAAAAAAAAAAAAAATTGTGAAACTGAGTGACGAATTGTTGGCAAAAAGTGCGATGGAACTGAAGGATGGGGCAGTTAACAAGTGCTTGGAGGTTTTTGAATCGAGAGCCAATGTGATTCAGCGCAGATTGAATAGAGCTGATATAATAATACGTGAGTTACCGAAGAATATAAGAAGCCTGAATGATATTGTATGTAAAATTGCTTTGCTTTGTGATGTCACATTGACGCAGGATAGTGTATATCATTTTGCGTATATTAATGGTGGCAAGGATGTTTTAGTTAAGCTGAACTCTGTGCAGCAACGAGATATGATTATGTCAAATTTTTCCAAGCGAAAGATTTGCTTCTTAAGAATATTATTTGTGGTGATGTTTCTTCCAAATTTATACTTATGGACCACTTGACTCCTACAGCGGCTAAACTTATATCCCTTTGTAAAAGTCTCAGGGCTAAAAGGAAAATCGTGTATTATAAGTTTATTAATACTAATGAACCCTCTGTTAAAATAACTCTACCTGATAATACTCTGAAGTTTGTGATTACGAGGAGTGTGTTAGACTGCTGGGAGATGAATTACATATGAATAATGTTGGTGTTGCTGATACTGGTGGTAGTAATTCGAGTAATAACATTGCTTCTCTCTTGATGGATTTACCTGGTGTATGAGGTGCCTTATATTCCAATTGGATTTTCATATTTTTATATATATTATTGTTTATTATGTTGTTATTATACTTGCGCATTTGTTATTCTTGTATTTTACTTTTTGTTACTATTACATTAAGTACTTGTAGATTGTTTCTTTTTTTATAATTATTGTACACTTATTTTTAATCTTGCTCAATGTCTTATTTTAATTGTATTACGTACGTTATTTAAATTTATACATATATATTATATTGTGATATGGATGTCAGGCAGAATCTCGGTACTATTTCTAGCGATAATAGTTTTTTGAGGACTAGTTTGGGACATTTGGACTGTAACCTTAACATTGGCCATTTGAATTGTACTAGTTTGAATTTGAAGCCTGGTTCCTCAAAATTTTGTGATATTAAGCGACTGCTGGATGGTAAATTTTTGAATGTTTTTGGAATTAGTGAAACCTGGTTGAATGAATCAGTTTCTGATAGTGTTATTGATATTCCCGGTTATGATTGTTATATATAGTGCTATTAATATTGGATCTTTTCAATCTATGCTTGGGCAATGTAACCTTGATGAGATGTTATTTACCAGTGACGTTAATGAACAGTTGGTGATTTTAAACCAGAGTGGGCAAACAAACAAAACATTTCGCAAACGTTACAACAAAGTCATACACTTTCCAAAATTTTTTTAATGGTATTGTACATAAGCAAAACCAAAACAAATACTTTCTAAATGAGAAAGAGCGCAAATGAAACAATTAGCTTTTCGCTCTTGTGCTTGCTTTGTTATTCTGTTACATTCGTATAATTTGCTCTTTTTTCTCTTCTTCTTTTCTTTTTCTCATCTTCTTTTCTTTTTCTTCTCATTAAGGCACATTTGAGTTAGTGTATTTGTAGTACTCAAAACAAAAACAATATACAAAATTAAATGGGACAATCGTTCTCACTGCTTCTGTTTTTTTTTTGTTTTACTCATTGTAAAGAACACAACAAAATGAGATCAAACGTTCAGTTTTGTTTATTTTCCTACTCTGTTTTAAACGAGAATTTGCGATTCTTACATACGGCTGTACCTTTGAGAAGGCGTAGAGTTAAATGCATTCGTGAAGAATGGATTAATGCTCCTGAGATTAGGTATCATATTTCAATTAGGGATTCTGCATATAGAGCGTACTTATCCGATAGAACTATTGCTAATTGGAAAATTTTTTGTGGGCTGAGAAATCGGGTAAAATCAGTTATGAGAAAATTTAAAAAAAGGGCGCATAGTTTAATTTTTGAAAATAAGAATAGTAGGCAAATTTTGGGAATTCTGAACAGTAAGGGAGTTGGGCGTAATGTTGTTGAATCTGGCAATTTTGACCCTGATGAATTAAATAATGCTTTTTCTATGATTCAGTCTAATGTTAGAAATGGATTTGTTGATATAACTGGCATTCCTAGTGAAGGCTTTTCTTTTCGTACTGTTGATATACAGTAAGAGACAAAATTGTTCACAAATATACTAAAATTTATAATATATCCAAAAAAGTATATTTTATTCAAATATATTTTAATTTTTTTTTACCTATATAGAATAATGTACATCTAAAAAACTTAAAAAGAACAAAATTTTAAAAGAATGTGTGTTAAGAGTAAAAAAAAATAAATATTAATTTAAAAATTCACATGTGAACAATTATGACCGTTGTTGAATATTGCATTGATTTTAGGTCCTAATATTTGGTATGTCTACCGTTTGCTTTTTTAACTGCCTTAATTCTTTTTGGCATACTTTTCACTAAATTCGTCAAGACATTAGGGTCAATACTTTCCCAAGCTTCAACAGCACGCTCCCAGAGTTCGTCTACGGTCTTTGGAGGGTCTTTTTGAGCAAAAATTTGTCTCTTTAATATGGACCACAGGTGTTCTATCGGGTTTAGATCCGGCGACTGAGGAGGCCAATCCAAAAGCTTGATCCCATTTACTTCAAACCAACGTTTTGTTATCTTTGCGGTATGCTTAGGATCGTCGTCCTGCATAAAGATGATATTCTGTCCCGGATCTAAACCAAATATGTCGAGACTTGGAATGTATGAGTCTTCTAAAATGTCTATATAATCTTTAGCACACATTTTGCCTCTAATTCGGCGAAGTACTCCAAGTTGATTCCCGCGAAAACAGCCCCAAGCCATTAATGAGCCACCTCCAAATTTAAGTGTTTGGCAAATATTTCTTTCTTTGACACCAACACTTTTATCCACCCATGTCCATTGTCGTCCGTCTGACCCGATTCTATTAATTTTTGTTTCATCGGACCATCTTACACTCATCCAGTCTTCAAAAGTGAATATTTCATATTTTTTCGCGAACTCTAGGCGTCTTAAATTAAATTTGGAGTTGGCTCATTAATGGCTTAGGGCTGTTTTCGCGGGAATCAACTTAGAGTACTTCGCCGAATTAGAGGCAAAATGTGTGCTAAAGATTATATAGACATTTTAGAAGACTCATATTTTCCAAGTCTCGACATATTTGGTTTAGATCCGGGACAGAATAGCATCTTTATGCAGGACAACGATCCTAAGCATACCGCAAAGATAACAAAACGTGGGTTTGAAGTAAATGGGATCAAGCTTTTGGATTGGCCTCCTCAGTCGCCGGATCTAAACCCGATAGAACACCTGTGGTCCATATTAAAGAGACAAATTTTTGCTCAAAAAGACCCTCCAAAGACCGTAGACGAACTCTGGGAGCGTGCTGTTGAAGCTTGGGAAAGTATTGACCCTAATGTCTTGACGAATTTAGTGAAAAGTATGCCAAAAAGAATTAAGGCAGTTAAAAAAGCAAACGGTAGACATACCAAATATTAGGACCTAAAATCAATGCAATATTCAACAACGGTCATAATTGTTCACATGTGAATTTTTAAATTAATATTTATTTTTTTTACTCTTAACACACATTCTTTTAAAATTTTGTTCTTTTTAAGTTTTTTAGATGTACATTATTCTATATAGGTAAAAAAAAATTAAAATATATTTGAATAAAACATACTTTTTTGGATATATTATAAATTTTAGTAATTTTGTGAACAATTTTGTCCCTTACTGTAAATTCGCCTTCAAATAACTTAAACAGCGGTAATATACAATAAAGCGATATTTATTACATTAAACATAAATAATCACATAAAATGTATTTAATTATAATTAAAAAAAAATTAGAAAAATTGATATATTTAATATATTAATTGATGCCTGTCGAGCAAATAAATAGGTTCATTGAAAAGAGAATGACATTTTTATACAAAAAAAGTGCAATTGCAAGAAAATTTCTAATATTTTGTTGAAAATCCCTTATTTTGAATCACCGCCGGACATCTCCGGGGCATTGATTCGACAAGTGACTGACAAGTCTCTAATGGAATTGAGTACCAAGCTTTCTTCACTTTTGTCCACAAATCTTCTTTATTTTTAGCCTTGAGTGGTGCAATTTTGTCCTTAACGATTCTCCAAAGACTCTTAATGGGATTTAAATCCGGCGATTGTGAAGGCCACTCCATTAACTTTATATTTTTCTTTTGGAACCATTCTTTTACGATCTTAGAAGTATGCTTAGGGTCATTGTCTTGCTGGAATTCATACTTTAAAGGCATTTCTTACTCGGCATACGGAAGCATTACTTCTTTAAGAATATGCAGATAAAGATGTTCGTCCATATTTTCCTTGATCCAGAATATTGGCCCAACACTGTACCAGGAAAAACAACCCCATATCATTATGTTGCCGCCGCCATGCTTTATTGTCTTCGTGGTGTACTTTGGATCATATGCTTTATTTTTTGGACGCCTTACCCATGTTCCTCCATCAGGTCCGAACTAAGTTTATCTTGGATTCATCAGACCATAGTACGTTTCTCCATTTTTTTATACCTTCCGGGCCGGCTCATTCAGCATGTACTTTTGCAAACTCAATGCGCTTTTTTCTTTGTCTGTTATTAAGCATTGTAACCTTCTGGGCCTATCTTCCGAATAAATTTTGTTCTCTTAAACGACGTCTAATGGTCCACTCTGATACGGGAAGCTTTAACTCATTTTTCAGCTGAACTGCGGACATAAAAGGCTCAAGAGTTGACAACATCTTAATGCGATCATCGTCTCTTTTCGAGGTTTTTCGCTGTTGACCTCTTTTAAGTTTTTGCTTTGGAGGCTGCAATGCATTTCTTATCATATTCTGCGATCTCCCAAGAATTTCAACAATTTTCCGTTGGCTATAACTTCGGCTGTGTAGATCCTTTATAATCTTTTTTTCCTCTTCACTACAATGTTTAGAACGTCCCATTTTTTAAATTTTTAGAGGTATTTGCTTTAATAAGATCTATTAAAAGGCTGAATCTAAAGTTTTCTACAATAATTTTTATAATTTTGGCGTTTAACATTTTAAACTAACAAATTTTTCAAAGTGAACCTATTTATTTGCTCTTTGATTTTATACGGTAATTTTTTTTTTAATTTTGGGCAATTTTTTACATAATAATTTAATTATTGTGATGCAGTATTAAAAGTGGGTATTTGCTTTAGTAGTTAGCGACTTTTCCTTTTTTATTGCTGTAATGTAAACTATAGTCAAACAAAATTGATTTATCATTTTGATGTGAATCGATTTATCTGCTCGTAACTGTATATTTATTTATTGAAAAATTGTTAATTATTTTTAAGATAATAATATGTGATTTTATAAGTTTTTTTGAGTTGTATAATGAGACCGATTATGGCCATAAGGCTAGGTTTTTCATATGAGAATGAATAAAAATAAATAAATAAATAATGCAATAAACCCAACTTTAAATTGGCTAGCGTTTAGCGACTTGTTTTTTTTTAGATACACCCATAGATTTTCAATAGGATTGAAATCGGAATTTTAAGCCGATATATCGATGACGTGTTCGCAGTTATATAACTTGCCAGAATTGGAACTACCGGAATCAGTACATCACGGAAAACCGCGAATAAAGAATCCTTTTCCATCAAACTTTAATACCTTTAAAAGATAACTATAGAACTAAAATAGAAGGTGTCCGCTGAGAAGGTATACTACTTTGTTTCGCCTCCATTTTGGTAAACATTAGACTTTACAGTTCATATTTGGTTTATAAACCATTGTTTGACGTGATGAGCCGTATGCTTCGGGTCATTATCTTGTTGAAATATCCATGTTACTGGCATATTCTCGTCTACATACGGCATCATTGTATCGCTTAGGATTCTTACATATTGGAATTTGTCCAAGTTTCCGTCAACTTTGTGCAGAGGTTCAACACCGCGTGACGACATAGCACCCCAAAGCATAATCGAACCTCCTCCATGCTTTAAAGCGGCCCGGGTGTATCTTGGATCAAATTATTTTAACCTTGGCCGGCGAACATATTTTTTTCCATCGGGAGAGACTCTATTAATTTTTGTTTCGTCCGAAAATAACACTCTTTTCCATTCCACAGCGGTCCAATGGCGCACACTGGTTCAGCTTCATACGATTGGTGGCATTAAATATAAGGAGTGGACCTAGAAACTTGAAAGTTGGCACAGAGTATTATATTGACTAAATTAAGAAAATAAAATAGTTTCATGAAAATCAGCCACACCCATCGCCCACCGCCCATACAATCAAAATGGATATTTTCACATAAAACCAATCGTATAAAAGCAAAAGCCTTAAAATTTAGTACATATACTACTTAGAAAAAACGAAAGACGCATGCCAAGTTTCATTGAAATCTGCCACGCCCATCGCACCGTCTTGCATTCTGTGTAGGCGGTATTTTGGTGACTAAAATTCGATTTTTTAGAACTATTTTTCATAAATCAAATAATACCGTTGCAAAGAAGAGTGTTTCACTGAGACAAATTCATAATTTATTTGATTAAAAAGAAATATTTTGTCTTAGAAAAAGTCTGCAGAAGTCACTTAAATATTGTAAAACGAAAACCGAGGAAAATTTTTACACAGTTCAGTAGTTTTTATATGTCAGATATTTTAATTGATAACTTTTCAATGCCGTTTTTATTGAAATATAGCACTTCCTTTATAATTCGTAGAAAAAATTGTTTAGATTGCGTTTGTAGTGTAGGAGATATGACCGAATTAAAATTGCCTTCTAAGCCTCAAAATTTGCAGTTTTTCTTTTAAATAAAGGATAGGTCCGGCTATATAACTGGAACCCAATGAACCCTAAAAGCAAAGACTATATAATATAAAGATGTTGCACTCAGTACATTTTGGTTTAGCACAAATTTTGCACAGCAAAAGGATGTGTGGGACAAGTGACAAGAGAAGGGAAAAAAATTTGCTCTTTTTCTAATTATTTGCAAAGATAAATTTTTTATAGATAACAAATAACGGGGGAGAGCGAAAGCACTTTTATTTTGCTCTCTTGCAAGATAAAGTATTTGATATTATTGTTGTTGTTATTCTTACTGTTTATGTTATTTTTTTTTTCAATGGTTTATTTTCGTTTATTTATTTGGTTTATTTTTTAAAAAGAGTGATTGTTCTTTCTATTAAATTTGAGATTGAAAAATAGAAAGTAACAAGATGACTTCGTAGGTGAGGTAGGGAAAATCACATTTGTTTTGTTTTTGTGAAAACGAAATTAAATTGATTCGCACCGAATTTATGATGCCCATTGCATGAAATTTATATACCAAATTTTTAAAAAAATTCTCTTGTAGTAGAAAATTAGGTTTACAAGTAATGTTAAAAATGATAATATGTTATATTTTACTTATTTGTATTCTGCAAAAGAGAAAAGAAGTTCTTACTAATACTGCATTTACACCAAACTCAAATCAACTAATTACCAGATTTCAATTAAAATCTAGTCATTTTTTACTTGATTTCTCATATAAAACAAAATCTACTTCGTTACTTGATTTCGACAAAATCTAGTTGAAATCTAGTGTACTTTCCGATGCAACTCTGTATTTTTTCTAAGTTGTACTAAAAAATACAAAACTACAGTAAGTCGGGATTTACAATGTGGAAATTGAAGGGCAGAAGTTTATCAATTCTCTTTTTCTCTTGCCTAAAACTTTTACCATATAGAACTTAGAAGACAAACAGAAGAAGCAAAAACTACAAAAGTGGAAAAGCAAAAGGCAAGATGTCCTGTACAAACATTCGTGTACTACATTCTTCACATTTTCGTCACTATTTCTACAAATTTCTGTCTGTCGTTCAATTTCTACATTGTAAATCCCGACTAAGAAACTGACAATTGAAAAGAGCCCCATAAAACTAAAACAAAAATAAATTCAAGGTTTTTGAATTATTTTTTATTGAATGTAGAATAATCAAAAGAAAAATTGTTTTATTTATTTATTCTTCTACTAAATATAAAATAATAAAAAAAATATTGTTTTATTTATTAATTTTTTTATTTGCTGTTATTTTTATGAAAATGAAATCCTGCTAGTTGTCAAAAAATGTCGGTGTAAACACTATAGATTTTCAAAGTGATTTCAAATTAAATTTACTTGATTTGAGTTTGGTGTAAATGCACTATAAAATAAAAAATTCAAATTAACCTAGATTTTAATAAAACTTTATTATTTAAAGTGTTATTAAGTTAATGGTAAGAAAATTATTTTTAACCCTAGCTCTGGCACTATTTACATATGTAAATATGACAATTTTAAATAGGCTATAACTTGTGTATTTGTGGTCCGTTATGCAACATAAAATGCAACATAAAATTCGTCATGTGTTTTTTAAAACATACAAGAATATGAAAACCAAACAAATTGCAAAATCACAAATGAAAAACATACGAAAGTCAACGTATTTACAAATGTCAATAGTGCCAGGATTCGTAGAAAAAAATTGGTGCCAGAGCTAGGGTTAATGACTTGTGCACATTAAACGTTTCGTATACATATGTATATGTATGTATATACTGTTTGTACTCTAGGATTCAAATTCATCGGTCTCACGGAAAGCTGGCAACAAATGCAGTCTGCCCCATTGCCGCAGATCTAAAAGAAGTTCACCTAACGTAAAGCAATTTCGTTTCCAAATATGGACTCACCGTTGTTTAAAAAGTGGGCAGAAAAATGCAACTTTGACGTGCAATTTATTGCAATTTCTTCTTTATTGTTTTTGTGTGATAAGCACTTCTCATTAGCAGAGTTGGGTTTATTGCATTAGATTTCATTTTCCACTAAATTTAGTGGTAGTGGTAAAAAGAGTGCATTATCGCCTTTTATATTTAGTGATAGTGGATATTTAATGCATTAAATAAAACGAATTTAGTGGTAGTGGAAATTTAGTGCATTGAATAAAATAAATTTTATGGTAGTGGAAATTTATTGCATTAAAAAAAAAACAAATTAAGTGATAGTGGAAATTTATTGCATTAAAAAAACAAATTTAGTGGTAGTGGAAATTTATTGCATTAAATATATCGATTTTAGTGGTAGTGGAAATTTAGTGCACTAATTTTGAATAATTAATGGTAATGGAATATAACTCCATTTGGCACTATAGTGGAATGGAAATTTAGTTCCACTACCTCAGTTCCACTATCGTTTTAATATACCTTCATATATGGATATAAAATTAATATATGCATACATAGCTTAAGTCAATGTCAAAATAAATTGTAGTGAATGTTATTTTCTTAATTTACTATGTCCGCCTGTATAAAGTAAATAATTGTTGTTATTGTTTTAATAAGAATTTTAGTACTTTCAAATATAATAAATTATTCAATTCACCCTAGGTAAGATTTTAATGGCGCTGACTGTCAATATTGCCAGCCACTAATTATTTAGAATTAGTGCACTAAATTTCCATTACCACTAAAATCGATTAATTTAGAGCACTAAATTTCCACGACCACTAAATTTGTTTTATTCAATGCACTAAATTTCCATTACCACTAAATTTGTTTTTTTTTAATGCAATAAATGTCCACTACCACTAAATTTCTTTTTTTTTAATGCACTAAATTTCCACTAACACTAAATTTGTTTTTTTTAATGTAATAAATTTCCACTACCACTAAATTTGTTTTTTTTAATGCAATAAATTTCCACTATCACTAAATTTGTTTTTTTAATGCACTAAATTTCCACTACCACTAAATTTATTTTATTTAATGCATTAATTTTCCACTACCACTAAAATGGTTTTATTTAGTGGTTAATTATTTCCATCAGCATTGAGTGGTGGCTGGAATATTGCTGCATTAATACTTAGTCGTTTAGTGGTAGTGGAAGCGATAATGCATTATAAATTCTGCTCATTAGAGCTTATTGGGAAGAAATTTTTGAGGCGAGGTGCCGTGCCAAGTTTATACTTAACTGAAAATAACGAGGATATGAGTGTAGAAGGAATCGAAGTCTATTCTGAAAATGATTTGCAACTTTTCAGATCTCCGCCACAATCGCGTAGAGGATCAAAATCGCCTTCACTTTTATGTACAAATTGTGATAAAAATGTAAAAATGAAGCACTTTACCAAAAAAATACTACAATATAATTAAAAAGCTTAATACAAAAATGCTAACTATTCGTGATTTAAGGTAAAAAAATTAGTCTTAGAAGAAAAGAGTTATGGTTATGGAAAGAAGTTACAATTAAAGAAATCCATTGAAAGCGAAATTGATGAGTTGCATATTAACCTACTTGATAAAACGCTTTGTAAAATGTTCATAAAGCAAAACAGAAAATCAAATGCTCGATGGGAAGATCAGGAGAGAAACTTGACTGAAAGTATTTATTATAGATCCCCCTCTACGTATTTATTTTTAAGAAATACTTTAAAACTGAACCTTTCAACCCTTTCTTCCCTAAGCAGATGGAGCGATATTAAGAATTTGCAGCCTGGCAATAATTTATGCATATACATATGTATAATGCACTGGAAGCAGCAATTCGTAAAATGCAGCATGCAGAAAAACAATGTATCCTAATTTTTGATGAAGTATCTATCCGGCGTAATTGTACATATAATAACTCTGAAAATGTTATAGAATTATTTAATAGGTAGGATTTTTTAAGCTACATATTTAACCCAAGTTTTATATTTGGGCAGCAAAATTTTTTCCATTAATGAACGTATTCAAACCACCAGGGGTATAATGTCTCTATCAGAAGAAATGTTTCAAGAAGATGACATGCTTTTTATTTTAACCAGTCACTTTAATCAAGATCCATTAGAGAACTTATTTTCGTACCTTCGCGCAAAAGGTGGACACTGACATACCCCTCCGAAATGTACATGCGAAAAATTACAATGAATAATCAGATTTTGGAAGTTTCTGTGGACCATCCGATTTGTTTTTTGAAATATGCAAGATGCAAATAAAAGTATTTGAAAAAATATTCACAGAAGACAAAAGCATACGAAATATTAAGAAAACTATTGTCAAACAGTGCATACAATGCACCAAAAATACAACATACTCCTTTTTGTATGAGGAGAATGACGTATGCTATAAACATAGATTAGAGATGCTGAATCTTCTTGTGCTAACATTACTTCGTAAGCATTCTTCATGGCAGACTCAAAACTATAAATCATCGAGTGGTGAGAAAGTCAAAATTTTAGCTCCTTAAAAATTAATTTAAATAACCTGTCCAAATGTAAAAACATTTTATCTTTATTTCTTTGTTAAAATTTGTATATTATAATAAATACTTGTTAAATTTTTTATGTTATTTATAAGAAATCAGCATTTCGGTGCGAGTCAATTAAGTTTTATTTTGTACAGCAATAAAACACATATTAAAGAATAAATAAATAAATAAACACATATTAAAATATAAATAAATAAAAGGTAAAGACCCTATATAAATATCAACTTTTATAAAATTTATTTTCTTGTTTACTACAAATGTTATGTGGTTTAAAAAGTATTAAAAAGAAACAAAACACAAAAAGAACTTATGAGTTGACTACATATATATGCATATAAACATATCGCACACCCAATTCAAAAGTGACACAACTCAAAAATTAAAACTACACGCATTAATACATAAACTCGAAAAATACAAATTTTGAGTTGTGTCACTTACGAACTGGGTGTGCGATATGCATGTGTACGTCTGCTTGTTATAGCTTATTCTCTTTTTCGTAAAATTCGTCTCCCTTTTTATCTTTCAGAGAGACTATAAATGATTTTCTCTTTCATATGGGATTTTTGATAAATCCCATGCAGGTTTTTGCTATGGAAAAAATAATGTACTGAGTGCACAATCTTTATATTATATAGTCTTTGCTAAAAGCCTATTCTTTGAATTTATCCAAAAAAAATCCACAAGTTTTTACAGATCGTTAAACAAACTTATGAATTATCTGAAAATGGCCGGGAAAACTGCTGACAAGTTGCAATAAAATCTATTGCAGAGAAGTGCAATCCTAAGAGTATGCAACATATTTTAATACAAACGTCTACTGAAATTACATGATTGTGAAAGAAATTTTTCCTAACTAATTTTAGTTTTTTAAACCGGAATTGCTGCTTAGGGGCAAAAACGGGCAGCTGAATTTTTAATAAATAATTAGCTGAGACTTCAGGCTTTAATTTGATATAAGTATCTGGCTGAGGCTCGTTGGTGCACAGAAGATGCAATCCATAGAATTTGGAGAAAATATATATTTTTGGACAATTTTTTGTAGTAAAAAAATTTTTTTTTTTAAATTTGAAAATTTTTTTTATTTATATATATATCATAAATAACGTCCAATTGTATGAAAAAAATTCTTTTTAGTGTCATTACAAGAGTATTTTAAAAGCATGAAGCGATAGAATGTAGCATATATAATACGGTCATTTCAAACGCATTCACTTAGGTCAACTTTAAATGTCTCAGGACAAAAAAGTAATAAAGATATAAGCCTAATAATTTTGGTACATGATAATTAGATTGTCTATTATAAACTGTAAAAAAAATCAGGTAGATCAGAAGGCATGAAAAAAATGAATTAATACCGCTCTTGAACCAGTGTGTGGCGGTATTTTTTTGCAAACTCTATTCGCTTCTTCCGGTTACGGTCAGACAACAATGGTTTCTTTCGGGAAATTCTTCCAAAGAGGCCAGCTTCCCGCAATCGACGTTTTACTGTGTCTACAGATGGTTTTGCTCCATTTTCACCAAAGACTGCTATCCGAATTTCATTTGCTGATTTATGCGGATTTTTTTCGACTCGCGGACAATCAGTGCATCTACACGCACTGTCGTAATTCGGCTTCTTTGTTTACGAGGCACCTTTTCAGCTGTCGAATGTTTTTTGAAATATTGCACAGCTTGGAAAACCAAAAAAAACTTTTAAGGCTGTTGCGATCTCCCTATAAGAGCTTCCTTCCTGATGCATTTGTACAATAATCTTTCGAGTACTGACGTCACAGGACTTATTCTTACCCATGTTTAGCAATAAGTAAAAGTTTATCAAATTCTGAAAAACACTTTGTGTAATCTCATTTATTTGAATTTAACTGTTAAAACTGACTTGAATCTTAAAATTTTAAAAAATTTTTCACTGTCCTTAATTAAGTGCACGAGTAATTTATTTCACAAATTATGAAAAACACCACAAAGAAAAAAATAACGGTAAAAATAGGGTTGCCATTGAGAAGTTTCAATAAACAAAGTTGGATTAACTAAACAGGGTCAAATTTTAGCGGTTTTTTTAATAGTCTAGTGGTTAGTGTGTTGGCTTACTAAGACATGGGCCCTGGGTTCGACTCCAGGCTCTGACATCTTCAAAAAAAGAAATATGAAAAAAATATTTCTTTCGGCGACTACCTCTGAGCAGTCTTCTGGCAAAAGCTCTGAGAGTAACTAATTGCCATGAACAAGCTTCTCAAGTCTGTCGTTCGGAGTCGACATTAAACTGTAGGTCCCGGTTCTCATGGATAAAAATTTACACACACAACATGAGTGCTGCGAGAAGCTAGGCCGTAATCCTGACACAGGGTTGTAAAGGCCAGTTATGTATGTATGTATGTATTTTCAACATAATGATTTAAATATTGAGTACTACTGTCCTTAATTAGTTGCACGCAGCTGTATATTAAGACACCGTATTACTACACTTCATAAAACAAACAATACCATGACATTAACGTCATCACCAAAATGGGTTTTACGACTTTATATATTATGTGGAACAGCATTACAATTAAGCAAAGATCAGCAATGAGTAAAACAAAAGTGAGTAGACTCGAATCATGATTCAAAATTTCTTGTACTTATACGCATTCATACTCTTGTTAATGTAATGGATACTCTACTCATCTCAAAAGTTTGATGTACTCATCGCATTTATATTTAATAATACGTATGATGTTGTTGACTTCAACTCTCCTTAACTCAGTGCATACAGATGAGAAAAAATAAGTATGATTCGATTACAAACAGTTGTGTGTTTGCTCTGCTTACTGCGTTGGTACGAGAGTAAATTAATGCTATAAATACATTCCTAGCTACTAACCATTTACCACACGACTGCAAAAGAAAAAGTTTTGGGTTAAACTATGAATCGTGTTAAATAAATACTATGTTTTTGACTATGTAATTTATTATTTTTCGTCAATAAAAAGAAAATAGATATGGTATATATTATAATTAACATTCAAAATGTAAGAATTTACATAAGCGAAAAAGTTTATGTTTTTAGGAAATACATATTTTAAAGAAATTAAACAATTTTTCACTATTTTTTTTTAATTTTTATAAGCAGGTTATAAAGAAATGGATTGCAAGAGTGAGATTAAACAGAAAATCAGTGTCGGAGCCCAATATGGGCAATTTGCGTTCCAATAATATATTTTAAAAATATTGATTATAAAGACGTAGTTTAAGTATACTATAAGTTTTTACAATGTAAAATGTAGAAAAAATTTAAACATATTTTTTTTGTAATGAATTTCTTTAGGACCTGTTTATACAAAATTAAAATATAATTACGGATTATTTTATCTTCTTTTAAGCATTTCTTATAAACTTACACTTTTTCGCTTATTTGTGATTATTATTTGCATGTTCATTTTTGTATACACCATATAAATTTTCTTTTTTATTGTATACGTCTATCGACTAAAACGGTAAAATTTCTCCGTATGATTCGAGTCACTCGAATTTGATTCTTGCTTTCCCGTTCTGCCTGTTTACCTAGTAGGTGGTGCTTTCTTTTGATCATTCATTTGATAGCTCAAATGTGGTTGGAGAGGAATGTCAGGTGGCGGCTTTCTTTGAGATGGACTTCTCCGAGGTAGAGGGAACCTCTTATATATTTTTAATTAATTTTAAAACTTGAAAATGCCGAACAAAATTTTTTGTTGTTTTTTGTTTGGTGTTGTAAGTGAACGCTCTAACCACTACACTACGCCACCTTACTAACTTTTAACTCACTATTTAAACAACTAAACTTTTTAAATCTAGAGCAAGATCAAGTTTTGTTAATCATTAAGGCGATAATAGAAGACCTTTCTATAGTCAAAATTGTATTTCTTTCAATATAATAATAATGGTTTGCCAAACGAAAACCAAGAATTTGAAGAGTATATAGATAAAAATAATTAACAAAAACAAAAAAAGAAATTGGAAAAATTAATCTTGAGTATATTTTGTAAGTATGTGAACAATTTAATCCAATGCTTGACAAACAGATATTAAATGCAGTACCAGCATACATGGGCACACTGCATTATATTTTTAATGCAGTATTTGAAGCAGTAACCAGTAAAATTTTACTCGTTACTGAAAAAAATTGCAGTAATAGTAAATGTTTACTCATTACTGAAAAAAATTGCAGTAACCAGTAAAATTTTACTCGTTACTGAAAAAATTGCAGTAACCAGTAAAATTTTAATCATTACTGCATTTTTTCAGTAATCAGTAAAATTTTACTGCTTACTGCAATATTTTAGAAACGAGTAAAAATCCACTAGCAAATGGAAACGATTTTGTTGTTGTTGTAAAAAAAATCTCTTTTATTATGGGATATATTTTGTTGTAACAGAAAAATTTTTAAATTTCAATGATTAATACAATACACCTAATTCTGTTTTTACACGATAGATCGTTCCTCGAAAACTCGCGTAAAAGAAAATCACGTAAAAAAAATAGAGTACTCATAAAAATGAGAGGATTGTTTCCACGTAATAATAAGTAATTTAAATTTGCCAGAAGTCAATTTTTAATCAACTTCGCTCTCTAACCATCGTTTTAGTTTACGAAAAATTTCACTTTAATTGCTGGAAATATTTTCAAAATCATTTCCATTTGCTAGTGGATTTTTACTCGTTTCTAAAATATTGCAGTTAGCAGTAAAATTTTACTGTTTACTGAAAAAAAATGCAGTAATGATTAAAATTTTACTGGTTACTGCAATTTTTTCAGTAACGAGTAAAATTTTACTGGTTACTGCAATTTTTTTCAGTAATGAGTAAACATTTACTGGTTACTGCAATTTTTTTCAGTAACGAGTAAAATTTTACTGGTTACTGCAATTTTTTTCAGTAAGCAGTACAATTTTACTGCTTACTGCTTCAAATACTGCACTAAAAATATAATGCAGTGTGCCCATGTATGGCTAAAAATATACAGGCAAATATTTTTTAAACTAACTGTAATATCCGACATCTGATTAGATACGTAATTTACGAGTAGTCAGAACATCAAGAATCAATTAAATTAAAATACAGGTACAGAATCAGGTACAGGTAATATTTTAGGGAGGTCGGTGCAGATAATTTAATAATATATAAAATATTGAATAAACTAAGAGAACATCATTTAGGCATTCTGTGATAAAAAATATTTTTCGTTTTGTTGTCAGGTGCGAAAACGAACAAGGAGGACGGCTTTCCGACGTGGGAACGTACGACATAGAGTTGACCGTGTAAAAAACAGTCATTCTCCAAATTTAGACCACAGAACATAAGTTACCTGTTTGATGGAATAACTTCCCCTGCCCCTAAAAAATATAATTCTAAGTGTTCCTACTAAGCTTGAAAGCTTTATGTGTTACACTTCTTAAAAAGAGCGATAAAATGTTTCTACCTTCTGCGGGAATACCCATTCCTCTGCCTTTATCCTAGTGCTGGAAGCATTCGTACCATGTTTAAAGGCTTTATGGGGATCGTAAACTTGGTTATTTCACGGAAAAACTGGGCGATGAAGTGGGCGTGGAGGTATAAAAAATATATTACGGTCAATAGTCAGCCCTACTGAATATACAGACAAAATTTTATAAGAATCGGTCAGACACTCTCGGAGAAGCTTTGTTACAAACATTGTGACATCACTATATACAAAATGTATGGGAAAATGAATTTTCTTTATGTCATTTTTCTGGAATATTTTAGAAATTTTCTATTCTTCTTATTTGGCCAGAGACCAATCCGAATTGATACGAATTATCAAAATCGGTCCAGCCGTTCTTGAGTTATAAGCGTAGTAACTAAACGAATAACAATCGGCTTTAAAATTTGAATACTATAGCATTTACGTAATTTTGCATCAGCATGAAAATGAATGCTATAACATTCATTTCCGCAAACGCGTTAAGGATGTTCTCATACCAGGTATGCTTACAATTAGTTGTGATGACATAAAGCACTCTCTAGTTCGGACATTATTAAAACTTCTTCAAATATTTTAAATTCATTTTACAAATATAACACCACACTATATCTTCGCAAGAATTAAAGAACACTGTTACTGACAAAACATTTAATGTTCACAAGAGCCATAAAATCTGTATGAAACAAGACACTGGTATTTTCCAAACGCAGACGGCTTAGTGAATTTCTTTCCATCATAGAAATCTGGGACCGGAACCAATCGACGCGTATTTTTTTTTTCTGACAAAAATTATGCAAAAAAAACGTATTTTCGATTTTTTGGCAGTTACAGCGTTATTTAATTCTTGGGACAATATGAATACCTTAGTCAATCTTTCATGTATGCATATAAAATTTATAAAAATACATACTTATGTATATATCGAGTTACGTACATATTTGTCCACCTTGCGATATTCTCTGTAAGCATTGAAAAATTTCTTTAAATGACACAAATTAACTTTAACAATGTTACTGCTTTACAGTATCGTTGAATAAATGGCAAGAGCAAATAAAAATATATATCTAAAGCTAAAAGAAATTCTATACAAATTGATATCCTCCCACAGTACCAGCAATACGTGCATGCATATGAATGTAAGATTATAAAATAATGTTAAATACACAACTAAAACGGTATCCTATTACCTGTACCATAGCTGCAACACGCAAAATTCCTGCATCAATTTTATTTTTACAGCCCTTACATGAAGCTCGTGATGATTTAGAGTATTCCGCTTTGAAAGGTAAATCGATTTCCATTATAAATCCTTTTATAATCAATTTATTGACAAATATCACTATATACAACAAAACACGAATAACAATTTCACAATAAAAGATATTTCGCCCGCGAAATTAAAGAAAAAAAGCCGGCGTTCCAGTGCAGCAAACAATTTTTTTACGGCGGCCATACAATAGAGCTACAAAACTATCGATAGTCGGCCCCATCGATAGTTTCGATAGTTAAAAAAAAACAATCGATACTATCGATACTATCGGATTTCTATTTTTCTGAGAAAATTAGATTCGCAATACGAATTTTTGGATATATTTTTACTAGGTTCTTCAAAAATCTAGTGGATGAGTAGAATTCAATTTGTATCGGAAGTCCAGTAAGTAAAACTCTATTAAAATATAGCAAGTACCATGTATGTATATGGGTTATTATTTGCTTTCAACTGTCGTTCATAATAAATGCATTAATTTAAATAAAAGACATACATACATATGTATACTATTGTAACATCAATTTCAATTTTATTACAAAATAACAAAAAAAAAAACGTAAATTATTTACCAAACAAAAAAAAAAAATAATTAAAGCTGTTAATTTGAGATAATTTTTTTAAATTAACGTTAACCGTAAAAGGCTTTAACGTTTAAAACGTAAAACATACATTCTACATATGTAAATACCAAAATTCTAATTAAAAGTGGTTATAAAAAACAATTCATAAATAAAATTAGATACAGAAGCGTTAAATTTAGGTATTTATAAGTTATACCAGGTTTACCCAATAATTTTTGTTAATGAACAGGAGTTTATCGACCGTTTTTGGTCTATGGTCGTAATTGGCTTTTCCGCTTTTCTGAAACTAGGGTGCGAACGTTTTAGGTGATCTAATAAATATGTAGTATTGCCGTTAGTTTTATAATATTTGCCACATAAACGGCATTTAGCACAATTTTTATCTTTGGTTATTTCAAAATAAGTCCAAACATCTGAATACGTCCTATATATCTTTTTTTGAATATCCTCTTCATCATTCGTTGCCATATTCTATTAAACACAGACAGACATATACACTCCTATTAAATAGTATTGTAATAATACTTACTTTCTGATAATTGTAGGAATCTCACCATTTTTTAAAACTGTTTTTTTATTTAAATATTCTTTCAGAAATACTATTTATAATACCAGAAACTTTTACCACAGTGCATACAGTGATGAAGGAAATGACAGCTCAAAAAGTTTAAAATCAGCTGTGTTTTATTGTGGCTATCTTATTATACGCTGTTATGTTGTGTGTGCAATTATGTTGTGGCTATCTTGTTATACACTGTGCTGTTGTGTGTATGCTAAAAATTTTGTTGCGGCTATCTTGTTATACACAGTGATATTGTGTGTGCAAAAATTTTGTTGTGGCTATCTTGCTGTGTGTTGTTCTTGCTATAGTTGTTGGAGTTTCATCACTGTATACATTGTGCTTTTACTTTAAATCTTCTTTGTATTATTTTTGTGCCGTCAATAATTCGCCGTTGTCGTTATATTAAGGTAGCCGTTGCCGCTGAATAAAAATAACTAAGTTTAAATAAAATTAATTACCCTAAGGAGCTTAATAGGATAACACTTTTTTGAAATATTGACTCTATTTTATTTTACATTAAATAAATGCAAATATATTATTTTTATTGAAAAATTAGAACATACATACAAAAATTTACCGGCGGCAAAAAACCTGCGTTGAAAAAGTTTACTTTTAAAATTTTCCGATAGTATCGCTACCGATAGTGAAACCATCGATAGTCGGCCAAAAATGAAACTGTCGATAGTACTATCGATTGTTTTGCAGCTCTACCATACATACATACATAAATATAAAGTTTTCTCAAGTCTGGCATCAAACAGTAAGCTCGTGTAATGTACATACCTACACATTGAAATTAAGTTTAGATATTTCTTAAGACTGTAAGTGATTAAATAGAATACGACCGCAACTTCAGGCAAAAACGTCTCTCAGAGAAAATGTGCCCAAAATTAAAACGACGGCCGCAACTTCACGAACTGTCATTTATTGTTTTTACATTTCTTGATGTAAAGCTCTTAAAAATTAAGTTTATAAGAGTTTTTGCAACGAATTGAACTTATATTTTATAATTTAATCATCTTTACACACTTTTTCAATTATTTTTACTAAAATATCACTCATTTTATTTAAAAAATTCCAAAATTTATGGGTTTGTTTACAAAATGTATGAAATTTAATAAAAGTGTGGTAACATTGTTGAGAGAATTTGTTTCTAAAAATGAGAGCATAAGAAAAATCGCTGTCAAAATAAAATAGATTCTATTTCACGACTGCATTCTCCAGCGTTTTTATCTGTCAATTTGTATAGAAAACAACGTCATGCCCCAGTTCTGTTTAATCATTAACATTTAAATTTAAGTAATATATTCCAAAATAATTTCTTTCCTGTATCTTCTAGAGGTAAATATTTTAATACACATATATTGCAGTAAATGCCGAAATATGTAATATTATCCATATTGTTGACTCAGCCATTGAAGACACTATTAAGAAATATACAATTAAGAAAGTAATAAATGAAGTAAGCGACGTATACAAATGGTTTAATGCTGAATTAAGACTATTAAGGAGAGAAAAAATTCTTAAATATGAAATTGCTAAGATGGAAAATACAGAGATAGCATGGAACAATTATAAAATGATTAGAAATATGTACATATAAAACTGAAAGGGAGGGAAGCTGAACATCAAAAAGCTGCGATCACAAGAGACAGCCAGGTCGTTTTCCGATCGTCTTTCTAATGAGCTCCATTGCACCCGATCCTCTCTCGAAAGTATTGGCGGACAGTGGTCTCACATTGCTCACTCTCTGCGCAACGCTGCCGAAACAGTCCTTGGTTTTGAGCGTCCTCCCTGCAGAAACCAATGGTACGATGAAGAGTGTCGTGAGGCCACTGCGGCAAAGAATGCCGCCTACAGAAGAACGTTGCAGTCCACCACTACAAGAGCAACTGTAGAGGTGTATAGTGAGAAGAGAGACGCCTATTTAGAAGAAAGAAAAGGGAGCAAGAAAGGCGTGATCGTGAGGAAATTGAGATGTGCAGGAGTAGACATGATGCTCCAAATTTTTACAAAAAGATAAGGCGTCTTACTACTGGTTTTAAACCCGGAGCAACCTCCTGCAGAGACGAACATGGTAATCTGGTTACAGATGCACAAGGGACACTGAGATTATGGAGACAGCACTTCTCTAATCTACTGCAGGGCGATGACAACACAAATTCCGCCTCTAGAGATGCTGTGCCGCTCCCAATCAATGATGACGACGTTGAGATCCTGTCGCCCAGCTATGAAGAGATCAAGATTGCCATATAGCGACTAAGAAGCAACAAAGCTGCCGGACCGGATGGTCTGCCCGCTGAGCTCTTCAGGTATGGAGGCGATGAGCTGATTAGGTGCATGCACCAACTCATTTGCTGAATATGGCTGGAGGAAAGTATGCCCAATGATTGGAATCTCAGTGCCCTCTGTCCCATCCTAAAAAAGGGAGACCCCACGATATGCACCAACTACAGGGGTATAAGCCTTCTCCCTATCGCATATAAGGTTCTTACGAACGTATTGTGTGAACGACTGAAGCCATTCGCCATCTCCCTGATTGGACCTTATCAGTGCGGCTTCAGACCTGGTAAGTCCACCATTGACCAGATATTTACACTGCGCCAAATCCTGGAGAAGACCCATGAAAGTCAAGTTGACACACACCACCTCTTTGTCGACTATAAGGCAGCGTTCGATAGCCCTATAAGAGATCGCGTATATGCCGCAATGTCTGAGCTCGGTATTCCTTCAAAGCTGATAAGACTCTGCAGAATGACGTTGAGGAACTCCTGCAGCTGAGTCAAGGTAGGAAAAGACCTCTCCGAACCTTTTAATACCGTGCGAGGTTTCAGACAGGGCGATCCCTTATCCTGCGACCTCTTCAGTTTCGTCATGGAGAGTGTTTTGCGAAAGGCGGGTGTACATCGAAATGGCACTATATTTTACAAAAGTGTCCAGCTCCTTGCGTATGCAGACGACATAGACATCATTGGGCATACCAAGCGAGATGTCACCGCACCGTTCAATAGAACGGGAGTCTGCAAAACTGGGTCTGGCGGTAAATGAGAGCAAGACGAAGTACATGTTGTCGACGAGTAGGGATGTTGAACGTATCGGCTCCCAGGTTACAGCCGGCAACTATACATTCGATGTGGTTAAGGAGTTCATCTACCTTGGCACCGCCATTACCAGCAAGAATGATGTCAGTCTGGAGATCAAAAGAAGGATCACACTGGCCAACAGGTGCTACTACGGTCTCAGTAGGCAGTTTATTAATAGAGACCTCTCTCGTGCGACGAAAGTAACACTCTATAAGTCGCTTATTCTTCCGGTGCTTCTCTATGGTGCGGAAGCATGGACGCTGTCTTGTGCCGATGCAGCGGTCTTGGGAGTATTTGAGAGAAAAGTTTATCGTAAGATCTTTGGTCCTCTAAGGCACGGTGATGAGTTTCGAATTAGAACCAACCATGAGCTGTATGAGCTCTTTGGCGATGTGGGCGTTGTCCAGCGCATTAACATCCCGCGGCTACGCTGACTCGGCCATATTGTTCGGATGGATGAATCCGCTCCAGCGAGAAAAGCTTTCGAGGCGAAGGTCACTGGACGTCGGCGTAGTGGACGACCGTGTTTACGTTGGAAGGACCAAGTTGATGAAGCCCTGTCGTCAATTGGTGTGACCAACTGGAGAAGGCACGCGCTTAGCAGAGACGCCTGGAGGCTAGTGTTAAGGCAGGCCGAAACCCGTTAACGGGTTGTTATGGCCATCTAAGTAAGTAAGTAAGTAAAACTAAAATTGAAGTCGAAAAGAATAACTTCATTAATAGAAAAGTAAATAATGCCAAAGATAAAAAAAATGTGGCAGCAGATTAAAAATTTAGCAGAGTAGAAAAATAAACAAAGCTGAACGTTTGATCTCATTTTGTTGTATTCTTTACAATGAGTAAAACAAAAATAAAACAGAAACACTGAGAAAGATTGTCCCATTTAATTATGTATATTGTTTTTGTTTTCATTTCATTTATTTATTTTTATTTATTTAGCAGAGTTTGCTATTTAATAAAAAAAAAAAAAAAAAACAGAAAGTATACAAATATAATTATCTACATTGTAAAATAATATTTTAAAATAATGACTCAAAATTATAATTCAAAAATTGTTCCTAACATATGTTATAGTTTTACGTTTAAACACATAAAAATTTTTCTCAATTTTAAGTTCTAATGGAATTGAGTTAAATAGTTTAAGGCCATTATAAAACAATATATTCTGATAATAATTTGTTGAACTAAAGTTTAATCTGAAATCATTGTTATTTCGAAGATAATATGGCTGCACGTCCGCAACATACACCAACTGATTCTTCAAATAGCTTGGCAGCATTTCATTTATAATTTTATATACAAATATGAGAACGTTCAGTACTATCCTTTGGTTGATTGATAGCCATTGCAATCTATTTAACATATATGATACGTGTGTTAGCCTATGACATCTAAGTATACATCTCATGCCCTTATTTTGTAACTTTTGAAGTCTGTTTTTCATTTGCTGACTTCCAAGAAACAGTATAGTAGAGCAGTATTCGAAGTGTGGTTTCACTATTGTATTATATATTTGTATAGTTGTAATCGCAGACTGCTTATTACGAATTCGTCTTATAAAAGCTATTTTTTTCGAAATCTTTTTACAAATGTAATTGAAGTGTAAATCAAACTTTAACTTTCTGTCGAGAATAACACCCAAATATTTAAATTCTTCAACTTTTTCTATTGAATCTCCATCAATTAAAATATTCTCATCCGTGTTTCCATTTATAACCTTAGCTTTAGTTTTTTGTGTGTTTAGCTTCATTTTGTTCATCTTAAAATATGTTACGACATCTTTCAGCTCACAATTTAGTACACGAACACATTCGTTAATATTTGTGCCACTTACATAAATAAGAGCATCATCGGCAAACATACACACCTTAGCCCTTTTCAGTACTTTTCCTAGATCATTAATGTATATTAGGAATAATAATGTCCCTAAAACTGCTCCTTGAGGTACTCCGGTATTGACGCTTTTATTTTCTGATAAGAATTCGCCACACTTTGTTCGTTGCGTTCTATTATTTAGATAGCTCTCAAACCATTTTAATTCAATACCTTTTATACCATATTTTTTTAATTTATTCAACAAAATTTGTCTATTTATGGTTTCAAATGCACGTTTTAGATCTAAGAAGACTGCTACTACAAATCGTTTATTGTGTATTTCGGTCTTCCATTGTAACACTACTAGGTTGAGGAGTGATTCGCAACTATGTTGGTTTCTGAACCCGGATTGGGTTTCACTTAACAATTTATTTTTTTCAAAGTATTTATTTAGTTGCTCATGTACTACTTTCTCTAACACCTTACTAACAGTCGTCAGCATATTAACTGGGCGAACCTCATGAGGATCTGTAGTGTTTTTAACTTTTTGAATAGGTACAATGTATGATTCTTTTAGACAATTTGGAAAGTTTCCTGTTTGAAGAGATAAATTAATAAGACGTTGTAATTGCGCTCCAAGTAGATCGTAATTATTTTGAAACATCTTTACCGTTAGGAAATTGTAATCTTTTTTATTGTTCATTTTATTTAAAGTATCTCTTAATATAAAACTATCCACATTCTCGAATTTAAAAATTAAATTAGGATTTTCTTCTATTTTATTTTTATATTCTATATAGGGTATGCTGTTAACTATTTGTTCCACACTCGAAATAAAGAAAGAATTTAATTCATTTGCAATATCGTGTTCATTTGTAACAACTCTTCCTGAAATTTTTATTTCATTTATCTTTGTGTTTTCCGTTTTAAGAATGAGAGATTTTATTGTTTTCCACATAGATTTTTGGTCCGTACAACTAGTAATTTTGTTATTTATATAATTGTTTTTAGCAATTGATAATTCTGATTTATATCTGTTTCTATAGGTTTTGTAATTGTTCCAATGGTAATCATTATTTACCCACACGGCTGTTTGGTACATTTGCTTTTTTATTTCTTTCATTTGCTTCAGTCTATTCGAAAACCAAAAGTTAGTGTGAAGACTTCTTACCGTCTTATTAACTATCATTGGTGTAAGTGCATTATTAATACATGTTACAAAATTATTGGCAATTTCATTGCAATCATATGTATTATATATATAACCAATACCTCCTTGTAACAGATTATTACGGAAATTATTATTATCATTCTTTAAGGTTTTTATTATCTTATTGTTCAATTTTTTTATTTGATTTGTAATCGGAATATAAATTTCTAAAGATTCGTGATCGCTTATTTTCATATTTATGTTAGTTGTTGCTGTAGTATTTTCTATATTTGTTATCACATAATCAATTAACGAAGATCTATTAGTTCCAATCCTTGTAGGCTGCGATACTATTTGCCGAAGGTAGTTATCGTTTATTATTTCTTCTAATCTTGCTTTGGAATTATTGTATTCTAGCCAGTCTATATTAAAGTCACCAATAATAATATTATGCTCGTTGGTATTCATTTTTTCCATTTCATTTTCGATAAAATCAATAAAAAAATGGTCTGGTGATTTTTGTTTATCTGGTGATTTGTAAATTCCTAATAAGTTATATATATGGTTTTTGTTGTTAATTTCAAGTTTAAGCCACCAATACATTTTATCAACAGAGTTATTTTCAATAATTCTCGTTTGCCAGTTGTCCTTAATGTAGAAGCATACACCACCTGTATGCCTTGATGAACTGTCACAACGTATCATGGTATAATTACTTATTGATAGTTCAGCCGTGTCAATAGTATCTATTAAGTGGGTTTCCGATAAACATATAAAGTCAAAATTTTCTTCAAAACAAATTATCTCTAATTGATTAAAATTGGTTGTTAATCCTCCTATGTTAAGATATATTCCTTTAATTGATATTGGTTGCTAGTATTCAATTTTTTCTGTCTCCAATTTACTTTTTCGTTGCAGTACTCTACATTCATTACTTCTACAATCATGTCCAGTATCTATATCTGTTAAATTTAAACGTTCTTTTGCCTTAACGCAATTTATACATTTTGTTATATTGTTTTTACACTCTTTGTAAGAGTGACCAGCTTCGCTGCATTTCGCACAAATTTGGCTGGTACAGTTACAAACCCTGGCTGTTTGGTTAAACCCCCAACACTTAAAGCATCTTAAAACATTCAAATATTCATATACAACGCATCTATCCCATTCAATATTTATTTTATATTTCTTCATAATCGTCTCAAAACCTTTTCCATCTGTCTCAATAATAGCATTATACACTCTCGGATTTTTAAATGATCTATAAACTTTAATACATTCAAAGTGGTTGCATTCCATTTCATTTTGTTTCCTTATAGCTTCCACAATTCGACTTTTATCTAGCTCTTCAGACATACCGGATATTAATATTTTTGGTTTTCTCATTTTTGGAATTTGAACTTCATAGTCACTGCCCATCTTCTCTTTGATCTCATCAGTATTTGAGTACTACAAATACACTAACTCAAATGTGCGTAGGTATAACAAAAATGAATGAGAAGAAAGAGGAAAGAAAATGAGAAAAAGAAAAGAAGAAGAGAAAAAAGAGCAAATTATACGAATCTGACGGAATAACAAAGCAAGCACAAGAGCGAAAAGCTAATTGTTTCATTTGCGCTCCTTCTCATTTAGAAAGTATTTGTTTTGGTTTTGCTCATGTACAATACCATTAAAAAAAATTTGAAGAGTGTATGCGCGGCGACCGCTGGTAACATGGTCGGTGCGGGTCCGGGCTGGTCTCGCGTGTCCTACTATTGAGTGGGAATAGCGTTTCCACTCGGGCCAACTCTCGACCATGGCTAAGGTAAGCAACGTCTGTGGTTTGCTATATGAGATTTCGGGGGACTCTACTAAGGGTTGACTTAGGTTTTCACTTAGTACAGTCCTGATATCTGGAAACTCATATAGAAGTATGATCTTTACCACCGAAAGGTGGTAACCGCAACTAGCAGTCAGTTAGGTCATGTCTCTGGTGACCGCTAGTGAAAACTTGATCATGCGGGAAGTGGACGCTCCTTATAACCGTTCCCCCCAATTCACGGTGAAACAGCATACACTAAGGGATGTGTGGTCAAGGGGTACTTGACTCCTCGTATGCGGACTCTGGATACCAGGCGCCCTCCAGTTTCAATTAGCCTTCCTGCGGCAGGCCGTTAATACCGCAGGTGACCTCTTAATCCGGACATATAATTACATATTTCTATGGAGAAAATTCAAGAAGAAAAGAGCGATGCCTCTAATGCATCAAATGAAGAGAGGACAATAGTGTCCTCTGAAAACGAAAAAGAGATAGTCGATACAAGTATCACTATCTCGTCAATTGTACCAGCAATCGAGGACAAAGTTCCTAGATTGGGTGACATTGGTGTCTGTGGTACGCTATATGGTGACGATGAGTCGTCACTCTTATTAAGCAGCGATGAGTCTGTGAATAGCAATAGGTGCTTCACGGAGATCCCTGTCAGTCAAAAATCTGGCTGTACAGAAATTAATGCTGCGGTAAGCAACTTGTTCTTGTCACTAGACACTGGCAAGTTTGTAAAGCTTACGTCCTTCGAGAGACGTCGCTTCGAAAGGGCCCGGAAAGACGGAAAGACAAGGGAAGAGGCACTGGAAATAGCCAGAGAAGACCTCCTTGCCAGAAAGAATGAGAAACCGTCGGAAACCAAGGAGATATGCAAGCGCCAGCGGTCAGGGACAGTCCACAGGGGGCTGTACCAAAGAAGGCCAAGCCCGCGCAAAATGTGGAGCAGAAGATGGCGTACAATATGGTAGCTGGAAGCGTACGCATTGGCCTGCTACCCCGGGATATCAATAATTCCCCCCTAGAGTCTGGACAAATGGCCCAGATACAGGAGGCGATTATTTATATATCCATAGAACAGAAGAACAGTGGAACGAGGCCACAGTTCCTGAATTGCCAGTTTAAGACTGGATGGCTGCTGTTCATCTGTTTCAACGAAGCGACTGCTGAGTGGCGGAGGATGAATTACAGTAAAATCGAGGGGAAGTGTAAAATTGGGTTGAAGGCGGTGAAAGAGGAAGAGTTCTCAAGACCGCACATCATCCATGGTTACTTCCCTCAGAGCGTCGATGTGGGCACGGAAAAGATTCTAGAGACTATTGATAATCAGAACGCAGATTTGCCCACGTCAACTTGGTGAGTACTGCAAAGGACGGCGGAGAATAACCTCGTCCATCTCGTCATGGCAATAGGGGACTCTGCCCTTAATCGGCTTCGAGCCATTGAGGGTAAAGTCTTCTATAGATTTGCGGCAAGCAAGGAAAAAAGTTGCATCGGCGGCGCTTTCCAAAAAGCGCAAATGATGAGGGATGCCCTTAAAATAATCCAGGCAACTCTGCAGGGCTAAATGTGCGTCGGCCATTCTTAGCCGCAGATTTGCCACTGAGGATATCAGCCTGGGGCTCGTACAAAAGCCCTGGGCTTTTAATGGGGGAGTCAGAGGACTTCAAAATAAGGCGTGTAAGTTGGTGTATGGGGAAAGGCCCCGGGCCGTTATTTTGATAAATTCTAAAATCACCTTCTTTCCCATTACAGAGTTCATCACTAGGGACCTGGTGGCTGTTAACATCAAACTAAGTACTGATGTTGGAATAAGGGAGGTGATATGCGCCTCTGCTTATATCCCATGGGATTTGGAATGTATACCACCCTTGGAGGTTCAAAACTTCATCAGGTTCTGTCGAGAGAAGGGTCACCATTTTATTATTGGCTGTGATGCGAATGCACGCAATAGGGTGTGGGGCAGCACGGATAACAACGATAGGGGTGAGTGCCTTCTCAACTTTCTTATTAGTAATAATGTGGCTGTTGCCAATAGAGGCAGCAGACCCACTTTTATTAATGCCATAAGGTCGGAAGTATTGGATATTACTTTGTGTGATACATTCACGTCTGGTCTTGTGAGGGACTGGCATGTATCGGACGAGGTATCTTTGTCCGGCCATATGCATATTAGACTTGACCTGGCTAGTTCTGCCAGGCTCAATGATAAGCCAACAATTTCTAGGAGGGTAAATTGTAGTCGCCGTGGTCTAGTGGTTAGTGTGTTGGCTTACTAAGACATGGGCTCTGGGTTCGACTCCAGGCTCTGACATCTTCAAAAAAAAGAAATATGAAAAAAATATTTCTTTCGGCGACTACCTCTCAACGGTCTTCTGGCAAAAGCTCTGAGAGTAACTACTTAATTTCCATGAACAATCTTCTCAAGTCTGTCGTTCGGAGTGGACATTAAACTGTAGGTCCCGGTCTCCCCCGGGGATACATTTATGGCTGCTGGCGAGTGTCACGTCAGTAGCCTGTTTTTCCCGGGGAATATTGGGTTCGACCTAGCCCTGAGTGGTCTGGCGCTCAATATAGGCAGAGAACGCCATTTATGGCGATTGTGTTTGGTGCATAGTCGTTTGTCACGCGTACTTAGTACGCGTGGCAGGCATTTCTGGTGTTCTCACGGACTGACCAGAGATGCCTTAATCTGGTACTACGGGCATCAGGAGCCCCCGGTACAGATAACTCTCAGTCATTCGGGAAGTAATGTCCGGCCTGATGATTGGTGAGGTCCTCCCTCGGGAGGTACACGTAGTGGTTGTAGAAGTACCTAGATAGATACCCCTCAGCAAGGGGGGTATCATCACCCAGACAGTGGTGATATCATATTGCCAACTCGGTGTTATGGGCTCTCTTTTGATCGCTGTGCCTTCGGGTATGGTGAGTTTAGAGGGTACCGGCATCGGGTGGCAGTGGTTGGGCGCATTGAACTCAACTACCGTTCCCGACAGCGGGCGGCATGTGATTAAGTCTTCGGACAGGTGCGCATGTAAAATCACTATACGTTGTAGGTCCCGGTACTCATGGATAAAAATTGACACACATAACATGAGTGCTGCGAGAAGCTAGGCCGTAATCTTGACACAGGGTTGTAAAGGCCAGTTATGTATGTATGTATGTATGTAAATTGGACCCTATTCAGGGAAAGAGTGGCAAGGGAGGTTGACTTGCTGCCAGATTCTGTGGAGTCAGTGGACGAACTGGATCTGGCGGCAGATCAATTACGGTCGACAATAAAGTCCTCACTGGACAGCAGTGTGCGTCATAGTGACCATACGGCTGCGCGTAAGGTGCCATGGTGGAACGACACTCTGGCAAAGATGAGGAAGACAGTGAGGAGAAACTTCAATAGGGCCAAGCGCACGGGCGAGGGGCATGTCTATAGGGCCAGTCTCACAGAGTACAATAGGGAGATTAGAAGATCCAAAAGGGAGACGTGGAGGGCATTTTGCTAGTCCGTTGAGTAGCTGCCGGCTTTGGCCCGGCTTCAAAAGTCTCTCACTGTGGATCACTCTAACGGCATAGGGTCCCTGAGTACAAGTACCGGAGGGTACACTCAGTCTAGGAGTCAGACCTTAGATCTCTTGATCGGAACGCACTTCCCCGGTTTCCAAGAGGTGACTCCTGTACGGGGGTGTTGGGATAGTCCCACACCTGTTCGTATTTCCAGGAGAATAAGAGGTCTTGCGGGTAGGATATTCACTCTAGACAGGGCTCATTTAAGCCCTATAAGGCTACAGGTGGGGATGGGATTTTTCCAGCTCTCCTGCAGAGGAGCTCTGACATAATAGTGTCAAAACTTATTGTAATTTTTAAGGCCAGCTTCGGTTTTGGTTACATACCACAAGCTTGGCGGGAGGTTACGATTATCTTTACACCAAAGGCAGGTAGGCCTAGTGACCTTCCAAAATCATATAGACCTATTAGACCAAATCAATTCGCTTATGTAAAGGGCGGATCGACTGAAGGTGCAATATTATCTCTCCTTAAAAGTATTGAGAAAGCTTATTCGGACAAAGAAGTTGCTCTTTGTGTCTTCTTGGACATCCAAGGTGCTTTTGACAATACGGGCTTCGACTCCATTACCGATTCGCTGAGGCGGAAAGGCGTGGAAGAGCCAATTATAGCCTGGATTGAGTCCATGCTTAGGATCAGGGTTATCACCGCGTCCCTTGATGGAGAGGAATTGACCGTGTTGGCGTCAAAGGGATGCCTTCAGGGTGGAGTCCTTTCTCCATTGCTATGGACGATTGTAGTTGATGACTTACTCGCCACATTGTCTCAAAGGGGAATCGGTGTGATTGGTTACGCTGATGACCTTGTTTTGACAGTTAGTGGAAAATTTGATACCACATTATGTGAATTTATGGCTGATGCTCTAAGGGAAGTGTCAGACTGGTGTTCTCAGGAAGGACTCTCAGTGAATCCTTCGTAAACTTTAGTTGTACCTTTTACGAAGAGATATAAGCTGACGTGCGACTGTATCTCTTTCAGGGGTACTAATATTATGTTCTCTAAGGAGGTTAAATATCTAGGTGTCATTCTGGATAGAAGGCTTACTTGGAATTCGCACGTTTGTGCTCTCCAGACTAAGGCGACAAGGGCACTTTGGGCATGTCGCTCTTCTTTCGGTAAGACTTGGGGTCTATCGCCAAGGATGACACTGTGGATTTATACCGCCATCGTTCGGCCCATAATTACTTATGCGGCAATAGTTTGGTGGAAAAAGACTGAAGAGTCTGCCACCATAATGAAATTGGGCAAGATACAGCGGCTTGCCTGCCTTGGAGTAACCGGGGCAATGAGAACTTGTCCAACAGTGGCTTTAGAGGCCCTGATTGGATTAACACCACTTCATATTTATGTGATGAGGGTGGCCGCGTATTCGGCGGCAAAAATGCTCGTAAGAGCACCTCGAAATGAGTCGAGGAACCTGGCCATTCTGCACAAGGTCGGTCTTGGATGCCATGCCTTCGGAACTGTGCTTTGGCAAGAGATTCAAGGTTGAGGTACCACACCGGGAACGTTGGTCTACTGGGCATTTGACTCGAAGTGAGTTCGACCTAAACTGGTAAACCGATGGTTCCAAAATGGACAGTGGAGTAGGAGCTGGGGTCTATGGACCCAATCGAAACCTGTCAATTCCACTAGGGAAGTCACTGAGTGTTTTCCAGGCCATAACCGTATGCACTGAGATTAACCTGGATATTGGGCTCAGGGGCAAGACAATTAATATATTCTCGGACAGTCAGGCTGCCTTAAAAGCGCTTGACTCTCATCGTGTGACATCTAGGCTTGTCAAATATTGCTACGACACGTTGCAAAGACTATCGCTTAGAAACAGGGTGCAGCTGTTTTGGGTGCACTGTGGCATAAGCGGGAACGAGGAAGCGGATGCATTGGCTAGGGAGGGGTCTGCGACGTCTTATATTGGTCCGGAGCCCTATTGTGCGGCACCGCTTTCTACTATTCTCAAACTAATTGGTGAATGGGAAGTTGGCAAGTGTTTGGAACACTGGAACGCCCAGTCGGGTCTGAGACATGCCAAGGCTGCGATCCGTCCGCGATTTGGGGGTAAGTCGGATGTTCTAAAGCATAGAAGACCGGACCTGAAGATCCTAACGGACTTCCTTACGGGTCACTGTAGTGTGAGAGCGCATCTTATGAGGCGATCACAGACGTAGATACTTGTAGCCTTTGCTCACGAGCATCGGAAACAGCGGAGCACATATTGTGTGAGTGTGTGGCTCTTGATAGATTCAGACGGATGTGCCTAGGGAGACATATGGTCTCGTTGGCGGACATATCCACCACTCGGACTTTGGACCTGCTTGCGTTCATTAGGAGGGCAGTAGGTCTGTTGAACAGACAATAGACCCAAGGGGAGACAATAGATCTTATTGATCGCAGTGTCCTGCATTAGTGCTGGGTCTGAACCGATTAATAATAATAATGTCTTTGTTGTAACTTTTGCGAAATGTTTTGTTTGTTTGCCCACTCTGAAATTTAGTACTTACGAGCAATAAACCTGTGATAAAAATGTTTTTTTTTTTTTTTTTATTAAGACCAATACTCAGGGGCAAACCCCTACTCATGCAGTGCATTGTATTGGAATGTGAAGATGGTTGATAGGTTTTTTTTTTTTTATAGATGTTTGTATATTTTGCGCCTTTTTTTTATTGTTGATGAAACAAGTTGCTGTAAATTTGTCCACTCAAGAGCCAGTGTTATACCTTCACCATCGAATGATCAAACAGCAATTGCCTCATCTGTCGGTGGATGTTTAATGTGAATGGTGAGCATCTTCAGTAGATTAGCTGTTATCTTCCCAGAAGGTGGCGCTGTACTCCTGATCATTGGTTTTTTGGTGGAATGGATTAGAAATGTCAGGGGGCGGTTTCTTGCAGATGGTCTTGCTGGAGGGGGGGGGTACCTCTTATTTTCTTAAATTTAATTTTTAATTTAAATTGTAGTTTTTAGAAAACCGCAAATTTTTATTTTTATAATTTTGTCCTTCGCTGGGATTGAACCTGGGTCGTGTGAATTTCTGTGCGAGCGCACTACCACTATGCCACGACCCCCCCTAAAAATGTGATATTTAAAAATGTGATATTTAATAATATAGAATATAAGGATAACTACGACATTGCCACTCAATTTAATAATTATTTTATTAGAAGTATTAAATCAATCAACGAATCAATAGAAAATGTGCAATATGTAAATAATATACCAGAGATAACAAAGATTTAGATTTCATACAATGTCGACTCATGAAATCAAAAATATCTGCAAGAGCATTAAAAATAATCCGATTTCAGTAATTTAATTTGTTTTATTATAAATGAGTCAATGAAAACAGGAGTTTTCCCTACTAACTGGAAATACTCAATAATATCCCCAATAGAAAAGATTCCAAAAACTCATAAATGTAAAAAATTCCGCCCTATAAATACTCTGAAAACCTGTGAGAAAATTATTGAAAAAATTGTTAAAAAACAACTGGAAGCATACATGGAACAACACGACATGTTCTCAAAATATCAATCAGGATTCAGAAGAAAATTCTCACGTGGAACAACAGTTAATTATGTCATAACATACATACATACATACATACATACATACATACATAAATGGCCTTTACAACCCTGTGTCAGGATTACGGCCTAGCTTCTCGCAGCACTCATGTTGTGTGTGTCAATTTTTATCCATGAGTACCGGGACCTACAGTTTCAATGTCGACTCCGAACGACGGACTTGAGAAGCTTGTTCATGGCAATTAGTTACTCTCAGAGCTTTTGCCAGAAGACTGCTGAGAGGTAGTCGCCGAAAGAAATATTTTTTTCATATTTCTTTTTTTGAAGATGTCAGAGCCTGGAGTCGAACCCAGGGCCCATGTCTTAGTAAGCCAACACACTAATCACTAGACCACGGCGACTACGAAAAAAAACATTAAAAAACATTCAAAAAGTGCTGTGGTTATAATTATGTCATAAACAGATGGAAATTTACGGACACAAAGAAAAAAATAATGGCAATATTCTTAGATCTCAAAACAGCATTTGAGACCATTGACAGAGAAATACTGATTCGGAAATTGTATATGTATGGTATTAGAGATAATGAATTAAATTGGTTTAAATCCTATCTTACGAACAGAAAGCAAATCACGGAGGTCAATGGTATAAAATCTGAAGAAGTAAGCAATGAATTTGGTGTACCAAAGGGTTCGATGTTAGGTGCGCTATTATTTATAATATACATAAATGACATGCCAAATGTACTAAAAAAAGCGAAATAATACTTTGTGCCGATGACACATTAATTTTTGCGGAAGGAGATACAGACGAGCAATGTTGGCTTAATCTGTTGCAGGACATAAATAGTATAAACAATTGGCTTAAAATGAATAAATTAAAACTTTATGAAAGTAAAACTAAATTAAATACTTGAAATAAATATGAACAGTAATTTAATTACAAAAATAAATAATGAAACTATAGAAAAAGTTAATAAAATAAAATACCTTGGGTTCATAATCGATAAAAACTTAAAAATAAACGAGCATATTGACTATATATCAGTGGTCTTCACCAGTATTACTCAGGTAAATAAATTGTTCGGATATTTTTTTAGTTTTTCTTTCTCTCTTCGTGAATATTTCAACCAGGGTTGCTTAATTCCACAAAAATTCTGGCAAACAGCTTCTTAAAATATACCAAAACTACCCGTATCGTTAATTCTTCTTATATTATTTTAAAATTAAATGTATTGTACTTTATTAACAGATATCACTTTTAGAATTCCTGGAAACCAGTTTTTGTTTTATTTTCCTATGAAAAACTTAATTAATTATTAAAAAATTAGCAATGTTAAAAATCTTTCAAAAAAAGAAATCCATACGCTTTGTTTTCATCATGTTAAACGACAACCACAATTATTACAAAAACATGTGTGTGAGACAAAAATTGCGTATGTGTTTATGTTTTATTACTTTTCAAGAGAGCTAAATTTGTTTGCCAGACACTGAGAAGTTATGATAATAAGCAACATAAACTTATTAATGTTTATATTTCTTTTAACTACATTTCAATTTGTTAATAGCATTTACAAACAATTTATTTCATGAATAATTTTAATAAAATAGTTTAAATTTTAAAATTAAAGGTTTTTAAAACAAAAATTTTCACAAATTTCATTCAAGTTGTTAAAAGAAATACAAATGAAGAAACCAATCTCATCTCTCAGTGTATTTTTGTGTGACTCTCTTTGTGAAGACCACTGGTCTAGCATTAGTTGAATTGGAGCGTATATGTTATATTTTAGAATGCAACGCATAGTTTTGTTTTGTAATTTTGTAGTCTCTCTATTTGTGTTGTTGAACAGCAGGTGTATAAAATTATAGAACCGAATTCAAAATGAGGTTTTATCATTGTGTTATACATGTGGATTGCAGTTATTTGAGATATTTTATTTCGAACTCGCTTCAGAAATCAAAAATTTTTGCCAAGTTTTTTACATATATAGCAGTGGTCTTCACAAAGAGAGTCACACAAAAATACACTGAGAGATGAGATTGGTTTCTTCATTTGTATTTCTTTTAACAACTTGAATGAAATTTGTGAAAATTTTTGTTTTAAAAACCTTTAATTTTAAAATTTAAACTATTTTATTAAAATTATTCATGAAATAAATTGTTTGTAAATGCTATTAACAAATTGAAATGTAGTTAAAAGAAATATAAACATTAATAAGTTTATGTTGCTTATTATCATAACTTCTCAGTGTCTGGCAAACAAATTTAGCTCTCTTGAAAACTAATAAAACATAAACACATACGCAATTTTTGTCTCACACACATGTTTTTGTAATAATTGTGGTTGTCGTTTAACATGATGAAAACAAAGCGTATGGATTTCTTTTTTTGAAAGATTTTTAACATTGCAAATTTTTTAATAATTAATTAAGTTTTTCATAGGAAAATAAAACAAAAACTGGTTTCCAGGAATTCTAAAAGTGATATCTGTTAATAAAGTACAATACATTTAATTTTAAAATAATATAATAAGAATTAACGATACGGGTAGTTTTGGTATATTTTAAGAAGCTGTTTGCCAGAATTTTTGTGGAATTAAGCAACCCTGGTTGAAATATTCACGAAGAGAGAAAGAAAAACTAAAAAAATATCCGAACAATTTATTTACCTGAGTAATACTGGTGAAGACCACTGTGCTAGACACACTAAAATGGCTAAATATTCATCAAAGACTGGTACTAAACACACTACAATTTATTCAGAAAATGAAGTCGGGTGACGCGCCGAAGTACTTAACTGATCAACTTGGTTATGTGAGAGAAATACAGCCCTACTGTCTACGAAATTCTGAAAATTTTCGATTACCTAGAGCAACAACAACGACAATGCAAAGATCTCTTTTTTTAAAGACCTCAGAATACACAACATGTTACCAGATAACATTTAAACGGAAAAAAATATTAGTATATTTAAGAGAAATTTAGTACAAATTATTAGAAATAATAGAACAAATTACATTGAATAAAATTTAATTTTGGAAATTTTAAAGTATTGTAAATACTCCTATAATAATAATAAAAAAATCTATAATAGAGACATCACTTTTTTTAAACATATCTATGCCAATTTACTTTGAATGAAAAAAGAGGACCATTGCATTGCTTGGCCTATATCTAGGTCCCCTTCGGCGAACGCCGCTACGTTTTTTCACTTTCCTAAACTTGTACACATTACTCCTATAATATTCTCCACCATGACATTGTTAACGTCTAATCTTCTTAAAAGTATACCCCTTTCATTTTTCCATCTCCGATGTATGTTCTACATCATCTATGTAGTCATCAGAATAAATGCAGTATGGACTATTAGTTTTCCCCATATTGTATAAATAATTCCAAAAGTAACCATGTCCAGATAGCAGTTGCGTAAGATAAAAATTTGTTTCCCCTTTTGCGTTTTCTATCAAAAAAACAACGTCGGAAATAAGCCCTGCTGTCCATCTTCCTTGTGTTCCACTGCTCCATCTAATTTTCCACTCACTTAGTATTCCCTCTCTTGCTTGAGACCGGTTTATCTGCTGACCATTTCTGTGACTATCCCATAAAATTTTCCTTTCCTTAGCCAATATATCTATGGGTATTATTCTACCTATCACCAAAATAGCTGCTTCTGAGACGGTTCGATATACAGAGGATATACGTGCGCTGTATACTGACCAGAATCTTCCTTCTGCATTTCTGTTGTAATGAGTACGCCCATATATCCACAGCTGTACATTAGCACTGCCATTACCCTACCCAATGATGCAGCTGTTTTAAATGCCTTTGTTGCTACATAGTTTAGATGAGCATTATAGTTCAGCCTGGAATCCAGCCGCAAGCCGAGGTACTTTATTGAATCCTGCGTTATGATTTTCCCTGTCAGAACTTCCATCTCCATTTCTAAGGGTATGTGCTTTCTCGTAATCAGCAGAAGCTCAGTTTTTTCCGTAGATAATTTGAGCCCGCTCGCGTTGAAAGATGTTTTTGTCCTTATCATGACCTGGTTTAATTTCCTTTGCACATCTATGTTTCTTCCAGGGATAACTGCGGTTATGTCATCAGCGTAGCCGACAAGATATGTTTCCCGGGGCATATCTAAGTTAAGAACTTCATCATAGCTTATGTTCCATAAGTCTGGTCCTAGAATTTAACCTTGTGCCGATCCAGATATAATTCTCTCTCCCTTTTTCCAGATCTTAGCAATTCCATCGGTCCACCAGTAAACTGATTCTTTTGGAATTTAGATCCAATTTTCTGCATGGAAGCGTTACATGCTTCCTGAATACTTTGCATAGTGGTTCATACTAGTGTTCTGGCGTCTGGCGAAAGCTTTTCCAGGTTTATAGCGCGCTCTATATGTCAGAGAAAAGTATTTGTGTTCAGACAAATCCGTTTCCTATACCTTTGTTCTTCACTGCGTGGGCTTTGTATTGAGGGATCCATATTGCTGCCATTGCTGTCGTTTTTGAGATATCCACTAACCAAAAACCATTTTTTGAAGTCAAATACTGTTCGCTTATAATTGCCACATAGCCTGCCTTTTCCAGAATAATCTGGTCCAGCAGAGCGCTTGCTGTTTTACTCCTGTGCAGGTTTTCCCCCCAGTTATCGCTCATCTACTCGAACCGGAGATATGTTGGACCTCACTCAGGCCTCTTTCTAGGCATAAACAACATTTCGATATATTTTTGCAATCTTTTGTTCTGTATTCGGTTTTACCATATTTGATGCATTGGTTTTTTCTATCTGGTCCTTGTCATTCCCATTGAAAGCACTAATCTTTAAATGTCTATAAAAATACTTTTTTATTTTCTATTAAACTTTACAAAACTGAACGGTTCAGCAATTATTGTGATGTGTACTTGCACCCTTCCTACTTTACTCACTGTATTAACACCACATTCACTGTAGCTCATAATCAAAGTCACGTTAATAGCCTTTTTACACTCACGTACATCTTAGTCAAACGCATGGAAGATGTTGAAAATTTCAAAATGCTTTTACATTGGCAACATCTAACATCTACCATCAATCAGCTGTCATAAAATTATAGAAAAGACGAAGCACAGTTTTTGTTATTAAAAAAATATACATATTATAAAATGCATTAAATGCATTGAAACAATAGAAGAGCTGATGGAAGAAGATGAGGAAGACATACTGGACACAATACGTATACCTGTTACTCGAAAGGTTGGGATGTTAGTAAGGTAAAATATAATAAATTTTACATAGATAAATATTTATTAATTTAAAAAATGCGTACATATGTATGTACAGGGTGTTTTTAGAGGTATAGAACTTCGAATTGAAATAAAACACAAGAAAATCGTTTTAATGTCCATCAATTTGGCTTTATTGGAAGGATAATTTTATGCCATTAATGTTTAAATATGATTTCGGGCATGTGGCCGCCGCGGCTAGCTCGAATAAAGCCAATTCTACAGAAATAGCTGGAATTCTTCAGAAATAACTGGAATTGATAAAGTCTTAGTAGAAAGATTTGCAAATATATTATCAATAATTTCTTGTGGACATTACATCAAGGAAGAAGTATTTAAAAACTATTGCTTTGAAACAGCAAAAATGGCCATTAAACTTTATGGCTGGTATAAAATGAGTGCCACTGTTCATAAAATTTTTTTTCATGAAGCTGATATTATAAAATATTTACCTTTACCGGTAGGCCAACTATCAGAAGCAAGTCATAAAGAATATAAAAATTTAAGACAATACCACTCCAGAAAAACTTCAAGAGCCAATACTAACAGTGACATATTTAACTGGATGCTGATTTCTTCGGACCCTGTTGTGGCCGACAGAAGAAAAAAGGCTAAAAAAACAAAGCAAAATTTTATGAAATTGTACTAAGTATGCTAAGGCTACCCACTTTCTGTGGCAACGAAGAAGATAATTATAAACAGGAGCTTGATGACATTCAAGACTATGAAGATATTAATATAGAGTAAAATAAAAATATTCGTATTCATAATTAAAAAAAATGTGAAACAATTAATTATAATTTTTACTATTTTAAGTAGTATCATACAAGTTGATAAATTTAAATAAAAACTTTTAAAAAATATAATTATTATTTCCGCTTTTATTAGTATTCTCGTTTTATTTTTTTCATTAGGCCTAATGTTTTGAATTTGGATTTTTAGTTTATAAAAAATTGACATACAAAATCCCGTGCAATAAGTTTTAATTGAATTTGATCAATTCTTTAAAAATTGTCCGCCATATTGGATCCGCTATTTTAAATTTTTAAAAACTGACCTCAGATTCGTAATCAACAAACTTAAAAACCTTAAGGTACCTAGTTTTATTAAAATTTATTGAATCCATATGCAGTAAATAATTTTGTCGCACTAAATTTTCAATTCGTCCCTGTGTGCGCCGTCTTGTTGGAACCACAACTCATCCACATTCATGCCATCCAATTCGGGAACAAAATAGTCGGTTATCATGGCTCTATACCGGTCTCCATTAACTGTAACAGACTCTCCAGCATTATTTCGGAAGAAGTATGGCCCAATGACTCCACCAGCCCATAGAGCACACTAAACAGTCAGTTTTTGTCGATGTAATGGCGTCTCAAGGGTCTCATGTAGATTCTCTTCACTCCAAAAGCGGCAATTTTGCTTGTTGACGTAGCCATTCAACCAAAAATGAGCCTCATCACTGAACAAAATTTTGCGATGAAAATCCGTATCGAGATCAATCTCATTTTCGGCCCATACACCAAAATCACGACGCATTGCATGGTCTCGCAGCTTTAATTCTTGCACAAGCTGGATCTGGTAAGATCGCAAGCCAAGATCTTTGCGCAAAATCTTCCATAAAGTTGATGGACAAAGCTCCAATTGCTGTGCACGGTGGCGAATCGATTCATTCCGGTTCTCTTCAACACTTTGCTCTACAGCGGTAATTGTTTCTTCGGTGCGCACTGTTCGACGTCTCTGCGGATGCGTATTATCACATAGAGTAAACGTAGTGCGAAAACGATCCATGGTTAACCGAATTAATTGCTCTGATGGACGATTATGTCGACCATAAAATGGACGGAGCTTGCGGTAAACTTCGCGAACTGAACCATTATTTTCGAAATAAATTTGCACGATTTGCAAGCGTTGTTCTTTTGTCAACCTGTTCATGATGAAATGGCAAACCAAACTAAATATTAATCACTTGACAGCTGACAAAATGGCCGTCAGTTAAAAAAGTGATGCCAACTTAAAGTTCTATAGCTCAATAAAAAACACCCTTTATATATATATAGAACCGCTATGGAACATTTTGGGAGAAGGATATCTCAAACAATGATGCCAACTTTTTCAAAGAAAGCTTTCGTGTCGAACAATAACTTTTTTCTCTATTGATACGAAGATCCAGTAAAGCCGCTTTCTTCCGTTCTTTCTTCTATATATATAGAACCGCTATGGAACATTTTGGGAGAAGGATATCTCAAACAATGATGCCAACTTTTTCAAAGAAAGCTTTCGTGTCGAACAATAACTTTTTTCTCTATTGATACGAAGATCCAGTAAAGCCGCTTTCTTCCGTTTTCCATAGTTATGGACCACTCAATGCGGAGACTAGTTTTTTTCTTTCTTTCTCCGTGGTTTAGTGTGTTGGTTTACTAAGACGATAGCGCCAGGTTCAAATCTCAGCTCTGACATCTTGATAAAAGAAATATGAAAACATTATTTTTTTCGGCGACTACCTCTCATCTGTCTATTGGCAAAAGCTGTGGGAGTAATTAATTGCCATGAAAAAGCTTCTCAAATCTGTCGTTCGTAGTAGACTTTAAACTGTAGGTCCAGGTACTTATGGATAAAAATTAACACACATAACATGAGTGCTGCGAGAAGCTAGGCCGTAACCCTGTCACAGGGTTGTAAAGGTCAATTTTGTATGTATGTATGTATGTAAAAACAATAAACATACATGTGCCGCTCATTTTGAATTAAAAAAATTGTTATACATAAATAAAAGCCAAAAAAGCCACACACAAAAAAAATCTATAGTATTTGTCATTTTTCTAGTGATGACAATAAAATTATCAAAAGATGTAAAATGGAACAAAATGAGATAGGAACATCTTTTCTAGATGTAGAGAGATGTTGATTTTTAGCACTGTATATTTCTTAAGCTGGCTACAGACAACGCAATGTGTTTCTGAAATCTGTTGCATTTCATTACAGATTGCATCGTCTGAATTCGTGTTTCACTTCGGGTTGCAATCCATTTTTCATTAACATCAAAATGTTTTGATATTTTTTGGTTGCATTGAAACAGATTGCATTGTTTGTATCGCTGTTTCATTATTTTATGTGTTTAGTACATTGACAACAAGCAAGCTGTAAACGTCTATGTAATTAAGAAAGAACAAAATGGCGTAATGGGTAAATTTTATGATAATGTTATAATATAAAATAACAGAACTGAGATTGGGTTTATGGTTTCACTGTTGGTTTCAGTGTTTGTGTCAAATCATGAAACCTGAATGTGAAACGTGTTGCAGAAACAAATTGCGTTGTCTGTAGCCAGCATTATGGAAAATGCTAACATCTGTGAGATGTTAGATGAGCTTCAGTGTAAAATCGATATAACCGAACCAACAAACGATACATAGAAAATAAAACAAATACAAAATTGAACGAACAAAGCAAAGAAAACAAACCAAATTCAAGATTGAATGAACGACATGACCGACAGCGCTCTACCGTAAAGCGAAACGTAATTTTGAACTTATTAACTTTGTAAAGAGTAAATGTTGAGAAGTAAGGTATGTGACACGCGTTGCACCAATTTGCCTTTCCACCATCTGTAAAAAAATATAATAAACTTTGGAATAATTATGTTTTAAAACGTCAAACCTTATTGCCAATCCCAAATGTTCACATGTAGACCAGAAAAACATTTATTTGCAAATGTATGTTAACATAGTTGTTCACCCATTTTGTAAAGAAATAATGTTGAACATGAGCTGTCAAATTAGACTTTTAAATTCAATTTTTTGCTTTTTTCTCACTTGTGATTACGTTAAATTATTTTAGAGGAGAGTTGTATATGTTCTATGAAAGTATAAAAAATAATGTTTATCTGGTAAATTTTTTAACACATTTTATTTATTTATTTTTATTACAATACGTTCTGAACATAAACAATTTTTATTGTCAAGGTATATACATGACAAACATTGTGCAAATTCTGTGTTTCGTACGTCTGTCAAAAAAGTTAATATAAGGAATTGTTATTAAACAAGTTATTGGCAAAATTGGCATCGCATCTAACGTATAGAAGTTGAAAAATTTTTAACTCTTACGCCCGTTTTCACCATGTTCGATTAAAAAATAACTACAACTTTAACCGAAAGTTTCGGAAAATTCTATTACATAATATGTATATGATTAACTCTTAATTGACAGAATTTATCCAAAAAGTAAGTGTTAAATTTAACCGAATAAAATCTAGTGGTTAAGCACACTAATCGGAAAATTAAACGAAAAAATGGATAGGAATATGAACCAATATTTACATTTTTTAATACTTTTCATTTAAAAAATGCATATCGCAAACAAAAATGTTCCAGATCGCCGAAACGACTTCAATTTATCTGATGAAGAATTCAGACAGGGATATATATAATCAAAGTCTGCAACACTCTTTTTATCAATCTTGTACACAACGATAAAATAAAATGTTTCATCGTCTGAAAACATACTGAAAACAAAATACATATAAATACATAAATTTTCATGTCTATATGCATGCATGCATGTTCATATCCATATACCAATGTTTTCTTACCTAAATTTATATTAAACAAATTTTTTTCTTTTTTAAATTATTTTCTTTTATGTCAACAAAGCGACTGTATTGCCACACTTTTTATCAAAATCTTTTGTTAAATAACCGAAGGATGGTAAAAAGCAAATCGATAACCGTTGATTAAATAATGTCTGTTAGCCAAACCGGCAGTTAGTTAATTTTTTGTTAATTAAGATTTAACAGAAGATTGTGAAAGCGGGCGTTAGAAGCAGTAACTCCCAGTCTACACGAACCATGAATAATGAATAGAGTTGTCAACTATTCGACGAAATCCAAAAACCAGTTTTCGAATAGTTTAAAAAACCGCACATTTTCTAAAACCGGTTTTCGACTTTTTTATATAAAAACCGGTTCGAATAACCCGATTTTTCAGTTTTCTCCATTAATAAAAATATACTAGATGACCCGTGCGAATATTTCGCACCGTTAATTGTCATTTTTGTAACATAAAATGAAAATAATTAATAGAAATTTTAGTAACTTCAATACATTTTATTAAAAGTATAAAAATATTAGAAATCATAATATATCATACATATTTACATACACACATACATATGTTTAAATGCTTTTATAATACTTCTTTGAATACAATGTTAGAGGTAATGACATGATCATCGTTAACTTTTTGCCCGTACGAATCCTTAATACAAACAAAAATATCTTTAAACGTACAACTACTGCAAAGCAGAGTAAGTAAAAACGCAGCGCAGCGCCGCTCTTTTAGCTCTTTTTTGCTCTTTACGCAAAGAGCAGAGCAAACTTTTTGTTGCTCTTGCTCTGCGCAATTTTTTTTGCTCTGCGCATTACAAGCGCTGCGCATAGAAGGCGCATTTTAATTTTGAGCTTTCTTGTGCCACTCTTTTTTTAGCGCAATGCGCAAAAGAGCCAAAAGAGTGCGCAATTGCGCATTGCTCATTTACTGTGGTGTAAAATACCTTTGAAGTCAGTAATTTTAATATGAAAAAAGAATAAATAATTTAATGTAAATAGAATTTATATTAGTATTTTCATATATTTTAGAGTAAAATAATAAAACAATTTTTCTTTTTTATATTAAACTGGAGCCTTATCCTGTAATTCTCTTAAGATAAAATGCTAAAATTTTGGGTTTTTGAAACAGGCTGGGCGTTAGAATATATAAAATTAAAAAGTGTAGAGGTAATAGGCATGAGGTTTTTAAATTACAATAAGCGTTCAAGAATTCTATTCGTAGCCAAAAAGTCCTAAATCTAGCTTAGGAGAGTTACAGAATAAGGCCTCTGCTTACTTTTTTCTTCACGCACATAAACTAGTACAACAAAATTTTTTCTGAAAATAACACGCGAATATATGCATTCCAATTTTTTCTAAGTATACATACATATGTCAAGAATAAGTGAAAAAAATTTTATTTTCTTCATGCAAATAAATTGAGAAAATTATTTTGAATTGTAATGCAGTTTATGTTTCCAGCTGGGGTATGACTCAGTCTGTCCAGGTTCGAAATTAAAGGTCTGCTTCCTTTAAATAAAACACAAAACTCCTTTCGTGTAATATAATATGAACAAAGCTTTATTAACGAAACCTCAAGCTAACTTATGTACTACTTATTCTATAAAACAGGTTCACGACCTGCAGGTTGTCTCTGCTTTCAGGAATACTATTGTCTCGTTCTATCACTATGACTACGATGTTGGCCTCGGGATGTGCGCACAAACGCCTATGGTCTAGATAACGAGAAAATATGAGAAAACAGAGGTCGGATTTATAATAATTGTTAATCCAAGATTTGGGAATATAAGATACCACGACGGCAAGGGGTATTCGGGAGCTCTTGTCGTCGGCTACGGTTAGTACGGGTATAAAAGAAATTCGAGGGCTTTTATACTCGGCAAAATACTTCGGTTACGTCAAATACGAGTGTCAGAGGAATTCGGGAGCTCGTACACTCGGCAAATCTACACTATTTATAATCAAAAATACGACAAGAGGAATTCGGAAGCTCTTGTCATCAGCTACAGTTAGTACGAGTATAAAAGGAATTCGGGGGCTTTTATACTCGGCAAAATACTTTATCTACGTTTAATACGAGTGTAAGAGGAATTCGGGAGCTCGTACACTCAACAAATCTACACGATTTATAATCAAAAATACGACAAGAGGAATTCGGGAGCTCTTGTCATCAACTACGGTTAGTACGAGTATAAAAGGAATTCGGGGGCTTTTATACTCGGCAAAATACTTTATCTACGTTTAATACGAGTGTAAGAGGAATTCGGGAGCTCGTACACTCAACAAATCTACACGATTTATGTTCAAAAATACGACAAGAGGAATTCGGGAGCTCTTGTCATCAGCTACAGTTAGTACGAGTATAAAAGGAATTCGGGGGCTTTTATACTCGGCAAAATACTTTATCTACGTCAAATACGAGTGTAAGAGGAATTCGGGAGCTCGTACACTCAACAAATCTACACGATTTATAATCAAAAATACGACAAGAGGAATTCGGGAGCTCTTGTCATAAGCTACAGTTAGTACGAGTATAAAAGGAATTCGGGGGCTTTTATACTCGGCAAAATACTTTATCTACGTCTAATACGAGTGTAAGAGGAATTCGGGAGCTCGTACACTCAACAAATCTACACGATTTATGATCAAAAATACGACAAGAGGAATTCGGGAGCTCTTGTCATCAGCTACAGTTAGTACGAGTATAAAAGGAATTCGGGGGCTTTTATACTCGGCAAAATACTTTATCTACGTCTAATACGAGTGTAAGAGAAATTCGGGAGCTCGTACACTCAACAAATCTACACGATTTATAATCAAAAATACGACAAGAGGAATTCGGGAGCTCTTGTCATAAGCTACAGTTAGTACGAGTATAAAAGGAATTCGGGGGCTTTTATACTCGGCAAAATACTTTATCTACGTCTAATACGAGTGTAAGAGGAATTCGGGAGCTCGTACACTCAACAAATCTACACGATTTATGATCAAAAATACGACAAGAGGAATTCGGGAGCTCTTGTCATCAGCTACGGTTAGTACGAGTATAAAAGTAATTCGGGGGCTTTTATACTCGGCAAAATACTTAATAAACGAATGCAAAAGGAATTCGGAAGCTTTTGCATTCAGCTAGATAAAAAATAACTATTATCATAATTACAGCCATGAACTCGACTATCATGAAGCTACGATCGTACACTACGATCCTAAGTCTACGACATATATCGACTACGCCGGGGAGTAAGTATCGGGCTATTGGCCGTCGTGTACTAACTCTCTGTCGGCAATCTAAGAAATAAACTTAATCTAAAATCACGAATGAAAAAGGAATTCGGCAGCTTTCCCATTCGTTAAACTACAAGGTAATTAATAATAAAAATAACTACTATACTTAAAACTACTACATAGCCCGTCGGCTATACTGGAGAGTAAGTGTCGGGCTATTGGCCGTCGCCCACCCACTCTCGATTTCATCCATCAAACTCTGTTAACTTATACAAAAACATACTTTACCTCAATGAAAATTATATGCCCCATCATGCCCTTACAATTCCATTACATGAAATATACATATTGTTATTATCCTTAGTATTATTATTAATTTTACAATTCCTCTTTGTGCGGTGTCCGTAGGTTTGATGGTCATACTGCTGTTTATGCTTGTAATAACTAGAGTTGTTGTTGTCATTGCCATTTACTCGATAACAGCAGTGTATGTGGTTGGTTTACAGACACCTGTTCATTTTATATGTTTATATATATGGGACTTTTGTAACGCCACGTTACAGAATTAAAGTGACGTTGCGTGTTTACGTTATCTTGTTATATATTTATTCTGATTTAACTCTGTTTTTTTTTTCTTAAAAACATACGCGAATGTCCCCATTCATCTTTTTTTAAGTACACCTATCCCCCGATTTGCACGGAAGATCGGTTCCTGAAAAAACCGTGTAAATCGAAATCAAATTTTTTGTATGAAAAATCGTGTAAAACGAAAAAAGTCCTATATAAGTAAAATCAAATTAGTTTTTTAATTAAATTAATTTTTGTTTTATTTATACATTTTTTTCATTTATTTTTTTTTCATTTACGTTAAATAAAAATAAAATATACACCTAATAAAGAAACAAAATATCCATTCGGTTTTGTAATAACAAATATGTACATGTAAAAAAGATTTGAGCAAATCTAATCACTATCGATGACCCTAAACCTTTTTTTTCTTGATTGGTGGCATGTCACTTTCATCACTTGATATTATTTGAGGCGATTCTCTAGTTGATGGATTGGTACCAGTTTTTTTATGGGTTGTACTCAGTGCTGTTGTTTTACAAATTTGGGATGTAGTGTTTGAAATAAAAAAGGTGTAGCCAAATAACACAAATTTTTGTTTTTAACGGTTTTATTTTGTATAATTCGTTCAGTTTAAAAATCGTGAAAAAGCGAAAAATAACGTTTAAATCGGGGAAGAGATCTTGAAAAAATCCGTGTAAAAGTGAAATCGTGTAAAAAAAGTACCGTGTAAATCGGGGGATAGGTGTATATTTATGATGGAAATTTCCATCAGTAATACTGTATAGTTATTTTCTGTGACGCAATAATTGACTGCACATAAAAATCTTTTCGAATGGCAAATTAAAAAAATTGTTGCCGACATGACACTGTAGATATAAAAAGCGCAAGCGCAATGCGCTACTCATTTTGCTCAATGCGCAGAGCAAAGCGCCAAATAAAAAATTAAAATGCGCATAACGCAAAGAGCAGCGCTTACAAAAAAAGAGCAAGAGCCAAAAGAGCCAAGAACTGCTCTTTTTTATTGGCTCCGCTCTTTGCGCATGCGCAATTTTTCGAGGCGCAAGAAAAGAGTGCGCAATGAGCAAAAGAGTGAGCAAATTCTTACTCTGCTGCAAAGTATTGCCAAAACAGCTTTTTATAGTAAATAGCGGTATTGCCAGAATGGATTTTAATATATACATACTATATTATGTAGAACTGCATTACTATTAAGCGACCCTGTATTACCACACTTGTATATACAAAAACATATAATCATATTGACAACAGTATTATCATGCAGTTCTATATAAAATATAATTTTTATCAATGAATATATTAATTTTTCAATTTCTAATTATTTTTCGTCATTAGTGTTGGAAATAAGCTTTAAAATGAGATATCATTTATAAAATTTGATGCAGTGTTATGGGAGATATTTGCAACCGACAAAAAAAAGTGCTTTAGAAATAATCGGCCCTATTCCCGTTGGCGTTCTTATTTTAAATTTCGTTTCTATTTGGTTGTCGTTTTTATGTCGCTTCGTTTCTAAAATGGTGTCCAAATAAGTTTGGACAGTAAATTTTACATACATTTAGTTCTGATGACCACTGTGCGAGTTATCGGCAGTTACCTTATTCTCTACAAATAATGTCATCTTTTTTCTATTTTTTTTTTGTGTACGGGATCAATGTGACAGTTCGTGTTCAACTATCGTGAGAGCAGCAGTTATTATTATATATAATCTGCAAATTTAATTTTCATTTGTGCAAAAGAAAAAAATACTTTCTAAAATTTATCTTTTATAAAACCATAAATTTAAAATTATTCTAAATTTTCAAAAAAAGGAGAAACTTATATACAAAAGTAAAAATAACAAAAGTGAAAATGTATGTAGTAATAGAAAGAAAATTGTTATACAGTAACTAAAAAAAACCCAAATTAATTTCTCCCTTCAAATTCATTTATATTTATCTATAATACATACATACATGAATTAATAAAAATAGTTAACAAGAATAAATATGTACTATTGTAATTTAAAATTAGTGAATTCTCTAAATAAAAGCATTTTTGGAAAATAAATAAATCGTGTGTCCAACATTTCATCTTTTATAAATTAAATAAATTGGTGTCTAACCATATACACCAATACATGGTCCTTTACCATAGTAACCAGTTCCTAAATTAAAATCTTTTGAAAACAAATGTGTGCAAAAATTAAGTGGGTGAAAAATAAAGTCCAAACTAAAATCTACATAAATAAGTGGGTGAAAAATAAAATTGCAAACTAAAATCTACACAACAGAATATTAAACATCATAAAATCTGAAGGAAGATAAAATTTTATTAAGTTTGAAAAATAATAATTAGTTTTAACCCTTGCGTTCTAAAAATAATAATTCAAAACAATTACAAAATTATACAGTAAATAAAATTTAAAATAACAGTGAATAAAGTTCTCGAAGGAAAAGTTAAAATAACAATTTCAATAATAATAAAAGTTCTGTAACGGAAAAGTGTACAGTTGCATGTACATACATAAAGGTTTATGTGAAGACATATGTACATAAATACAAACTTATGTATACTTATATATACTAAGAACATAAAATAAGAAAAGAAAGAAAACAGTTTTAACGCTATATTAAAGTGCAAATATAGAAGTATTTACATATTACATACCCATATATAAAACCCGTTAATTTAACTTCTTTTAATTCGTGAAAAAAAAAAATACATACATATATATATTCAAACAAATAAATATACAAAGATAAAAAAAGTGCATAAACAAAATACATATATGTATATACATACATATAAATATATGCCTATGAAAAATATCAAAAAATAATATCCAAACATAAAACGATTGCATTCTGTTTGTTTTATTAAATCTCACTTAAATTGTGTACTGTTATAAGAAAATAAAAAAGGAAGAATAATTTTCTCTTTAAATATTCTTGTTATCTTACATATTCTCTTGTATTCTACACAAATTTGTATTAAACAAAACATGAGAAAACAAATCGAAACATAAAATAATAAAAACATAAATAGAAAAGCAATACAAACAGAAAATTTTTACAGTCCACTATATAAAAAGAAAAACAAATAAACAAAACAATTAACCCTATAAGAACCACAAAAAAAAATACATATATAAAGAACAAAAGGAAAATATATAAACACAAATAAGTGATCAAGAAAATAACAATTTATGACATTTTAATTAAAAATTATAAGAAAATTTTAAATTCAGAATTAATTCTTTAAATTTATTGATAAAGGAAAAGAAAAAATTTCAACAGTGGAATCAATAAGAACAAAAGTATACTGCAAACCAGGTATTTAAACGAAATTGTTCTTTTTCAAACACACATCCACACATTCGCACATACACACACATTCCATAATTGTAAATATGATGCAAGGAGAGCGGGTGCAGCGCACCCCGGCCATTCGAGTGACAGCGCAATGGAAAGATGGCAGCATGATTGGGTCACCTCCACAAAAGGAAGATGGACTTATAGGCTCATACCGAGTCTGGCGGAGTGGACAGGGAGGAAACACGGGCGGGTAAATTTTTACTTGACCCAGTTACTCACCGGGCATGGATGCTTCAGAGCATACCTTTTCAAATACGGACATGACGTTGATGATGTATGTCCAGAGTGCCCAAGCGAAAGGGAAACAGCGGAGCATGTGTTTTTCTGTTGCCCACGATATGAGAGTCAACGAAGTTCCCTGGAGAGAGCTACACGATCGCCGATCACGCCCATTAGCATTGTTGGATTAATGCTAACATCTGAGGAAAACTGGGACTATGTTTGTGCCTTTGCAAAGGAGGTTCTACTAAAACAGAGAATAGCGGAGAGGGCAAGATCTGCGCAACGGTAGAGCAGCATTAGCTAAACACCACCCCCTGAAGTAATACTTGACGGTGGTTCCGGGGGGATGATTTGTTGGAAGAAGGACGAACGAGGATAGGGTTTAGCACGTAGGCGCCTTGAGAGTCTGGATAAATCTCGAGGCGAATCGTGCATATTGGCTGCCCGGGCTGCCAATATCTTATGAAGATTCCCTAGCTTTAGCTCGTACAGCTAAAAAAAAAAAAAAAAAAAAAAAAACACATTCCATAAATGCACACATTATTATATGTATATATTTACATTTAAAATTTTTTTCGTCAGAATATACATATGAGATCATATCATGATTAACCCTCTTACGACTAAAGTGCGAAAATAAAATTAAACTCAATTTTTAACTAAAACCTGATATGATACATCAGTAATTGAACAATATCAGATTATAACTATACTTACATATTATATATATGGGCAATTTCAAAAATTTTCGACATTTTGATATTTTTTTTTCCAATTTTTTTTTTTGGATGACACGAATGACCCTTTGGTCACGTGAAGGGTGATATTTTAGCATACCAAAACAGTTCGCGTTAATCATTTATTGCAAACGGCGCGAAAGTTATGGATGTTTTATGTTAAAATGTCTTTAAAAAATTTTAAGTTAAATTTGTTGGTTTATTTTAATAAATGTTGTATGGATGCATGAAACTCATTTCAAATTCATCAGTGCAGTCCAAATTCATGAATGCACTGATAAAATACATAAAAAAATATCAATTATAATTAAAATTTCTTAATATTAAAAAACGCGAATTTTTGCAAAAATATGAATGTTTCACCGATTGTCATAATATGTGTTTATATAACGCATAACTAATTTACAGAAAAACAATATTTTAAATTGCAAATTTAATAAACAAAAAAAATTATATAAGAATTATTTTTGAGGTTAGAATTTTTTTTTTTGATCTGTAAAATTTAAAATCATGAAAAATTTTTAATGCCTATTCGGTTTTATTATCAAGCTTAAAAAAACCTATCATTTGCTGTTAATCGCGGCGGAATCTATACATAACTGCAGATGTCACAAAGCAAAATGTGTTTGAAGAAAAATGCCGCTGTACCCACTAAATATGGACCGAATTAAACCGTATTTATATATGATCTTTAGTTCACCGCCGCACTTCATTTCCAATACTTTACATTGATTTTAAACCACGGTTTAACTAAAAAAAACGCGAAACAAAATCATGAAATTTCGCAAAATTTTTATTTTCTTTATAAAATTTTTGCGTTTCAAAATATTTTAACGCCTTCTTGACGTTGAGGTGCCATTTACTAAGAAGTTTAGATCACGCAATACATAAACCAGTTTTAAATAAGATTGCAAATGTCAGGCGCGAAAAACTGTCATTTTTGAAAAATTTACGCCAATTCTATAAAAGTTTGAGGTCATCGTTCTCAGCAACTAGCAGCCTGACATCGACGTGATATGGTGCAAATTTTAGCAAATTACACCATCTATTAAATACTCTTGACGAAATGCAATTTTCTTGAACGGCGCAAAAACGCTATAGAAAAAACTGCGAAAATTAAAAAATCTGAACATTTTGGTTTCAAAAATGAACCGCTGTACAACTTTTTCCCAAATAGTAGTATGGGCATAACTTTTATAGTGTAAATATCTACAAAGTCTAGTGACTTTATTTTATATCAGTGAGCATCGGAAGTTTAAAACTAAAAGTAGAAAAGTGATGAAATATGAAAAAATTCTTGTAAATTTCAAGCCATTTTTTGAGTTTTTCGATGTTTGAGTGCCCATAACTTTTAAAAATAAAGAACTGATGGTCTGAAATTTTGAATTTCCCAGTTTTCTAGTGTGGCCTACCATTCCCTTTTGACCGTTTTGGTCAATTCGAAAAACTGGAGAAATAATAAGCATCTGAACTCAGTTTCAACAAATGTTGAAAATTTTTGAAATTGCCCATATATACATATATTTACTCAGATTATATTTAAACTTACTAAAATTATTATACACATTCATATTTACCCATATACCCAAATTATACTTACCCTGGATTTACTTACCATATTTATACCTACACTGTTAATAATCATCCTAACTCTATTTCTCTGGTTTGGATTTGGTTAATTGTATTCTTATCATACACATATCAAATTATTATCCATTATTTTTACTCAGATTACTATATAATATTTATCACGTATCTCGGTTCATTTTTTTATTATCCAATATATATTGGCCCTATTGTGAAACCATTGATACGAATCGCTTGATATTTATTATTTGCAACTTTTTCCGAATTAAAAGGATATTTTACTTTGTAGCCCTATACCTTATCGGTAATTTCTCAATTATAACCCAGTAAGTAAATTCATACACTCGTATATTTGCCTTAAGACCTATTAAAATGCCTTCAACATCATACATCGAAGACTCAAATGCCAAAGAGCATTTTCAGTTTGACTCAGATCATTTACTTTCTCTTTGTGAACTATTTCATGAAACCCCTGTTGAGGACCAAACTGAAGCTCTTTTGGATATTAGATTGAAGGATCTAGAAGCAAGATGGCAAAGATTAGAGAGGGCTTATGAATCTGTCATGCTATCTAAACATGACTCAATTACTCCTGAGATCAGGAATGACATCAAAAACAGGCATAAAGCATGTACTGAGTCATATTACAACTGCTATGCTCAGATGCAAGATATGCTGAAAATGCTGAGATTAGACAACCCAACTAATCCACAATTTCAGTCCACTTCACGCTATAACTTTCAACCTCAACAATTTACCCAAGTGTTAAACCCCATTGACTGTAACGATTATATCAAACTTCCTCCATGCGACACAGAAGTTTTTAAAGGTAGCTATGAACAATGGCCTTCATTTCGAGACATGTTCACAGCCCTTTATATAAACCACTCAAAACTCTCACCCGTGACGAAGCTTTACCATCTCCGTAATAAGACAAGAGGAGAAGCTGGTGCCATTGTAAAAAGATACACTCTCTCACATGAAAATTTTGATTTGGCCTGGAATGCCCTAAAGGATCGCTACGAAAATAAACGTGTACTAGTTGATAATCAGATAAAAATTTTATTTGATATTCCCGCAGCAAAAGGTGAGGATAGTGAATCTCTAAGAAGGATTCAATCTTCTGTTAACGACTCGTTAGCAACACTTAGATCACTTGGGGTTGAAGTGGAGAGCTGGAATCCTATCTTAATCCGTTTGATTTCCACAAAACTACCGGAACAAACTCTAGCTCTATGGGAACAATCACTCACATCTCCCCGTGAGCTTCCAAAATGGTCACAAATGTCCCAATTTCTGGTAGACAGATACGAAGCAGTAGAGCGACTTACTAGTATTAAAAAATCCAGGGAATTTACTCTATCCCATGGAACACGACCCAATGTTCAAGCATTCGTATCACAAGAAAACCTACGTTTATCTTGCAAATTGTGCAAAAAAGAGCACACCATAAGAGAATGCCCCAATTTCAAATCATTTACAGTTCAACAGAGACTTGATTTTGTATTTCAGAACAAAATTTGTAATAATTGCTTGGCAACGTCACACTCTAAAGCAAACTGCAAAAGCAGACATACTTGCCTATATTGCAAGAAGAACCATCATACGCTCCTGCACTTAGGACAAAAACCCCTTAGCTCAATGAACACAACTGAACACCCAAACCACAACGGAGTTGTAGAGTTACACAACAAAGCACGAATCAATTCTCAGCAGGTAGCCCACAACAACAGCAGCGATTCTACAGCAGATGAACTTCCCAGTACATCCAAAAGAGTTCATGCCAACTACTCTACGAGTAGCGATCAAATCCTATTACGAACGGCATTAGTACAAATAGAGCATAGGGGTGAAATATTTACAGTTAGGGCTCTACTTGACCCTGGATCTCAGAGAACCTTCTTATCAGAAAAGGTTCGCAGTCGCTTGCAATTACCATATCAAAGATCACATTATGATATAATTGGCATTGGCGGCCAAAGGCAGTCTGCAACGAAAGAATGCAAATTTGTTTTGTTTGCAAAAAGATATGACCTCAGGATACCCATTACAGCAATAATACTGCCCAAAGTTACAAAATACTTACCCTCATCCACTTTCAGAATACCCCATTCCCCAGAATTAGATAACTTAGACTTAGCGGATCCCACTTTTAATCACTCATCTCAGATAGATTTAGTACTTGGTAACGATTATGAACACTCTTTTAACATCGATGGGATTAAGAAAAATATTTGTGGTCTGGCCTCCGCTTATAACACCATCTTTGGATGGGTTCTCAGTGGTCCTATAAATACTCAATCTTGTCAAACATTCACCACTTCAGTCGTTCCAAAAGATACCCCTGATCTTAATAATCTCTTGAAAAAATTCTGGGAGCAAGAAGAAATATCTGTAATTCATCAAAAATCACAAGAGGAAGAATTTTGTGAAGAATTTTATAAACAGACAACAACAAGAAATGAAAATGGAAGATATATGGTAAGACTACCATTCAAAGCTGAACATCCTGATAAAGTCTTCTTGGGGTCATCTAGATTTATAGCCCTGGCCCAGTACTCGAGCATGGAAAAAACACTTTCTAAGAATCCCATTCTACATGACGAGTACCGGGAAATTCTCAATGAATACTTAACCCTTGATCACATGGAAGAAACCTCATCATGTGAAATTATATCCAAGGAAAAGTATGGCTCATTTTATTTACCGCATCATGCGGTCATTCGCCCAGATCATAAAACGACGAAAGTTAGAATCGTTTTTAATGCCTCTCGAAAATCTAAGTCGAAATATTCTCTTAATGATATTCTCTACACGGGCCCAACTCTACAAAATGACTTAATGACAATAATACTCAATTGGAGGAAGTATAAATACGTTTTCAGTGGCGATATACAGAAAATGTATCGTCAAATACAGGTTCATCCAGCAGACAGACCATTTCAAAGAATATTATTTCAACCCAGTAGCGATGGCCCAATTAAAGATTATCAATTGAAAACGGTCACCTTTGGTGTAAACTGCGCTCCATACCTCGCAATTAGAACTCTAATGCAGCTCGCATCGGATTCCGAAAAAGAATATCCCCGGGCATCTGAAATTCTGCGTAACGAAACCTACGTGGATGACATCCTCTCAGGCGGTCACACATTAGAAGAAACAGAATCTGCTCAAACTCAAACAATTGAAGCACTCAAATCAGCTGGGTTTCCTCTGAAAAAGATTACAGCTAATAACTCAAAATTGCTCTCTCATATTAAAAAGGATGACTTGTATGACTCTGAATTTTTGCGCTTTTATGATACAAGCTCTACTAAAACTCTAGGCATCAAGTGGAATGCGCTAAAAGACTCGTTTACGTATAACTTTTCTCCGATAGAAAGATTCACAAAGATTACAAAGCGTCAAATATTATCAACAATTGCTAAACTTTTTGATCCCGCTGGGTGGCTAGCACCGATAGTCATAAGGGCAAAAACTCTAATGCAAAATCTATGGCTCGAGGGTCTGGATTGGGATGATGAGGTGTCGTTAGACACTATTACAAAATGGAATAATCTCGTCCAAGATCTATGCGGTATTGGAGAAATTTGCTTACCCCGATGGATAAACTATACGCCCGAAGGAACAATACAACTTCATGGATTTTCAGACGCCTCTCAGTCAGCATACTGCGCTGCAGTTTATATTCGATGTCAGGACGGGAACAAAACCTTCTCAAATTTATTAGTCGCAAAAAGTAAAGTTGCTCCCATACAAACGGTATCTCTCCCTCGACTTGAACTAAACGGTGCAGTTTTGTTAGCCAATCTAGTAAACCACATAAGATCATCTTTGAAACTGGAGACAGATGACATATTTCTCTGGACTGATTCATCCATAACACTCGGTTGGCTCTCGAAAACCCCCTCTTCATGGGAAACATATGTTGCAAATAGAATTTCTCGTATTCACAGCCTAGTACCCTGTGCCAGATGGAGGCATGTACCCACTAAGGACAATCCTGCAGATCTTGGAACTCGTGGCTGCAGCCCATACGACCTTGCAAAGAATACCCTTTGGTGGCATGGTCCCTCGTGGATAATTAAATCCCCGTCAGACTGGCCTCAGAAAAATCCCCTAGTTTCAAGTACAATTCCAAAAGAAAACATTTCTCTTCACATTCAAATAGAAATAGTAGATATCCTCAACGACTTTTCTTCTTATAAAAGGGCCTTGCGCGTTTTATGCTACATTTTCAGATTTTATCATAAATGTTCTAGAAGGACAAAACAAAGTGATAATATTTCTCAGCATAAGAATTATGACCTAACTCAGAATGAGCTAAAATTTGTAAAGGCTCGACTTATAATTTTGGCTCAGAGAGTTTTTTATCCCGAGGAATACGACACTTTATCGAACTCCAAACCACTTCCTAATAAGAGCTCTTTGAAAACCCTTAATCCATTTATAGATTCAACATCAATTATGCGTGTTAATGGTAGATTATCTCAATCAAGTCTTCCCTTTAGTGAACGTTATCCCATAATACTACCTGGCAACTCAAGATTCTGTCATTTGTATCTTTCTCATCTCCATATCTTCCTTGCTCATGCAGATTGCAGTTTAATGTTACGTATGGCTCAGACAGAATTCTACATCTCAAAACTTAAACCGAGAATAAAAAAAATAATTCGACACTGCAAGACATGTTTAATATATAAGCAGCAACCCAGTCATCAAATCATGGCCCCCTTACCACCCGAGAGATGCAACCTTTCTCTGCCTTTTCAAATAACCGGTATCGACTTTGCAGGGCCATTTGAATTAAAATCATATTCTTTGCGTAATTCACCCTACATTAAAAGATATGTCAGTGTATTCGTGTGTTTCAGCACTAAAGCGATACACTTAGAGCCCTGTACTGACCTTTCCTCAGCGGCCTTTCAGGCCACCTTTGCTCGTTTTGTTGGGAGGCGAGGTCTACCCCAAAGGGTAGTAACCGACAATGGCAGAAACTTCCTTGGAGCCAGTAGAGCATTAGAAGAAGAATTTTCTCGATTTTTGTCAAAAAGTGCAAAGGACATTTCTCAGAAATATTTAGTCCATGGATTTGAATGGAAATTCATTCCCCCACACGCTCCTCACATGGGCGGCTTATGGGAAGCGGCAGTGAAGAGTTTTAAATACCATTTCAAGAGAATTGTTGGTGCTCAAAAATTCACCTTTGAAGAGTTCGCTACAATTTTAGCTCGTATTGAAGGTGTATTGAACTCACGACCAATTTCAGCAATCTCCGACGACCCCAACGACTTGTCTGCTTTAACTCCAGGTCACTTTCTCAGAGGAGCTCCATTACTTTCTTTTCCAGAGCAAGAATTCCAGAAGATGTCTATCACTAACAGATGGGAAAAACTGAAAGCTATTCATCATCAATTTTCTTTACGCTGGAAACATGACTACCTCAAATCACTGCACAAGCGCTATAAGTGGAAGGATGAAATTCCAAATTTAAGTCCTGGGGATCTCGTAGTTGTTGTCGATGATTTAATGCCACCTCATGAGTGGCGTTTAGGAAGAATCGAGACGACTTTCCCAGGCCCAGATGGAAAAGTGCGAACGGCAGATGTTCGAATATCCACTGGTATTATTACTCGTCCTATTGTAAAATTGTGTCTCTTACCCATTTTGAAAGACACTTCTTAGCAATTATAATTTATTATGATTTCTCTATATTCTCGACAGTTTACTTTTACATTTATATATATTATTTTTTACACCTACACTCACAACTTCAGAACCCCACTTCTTTTCTCATATTAATTAATATCCCTTACTCCACATCCATATGTTCTAATAATATAAATTTTTATTCCTAGGAGTCCCCAAAGGTGCAAGAATTGCTCAAAAAAGGGTTTTCACTACAAGGACACAACCTCCAACCGACGTGACAGGAAATTATATAAGTGCGCTCTCTGTGGAACCACGCACGCTCTCCGCTTCTGCAGAAAGTTTTTAAAAATGACAATCGAGAGAAGAGAATATGTTGTCAAGAAGTACGGGTATTGTGTGAATTGCTTGGCTAAAAGTCACAAATTGAGTGGATGCACATCTATGGCCACATGCCGAAAGTGTGACTATTTTCACCATACTCTACTACATCATGAACGTCCACATTATTGCCGATCTATAGGCATTAAAACCGAAGAACTGCGTGAACGCCAACGTAGACGAACTAATCCCGAGAAAAAACCTAAATCATCCAACACTACACCATCAACATCAACACAGCAATCAGTAGCCCCTGCCACACCAGACACTAAAGTTATTATGGATGCAATTCGGACTTTGGCGAACGTTCTGTGTGTGTCAAGCCATGAAATTTTGCCTAATGGCAAGGCCGGCGCCATGTCCAAATAAGTTTGGACAGTAAATTTTACATACATTTAGTTCTGATGACCACTGTGCGAGTTATCGGCAGTTACCTTATTCTCTACAAATAATGTCATCTTTTTTCTATTTTTTTTTGTGTACGGGATCAATGTGACAGTTCGTGTTCAACTATCGTGAGAGCAGCAGTTATTATTATATATAATCTGCAAATTTAATTTTCATTTGTGCAAAAGAAAAAAATACTTTCTAAAATTTATCTTTTATAAAACCATAAATTTAAAATTATTCTAAATTTTCAAAAAAAGGAGAAACTTATATACAAAAGTAAAAATAACAAAAGTGAAAATGTATGTAGTAATAGAAAGAAAATTGTTATACAGTAACTAAAAAAAACCCAAATTAATTTCTCCCTTCAAATTCATTTATATTTATCTATAATACATACATACATGAATTAATAAAAATAGTTAACAAGAATAAATATGTACTATTGTAATTTAAAATTAGTGAATTCTCTAAATAAAAGCATTTTTGGAAAATAAATAAATCGTGTGTCCAACATTTCATCTTTTATAAATTAAATAAATTGGTGTCTAACCATATACACCAATACAAATGGTATTCCTGAAATATAACGAAGACAACGATAAAAAGTTATGGAAAACTACAATAAAACTAAAGAAAAACTTGGTAGCACTAGAAAAAAAACCTGTAATATTATGTGGTTTTGTTTACCAAATAATTTAGTTTTTTTTTTTAATTAAAAATCAAATGAAATGATGTTAGATTTGTTGTTAAATTTAAAATAAATTTAAAAAAAAATGATTAAAATATTTGAGTAACTCCTTTTTAAATGTGGTAGCATTGCGAGTTTTCTGAAGGTTATTAGGAAGACTATTCCAAAGACTTATAGTATATATGTACATGGAATTGCCGTTGAGACAAAAGGCTCTTATATTTCGGCACAATAATTTTTGTTCCACAATTTGACCTTGCAAATACAATTCTGTTATAAATGTAGGGAGGATTTTTTGAAAGAATAATTTTGTGCAGAAAGGTCAGACACTTGTATTTCATTAAATCTTTAAAATTGATATTAAAAATCTGAAACGAATAACTAGAGATACTACGGTCATGGCGACCTCTGCGGAAAATATATCGAACAATATTATTATAAGTTACCCTAGGTTACGTAAGTCAATTCTGTCACAGTTTGAAAATAATTCACATCCATATAGGAGTGATGGAAGTAGGTCTGTTTTGGGCAATAACATCCGTATAGAAAGTGGCGTCAAATCAATTAAGTATATACTCACAGTATATACTCACAGTATATACTTACACATTTTAAAATTGTTTAGTATTATTTTGTTGTTAATTTAGTTTTACTTATTTTGTGCCAACCATCTCCGTCACGGAATGGAGGTCCAAATGGATTTATTTTTGCAGCCACTTCTTTCCAAAAACTATTAAAATTTAAGGGTTTTATGCGTTTTTTGAAACCATCACAATTTTTTTTCAATTTTTGATACTAAAATTTAAAATTGTTGCAAAGTTGTAACTTTAATTTCTATTTTTCAAACCTCTCGTTTTAATGTCGCTACTAAAAATGAAAGCGACAAAAAACAGGCGTTTCTTTATCGTTTCTATCTTCGTTTTTAAATAGAGAATACCGACATTATTCGATTATTGCCGATAACGACAACGGTGATACCAAGTTGTCGTTTTTATTTCGTTTTAAAATAAAAACGCCAACGGGAATAGGGCCGAATATATAACTATTAAAAAAAAAACAGAAGAAATACATTCATCAAAATACATTTATCAAAAAAAAAATTTTTTTTGAATTTTCATGTACATATTTTCTGTATTTGAAATTTGAAAATAATTTAAAAATAAATATTTCCTGAAGACGCTACACGCAGGAGTAGCGAAATATCGATAAATAAATAAACGATTTTTATTTAAAAAAAGACCTTAAGCTTGAGTAATTCTTTACATTAAATAATAAAGGTCGAAAATACAGAATTAAAATTAAAAATTTAAAATTATAAAATAAATATGTATGTATTTATAGTACATATACATATCGTCATATTAAATGCAAACGGACGTAACTACACTTTTTGTTTTTTTACAGGAGAAGCAAAAAAACTTAAAATCAAACATTTTGTAAATAAGATATAAGGAGTAGCATTCCTATATACAACAAATGAAAATGTATGTAAAGTTTTCATATAAATATGTATGTAGTTCTATCTTCTGGCATTTAGAAATACACGTACTTGTAGTCACGTCCGTTTGAATTTTGTTAATAAAATCGCCATTTTTCATCGTAGGAATCTAAAATTTTGCACAAAAACTTAATTTAGGAAAGTTGTGTAGTTACGTCCGTTTGCATTTAATAGGACGATATATAGACAGAAACATACATATTTAATGACAAAAAATAATTATTCAAGATTTAAACATTTTATTTATTTTTCTGAAAATACTTATAGTATTTCAAATACAGGACGCAGTTTAAATGACTTACGATTTCTAAGCTTTGTTTTTATTGTTGAGCTTACTGAAAAAACACGTTCACTTATTGTAGAAGTTGGGTTAATTGTGAGTATCGCTGTATATATCTGATTGAGTTTTTTAGATCTTTTAAAAAACAAATTTGTTAGACAAAAATCAGTAAAATATAATACACCTAAAATAAAAAATATTCGAAAATGTCGAATAGTTCGACACTAAAAACCCAGTTTTTCGAATAACTCGAAAACCGCCATAATTTTAAAATTTTAAATAAAAACAGGAAAAAAACGGTTTTTCGAATAATTCGAAAACCGGTCTTGACAATTCTTATAATGAAGAATGTAGTGGTAATAGTCATTAACCTAATGAGTAAAAGAAAAATACCAAATCTGAAAAGACTGGGAAGTTATAGTAATTCAGGGTTGTCATATAGTTTTCAAATTTTATCCCCAATTTCGAAATTCATATCCCCAAAAATCCCCAAAACCTTCATTAGTTCATCCCCAAAAATCCCCACATAAACTGCATCAATAATTTTGGATGTATGTACATATTTTTTTATTTGATATGCAAATTTTAAATTTGGAGACTGTGCAGATCAACTAAAAATTTGACGACATTCTTTTTAAACCAACCTCTTGCTCGCTCGATGTGTGCTTCAGGTCTTTATTTTGTTGGAATACTGATCGCTGTGCCACTTCATATTCAGCATAAGACATCATGATCTAGTTGGAAATATTTGTATAGTATACGGCATCTATTTTATCTCAATTCTAAATAGATGTATTGTGCCATATTATGGAAATCATTCGCATACCATAAGTAAATAAAGTGGAGAAGTAATTGTGGTCGGACGAAACTAAAATTAGTTTGTTTATCTACAAAAGAAGTAATTCAGCAGTAAGAAGACCCTGTAATACTAAATTCCTCCGCAATAAAAACCATTAAAAAAGGTGGCGGAAACAGTGATATGGGGATGCTATTATTTATATGAGAAAATAAATCAAACTTAAACCAAGAGCACACGTTGCAAAAATTTTATATGAAAGTATGAGTTTTAAACAAGTTTATAAGCAAATCTTGAAAATTGAATTTCTATTGAAATTCTTTCATCGTGTGTTTCGAATGTAAGAAGTTCATAATATATAATTAAGCAAGCAAACAAATTTTAAAAAAGCCGAAAACTGGTCGGTCATCCCCAATTAAATCCCCATCCCCAAATGAATTTTTCTATCCCCATTTCAGAAAAAAAATCCCCATTTTGGGGATAAATCCCCTAATCTGACAACACTGTAGTAATTGAATTTTCATTCGATTTTAGTTTCGATCGAGGTCGATTTCCATCACATACCAGATAATGTTTGTTATTTTTATATACATACATATTGTTGCTACTTATTATTATTCTTATTAATGTTTTTTGTTGGTTGACTATTATATTATTTTTTAAAATGTTCATTATGTTTTTATTTAAAAATATGTATGACATAATTTTTGTTTTTTTTTAATTTTGTTAATTTTCTAAATATTTTGGTCACATACAAATACATATATATTTCCTGGCTATGCAAGAAAGTAGCGAAAAATCGAAAAATGGATATTTCAAATATTTTTTTTTATTATTTTTATTTACTATCATTATTTCAAGTTAAAAATATAAAAATTTCAATATATGTATATACATAGTTGGAGATTTTACTAGTAAGTATAGCAACAAATAAAAGCTTATTCTAGGTTGAACTTAAAATACATATAAAGATATTTATGGCACATTAAAGGAAAAAGATAGCAAAAAACCTTATTGAAATTTGAAAAAGTTTTTATATTTACCCTTCAGGTGAACTTGAGGAAGCTGGTGATACTACAAATTTCTTACTAAAGAATAACTTGACAACCTGTTGCGATTTTTAAAGCTTTGTGTCATATTATTGATGTTGTTGATGTTTACGGCTGTAACATTTTCTGATTGAATTTGCTATGTAGTCTGTTTGTTAAGTAACGCCTTCTTAAGTTAAAGATGATCTTTAAATTCTTATTTTGTATAATCTGAAGTTTCTTAATATGTGTCTTGGCACCAGGGTTACCGTTGAGGAATTTCAGAAAGAGCCACAAAAAGAGTCATTTAAAAAAAAGGGTCACTAAAAAGGGGTTTTTTTTAGAAAAGGGGTCACCCACCATAAAGTAATAAAAAAACTTAAAATGTTGGTCTTTTTAAATTTATTTATGAATATATACACATATGTTATACAACAAACATATTAATTTCAGTAGATTGAATAAAAAAATTTATAATAGAAAATTTTATATATAACAAATGTTAGAGATCTTAAAAATACTTTTACAAAACTTTTTTTACTATTTCAACAATTTAAAATTCGGATTATTTATGTTTTGTTCTTAATGGGTTTATTTTACTCTGCTTTAAAAAATCAAAATGTACAAGTATATATATGTATTTTGCAACTTTTATATATGAATATGTTTTAACTCAGCAATAGCTATATTGCAGTGGAAATTAGTATTTCTAGTGGGCACATATTCTGTAATTTGCATCACATTGTTCTCAGATGCTTTTTTAGCATATTGTACATGTTTTTTGGCTTCAGCATGACGAACCAAATTACCTTTTCGACAAGTGAGCAATTGATTGCATGCCACACAGATCGGCCTCTTTGTTTTTTCATCTTGTTTTACCAATTTATATTTTATTTCCCATTCCTTTGAGAATTTTCTGGAACACATTTTCTTGTCTTTCTGAGGCCTTGCTTTATTACTACTTTAAGCGCAGTCGGATGATGAAAAAAAAAAATATCTTCGTGAAAGTTCTCATCGCTCACTGGCATCTGACTTGCTGGCAACTGAGGTTCACTTTTTTTGATTTTATTAAAAATCTAAATAATGAACAGTTTAGCAGATAATAAATTTATTATAATTAATAATTACACTGGTAAACACAAAAATAACACGAAAACAAAAACTGTAGAAATAAGGATTGGATGCCCTGTGCAAAACTCTTTTTCCAGCTTTTTTTGTTGTTGAGTGTTATTAATATCTTGTATTATTACTTTTCTTTCCATTGTAATTAGCAGCCAACAGATTTATAATTATAAAAGAAATTTGGTTTTTTTTTCTTTCCACTTGCTGTTTTTAAATAAAAACTTCTAATTTCTTATTTTATAAATTCACACTATTGCACAAAAATTTTTTAATATACATATGTACATATGTATGAGCCAATAAATTGTTTGTTCGTTTTTTGCAAAGATTTTTCAGGGAAATTTGGAATAGTGAAACTTCTTTATACTTCTAATTTCTGTTAACATTTAAAAAAACGTTTTTTTCCTGAACTCACATTCAAAAGCAGTTTCTTATGAAAGCTCTCTTTACATTTCTTTTGTTGTTTATTAATGCTTATGTATATACAAATGCTTTTCTTTGTGAAAAGTATGCATGCCAAAATACATGTTTTTACAAACGTAGTTTTATACCAGAAGTGCAATAAATATCAAGAGTCAATAAATGGTAAAACTTCGTAAAAAGAGTCAGAATGAAGCCATTTTAAGTAAGTCATCAAAAGTGCCAAGAGGGCTAAAAAGAGTCAAATTAGCACTTTAGCGCCACCAACGGTAACGCTGCTTGGCACATCTTTTTTGACTACACTTGACAACTGTAGGTCATTATTGGTCGTATGCACATTTTATAGAGTAAAATTTTGTTTTTCAACTTTAAACAAGACTTTCTGTTCAACAAATGATATAAAGCTCTGCCACAACGAATAGCTTACTCGCATGTTTGAGTAATGTTGTGTTTAAATGCCAACTTTTTATCTAATACAACACCCAGATATTTAATTGTTTCATTAAGAGGAATTTTAGTTCCATTTATGGTCAGAGGAGCTGTGGGAATTCTTTTCGGTGATTTATTAAAAGGAAAAATTATAGCTTGTGTCTTTGCTTCGTTAATTTTAATTGTCCACTTAGTAAAATACTTCTGAGCATATAAGAAACATTTTTTCAAGTTCTTGACTATTGCATTAGATACTTTGCCCGTTGCTATTATTGCAGTATCATCAGCATATAAGGCTGCCGAATGGTTTTTTAATATTTTAAAATCTGCTATATAAATTGAGTATAGAGTAGGAGATAGGACTGACCCTTGAGGCAACCCGGAAAGAATATTTCTCTGTGAAGAGTATTCGTTATCAATAATCACGACACACGACTAAAAAGCTTCGAATAATCTTTTGTAAATAAACTGGGTAGAAAAACATGTTAAGTTTATATATAAGAGCATTATGCCACACTGAATCAAAAGCCTTTTCTATATCTAGACAGAGTATCCCTGTGCTTTTACGCAGATTTTTATTATTGCTTATGAATTTTACAATGCGTTCTACTTGGTGAACTGTTGAATGTTGCTTTCTAAACCCAAACTGATCATCTTGTATTATGTTGTTATCTTCAGTGAATTCATCTAACCTGTAAAGTATAACTTTTTCAAATATGTTATCAAGACAGCTTAGCATAATAATTGGTCGATAGCTATTTGGTGATTTAGCATCTTTTTTTGGCTTCAATATTGGTATTGTTTTTGTAGTTTTGAATTGTATTGGAAAGTAAGCGTTAATTAAACACCAGTTAAAAATTTTTATAAGCAGAGTAAAAAACAAATCAGTCATATTTTTCAACACAACAGAGTTTATCCCATCTAGTCGAGGAGCTTTGAAATTTTTTAGTGACTTTACCAACATTCTTATTTCTTCCTTTGTTGTGAGCCTGTGATGTACACTATCAGGTATAGTCTGATTATTTAACCATTCGACATGTTTCTTGACAGCATTATCCTTTACAGATAATATATTAAAAGTTGTTTGATGATATTTTTCGAACACTTCAGCTATAATATTTGCCTTTTCTTTGAAATTATATATATTTTTGCCCTCTACCGTTAAGTAGTTCTTGTTCCCTTTGATTGCCTTTGTTATTTTCCAAATCTTTTTGTTACCGGTTTGCAAGGTACGTATAAATTGATTCCAGCTGTTATTTCTGTCATTGCTGATATTTTTTTTATCAATATAGTAATCTGTTTCAGTGAACATGTAATAAGTTGCCTTTCAGCAGGATCATTACTTCTTTGCAATTTACGCCTAAAACGATTTTTTTTGGCCAATTAAGAATAAGGTTTGTTGTGAGAGTTTTCTTTGCCAACAAAATCTGGAAATAACAGGAATCCTTTTTGAGGCTTCTTGTAAAATATATATAACTTTTGACAAAACTAGTTCCACATTTCGTTTTAATACAATTATCAACCCCTCGGGATAGGTGTTGGGTTGTAGAGAGTTTTCTGGAGTAATAAACTCCAAAAATAAGTAGTAGTGGGTAAGAGAAATAAAAACACAAAATAATCAAGATTAGTGTATGTATTTTATTTACGGGTATAAGATGGGATAATTACCTTTTATAACACATTACAAAATGTTGATGAGAAACACTCTTTACAAACAAACTATGTTGTTGTAATAAAAAGAGTTTCGTTAATAACAACATTCAAGTTTAGTCACATAAACATTTCGCCCCCCTTGCAGTATTGCAACATTAAGAGGCACGATATGATGAAGTTTCAGTGACATATATATATACATATATGAAATAACAATATAAAAATAATTAATGATGTAAATTCAAGTGAGTTTTATAGAGAAAAGATATATATTTCAGAGATATACTATATATGTACCTATTAATATAAATGGGAAGGTTATTTTAACTCATTTTTTAAACAAATTCATTTTTCAAATTAAATTAAGTTAAAAAACAATATAATACTTATGTATATTATGTTATAAGTAAAATATTGTAAGGAATTGTCCTTTATAATTCGTTTTATTATTCAAGGGTTCGATATTTGTAAACTAAAACACCGTTACTTTTCGATTTAAAGCTTTATTTACACTCTATAACGTTTAAAATACAACTAACTACTGACTGTAAACCTTAATGTGTAGCCCTATTTATAGTTCTAATGTTTTATTCTAGTAATTTCAATTGTTTTTATTTATTAGCTTCAATTATCTAATACATAAAATTCTCGTGTCGCGGTGTTTGTTGCCAAACTCCTCCGAAATGGCTCGACCGATTTTCATGAAATTTTGCATGCATATTGAGTAGGTCTGAGAATCGGTCAACAACTATTTTTCATACCCCTAAATATTAAGGTGACCAAGGGAAAATATATGCCTCACCTAAATAGCGTAGCGACTTTGAAATTTTAAACTACATAGATCTGCGTACCGTAGAACACATATGGTTTACATTTCGTTTTTAAAAAGTACTAAGAGGGGGCGACACAGAGGATATTTCTCCCTATCCCCAACTATCAAATTGAAGTACTGAAAATGGCGGATAATTATTTATGAAAATTATTAGTAACGCAGACATTGATTGCTCATATCAATGCTGACTTTTGCAGTTCGGTGAAGAGTGTCAAATATATTTGAACTAAAAAATGTTTCCTAGAGCAAATTTATATGACAAAACAACGTTTGCTGAGTTAATTATTATTTAATATTAATATAAAAATACTTTAAGCTCGAAAAAAAAGATTTATTATTATTTGTAAAAAGAGGTCAATAAAGTTATTCAGCCCAATTCTGAATAAAAATTCCCCGGGAAATTTTTTCCCTTTCCTATTTTTACAATTGAATTTATATGGGCAAAATGGGAGAGGGAAAAAACTCCCGGGGAATTTTTATTTAGAATTGGGCTGATTATATTAAAAAAATAAATCCAAAAATAAAATTTAAGAAAACCAAATGGGTTTTATTGTTTTGAAATAAAATAAAAAAGTTGTTTAGCCTAAAATTGCCTAGTTGGATTGTCGATGAAGTAGGGTATGATGTTCTCCCAGGCAAATTTGACATCGATCACGACTTTTACAATATTTAACCACATTAGTATGTGCTAAACAATTAAAACAATAGCCGAACATTCGGACTACTTTAATTCGCTCTAAAACTGTTAACTGTCGGAAGCGAAAACATTTTCTTAACACATGGTCTCGATTACAGTAACGACAATCTCTGAGCTGCTTTCGAGTAAAGTTGGTAATGGCTTATCTGCCTGATGTGGTGTGTCTCTAGAGGATGACACTTGACTTGCTGAGCTCTCGCGATTGATTTTAAGGCGACGAGGTGGAGATGGCATATTAGCTGTAAAAAAATGAATGTTTTAATTTGTTTAACAACAGGGTAGAAAATATATTTAATTATTGGTTTCACAAGGGGGTAGTAATACGAGTTTGACAATTGGTCTAAGTATTAGACCACGGGAAGTATGAATCTGTGCAACTCTTACTTTACCAACAGGGCCTGGTAATACTTTTTCTATTCGGCCTAATTGCCATTGGTAGGCCTTCACGTCTTATAACCACCATATCATTGGGAGTAAAGTGTCGCTGGGGATATTGCCATTTAATTCGTTTGTGCATTTCCTTTAAATAGTCTCCTTTCCACAGAACTGCAAAATGATGATGGAGTATTTTTAATTAACGCCATCGATTAAGATAACTTATGGGTCTGTCATTTTGAATTGGTTCCGCAGGGGATAAAATTTACGTAATTTAAGCCAAGGTGGACCGTGCCACCAGAGTTGATCTTTAACAAGATCAATGATTGAACAACCTCGGGATGCTACATCTGCAGGATTATCTTTGTAGTCTGCATGTGACCATCTATCAACATTGGTTTTTCTAAAATTGAGCTTGTGCGGTTAGCAACGAAAGTATTCCACACATAAGAAGGTTTTTGCAACCATGCTAAAACTATGGTGGAGTCAGTCCATATATATGGTTGAAAACTAAGGCTGATAAGCTGGGTTTTAAGATGTTGAACCATTTCTAGGAAGAGTTATATATTTGACAGGGGCAACTTTAATTTTTGAATATATAAGGTAGGTGTAAACTTACCCATTCGGGGCTTAAGACCGAATATATAGTGCAGCAGCATATGCCTTTTCCGAAGCGTCACAAAACCCGTGTATTTCAAAAGAAAACGTAGGGTGGTAGTTTACAAATATAGGGATTTTAATCCGTTCAATATTGGAATAATCTTCAAGAAATGCTTTCCATACTTTGAGAGTGTGTGGTTTAATAACTTCATCATTTTTGCAACAATTATTTTGGGTGCCAACCATCCTGCAGGGTCAAATAATTTAGCGATTTCTGATAATACAACGCGCTTGGTAAAGTGATCAGAACATAGAGGCTTGTGAGGCTTAAAATAAAAATTATCGCCTGAAGCATGCCATTGGAAGCCTAATAATTTAGAGGTGAATAACTCAGACAAGTTGATGAAATTTTCATTCAGTAAATTTTCGGGTTCTATACCGTGTAGTATAGCGGAGTTATTAGCTGTCCACTTTCTCAAAGAGAATCCAGCAGAAATTAAAATGTCAATAAGATCGTTTCGGGCTTTAATCGCATTAGATATATCATGGGATCCAAATAATACATCATCCACATACATACAATGTCGTATAATATTCGAAATATGGGGTTTTTCCTTCTCGCACAAATTGGCCAATTCTAATAAAGTTCTTATTGCCAAATAGGGAGCACAATTGACACCAAAAGTGACAGTTTTCAATTCAAAATCAGTGACGTTTTCATGGGGTGAACTACAGAATAAAATCCGTTGAAACGGCGTATCTTGAAGGTTTACTAGAATCTGGCGATACATTTTCTCTATATCAGCATTAAGAACGTTTTTAAAAAAACGCCATCTCATTATAAGGGTTGTTAAATCGGCCTGTAATACTGGCACGGAGTAAAAAATATCATTCAAGTTGACACCGTTGGATGATTGGCAGGATGCATTAAAAACTACTCGTAACCTTGAGGTAGTACTGTCGGGTTTTATAACCGCATGATGAGGTAGATAGTAGGATTTAGGGTTAAGACTTAAATCGGGGGTGACACAATTCTTGTGTCCAAGAGTTAAATATTCTAAGATGACTTCATCATATTTCGATTTAGAATCTGGGTTTTTGCAGAGACGTGTTTCATTGCGAATGGATTTTTATTTTTTTTTTTATTTTTTATTTTGAGACCAATACTCAGGGGTAATCCCCTAGAAAATGCTGTGCATTGTATTGGAATTTTGGAAAGGACAGTACATATATTATTATTAATTATCTATATATTATTATAATTGAAAGCTCTTTTAAAGAAGTGTAACACATAAAGCTTCCAAGTTATTCCCTCAAACAGGTAAATTATGTTCTGTTGTTTATTTAAATAGTTGTCATATATAATTACGGTGACCATCCGTTCTGTATTATACAGAACAGTTCTGTATTTTAAACCCGTGTTCTGTATAAATTATTCATTAGGGAAAAACATAAAAATGTTCTGTATTTTATTTAATGTTCAGTATTTGTTCTGTTTTTCATGGCTCAAAGTATTCTTTGTAGTTTTAATTAACACCTTTTAGAAAAAGTCTCCTGATGAGCATCTTAGGCACAGACGAAATGGCCATACAGACAAGCTTATCCTTATAAGCAATACATTTCATATGCATATGTACATTTCAGAGAAGGAAACATACATTTTAAAATTATTTTGACGGTTGTCGGGTTCAGTTTGTGTTCATCGGGTTCAAATGCTCCAGCAGAAAGTCACTAAATTAAACTGTGATATGAATTGTATAGACTTTAAATAATATTTAAAGGTAAATGATAACTTGGTAAAACAAATTTATTCAACAGAAAAATACCAAAATTGGTTGTAATTTATTTTACCCTTTCAATGCACCTTTCTGCGAATCCTCTTTGAATGTGTATTTAATGATAAAAACAAAAGTCAACTTTAACTTTTACATAGTTTGAAATCTAGAGACACAAATTTTTGTTTTATGGTATTTAAAAATTAAGTATGTATGTATGTATATATCATCGTATCTTATGTATTAATTTAATGATCTCACGAAATTTTAGTTATTTCTAAATTTGTGGTAAATTTATTTTAGTTTGTTTTTTTTTTTAATTTGTTAATTTTGGATTTAAATAATAAATATAATAAATGCATACATGTCTATGTACCTATGAAAGGTTGTTTGTTTGCATTTTATAGTTGTTATTATTCCTTGTTCTGTATTTTGGTTTAAAAAATATAGTCACTGTATATACTTATAATGCTTTTAAGCTTGGTAAGAATACCGAAATTATGTAGTATGACAACGAAACGAAAAATATTGTTTATTACAGAGTGAGTGCTTCAATGATATTCTTTTAATTTATTCAATAGTTTATTTATTATTCACATTTTCGTATTTTTTTATTTATAAATTTTCTTTTCTTTTTTTTTTATTCTTTTAATTTATTCAATAGTTTATTTATTATTCACATTTTCGTATTTTTTTATTTATAAATTATCTGCACCGATTAGCTAAAATATTACCTGTATCTGATCCTGTACCTGTATTTTAAATATACACAAAAGCAATACTTTTCTAGGCAAAACAACGTTTGCCGGGTCAACTAGTTTTTAATGAAAGGAAGAGAAACAACAAAGCTACCTAAGGGGTTACGATAAGTAGTCCTTTTGTATAATTCTTCACAATATTGATCGTCGTCTGATACCCGCGGCTTTGCAGGCAATTCTTCTAGTTCCCAAAAACGGCTTAAGAGATTATTAACGTCCAATTTATTGAAAAAGGACGATACTGAGTGATTATAGGGACCATTATCTAGTCGGTCAGTGATGATCCATCCAAAACACTTTGTTGGGCGATAAGTGTTTTGTCCTGGTTCCAGCGAACACCATCACGAATAAACCTGGGGTATATATTACCTTCTAAGAGTAAATCTGTATGCATACTGGGGTGATTATTTTCGTCGGAGTTGTTACAAGACGAAAAAGGATGATTAGGCAAAGCTTCAGTAAGATTTTCAACAACAAAAACATCAACATGCGCTGAGAAAACAGGGTCCAAATATGACGTGATCTCAATTTGACCAGTCTGAGAAGAAGTTGTTGCAACAGAATCACTAAGTCCTATGGTATTCGTATTTGATATGTGCGAAGGTGTTACTAGTTTTCGTTGTAAAGATTTTGAAATAAATGAAGCTTCAGACGCTGGATCGATGACGGTGCGAACAGTACAAGAAAGATCTTCTACCTTCACTAAAACAAGAAGGGTTAAATTTGGTTTTGTAAATTGTACATGGGTTGTATAAGATTGACGGTGTAATCTACCACTAGCAGATGTTGAGGGGGTATTCATAGGCGGTAAAATGATAGGTTAACTGAGTTTAATGCCTCAGCAGGAACGACATTTGCAGACAAGGACAATGGGTTTGAGTTAGATTTCGATGAGGATACACGATGCGAGTGGTGTTTTTGTTTACCTGTATAGCATACAACTTGGCTTTACAATTTTTAAAGTCATGCGAGATTGCCAGAAAATTAGAACACCGCTTTTGTTCTTTTACTAAAGCAAATCGTTGTTCAACTGACATTGCTAGAAAACGAGGGCATAGTCGCAGAGGGTGGCACTCTAGGCACAAAAAAACACTTCTTTGCCTTTCGATGGAAAATATTTGTATGAAACGTATTTAGTTTTCGCGATCCACGGGGGTTATCAATTTTTGATTGGGCATTCCTTTTTGAGTAAGCAGGAGCATTACCTATGGATCTGATATCCAGAGTGTTAAAACGGCTTGAATGTATCCATATCTTTCCAGGTTGGTAAACCTGTAATATCCTTTATAGATTGCTCCCACAAATTAAGAGCCACGTCTGGTAAGCATGTTGAACAAATATAAACTAAAATAACATCTCAATTGTTGGTATTTATATCCAAAAGGGTCAAATTAGAAACGCAGTTGTAAATTGTCCTCTGTAATGCCTTTACAGATGGGACTGATTCTCTAGTAATATGAGAAAGAATCAAAAGAGTTTTGAGCTGTGCATTTACCAACACCCGTTCATTTTCATATCGTTCAATTAAGTTTTCCCAAGCCATTCGAAAACCAGCATTTGTAAACGGGCACGATTTTACAATTTCATGAGCTTCTCCTTTTGTCTTTGTAAGTAAACGACACAGCTTTTCAACTGGAGAAATACGACTTTGATCACCGTACAAGGCCGAAAACTGATCCCTAAAAGTCGGCCATAAGTCATAATCACCATGAAAAGTATCCATGTCACATGGAGGTAAATGAAAACGGCTTACGGTAGAAATAGCGGGTTTACAATCATTAGAACCGAGGGTAGATTGCACTTTAAAAGAAGCTAGAAGTTCATTAACACTTGAAAGGGTCTTTATATGGGAACAATAAGCAGTAAAATATTTATTCTTAAAGCTTACATCCTCTTTTATAGAAGGCATTTTTGCTAAAAGAGCGTCATATGACGACCGTAATGTGTCACAAAAACGAATTATTTCATCCTTTTGAAATTTAAGGGTATGAGAGGTATGCTCCTCTTGAGGTATCGATGAATAATATGAAAGAAACTCAACGACGCGATCCGAGGCGCGTATAAATTTATTTAATGCAGACATATCGATAAAATTCAAGAGAAAAGCTAAATAGTTAATATGCGCAAAACTAGCCAATAAAAATAGTTTAATTTCTATTTTTTTTTTAATAATATTGATTTAAAATCAGAATTCAATAAAAGTTTTTAATTTTATATTAACTTGTAAATATTTTTTTTTGTCTCAATGGCACGTTAGGGGGTTAATTATTAGTAAAATTGATTTATTTTATAATAAAATAAACAACAATAAAAAATTTAAAATAAGTATTCAGAAAAAAATTGCGAAGTTAAATGTAGACAAGAGAATATCTTGTTAATTCATTAGATATAAATCGATATATAAAATTAAAAATATGTAGGTATACAATAAAGTTGCCGTGTATATACGAGGTATCATTTACAGGTCGTCATACAAGTTGTTAAAACCAAAAATATAAAATGTTCGATGTTGCGAAAACAAATATTGGGAGCGTGATGTAAAAAATAGGTAAAAAATGTTTGATGATGCTAATGACATACTTATGTGTATGAAAATAGAGCAACAAAACGAATGTTTGTTTGTGTGTAGAATAAAAACATTAATCGAGCCAACTCAAACCAAAATGTTTCTTAACAATCTAAAGTGGAACAAAAAATTAAATGTATAGCCTGGGGGCTAATTCTGGCAGTCGTGGTCGAAATTACATTCGAATAGAGAATAATTTCGACAACGAACAATTTTCTAATTCTGTTATTCGATACGATACGAATCGAATTTTTGTTTAGTGTTGTAAAACATGCAAAAAAAGTCATTTTACAATACTGACAAAAATTCAACAAATAGTAAACAAAAAACATATGTATGTAAAAAAACTAAAAAAGGAAAAAAAAATTTAAATCAAATTAAAAAAAATAAAGCAAGTTTACAATGAATCCATCATGATTTTTCTACTCATCATCTTCCGATACTGATGAGAATTTAAATATGAATCTTGTTCGGCAAAAATGCGGAGTACCAGTGATCCCTTAAGTCTGCCAAGCAATGCGTAAATCTTGATATAAGCATTTTGAATATGTATTATGTATCTCCAAAGTTCCTCATTACGAGAATGTATATCAAACACCACAAGAAATAATAAATTAAACAGAGTATGACGCTGAAACCAACACAACAAATATTGGAAAAAAAATCCGCGAAAATAATAAAATAAGTTTATGTAGGAACTAAAAATTGATTTAAATTCATATTTTTTTTATTTAAATTCGTATTGGTGGACTAGAAGCATTCAATTTTAACGCTATTTGTTCCCAAAGATGGTAAAGTCTTGCCGTTCCTTGGTAAGTATTCGGCAATATGTTCTTTGCCAAGTCCGTAAGTTATGCCATGAAATTTCCTAGAATTTCTTTGTGCATAATTTATTTTTGACCTGAAATGTATTTTATAATTTGAAGAAATTAAAAAAAAAATTAACTTACATGTTTATTTTTTGTCTTTACTTATGTATGTATATAGAAAAACGTTAATTCGAATGGCTTTTTGTTTGCGAGTAAAAACTCGCAAGACTGCATTCGAACAACATTCGTTATCGAATGGCATCATTAGAAATTTCGATACATGTTATTCGATAACGACTCATAGAATCCGAAAAGTAAAAAAACTCGTACATACGAGTAAGAATTCGATCGTAATCGACTGACAGAATTAGCCCCCTGGTATTGAGTTCAATTTTGTGAAAAAAGTTTAGCTACATTTATTTTTCCATTAAAAAATTTTTACATTTAACATATATCCCTAAAAGCATGCACCACCTATTTTCGCAACAAATAACACAGTTCAACAAAATAAAATTTTTTTGTTGCTTTTGACAAGAACTGATTTAACTCTGATTTGGGGCTCAGAATCTACATGTATTTTAGTTTTTCAGTTCTTCTTTTTAAGACCTGCAATCCTTAACAGTCCAGCTGCTGTGCAGTGAGTTGAAATTATAATGATATATCATGCATTTTATATACAGAAATTTTAAAAGAGAGCCTATACTAATTCGAATATCCAATATAACTCTAAACAACCCAACACCAAAGCTATATCAACAGTAAAAACTTTATTATAAAATCCTGCTTATTATAATAAAAAAAATTATTGTGGGCTGGTGTAAATTAATTTTATTTCGTTCGAAAGAAATGTTGACTATGTTGTTCCGTACATGAATCAAAATGTTGACAGAAACTTGTTGCAGTTAGAAAAAATGTTGATATGTAGATTTCACATGTTTTTCGCAGCAAGAACAGAGTACTACCAAAGAATATAAATCATATAGAATGTGCATCACGTACAAGTAAAATTTCTTATGGCGGGTCGTAATGTTGGAACACGCAAAAAGAATTGTTACTCTCTTACTTAGCAAAGAGAATTCGTTTATTCTCTTACTTTGCACACACAACATCACAGTGTATAAGACGATAGCCACAACAAAATTTTTACTTCCTGTCTTTTTTTTGCTTAAGTACAGAAACGGTTTCATGCTAACAACAATATTCACATACAATACAATTTATGTTTGTGTGTGTCTTATTCATTGTGAGCTGTTTTCGTTTTTTAAATTTTAAAACGTAAAGAATGCTGTTCGTTGAAATATTTTTTTGTAATAAAGAATACAGTGCTCCGATACGACTTTATAAGCTAGTGTAGGGCAAAGCATATGTAATTTGTAGTTGCGCGACGGAAAATACATTGATCTACATCGAATATATAGCGCCCTATTTAATATCGTTATAAAAGTGTAGTTAAAAATATGTTTTATTATTATTATTATTTATTTAAGATCAACAAGTATTTTTATGTTTATTTGAAATAAAAGGTTAACTAAACCAAAAAATGTAATTCCAAAAATATTAAAAAAAAAAATATATATTCATTAATGACAAATTTTCGAATGATAAATTGATGATTTTTCAATTATAAGAAAATTGAAAAAATTTTATTTTTAATTTATGTATGTTTAAAATATATAACTCTATGTATATATTCATTTTTAGAAGAAAAGATACTTCAATTTTTATGTTAAGAATAAATAATAAATATATAATAATCAAAATTAAAATTATTTCTTAGTTTTTACTTTGAAGCATCAAAAAGTATATTTTGAGGATTTTCATCTCCATAAAAAGGCTAATAAGGTTACTTTGTTAAAAATTATTTATTGGATAGAATATCTATTTTTGGAACTTCCTTTTTCTGTAGTCCAAGAGAAATGCTTTCGAAGGAGCAGCAAATCCAATACCTCTATTCTGTGTTGAGAACAAGTGTTGGCAAACTACTCTGGGGTGATTCGTTTACATGACTCAATAATAAAAGATTTTATACCAATTTTTTGAGGTTCAGATTTAAAGACATTATGAAATATTAAAATGTGTTTTTTGCTTGCATCCATTTAGCTATCATTCTAAATTATTTTACTTCCCAAAATGGTTTATCTGCAGATTCTTTAAGTGAAATTGTTACAGTAAATGTAAATATTTTAAAAGGCATTGGTATTAATGTTTATGCCCTTATATGTGATGAAGGCTCGACTAACCGAAAATGATTTTCCAATCTTAAAGTATCTGCTAAAAAACCGTTTTTTGAATTAAGCGATCAAAATGTTTTTTGCCTTTATGATTTCCCACACTCAATTAAATCTTTGCGGAATGGGTGGCTGAAATGTGACATAAAAACCCGGGATGGGACGGCAAGCTTTCAGGTAATTAGGGAATTGTAAGAAATGAAAGCAAATGCAAAAACAAAAATGTGCCCAAAACTAACACGGCAACATATATTTCCTAACACTTTTGAAAAATGCTTGTAGTATTTGCCACACAAATTTTCAGCAGGCTTGTTTCTGCTGCTATTAAAACAACGTCTGAAACCACAAAATTTAAGACATGTTCCGCAGAATTGGCTTTATCAACAGCTCAGTTTATGGAAAAAAATGGCAAAATTTTTGATTGTCTTAATAGTGGCTCCCTTTATCGAGATAATTGCTACAGATCTGCAATTCAGATTAACAATGAAGTATATTAATATATTCAGTTCTTTTTAGAATATTTAAAAAAGGTGGAGTTTGTAGATCAAAACAAGCTTTTAAAATAAAATGAAATTCACCATAAATTCAATTCTTATGTTAACAAATGAAATTTTAAGGGAAGGTGGTGATTTATATTTCTTAATGACAAAGTCCCTCAATCAAGACAAATTAGAACACTTTTTCTGTCTTTAAATCTGAACCGCGAAAAATTGGTACAAAATCTGTTATTATTGAGTCATGTAAACGAATGACCCCAGAGTGGTTTGCCGACACTTGTTCTCAACACAGAATAGAGGTATTGGACTTTCTATTATTGGTTCTCCTACGGAAACATTGCTCTTGGATTACAGAAAAAGAAAGTTCCAAAAAAAGAAAATTAGATATTTTATCCAATAAATAATCTTTAAAAAAAATTAACTTTATTAGCCTTTTTATGGAGATGAAAATCCTCAAAATATACATACTTTTTGATGCTTTGAAGTATAAAGTAAGAAATAATTTTAATCTTGATTATTATTTATTTTTAACATAAAAAAGTTAAAGTGTCTTTTCTTTTAAAAATTTATATATACGTACATATATATAATTCATACATACATATATAAATTAAAAATAAAAATAGAATTTTCTTATAAATAATTGAAAAATCATCAATTTATCATTCGAAAATTTGTCATTAATGAATATATACTTGTTTTTTTATATTTTTGGAATTACATTTTTTGGTTTAGTTAACCTTTTATTTCAAATAAATATAAAATCAATTGTTGAGCTTAAATAAATAATAATAATAAAATATATTTCTAACTACACTTTTATTACGATATTAAATAGGGCGCTATATATTCGATGTAGATTAATGTATTTTCCGTCGCGCAACTACAAATTAAATATGCTTTGCCCTACACTAGCTTACATAGTCGTATCGGAGCACTGTATTCTTTAATACACAAAAATATTTGAACCAACAACATTATTCTCTAAGTTTTAAAATTTAAAAAACGAAAACAGCTCACAATGAATAATAAACACAAACACATAAATTGTATTGTATGTGAATATTGTTGTTAGCATGATACCGTTTCTGTACTTAAACAAAAAAAAAAAAACACGAAGTAAAAAATTTGTTGTGGCTATCGTCTTATACACTGTGATGTTGTGTGTGCAAAAATTTTGTTGTGGCTATCTTGCTGTGTGATGTTCTTGTTATAGTTGTTGGAATTTCGTCACTGTATGTACTGTGGCTGAACGAAAAAACCTAAACAACAATGCAAAAGAAATAAAACACACATTAGCACAGTGCATACACTGTGACATTAGTTTCTCTTTGGTTTCTCTTGTTTTGTTACGCCCTTTTGTTTTGTTTTGCCTTTTGCCCTTCCTTCCCGCGTCTGAAAAAATGTTGACAAAATATTTGGATAAGTGTTGAGATGCGCATTCTATATGATTTATATTCTTTGCTACTACCAATCTTTGGTATACCTTTTGGTACTACCAATCTTTGGTAGTACCAAAGAATATAAATCATATAGAATGTGCATCACGTACAAGTAAAATTTCTTATGGCGGGTCGTAATGTTGGAACCCGCAAAAAGAATTGTTACTCTCTTGCTTAGCAAAGAGAATTCGTTTATTCTCTTACTTTGCACACACAACATCACAGTGTATAAGACGATAGCCACAACAAAATTTTTACTTCGTGTCTTTTTTTTTGCTTAAGTACAGAAACGGTTTCATGCTAACAACAATATTCACATACAATACAATTTATGTGTGTGTGTGTCTTATTCATTGTGAGCTGTTTTCGTTTTTTAAATTTTAAAACTTAGAGAATAATGTTGTTGGTTCAAATATTTTTGTGTATTAAAGAGTACAGTGCTCCGATACGACTATGTAAGCTAGTGTAGGGCAAAGCATATGTAATTTGTAGTTGCGCGACGGAAAATACATTAATCTACATCGAATATATAGCGCCCTATTTAATATCGTTATAAAAGTGTAGTTAAGAATATGTTTTATTATTATTATTTATTTAAGATCAACAAGTATTCTTATGTTTATTTGAAATAAAAGGTTAACTAAACCAAAAAATGTAATTCCAAAAATATTAAAAAAAACAAATATATATTCATTAATGACAAATTTTCGAATGATAAATTGATGATTTTTCAATTATAAGAAAATTGAAAAAATTTTATTTTTAATTTATGTATGTTTAAAATATATAACTGTATGTATATATTCATTTTTGGAAGAAAAGATACTTCAATTTTTTATGTTAAGAATAAATAATAAATAAATAATAATCAAAATTAAAATTATTTCTTAGTTTTTACTTTGAAGCATCAAAAAGTATATTTTGAGGATTTTCATCTCCATAAAGAGGCTAATAAGGTTACTTCTTTAAAAATTATTTATTGGATAGAATATCTATTTTTGGAACTTCCGTTTTCTGTAGTCCAAGAGCAATGCTTTCGAAGGAGCAGCAAATCCAATACCTCTATTCTGTGTTGAGAACAAGTGTTGGCAAACCACTCTGGGGTGATTCGTTTACATGACTCAATAATAAAAGATTTTATACCAATTTTTTGAGGTTCAGATTTAAAGACATTATGAAATATTAAAATATGTTTTTTGCTTGCATCCATTTAGCTATCATTCTAAATTATTTTACTTCCCAAAATGGTTTATCTGCAGATTCTTTAAGTGAAATTGTTACAGTAAATGTAAATATTTTAAAAAGCATTGGTATTAATGTTTATGTCCTTATATGTGATGAAGGCTCGACTAACCGAAAATAATTTTCCAATCTTAAAGTATCTGCTAAAAAACCGTTTTTTGAAATAAGCGATCAAAATGTTTTTTGCCTTTATGATATCCCACACTCAATTAAATCTTTGCGGAATGGGTGGCTGAAATGTGACATAAAAACCCCGGATGGGACGGCAAGCTTTCAGGTAATTAGGGAATTGTAAGAAATGGAAGCAAATGCAAAAACAAAAATGTGCCCAAAACTAACACGGCAACATATGTTTCCTAACACTTTTGAAAAATGCTTGTAGTATTTGCCACACAAATTTTCAGCAGGCTTGTTTCTGCTGCTATTAAAACAACGTCTGAAACCACATAATTTAAGACATGTTCCGCAGAATTGGCTTTATCAACAGCTCAGTTTATGGAAAAAATGGCAAAATTTTTGATTGTCTTAATAGTGGCTCCCTTTATCGAGATAATTGCTACAGATCTGCAATTCTGATTAACAATGAAGTATATTAATATATTCAGTTCTTTTTAGAATATTTAAAAAAGGTGGAGTTTGTAGATCAAAACAAGCGTATTTTCTTTTCAAATAAAATGAAACTCACCCTAAATTCAATTCTTATGTTAACAAATGAAATTTTAAGGGAAGGTGGTGATTTATATTTCTTAATGACAAAGTCCCTCAATCAAGACAAATTAGAAAACTTTTTCTGTCTTTAAATCTGAACCGCGAAAAATTGGTACAAAATCTTTTATTATTGAGTCATGTAAACGAATGACCCCAGAGTGGTTTGCCGACACTTGTTCTCAACACAGAATAGAGGTATTGGACTTTCTATTATTGGTTCTCCTTCGGAAACATTGCTCTTGGACTACAGAAAAAGGAAGTTCCAAAAAAAGAAAATTAGATATTTTATCCAATAAATAATCTTTAAAAAAAATTAACTTTATTAGCCTTTTTATGGAGATGAAAATCCTCAAAATATACATACTTTTTGATGCTTTGAAGTATAAAGTAAGAAATAATTTTAATCTTGATTATTATTTATTTATTATTTATTTTTAACATAAAAAAATTAAAGTGTCTTTTCTTTTAAAAATGTATATATACGTACACTAGCTGTCCGGCAAACGTTGTTTTGCCATATAAATTTGCTCTAGGAAACATTTTTTTATTTCAAATATATTTGATAATCTTCACCGAACTGCAAAAGTCAACCTTGATATGAGCAATCAATGTCTGCGTTACTTATAATTTTAATAAATGATTATCCGCCATTTTCTGTACTTCAGTTTGATAGTTGGCTATAAGGAGAAATATCCCCTGTATTGTCCCCTCTGAGTACCACTTAATAAAATAAAACCTCAACCATATGTGTTCTACGGTACACAGATATATATTATCTAAAAATTTCATCAACGTCGGTACGTTATTTAGGTGAGGCATAAATTTCCCCTTGGGGCGGGTACCTTTACATTTAGGGGTATAAAAAATAGGTGTGAAAATTTACATTTGTTAATCTAAAGTTTTGTAATTTAATAATAAATAAAATTTAATCAAAATTAGTTTGTTGGTTGGGGATAGGGAAAAGTAGCCCTTGCACCGCCCCCTCTGAGTATTTAAAAAAAAACGTAAATCATATATGCTGATCTATCTAGATGATCTATCTAGCTTAAAATTTCAACGAAGTCAGTACGTTATTTAGGTGAGGCATAAATTTTCCCTTGGGGCGGGTCAGTTTAGCATTTACGGGTATGAAAAATAGATGTTAGCCGATTCTCAGACCTACCCGATATGCACACAAAATTTCATGAAAATCGGTCGAGTAACTTAGGAGGAGTTTGGCAACAAACACCGCGACATGAGAATTTTATATATTAGAAGATATATATAATTCATACATACATATATAAATTAAAAATAATAATAGAATTTTCTTATAAATAATTGAAAAATCATCAATTTATCATTCGAAAATTTGTCATTAATGAATATATACTTGTTTTTTTATATTTTTGGAATTACATTTTTTGGTTTAGTTAACCTTTTATTTCAAATAAATATAAAATCAATTGTTGAGCTTAAATAAATAATAATAAAATATATTTCTAACTACACTTTTATTACGATATTAAATAGGGCGCTATATATTCGATGTAGATTAATGTATTTTCCTTCGCGCAACTACAAATTAAATATGCTTTGCCCTACACTAGCTTACATAGTCGTATCGGAGCACTGTATTCTTTAATACACAAAAATATTTGAACTAACAACATTATTCTCTAAGTTTTAAAATTTAAAAAACGAAAACAGCTCACAATGAATAAGAAACACAAACACATAAATTGTATTGTATGTGAATATTGTTGTTAGCATGATACCGTTTCTGTACTTAAGCAAAAAAAAAAAAATACACGAAGTAAAAAATTTGTTGTGGCTATCGTCTTATACACTGTGATGTGTGTGCAAAAATTTTGTTGTTATTTCTTTCTTTTTTCAAATAAAATTAAACTCACTCTAAATTCAATTCTTATGTTAACAAATGAAATTTTAAGGGAAGGTTGTGATTTATATTTCTTAATGACAAAGTCCCTCAATCAAGACAAACTTTTTCTGTATTACGGCAAAAAGGTGGCAACAATAACAACCCTTCCGTAGCCGAATTGAATAACATTTTGGCAAAATTAATGGTAACTAAAATAATTCAGTCAAGTTCGTCCAGCAATTGTCTGCATTTACAAGACGAGATAACGCAAGTTGATGCAAACTTTGAAGCAGATTTATATATTGAACATAGAGAACCAAGTTACAATAAAATTGATGACGTTGATTTCGACAGCAATATATATGCAGATTATTTTTTGGAAGATGTTATCCATAATTCTGCAGCTATAAATTTCGAACTTGTGTCGATGAGATACTTTGTTGGATACATAGCATTTAAAGTCACTCCAAAATTACAGTGCGAAAAGTGTAGTGCGGAATTGAGAAAAATGATGAAGTTCTAACAGCCCCAAGCGAGCTTTTCATATATTATAAAAATTATCAATCGCTAACAGATTTTGGAAATTTAGCTGCCCCATCAGATAAACTAATGGATGCAAGCGAAAAACACATCTTAATGTTTCATAATGTCTGAACCGCAAAAAATTGGTATAAAATCTTTTATTATTGAGTAATGTAAACGAATGACCCCAGAGTAGTTTGCCGACACTTGTTCTCAACACAGAATAGAGGTATTGGATTTTCTATTATTGGTACTCCTTCGAAAACATTGAATTTAGATATTTTATCCAATAAATAATCTTTAAAAAGAGTGGCTTTATTAGCCTTTTTATGGGGATGAAAATCCACAAAATATACAAGTTAACGGGATAATAATGTGAACTTCTTGGAGTCTTTAATTATTGTTTCAGAAACAGATTCAAGCCTACATAGTAGGAAAATTATAATATATATATATATATATATATATATCTGTGGCAATTTAGAAGAGTAGCTTAAGTCGACATAAGAGAGAATTGAGTTAAGGCGTTTGGGGCATTACAGAAGCAAAGGCGCTTAAATGTGTTTAGTCCGTTTTGAAAAATTCTATTTTTTATCAATGTTATGTACGTTTACTTTTTAGCCTAAATTTTTTAAATCAATAATGCATTTAACAAAACGACTTATGTACACATAGGTTTGTTTACATATTCAGATTTTCGATTTATCATATAACTTATATTTACATTAGTTTTTTTAATAAAATGTGATTCTTGTATACAGTTATCTTAAGTGAATGTAAGTTCTTGAATAAATCCTCTTATGTTTACTTAAAACTACACAATACGTACTTTTTATTTTAACAGAAGCGCTTAAGTTACTTAAGGACCTGTCCAACGCAGATTTCAGTTTCGAAAAAGCGCTTAAGTAGAAAAGGCGTAAAATCTTCTAAAATCAACCATATTTTTTTAAAATATTCATCCTTCTTCTCTAATGAACATGGTACCAATATATTAACTCATAAATTATTCGCAAAAAACATACAGAATAAAAATTACCCAAAATTGATGATATCTCAAAACTTCAATTTTCGACTTAAGCTACTCTTCCATATTGCCACAGATATATATATATATATCATATATATATATCATAGAACACAGAATACTTTTATTGTTTACTGTAATTTATTTTGTTTTAAAACTTTTTTATAATTATTGTTTCATTGAAAATTTGTATATTGATATTTCAAAATTTTTTAAAAAATATATTCATTGTTATATTGACTAGACTCAAGATCGCATTCTATTTAATTTCATAAATTCATTTTAATATAAAATATAATAAACCAAAATATAAATAATATCGACGAAAAAGATAAAAAAACAATTGTTTAAGTTGGAGAAAAATATCAAGAGGATAGTTGAGAAATAAATTAACTTACATACTTTTTGATGCTTTGAAGTATAAAATAAGAAATAATTTTAATCTTGATTATTATTTATTTATTATTTATTTTTAACATAAAAAAAATTTTAGTGTCTTTTGTTTTGAAAATGTATATAAATTAAAAATAAAAATAGAAGTTTCTTATAATTGAAAAATCATCAATTTATCATTCGAAAATTTGTCATTAATGAATATACATATGTATATGTACTTATTTTTTTTTAATATTTTTGGAATTACATTCTTTGGTTTAGTTAACCTTTTATTTCAAATAAATATAAAATTAATTGTTGAGCTTAAATAAATAATAATAAAAAAATATATATCTAACTACACTCTTATTACGATATTAAATAGGGCGCCATATATTCGATGAAGATTAATGTATTTTCCTTCGCGCAACTACAAATTAAATATGCTTTGCCCTACACTAGCATTTATAGTCGTATCGGAGCACTGTATTCTTTATTACACAAAAATATTTGAACCAACAACATTATTCTCTAAGTTTTAAAATTTAAAAACGAAAACAGCTCACAATGAATAAGACACACAAACACATAAATTGTATTGTATGTGAATTAAAGGTCTGCATGAATGTTTTGCTTTTCTGCCAGTTTAGAATGATTCGAGAAGTGTACTCTAATTGAGAGTATATTCAAGCATAGAAACAAATATTCATTCTATTCGTTTTGCAGCCAACGAACAGCCTCAAAAAACGAATAGAATTGAATAGAATAAATCTAAATTTACAGCCTGTTTCTAGAACACGAATGGTTTTTGACATTCGTCTTTTTATATGTGAAACAACAACAAAAACACGCAAATTTGTTAGTGTTTCCCATATAAAAAGACGAATGTCAAACACCATTCGTGTTCTAGAAACAGGCTGTTACTCTCATAATTCTAAATTATTATAGAGACATTCGAATGTCTTGGAATGTTTTGAATGTTTTGAATTTCCTTTGTGAATGAAAGCATGTATTGAAGTAAACGCGATAGTTTGCAATACAAACAAGCGAATGAAAACAAAGAAATTGAAATCTAGCAAGAAGAATAGAGTGTGTATATTAAAGCATTTAAAGGCAAAAAAAAAATTAATCACTTTTTGAATATGTAATTTATTTATAATTTTTTTTTTAAAGTTTTTGTAAATATCTATGTATGTATTCTTAAAAATTAAGCCAAAAATATAAAAAAATAAAGAAAAATAACATGAAAAATTATTCAGTTCATTACTTTTATTATTCAGTTCTTTAGTACTTATAATACCAAGGGGTCAATTCTGGTTCTGTGAAACAGTGAAACGAAAAGTTTTTTATCATTTTCGTTTTCATGAGCACTTTTCGCATTATCATATCACAATTACACTATTTGCGATTCTGGTGCATGTTATGAAAAAATTGTTTCATTCCAACCGTAGTCGTGAAACTTTTGCTTGTATGTTATTGAAATTTTATGTCAAAGCAAGAGTACGAAGCCAACCGATTTAAGGAAGCGTCTTACCCGCCATATAGTTTTTTTAACTGCTTCAAATTTTACTGATACTGTTTTTAGATATTAATAAAATAATAATAATGTAACAAATAAATATGTATTTCATTGACACCACTTTCAGTTTTACACATTCGCAAGTACATGCGTTTATGTATATCACTTTCAAACCGAAAAATAAATTAAATCAACACCGACTTGTAATGTGGACTTTTTTGCCTGCACTAATTTATCAGCGTACATGAAATGATGGTAAATTAAGGGACTATTTTTATGTACCTAAAAGTATAGTATATAGATGCTATTCGCTCGTGGTACTCAAAGTATTTACCTAAACGTATAAGTATATGTATATACAAGAAAAATTTAAATGACTTTGTGTTGCATAAACATATACAACAGGGCGTCCGCCGGGAAGGTATACGACTTTGTTTTGCTGCCATTTTGGTAAAGATTAGTCTTGAAAGTTCATTTTTGGCAATCGTGAAGTAGAGACGTGGCAAATTTATTATGGAGAAATATGAACTGGCGGACACCCTCTACATATGTATGTACCTACTTAAGTTCGTTTTGAAACAATTTTTTTTTCTTTTTTTTTGAAAAAGTTTGTAGGTATGTATGCCAATCTTTTTCAATATGAAATATGTATGTATGTATGTACATATGTTTATTTTAACAACCGCAATTGCATACATAGCATTTGTATATTTGTTTATCTAATTGTTACCATAAATATAAATTGATAAGATATGTTTTGTACTGTTTTTTCTGTTAAAAAAATTAATCAGATTTTTGCTGGATACAAAATTTATATTAAAAATAATTGCAACTATCGCCGGTTTCGCCACTACCGCCGTCAACTATATTTATTTGGCTCTGTGTTCTAGTACAAACAAAACACCAATGTGACGCCATATTTGTTTTGGTTTTTGATATAAATATACGATTATTAAATACTATATTAAAATAAAAATATGATGGGTGCAATTATTTTATTCGATTTTATTAAATATTCTTTTTTATTTTTGCTAGCACGCTTTCCTTTTGTAGGTTTTTTCATGGTTTTAAATCTCTATGTTATTTTTTCACATAAACATTTTCTGTGCAAACTTGTTACACATATGAAACAATTTTGACAGTTAATTTTATAGTTACACAAAACACGAATCAGCACTCTTGTGAAACTGTGAAAATATTTTGTTTCATTCCACTTGTTGTTACATGAAAAAATGATGTGTATCTTTTAAGTTTTGCACAAAACAAGAATCAAAAACGCTGTGTAACAGTGAAAAAACTTTACATTTCACCGTTTCACAGAACAAGAATTGACCCCCAGTACAAGAAATTCTTTTCTATCATATTACAAACAAGACATTCTATTCACTCTATTCATTCCATTCTAACTCTTATGTTTCATGTCTCTCATGTCTCCATACTCTCTTGTCTCTATTCTCTCATTATTTACATTCTAACGACAACAACCACTTTTTATGTTTGTTTTATTCGTTTCGCTTTTACGAATTAGAGTTGGAAGTGTGTTTGAAATTTTTAGAATGTCTTGAATATCGTTTCAAACATACCCGTGCAGACCTTTAATGTGAATATTATTGTTAGCATGAAACCGTTTCTGTACTTAAGCAAAAAAAAAAGACACGAAGTAAAAATTTTGTTGTGGCTATCGTCTTATATATACACTGTGATGTTGTGTGTGCAAAGTAAGAGAGTAAACGAATTCTCTTTGCTGAGTAAGAGAGTAACAATTCTTTTTGCGGGTTCCAACATTACGACCCGCCATAAGAAATTTTACTTGTACGTGATGCACATTCTATATGATTTATATTCTTTGGAACTACTTTAGGCTTAATGTACAAAATATAAAATACATAACAGTGATAGATTTTTAAATAAAATGTTTTTCAAAGTTCTGGCAACATTGGGCCATAGTCATAGTCAATAAAAAAGCATACTTTAGGGGTTATAAAGTCGACTTTTCTTTAAAGTACACTTTTTGTTAACCATAGACAAATTAAAATATATTTTAAATGTAAAAGAATATTTTAAAGTTAAAACATGCTGATGTTGTTTTTAAAATATTTAACATCCAACTTAAAATTCAAAAACTAAAATTATAAATCAAAAATTTTTAAAAAATTAAATAATTTTGTGGTGTGTATAATGTGAAATAAAAATGTGCTCAACTGTTGGAATTATAAGGTACTTTGCTATTTTGGAGAATTTGCGAATTTGCCTTTTTAGCTAGATGATAGTGAATTTTTGCCAGGTATAGATTTGATAAGGAAACAACACGTTTCTTACTAAGTTTAGTGGATGACGAACAACGTACAAATAGCTTATCCATTTCCATAAAAGCCTCTAAGTTTTAACAACATTGCGGTTTTTGTGAAGAAATGCCCATCAAAGCGACATTAGTAAGTAAAACGGCTATCGGCTTATTTGATGACATCAAACTTTTTTTTAGAAAACAAAATATTTCGATTTAACTTTAAAACGCGATAAAAAACACCAACGAAAAAATATAATCGACTGCATCTAATAAGGCATTGTACTTTAAAGTAGTTTTTTTTAGCTGATCTCCATGATCCCACCTATTGGAAAGTAGCAGATAACAGATACTAAAACCTATTTAGCGAAGGCACTCACCACAAAATCAACATGCAACGATGAGGCAATTTTGTTTGATCATTCAAGGGTAAATGTATAACACTGGCCTTTGAATTATTAATTCACAGCAATCTGTCTTATTCCTAAGGCGATTAATATTAATATAATTAACCCTCTAGTGCCCAAAACCGCCTGCAGACTGGTTAAGTTCAATGCTCATTTACTCCCTTTCCAAATGCTGTTTTGCTTTCTTTTTGTACTTTATCTAATTCGCGGAAGTCCAAAAATAGGTCTTCTTTTATTTGCAATATATGCTGATGCTTTGGTCAACTAAAATTTTCATTTGAAGTTGAAAAATTGTGAAATGCAGACTAAATAATAATTTTTCAAATAATGTGAATTTAAAAAAATCAAAAAAAACATTAAAAGTGGTAAGAGGTTAAAAACAAAATTATTGGTGTGTTGCTAATTGTGTAAAAAAAGAAAAAATAATAAAAAAAATTTAAAAAAATGTTTCCCAAGCTTTTTATTGATCTCGCAAGTTAGCCCGTCTGGAGGCGGTTTTAGGACAATTCAAAAAAAATGTATATCTCTAAGGTGAACTTTGAAGTGGAATATAATAGTCATGGAGCTCCGACAAATGCACAAAGTATCATCGCTCTCTGATGAAATTGGGAAAATTTTGGATTTGATGACTTTCGATAACAACTCTGACAAAGAAGAAGAAGAAGATGATGACTTGGGTGATGATGCTTGCGAGACCAAGTGCAAGGCGATAAATAGAGTGGTTAATATGTCAGATTCAATGCTAATATTATAGATTTGTGTTACTCTAAGCGAAAGTCCCGCGTCATTGACAAAATTTTTAACTCCTATTTCGATGGAGTTCAATACTTCCCTTCGTTTTGAGAAAATACGAAGTGATTTGCATTTAATGACAATACTAAACAACCCGCCAAGAATGCAGCAGATCATGATCCTTTGTATAAAATACAACCAATTGTAAATCATTTTAATGAAAAGTTTTAATCCGTTTCAACGACTCAACATTTATGTGTGGATGAACAAAGATGAAGACTTTTCTTCGACAATATTTGCCAGATAATTCACACAAATGGGGAATAATAGCCATACGGGTGGTGTTGATCTAATGGATGGTCTTATTGGTCGTTATTTGCTTGACTTAGCTATGGTAAACGCCTTAATTTTTTTCAACAGAATCAACAAGCCTAATACTAATGATAGGCAATACCAGCTGCCAAACATCCGAGCAAAAATTGCCTCCGTACTTTGCTTGCAGAATCCTTCGTTGCCAAAGGCCCCAGGGCACCCACGTCAAGATATAAAAAAAACTGTACTGTTAAAATATCCCTTCTACCGCCTGCAGATGTTTGTTATGATAGAGTCGGACATTTTCCGCAGTTTTTATCACGCGCTTGTAAAAAAAGACTTGTAAATTTGCTGGTTGTAATTACGAAACTCAAATTGTATGTCGAAAGTGTAATTTAAACTTGTCTTTTTAATCACAAACATTCAGTTAGTTAGTTAGTTAGTTAACTTTATTGAGAGTTATTTTTTTCCTTTTTTTTTAATTTTATAAGATTTTCATACATTAAATATTATTAGAAAACTTAAAACTATATTGTATTACTTTAATTACATCAGTTATTATTTGTTTATGCTACTGGCTTATCTTTATACTAGAAAACTATTTAACAAAAAAATGACTAATAACAATGAAAAACAATGCTTGCTGTCGGCATTTCACCTATTTAGTAGAGTAATATCTACTTCAAAGAAAAAAAAAAACTTAAATCTAACAAACAATTTAAAAATAAAACTTATTACTAATTTTTCTTAAACTAAAACTTAAAAGGTGTAAAGAAAATAAAAGAAAAAAAAAAAAAAAAGATTAAAAATCACCCCCTGTGAACACCAGGGGTTGTATGTGAATAAAAGTTCTGATCAGGAAAACTATTGTATTGTTCCTGCAGAATTCCAATTGGAGAAAGATAGTTAGTGTTTGACCTACTTAATTCTTGTTCTTTAGACAAAATATTTTGCATTACATTACCGTCAAATAAGGACAGTCTCTCTACAAAACGTCTCATCAGATCGAGAGATTGGTCTTATGCTAACCTTATATAAAAGCAATTTAGTTCGAATTGGTAAAAACTTATTATTAAATAGTTTAGAAAAGGCGCCCTTAACCCGACTTGCTTTCTCTAAATTGTAAACTACATGTTTGTTAAATTTGAATAGTTTATTAAAGTTCACTCCAAGATATTTAATGCTATCCTTAAATATGATTTCCGAACCATTTAAAATTAATTTTAAGTTTTTGCTTTCCGGAACAACAGTATATTTGCACTTTCCGGAAGCATTTCGTAAACATATTGCATTGCTTTTAGAAGCATTTATTTTTATTCCCCAGTTAGAATAATATTCATCAACATATTTAAGGTGCATTGAAACACGCTGGAGTGCAATTAGAGGAGATTCATCATTAGCATAAATAAGTGAGTCATCAGCATAAAGTATACCCTTCGAATTATTAAATACATGGGGAAAATCGTGTACAAGTGAGGTGCCAATACAGAGCCCTGTGGACACCACAAGAAACCTTACCAAAAGAAGATCGCAAATTATTATTCTGGACACAGAATTTTCTGCCATCGAAAAAACTTTGAAACAGTTTGATAATTTCTACATCAAAGCCAATTCCAATCATTTTAAACAGTATTCCATTATGATAGGCCCTATCAAATGCTTTTTCAACGTCAAGAGATACCGCGACAGTGCACTGACCCTTTCTTAAGTTTTCAACCACATCAGAGTGAAAATTCAGAAGAGCATGCACAGTAGAGCTACCTTTTTTAAAACCAAATTGATTTTGGGGAATGTATATTCCGTTTATGCTTATATCCATTTTGTCACGAATTATCTTTTCGAATAACTTTCCTACGTTAGAAAGTAAGGAAATAGGTCGAAAGCTATTGATGTCATCATTACCCTTTTGTTTTGGAATTGGAATAATTTTTGCCACTTTCCATGCAAGAGGAAAATAGCAATTATTCAGGCAATTATTCATCAATATTGTCAGATACTGAAAAGCTTTACCAGGTAATTTTCGTATTAAATAATTTGAAATATTATCCAAACCACAAGACTTTTTATTATTTATTAGCTTTGAAATTTCTAAAAGGTTATCCAAACATGTGAACTTAATGTTACGCTGATTATTCAATGACGTCACATCAGAATTGAAAATAACATGGTTTGAAGCCTGGGATATCTTTTCGTTAATAGTCGCATTTATAAGTATTTCTGAAATATTTCTATTAATAGGAAAATTCTGATAAACAGCGGCAAAATGTTCCTTTAAAACATCTAATTTCTGATTTAAATTTGTAATTTTTACACCATCTACAGATATATCCTTAATGCCTGATCGCTTTGTGTTCCCAATAATCTTAAAAATCTCTTTGTATGCAGTCGGACCAGGTTTAACTTCCCTTAACTTCTTATTAAAAATATTTGCCTGTTCTTTTTCAATCTGTTCACTTATTATAATTTTAATCAAACTAATTTGCTTCGAAATAAGCAAATATTCAGGATGCCTCCTATTAAGAGTCCTTATATATATTCTCTTCAAATCTCTTTGCCAATTGTATTTGATCCTCAGTAGTTTCTTAACATTATCAGAAATAATGTATTTTTGTTTCCTCCCTACAAACTTCGCGGAATGAACCTCCGTTAAAAAATTAAGAGTTGCATTAAATTCCTCAATAAAAGAATCGATCTCCTCGTTAGACAAATTTCTATTTTCGGGGGGAAAGTGGTAGTACTTACATCAATTTTAAATGCGCTCCAATTAGTATTTTTAAAAGAAACGTAATTTTCTGGAATTTTAAAAACAAAATTAAAATCATGCAAAGTTATATGAAGTCCTAATGGGAGATGATCTGAAAAGGTTGGAAGTGTGGATGTTCTGAAATTTTGTTGAGAGTTATCAATGATGTTACTGCTTACTATGAAATGATCCAAATAAGAAGATCCTCCTGGATAGGTAGGATCTGAATCACATATTCTAGATATTGAAATTGATTCATCTTAAAGCCAATTTGAAAGAACAATACCATTAAAATTGCTTTCAGTATCACCCCAAGAAGTGTGTTTTGCGTTCAAATCACCACCTAATATGAGTCCATCGTAGCTGTTTGAAAAATTTAAAACTGAAGAGAGACCCCCATATATGATATTGCGATTACTATTACTCCGAAAGTAAATTGAACCACAGAGAATTTTTTTAACACTACCATTTATAGAAACATCCAGTTCAATAAATAAATTGGGAAAGTTAAGATTCGAAATAAATACTCTGGAAAATGAGATGGAGTTCCTAAGAGCTATACCCACTCCTAAAGGACTATCGTCTCTTATAACTACAAAATTATCCAAATATACAAAAAGCAATATCAGTATTAAACTGATTCAATAAACTACTAAGTTCAATCCTCCTTCCTATATGGACAAGAGAACCAACATTAAAAGTCAATAAATTCATTGAATTATGGGCCATAGACATCTTGAATATCTTTAACTAAACTCAAGCACTCTTTTCTGGCCTGATCTCTTGACATCGTTTTATAATTCCTCATAAAATTTGCAATTTTATTCTCTAACGTTAAGTGCGCCGAAGCACATAAAGCCTTTGCGATCTTCATAAATTCCTGAATCAAGGGAGGCTTTTCGGGTTTGTTCTGCGAAGAAATATTACCAAGAACATTAAATAAACTGGCAAACGATTTATCCGCCGAAATAGGCCTAGACGGACTAAGTGCCAAATTAACGTTGGTTTCAGCAGCCATTTTCCTAATCTTTGCCTCTTGATTTGATTTTTTTCTAAAGGAAACATATTTTTTGTAAGTGGAGCAACCCCTGTAGTTAGAGGTATGCCCAGTCTCATTGCAATTGACAAAAAAAGGCAATTGATTATTTTCTAAGACAAGTGTACATTCACCAGTGGCGTGCTTTTCCTTACATTTGACACAAGAAAATGGACGAGTACAATTTCTTGAATAATGGCCCCATTTTTGACATCTCCAGCATTGTGGAAGTTTAGTAGTAGCCTTTGGTCGTTCCCATGAAATCAACTTTATACCGACTAACTCCTTTACACTTCGATTCGGTTTAAGGGTAACCAAGAACAATCCGGTATCAGTGCCATGTTTTCTTGAATATTCAGTCGAAAACTTAGAAACAGACTCAACTGTTTCAGGTACAATTTTGTTAATTTCAGATTCAATAACATTAACATCAGACTTATAATAGAGACCTCTGCAAACTATTTTCTGTCGTTTAAGTTCCTTGGGAGTATAAGTATATGATGGAATTTCTTTTTCCCTTAATAGCTCCAGCATTTCAGAATGAGCAGAGAAGTCCTTAAAATATAATTTACTCTTATACTTCGAAGAATTCTTAATTTTAAATTCAACATTTTTAGAATCTAGTTGGTCAATAGGAGACTGTACATTAACTTTCTCTAGAAATATAGGTGGGCAAAATGAACTCTTAATTCCAGTTTTAGAATTGTTACTAAATTTGGAATGTTCACGATCTAAATTAGTGACAGTTGGCGCTACAGATTCTACATTTAAGTCTCCTAGAAGGGAATACTTATTTGTTCTATTTACGTTATCAGCTAAATTATTGAATTTTTTAAATTTACAACTAGATAAATTAATATTAACATCACCTTGATATTTTCTCCTTTTAATAGTTTGGAACTCGTCTTCCAAAGAAGAAATTGAACACGAATCATGTTCCATAACGGGTATATAAGTCGGGATTTGCACGTTTTCTAAAATCTTTACATTGCCGCCGGATTCATATTTAGACTGAATAGGTTCCATTGTAGATTTGTTGTCAAAAACAGCATCAAAAATATCCTTACCAAGCTGGGAATTCTTAACAGGAGCGTCAATTTCTTTAGGCTTACTTGAAATTTGTCCTTTATGTTGAGAACTGGGCAGATTTTCATTAGTTAAGGCAAAACTGTTTTTAGAAGTTGATGGTGTTTCTTTTCTTTTCAAGATTTGTATTTCTGTTTTCCTTTCTTCTGCAATTTCTGATTTTTGTTTAGAGTTATTAGGAGGTCGTCCTCCATAATGAAATAGCAATGGACCTTTATCCATTATATTCCCACAATCAAACGCCCATGTGCTGGAAATCGCAAATCGCATGAAATAGGCGAACTCGATATGAAATCGCAAAAGAGGTGTGCTAGTGTTCACAATCGCCAGAAATTAGGCGTTTTCAAATCACAAACTTTTACGCATGTGATCTATAAGTGAAATTGCATATTTTCTTAAAAATTTGCATATAATTTAACATAAAAGCAGACATGAATAAAATCTAATATGTTTTTTATAAATACAAAGTAAAAAAGTAATATTTTACAATTAATTTTAATAAAAAATGTAAAATCAAAAGTATATTCTTTTTCATTGCTTTTCGTTTTTGAATTTGCTTTCTTTTTGTTTTCCTTAAAACTAGCGATTTCGTCTTGCACATATGTTTTTTATTTATCTTCTAAAGTTCGTGTTACCAGATATTTAAAAGTGTAAAATTGTATTTAATTTGATTATTTACATCAGTTTTATTCTATCAAATTGTAATAAAAATAATTAATAATAAAAAACAAAAAATATTTTTCGCCTTATTGGCAAAATACATTCAATATAATTTGAAATGTATGCTTTTGGGGATAAGCATGTCTCCATGATATGGGATATGATTCGCATTTAGTCTATAACTATTTTAACATAAGTATGTATAGTTTTTGAATAACACCTTTGGGAAAAAGTCTCCTGACGAGTCTCTTAAGCAGAGACGAAATGGCCATGGAGACATGCTTATCCCCAAAAGCATACATTTCAAATTATATAATTAATAATATTTATCATTAATGACTGTATTTCATTTCAATTTAAATATTTAATAAATTGTTAAAAATACTTACTGCATTATAATGAAAAATTCGTATATAAAGTACGGCAACACTATAAAATGTCATTAAAGTGGCAGAAATATTTGCGTTAAAGTATTTTAACAGCCAGGCCCACGATATGGAATCGTATAGTTTTAAGCGACAAACAGCTGATTTGCGGCACACTAATTTTTGTGTCGCCAAAAATAAATGCGATTAGTAACACAACATTTTTTTACACACATATACATAAATAAACAAAATCAGAATAAGTTTGTTTACTACATTTCTGTCAAGTTAGACTAGCACACGGTTGCATTTTTTACTGTGCAATTTAAGCATTTCAGCGCTTTTTTCGTGTATATTCGCGATTATTTTTTGATATGTTGATACGGCAGCTGTGTTGTTTATTTGCATTACGTTGGTAACGTAAAGCAAAGCGAACGATAAAGTGACAATTAGTGGGCCGCAGTTTAGATTCACAGTGAGTGACTGAGTTTCTTTCGTTTAAGTTTTCTTTCGATATCGTGGGCCTGGCTGTAAATTAAAAAGAAAAAAATCTGAAAATGTAAGTACTAAATGTGTACAAATGTACATATAATAAAACTTCATTAAAAAATATATTATTTCTTTATTCTTTTTAATTGCAAAAATAATAAAGGGCGCCACAAAAATCCAACGAACAGTGCAAGATCTTTCTCACCTTTATGGAAGGCCACACCGACCTTGCAAAAGGTTTTGTAAAAGGGGATAAGGCCAAGCAGGACAAATTGTGGGACGATTTAACGCGACAGTTGAATGCCTGTGGACCACCTATTAAGGACGTAACTGCATGGAAAAAGGTTTGTACAATATTGATAATTTGTACATATTGATAGTTTTTAACTCATGTGCATATATATGCTTATAGACTTGGTGCGAGTGGAGACTAGCGGAAAATAAATCTCTGCTTAGCAAAACAGGCGGAGGTGAATATCAAGAACATTTTTTGTCACAAGTGGAGGAAAGACTAGCCGTAATATGTAACATTTTCCATGCTGTTGAGGGTATACCAAATGCTAAATCTTTTGGCCACATGCAACAACAAAAAGATGTCGATTCAATCAAAGAAATAGAAGAACAGTCAGAAAGTCAAAGTCAAGACTTTACTGAAATGCTATCAAATTCTTCAAAACAATCAAGTGCAAATGCTACACCTCTGACACCTCCCAGGAAAAGAAAAAAACTTTGCCAAGATATAGAAGAGATTATGGGAAAAGAAGAACAGAATTTTAAATACATTGCTACAAAGCTTGAAGAACTTAATGAAGTTTTAAAAGAAAATACAAAAAATATGCGAAACTTAAACCGAAATCTGGACGATATCAGATTACTGAAGAAAAAAGAATTGGAGGAGACGAAGAGGCACAATTTAAGTATCGAAAAACTTACACAAAGTAAAATAGAGACAAAACTAGAATTTTTAAAAGTAGAAAAAATGAAAGTAGGTATTCTAGATTGATCTTAAGATCTCAGTACATACGTATTAACTTTAAAGGATTTTTTTATTTTACATTAATATGTAATTCAATGAATTTCATTCTTTGTTGTGTTTTTTTATGTGTACTTGAAGTACTTTGTTATGTTTTTTTATTGTTTTATATGAATAAAACAGCTTATATAAAAGTTCTTGCAATGTTGTCCCTTATTTCTATCGCTTCTCTATTAGTTTTTATTTCCTGGTCTTCTTGAAAATCTGCGTTTAGAATTGTAGTTGATTCTTCTTCTAAAGGTACGTTGAACTTCTTACAAATATTATGCAAAGCACAACATACGCTCGTTATTTTGACAACTTTCGTGGGAGTATACGGGAGACACATTTGAATACACCGAAATCGGCTTTTTAGGTTGCCTATAGTTCTTTCTACGATGTTTCTAGCAGAAGATTGAGCAGAATTAAATTTGTGCTGCATGGAGTCAGCCACTGGAGCTCTATATGGCACCAGTGTAAATGGATTTAAAGCATATGCGGAATCTGCTAGCAGCCAGGAATTTCGATTACCATTCTCATATGCTTCACCGTAATACTTATGTGCATCACTTAAACTCCATACGAACGCATCGTGACAAGAGCCAGGCTTGGACGCGTCCACAGCACGAATTTTCATTTCGTAGTCACAAATCTGCAATTAGAAATTTTTTTAGTCAATTTTGAATTTCTAATGACGATTTTTAATTTTACAATCATCACATTTAGGCTGTAGTATCCCTTTCTACAGTAATAAAGTTCTGAATTTGATGAAGGCTTTATAACTCTGATATGGGTGCCGTCCAAGCAACCGATCACGCCGGGAATTTTAAATTTATTATAAAAGTGTTGTTTGGATTCTCTAATCTCAGTGATACTCACACCCTTTGTTCAACTACGTTGACAACTTTCCAAAGTACCCTGCAAAAAGTTGTTCTATCCATTGTAATATTTAAATCGTTGGCAATTACTCCTTGAAATGAACCAACCGCTAAAAATCTACAAACACTGGCTAGTTGCAATATTTGGGGTATAGAACTTTTTTCTAAATGCGGAGAGGTTTCTTCAAAAACCATCATGAATGCTCTTTTGTTCAATCTATAATACTCTATAAAGCTATACTAAAAGTCATTAAAGTTTTATTTAAATTTATTGAGCTACTTACAATTGATCAGGGATATCCATTGGATTAGAATGATCTCTAAGAAAACGCTTTCTAATACGTTGTTTTCTTTCATATTGTTTTTTTAAAAAAATTAAACTTAACAATGATGCAGCTGGCATTTTTATTAATTTTATTTAATAATTTGTTTATATAATGTTTGTTTTTATTACTTTTGACACTTAAAACATATGTTTTCATTTTTCGAACATAACTTTGAAAAATAAATGAAACGCACGATTTCCAACACATGAAAAACTAAAATTGGCGATTTTGAAATCACAAGTGATTTGAAATCGCACGTTTTCCAGCACATGGGCGAAATATACAAAAAACAAATTATTTTATTATGTTTTTTTTTTTAATTAAAATTTTAAATTTTAAAACCAAAAAAAAAAAAAATTTTTTTTATGAGAAAAAATTTTATTTATTTTAAAATATTTTTCAAAGCACGTCCGATGACTTCAAGAGCTCACAAAAGAATTCTCTCACAAACATTCATTTTTTTAATTTTCTTATATTAATATAAAAAAATTAATTTAAAGGTTTACTTGCTATCCATTTTAGTTAAAATGTGTTCTTTTTCTGAAAAAATATAGTGCTATATGAAACAAAAAAAATGCTGTAAAATTTTTTGGATTCTTTTCCCAAACCCGCCTAGAGGCGGGCTAAGATTTTGGCGCTATAACTCCCGATCTGACAATAAAAAAAAATTTTGCTTAAATATCCTCCACTTTTACAACAAGTCAAACGCCGAAAAAATTTTATAATCCAGAAAAAAAGATTGGGCACTAGAGGGTTAATAATAATATACAGTGGTGGCCATATAATTAGAAACGACTTAGCAGCACACATTTTTCTTAATATATTTTTGAAATTAAGTTCACAATACCAAAACTAAATACTATAAATTGTAAAGTATTCAATCATCATTGAATTTATAATAAAAATATTTACAGCTGAGATAACATTTTTAAAAAAAATTAACTTTAAACGAAATATAGCACTTTTATGTTGGTCTTATAATTAGAAACGACCCAAATGTTTTAACCAAACTTAAAACTTTTTCCACAAAAGTAAACAAAAATTTACCTATCCTCTAATAGGATATTCTCTTACATATTTTATTTTTGAAAATATTGGTTTATATTTGTCTTGTTTGTAAATTTTGTATTAAATGCTGATGTGTTTATAGAGACATGTTTCCCTAGGTTTGCTGCATCATTTGGAACTCTAAGACTTTTTGTTTTTTGGACTGTTGTTCTTTTGATTCCTTTTTACAATTGCCTATAAGTTTTCAATTGGGTTTAGATAAAAATTTACGATGATAAGTACAAAATTTCAATATTTGTATACGAAATCCAGTATGTCAATAACTTAGAATTTTGATTTGAGTCGTTATCATGTTGAGAACGAGCATTTTCTCAAAAGAAATATTGTTCTATTACATATTTTAAATTGTTTTTATATTGATATTAATCAACTTTTTCCCTTTAGTCTTAGAATGGGTTCACACCACACCACGAAAGTGCATCCCAAGTTATAATAAACCACCACTGTTTTAACAAAGTACCTAAAGTCTTAAGGATTTTACTGAGGAACATCTTACGTAACATTTTTCGTCAGGTGAAAACAATATATTCTTAAATTCATTGCTTGTAAGAATTCTATTTCAGATAACATGCATCTTTGTTGAGCATTTTGCTTGCAAAGAGTCAGTGTTTTTTAATATTTTTTTGCCACATGCGGTTTTTTTTATACAATACATTTACGAAAGCCAAAATGCTTATAAACGCATTGTTATTGTCCGTGTAAATATTTCTTCTCTTATTTGTTGTCCAGTTTCACCCCAATTTTGTGTGAATTCAGAAATTGGTTACCTTTACTGATGCTGCAAATAATCTTATCTTCTACTTGAGGAGTTTTTCTAGCACTGGGCTTCCTGGCTGGGGTTACAAACTTCTTTTGTTTAATTTTAGAAGTGAACTGCACCAAACTTCACTTGTTTGGATTATGAAAACCTTTGTGCGATAGCCCACATTGACAGTAATTCCATTGGATACGCCTTGAATAAGCCCTCCCTTATTTATGGAGTGCATCACTTGTTTTTTCCAGTCTTGAAAACTAAAACGTATTAAGGTTATTTAAATACGATCTACTGAATTTTAAATTTAGGACTCATAATAAAAAAAAGTTAATTAATTAAAGAAAACCTGAACGTTTCTAATTACGTGGCCAGCTAAAAACCAAGTACTTAGAAATTAACCAAAATTTTTTTAAAGTGCAAGCTTTAAATTTAAAGTTTTTTTTCAGCGGCAATAATGTGGACTGTGGGCTGTTCGAATAGCGGTGCTTATAATTTTTAGTAATGGTTTTAAAAGAAGTTACACTTTGATTTCATTTTGATTAAACATCGTTTCTAATTATATGGCCACCACTGTACGTCCTTTCCAAAAATTACAATACAATGCACAGCATTTAGGAAGGGTTTACCCCTGAGTATTGGTCTCAAATAAAAAAAAAATATTTCTCTGGTAATTGCGTGATTTCCAAACGCAATAGGAGCCATCTTAAATGAAATTTCAATACAACTGAGTTTGGTTGTAAACCATAATAGGGGTATTAATAATAATAGGCTATTATACAAATAGGCAGTAGGTAATTTATTTTTGAATAATTATCTTTGGTAATAATTAGGGCAACCAAAAATATGCATTAGCATCTTTTTTTTCTGAATGTTACTGACAAAACAACCAAATTATTAATTCATTTTAGGAAAAACTACGACGTTTAACACCTATTTGTTACGGAATATTTTTGCATATTTTGTCATAAATGCATACTTTTGCATTTTTCAAATTGTTTCATATTTATATGGCATATTTTACAAATTTTTACAATGTTAGAAGAATTTACGTTTATTATTATCATGAAAAACCTTAAAACTAAAATTGGGAAAATTGGCGAAGCTCCTTTTTAAACTATTGTGCAACAGTAAATGTCAATTTGATAAAAACGTAAGCAAAAAACAAATTAAATACAAAGCATAAAAATTTTGCATACGTTTATGGGAATTAGCGTTTAAAAAAATTTTCAATAATGAACTCAATTATATATTACGTATTTTTGAACGTTGTGGCTATTGGAGAAAATTGCATGATATAAAAAATTAAATTAAAAGTTTATTTTATAAATTAATTAAATTTTCGTCAGAATATGCAGAAAATCAAGCAATCTTTGTCAAATAGACTAAATAATGTATTAGCGAATATCGAGATTTTAAAACTGATAGGAATATTCTGTTTTGTAAAGTTTGAAATTAGCCAGTGTCAGCAAAGAAAGTATTTACTATAAAACAACACCTCGAAAGTCAAAAACGTATTAAGCTCAACGCAAGAAATTATGTTAGGAAAGGTTTGCTTTCAAATTTGCATCAATTACTTTCATTGATGTCGAAAGAAGTTTCTCGATGTACAAGAGCGTTTTACGACAAAGCTTTATGTTTCAAAATTTGAGCGATATGATTGTTATTTATGGCAACAATAATTTAAATTAATTTTTTACTCTTTTATTTTGTCACTCTGAATTTTTTGACATTTTTTTTTTTATTTTTTTGTTAATTTTGGAATTGAAATAAATATATCGCTCATTTGCAAGAAGAGTGGCATAACTCAAAAAAAAAAAAAACGATTCTAAGATAAATGTATTCAAACATTTTAATTTAGCCAAACTGATAGGAAAATAAAATAAAATTTTTAGATATATTTTAAATTACAGTTCGCCTCATATTTCTGCATTAACAACACAAAGAAAACACATTTTTTGAGTTATGTCGCAAATGAGCGATATGTAAATACAAAGAAAATTTATTTTATCTGGTTGGTGGCTAATTGTTACTCTTCATATTTTCAAATTTTTGACAAAAATATACGATATTTTACATCAACATAATTATTTATTATGAGTTTTATAGATCATATTTTTAACGCTTAAAACTGCTTTTTCAATGCATATTTTTTAGAGCATATTTTTGGTTGCCCTAGTAATAATTAATTGCATGATTTTTTTTTTCTAAAATAGGCCACTGATAAAATTTATGCCCAGTTTTAAGGAAAAATATTAAAAAATACTTTATTATAAATATCTAAAACTACAATCTAATGCCAAAATATTTCAGCAGCGACCAAGTTACCCTAAAGTTTTTGTACATTTCTTTTCTTTTTCTTCAAAAAAATTTATAATGGAAATTTCCATCACAATGCAATTAAGGGTTAATTCCTATACATTATTTAAAAGTTATAAATTCAACAGCAAAGATTTACAGTAATGCCTAAAAGTTTTAGTAGCATTATTAATAACATCCAATATATTTCCTGTTGATTCAAGTAATATTCCAATGTTACAAAAAACATTTAACTGTTGCCAATTCAGACATGCAACAAGCTTGTTCAAAAAAAAAACAAGTTTATTGCTTTGTGTTCAATTATGCACTGACTGCTTATTTATTTAAAAAAAACTTATTATAGCTAAGAAGATGAAATTATGATTTACAAAAACAAATATAAAAGAAATCGAACGATTACTCCGTTACTTTTAAATGAAGTAAATAGAAAATTTAAGTATATAAAATATTTTTAAAGGCAAATTAACAAAAACAAAACATAGAATTCAATTACGTGGGTCAATTTAAAATTAATTAGTAAAATTTATTAAAATATAAAAATTGAAAATAAATCTATTCTGAACATTTCCGCCAGCCTTGAACGAAGTTCAACAGTCTTTAGGCAGAAGACACAATTTAGTTATTGGACGTTTGAAGATCGAGTTACTAGTTTTAATGGTAGCAACTCTCACAAGACCATCAGTTCCAGCATGGGTCTCAATAACACGACCAATCTTCCAGCAAGATGGTGGTAGGTTTTCCTCACGTAGCAAGACGATGTCATCAATTTTTAGATTTTCATTCTCAGTTAACCATTTTGACCTAGGTTGCAGTGAAAGCAAATAGTCAGTTGACCATCGAGACCAAAAATACTGGGTTAGCTGTTGAACCAGTCTCCACTTGGATAATGTTGAACTTTTAAGATGAGTAACATCCGCCTCGGGTAATGCGTTTAAGGGTCGACCAACTAAAAAGTGTCCAGGTGTAAGATATGGAATGTCATCAGCGTCAGATTGAACTAACGGCCTAGAATTTAAAATGGCCTCGATTCTACTCAGTAACGTTGACAGTTCTTCAAAATTAAGCGTAGCTTGACCAACAGTTCTACGTAAATGATACTTCATGGATTTAACGGTAGATTCCCATACTCCACCAAAATGTGGCGCACTTGGCGGAATAAAGTGCCACTGAATACCTTTAGAAGACAAAAAATTCGAAATTTTATTATTTAAGTTAAAAGATTGTACCATATTATGGATTTGATTCAGCTTCTTTGCAGCGCCTTGGAAATTTGTTCCATTATCGCTATGTATATGCGCACACAGACCACGCCTAGCGACAAATCGATCCAGAGCAGCCAAAAAGGCATCAGTGCTCAAATCTGACACTAGTTCCAAGTGTACAGCTTTGGTGACTAGACAAATAAAAACTGCTACATACGCTTTGACTATAGGGGCCTTGCGTCCATTATGTTGTTTGTATAAAATAGGACCAGCGTAGTCGCATCCGACTTCATAAAAAGGATAAGAAGCTGTAACACGAAATTTTGGAAGAGTACCCATAAGCTGCTGTTGAGTACGTGCACTGTATCGTATACAAACTCCACACTGCTGCGTTACAGACTTAACAATTTCACGAACACCAATTATCCAATATTTTTGACGTAAAGTAGCGACCAAAAGGGTTATTCCAGCATGAAGATTTTTTAAGTGTAAATCATGTATAATTTTGCGGACAATAGGACAGTCTTTATGCAAAATTATTTGATGCTTGCTGTCGTACGACAGATCAGATTTTGATAGCCTCCCACCAACACGTAATATATCGTTCGAATCCAGAAATGGCGACAGTTTTCTCAATTTTTTGTTTGTAACTGTAGCTCGACCCATTTTAAGAGATTTTATAAACTCAGAGAAATCAATATTTTGATGGTATTTGAAAATTTCAATTTCAGCTGCCTTAAGCTCTTCACAGCTAAGTGGTGAATTGTCTCTTTGCTTGGTCTGCAAAATATTTATGAATCGTAGACAGTAAGCAAGTACTCTAATCAATTTTGGCCAACAAGAGATGTTTTCAGTTAATTTTTTAAATATATTTGGATTGGTGTCTAAATTTGATATTAAAGCAACTTGTTGATTTGGTCGAATTTCCTCCCTTGTAACATATTGATTACCCTTTGATTGTGGCCAATGAATTTCTTCTTGAATAAGCCAAGAGGGACCTTTAAACCACATCCCATTATTTATAAGAGCACTCGATTTAACACCTCTGCTTGCCATATCAGCCGGATTCTCTTTGCTAGGTACATACCGCCAGTTTTTAGCTGGAAGGTGCTCCAATATATGAGATGAACGATGACTAATAAACGTTTTCCATTTGGATGGATGTGAAGAGAGCCAGGCTAGAACGGTTTTACTATCCGACCAACATACTGCTTCGTTTAATTTTATATCAATGACCGATGCTAAATACTCAAACAGCTGACATAACAAATATGCCGCACACAATTCCAGCCTTGGGATTGATAGTGATGCAATGGGGGCCACTTTAGTTTTCGACAAAATTATATTCGTAGACACTTGTCCGTCTGCTGATACTCTACGGCAATAAATTACTGCTGCGTACGCTAAGCTCGACGCGTCACAAAATCCATGAAAGCTTACGTCCTTTTCTGTGGAAAAAATCAATCTTGGTATGTTAATATTATTAAGTAAATGAAATTCTGAAAATAGTAGCTTGACTTCATCTAAGATATTTTTAGGTAAAACATCATCCCATTCAATTTTAGATAACCAAAGTTGTTGGATTATTATTTTCACTGCTATAATTGCAGGAGATATCCAGCCAAGGGGATCAAATATTTTCGATATCTCAGAGAGCAGATGTCTCTTGGTGTCTAAATGATATTCACTTGTTTTAACCTTATACGAAAAGGAGTCATTCGTAGGGTTCCATATGATACCTAGTAGGCACACTGTTAATTCGCTAGGAATGTCCACGATGCTTTCAATTTTGTCACAGTCTGGTATTTGTAAAAGAATTCTGTTATCAGTTGCTGCCCATTTTCTTAATTTAAAACCGCCAGCCGTAAGCAAGTTGTTTAACTGTTCTGCTAGCTCTTTAGCTTCTTCTAATGTATTGGAGCCTGCCATGCAATCGTCGACATAAAATGAACTTTTAACAGCTTCACTAGCCAATGGGTAATTGTTTCTTTCATCATCACTTAGCTGCAGAAGTGTGCGTATTGATAAGTATGGTGCAGGTCGGGTGCCATAAGTCACGGTAGTAAGTTGATAATGTTGTATTTCATCACTTTGTGACTTCCTCCATAAGATCCGCTGGAAGTCCTGGTCACACTCTTGCACTTTGATCATCCTAAACATCTGTTTGATATCGGCTGAAAAACAATACTTCTTACAACGGTATCTTAAAATTACACCCAGTAAGTCTTGCTGCAATGTTGGACCTTTAAGTAAATTATCATTAAGTGACTTACCATTAGAGGTTTTGGCAGACCCGTCAAAGACCACTCTCAATTTTGTAGTTAAACTATTATCTTTGAGCACAGCGTGATGTGGCAAATAACATACTCTTTCAGCTGGGAGATTCAATTTGTCACTAGAAACAAGTTTCATATGTCCCAATGAAATATATTCATTAATAAATTCTGTATAGGCCTTTTTTAATTCAGGATCTGAGTTAAATTTTCTTTCCATCGATTTTAGTCTATTCAATGCTGTATAGTATGAGTTTCCAAGATTCGCATTATATATGAATGGTAACCTCACAGAATATCGCTCAGCTCTTATAGTTGTTGATTGGAAAAATTCTTCAGCTCGTTGATCCTCAGGAGTCATAGTAGTTGTAAATTGGGGCACACTTTCAATTTTCCAAAATAGTTTTAGTGTATGATTTAAATCAACTTCATATGTATCTTGAGCTGCTATATAGCATGCATTAATAGGGTTTAGATTGGAGCCTCCTCCACATAAAACATACCCGAAGATGGTATTCTGTGCCAGTAAAACTCCATTTTTAAGAATCTGTTTATTTCTTAATAGGGTAAAAAAGTAATCATATCCTACAAGGATATCAATATCCTTGGGAGTACCAAATTCTGGATCGGCAAGGGAGAGGTTTTTCACTTCATCCCAGTAATTTATAGTGAGAGGGGAAGGAGGTAGCTTTGAGGTAAGACACTTAAATACATGAGCTTGCATGACGATACTATTAGAATTATAAAGTGATTTTAATTGTACTTCTACTATACCTTTTGTTGCTCCAGCTTTATTATTACCTAAACCACTAACAAAAATTTTAGATGGATTTCTCTTCAGCCCAAGTCTATTTGCACAACTTTCTGAGATCAACGAGTTTTGGCACCCAGAGTCTAAAAGTATATTGCAGCGATGGAAGCAACCCATATTATCTTTAACAAGAACTTTTGCAGTTGGCAAAAGCATATTTAATTTTTTAGTTTCAAATGACACCGAGAGGTTTATTGAATTATCAGACTGTGAATTAGATGCATCAGATATTGCGTTGGATGTTTTAGACGAGGTGGCAACTTCTACAACAGTCTTGGATGTATGAGGCATTTCACTGGAGTTTTTAACTTGTTTGTATGTCGTGCTTTTAACTATATTTGCAGACATAGGCTTTGAGTTCCGTTCTAAATGAATACATGAATGATGATGGGCTTTACAGATCTCACACACGTGTTTAGATGGACAGTTCTGCACTATATGTCCAGGCTTTAAACAATTAAAACACAAGTTTTTTTCTTTAACGAATTCAATGCGGTTCGGCACCGTCATTCTGCTAAATGTTGGACAGTAAGCTAGGTGATGATTCTGTGAACACGCTGAACACAATCTTTTTTCAAAGCTGGTGTAAGATCGAACTGATTTAACCATTCGATTCTTATCATCTGGAGTGGGCATACGTTCCAATGCGTCACAGCGGTTGTTCATAAATTTTATAAAGCTTTCCAGTGTAGGAAACGTATTCTTGCTACAATGTTCAGCCCATGATTTGTGACTGTCTCTATCAACCTTTTTTAATAAGATGTGGATCAGCCAGGGATCACGCTTTTCTGCATCAGGACCCTGTGCTCTTAGTCCTCGTATAACCTCATCAGCAACATTCGACACATTTCTAAGACTTTGGGGATTGTTGGCTTTTGGTATTAGTAAAAAAGTTTCAATTAGTGAATCAATAACAAGTGAAGGTTTGTCATAGCGTTCTTCAATTTTTTTTATTGCCTCAGTATAGTTTTGATCAGACACAGCGAGATGTCGTATAAGCATGGCCGGCTCACCTTTTAATAGTCCCTTCAGATACTGGAACTTTTGAGATGCAGTTAACGCGCAATTGTTATGCACGGAGCTGTTAAACAAATCAAAAAATGATCTAAAATCAGAATAATTACCGTCGAATACAGGAATATTCAACTTAGGCAGCCGTACGTCAGCAGACTGGACAGGGGTGTTAATCGACTCATGGTTTATAGTTGATGTAGTTTGCAACGCAGACAGTTTCTCTAAAAACGCAGCTTGAGATTCTAACAGTTTCTGCATGGCATCTTGTTGTACGGTTGTGGAGTTTAGATGATCACCTACAATATTAGTACTATGCAGCCTGGCATCGATTATTTCACAATATTTTGTCTTCATCTTAAAATATCTATTTTCAAATTCTTCTAGCTCGGCCTCACGTTCAGGAATATTGTCACTGTGAATACTCATCTCGATATCTAAAGTTTGAAAGCTATCGTAGATTTTCTCCAATCTCTCAAGTCTGGCTCTAACCTCGAAAAGCGATGTTTCATTTGTCACTTGATTTAGAAAGTTTTCCAACCTGGTCGCTGTTCCCTTTAGATGGGTTCGTGTCTTACGTAGACTTTCAATATTACTCATTGTTTTAAATTTGATTAAACTAGTTCAAATAATAATGAACAATATTTAAACACAAAGAGTTTTCTTTTTTTCAAATATTTATGCGGCTGGGCAACGGAATTTTAAAACCGTTTAATTTCTTTTAAGCAAATATATGTATGTATTTTTAGCAAGAAAAACACAAACAAATTAAAATGATTTGCTTCTCCTTTAATATTCTGTAAAGACAAAAACAATGCTGTGATGCTAGTGCATCACGTCGGGGTCACCAAAAAATGTTCAAAAAAAAAACAAGTTTATTGCTTTGTGTTCAATTATGCACTGACTGCTTATTTATTTAAAAAAAACTTATTATAGCTAAGAAGATGAAATTATGATTTACAAAAACAAATATAAAAGAAATCGAACGATTACTCCGTTACTTTTAAATGAAGTAAATAGAAAATTTAAGTATATAAAATATTTTTAAAGGCAAATTAACAAAAACAAAACATAGAATTCAATTACGTGGGTCAATTTAAAATTAATTAGTAAAATTTATTAAAATATAAAAATTGAAAATAAATCTATTCTGAACAAAGCTATTGGATTGAAAAGCGCAAAAGCATGGGTTTTAACTAAATATGGTATTATCTGAGGGTTGTTTGGTTAATTGAACAATTACTTATTATCTCTTCTAAATCATTCAGTAGCTCTGAAAAGAACTGTTTAATAATACTTTTTGTGTTTATCACAGAACATATTTGCTTTTAGTGTTTCCTCATACATAACATTCTCTATAGAACATACCAAAGTATTGCTAATTGGCATTTCAGTTACATTCCATGAACTTTCATTGTTTGGTTTTTCTTTTTGGGTTACATATTTTGTAGAATATGCTATATTTTTGCTTATTGGCATTCTATATTATAACAATGAATAATAATTTTATATTTTTAAAATTATTATATTACTTACTTACTTAGATGGCCATAACAACCCGTTAACGGGTTTCGGCCTGCCTTAACACTAGTCTCCAGGCGTCTCTGCTAAGCGCGCGCCTTCTCCAGTTGGTCACACCAATTGACGACAGGGCTTCATCAACTTGGTCCTTCCAACGTAAACACGGTCGTCCTCTACGCCGACGTCCAGTGACCTTTGCATCGAAAACTTTTCTCGCTGGAGCGGATTCATCCATCCGAACAATATGGCCGAGCCAGCGTAGCCGCTGGATGTTAATGCGCTGAACAACGCCCACATCGCCGAGGAGCTCATACAGCTCATGGTTGGTTCTAATGCGAAACTCATCGCCATGCCTTCGAGGACCAAAGATCTTACGAAGAACTTTTCTCTCAAATACTCCCAAGACCGCTGCATCGGCACAAGACAGCGTCCATGCTTCCGCACCATAGAGAAGCACCGGAAGAATAAGCGACTTATAGAGTGTTAATTTCGTCGCACGAGAGAGGTCTCTATTACTAAACTGCCTACTGAGACCGTAGTAGCACCTGTTGGCCAGTGTGATTCTTCGTTTGATCTCCAGACTGACATCATTCTTGCTGGTAATGGCGGTGCCAAGGTAGATGAACTCCTTAACAACATCGAATGTATAGTTGCCGGCTGTAACCTGGGAGCCGATACGTTCAACATCCCTACTCGTCGACAACATGTACTTCGTCTTGCTCTCATTTACCGCCAGACCAATTTTTGCAGACTCCCGTTCAATAGCATTAAAGGCTGCGGTGACATCTCGCTTGGTATGCCCAATGATGTCTATGTCGTCTGCATACGCAAGGAGCTGGACACTTTTGTTAAATATAGTGCCATTTCGATGAACACCCGCCTTTCGCAAAACACTCCATGACGAAATTGAAGAGGTCGCAGGATAAGGGATCGCCCTGTCTGAAACCTCGCACGGTATTAAAAGGTTCGGAGAGGTCTTTTCCTACCTTGACGGAGCTGCAGGAGTTGCTCAACGTCATTCTGCACAGTCTTATCAGTTTTGCAGGAATACCGAGCTCAGACATTGCGGCATATACGCGATCTCTTATCGGGCTATCGAACGCTGCCTTATAGTCGACAAAAAGATGGTGTGTGTCGACTTGACTTTCATGGGTCTTCTCCAGGATTTGGCGCAGTGTGAATATCTGGTCAATGGTGGACTTACCAGGTCTGAAGCCGCACTGATAAGGTCCAATCAGTGAGATGGCGAATGGCTTCAGTCGTTCACACAATACGCTCGTAAGAACCTTATATGCGATAGGGAGAAGGCTTATACCCCTGTAGTTGGTGCATATCGTGGGGTCTCCCTTTTTCAGGATGGGACAGAGGGCACTGAGATTCCAATCATTGGGCATACTTTCCTCCAGCCATATTCTGCAAATGAGTTGGTGCATGCACCTAACCAGCTCATCGCCTCCATACTTGAAAAGCTCAGCGGGCAGACCATCCGATCCGGCGGCTTTGTTGCTCCTTAGTCGCTGTATGGCAATTTTGATCTCTTCATAGCTGGGCGACAGGATCTCAACGTCGTCATCATTGATTGGGAGCGGCACAGCATCTCTAGAGGCGGAATTTGTGTCGTCATCGCCTTGCAGTAGATTAGAAAAATGCTGTCTCCATAATCTCAGTGTCCCTTGTGCATCTGTAACCAGATTACCATGTTCGTCTCTGCAGGAGGTTGCTCCGGGTTTAAAACCAGTAGTAAGACGCCTTATCTTTTTATAAAAATTTCGAGCATCATGTCTACTCCTGCACATCTCGATTTCCTCACGATCACGCCTTTCTTGCTCCCTTTTCTTTCTTCTAAATAGGCGCCTCTCTTCCCTCCTCTTCTCACTGTACACCTCCACAGTTGCTCTTGTAGTGGTGGACTGCAACGTTCTTCTGTAGGCGGCATTCTTTGCCGCAGTGGCCTCACGACACTCTTCATCGTACCATTGGTTTCTGCGGGGAGGACGCTCAAAACCAAGGACTGTTTCGGCAGCGTTGCGCAGAGAGTGAGCAATGTGAGACCACTGTCCACCAATACTTTCGAGAGAGGATCGGGAGCAATGGAGCTCATTAGAAAGACGATCGGAAAACGACCTAGCTGTCTCTTGTGATCGCAGCTTTTTGATGTTCAGCTTCCCTCGAACACTAGAACGTGCCATATTCACTGCGCATATGCGCAGTCGCATCTTGGCTGCGACAAGATAATGGTCCGAGTCGACATTTGGACCTCCAAATGTGCGCACGTCTAGTATGCTGGATACATGCCTTCCATCAATCACAATGTGATCGATCTGGTTGTTGGTAGATCGATCAGGAGAGAGCCAGGTGGCCTTATGGATATTGAGATGCTGGAACCTGGTGCTACAAACTACCATGTTTCGCGCCGCGGCGAAATCGATCAGTCTCAATCCGTTCGGCGAGGTGGAATTATGGAGACTGAACTGTCCGACAGTGGGGCCAAAGATATCTTCACGTCCAACTTTCGCATTGAAATCGCCGAGGACAATTTTGGCGTCATGTGCTGGACACCCATCGTACACTTCCTCGAGCTTTGCGTAAAAAGCATCCTTGACCACATCATCCTTCTCTTCCGTCGGGGCGTGAACACAAATAAGGCTGATGTTATAAAATTTCGCCTTAATGCGGATCGTAGCAATTCTTTCGTTCACAGGGGTGAACTCCGAGACGTGATGGCGAAGTCTCTTGCTAACTACGAATCCGCAACCAAATTCGTGTTTCTTCTCATGGCAGCTGTAGTAGATGTCACATGTTGCTTGCCTTGTACAACCTTGCCCTATCCATCGCATTTCCTGGATGGCGGTGATGTCAGCTCTACATTTCGTGAGAGCATCCGCCAACTGGATAGAGGCACCTTCCCTATAAAGGGTTCTCACGTTCCAGGTGCATATCCTTAAATCATAGTCCTTAAAACGTTTGCCAAGTTCGTCAACATAAAAGGGGGTCCGTTTAGAGGCTATTGTATTGCTTTTCATTGAATAACATTTTTACGTGGTGGGTTTCAAGCCCTACGCACAACCCAAATTTAAAGTCCAGGGGATTGGACAGTCGCCGCATACATTAGTTCACAGGCTAGCGGGTGCTAGAATGTTATCCAGGAGGGCCACGTGGAGGCTGTATGTCGACTTGAATACAACGGGAACAAGGATCGTTCTGGAGGCCGCCAGGTTGACCCCAATCAGAGACTTTGCCTTGTCCGAAGTATCCCATCCATCCATCCATTCTATAAACATTTGCCTCTTACCCATAGATATACACATAGATATACACCTAATCATACTATACTTATATTAATTTGAATCTAAAAAGATTTACCTACATTGGCACAGCATGCGGCAACAATGAAGACCTTTTTTCTAGTTTGATATAGGCAGAGCTCATAAAGTGATCCGAGCAAACTACCCCATTCCGAGAAAAATCAAAATTGCAGATTTTATTCCATTTTAACCGTTGATCACGATCGGGAACTCGGAAGAAACTCCCATTTCCTCATACTTGCCTTTTCCGACATATACATATATATATATTAATTAATTAGCTATTATTTAATTCAACACTTTGTTTGTAACCTTTTCATTTTAAATAAATTTTAATTTTTTTAACTTGAGGTCTTTTTGTTTTTTTTTTTTGCCACACAAAGTCATAGAGAAATATTAAGTTACATTTCAATAAATAACTTTAAAAGACTTCACGTTAAAAAATCATATACTTTTTTCACAAAAAGTATTTAAAAACACACAAGAAATCACAATATATTTGTTTAAAAAAATATCAAATTGGCAAAAGTTTCTGTCAATCAGCTTTGTTTACAAGAAAAAGTAAATAAATAAGAAACAACAATGAAATAAAAAATGGAGCCTGATAGTTAAATACACAACATGGTGCAATAAACAAGGAAGATTATTCCCTACAACAAACTAACACTAAAAAAAACAACATGCATTTTGTTAGTGTAGCGGCGAATTCATTTACCTAAGTTGTCAAAAATTTATGACAGTATTTTTTTTATTTTTTTATAATTTTTCTTATGGCAAGAAGCCAAAATAAAGCACAAGTTAAAGTAATAAAATATTTATTAAGAATAATGGAATATTTAATGGTCTAACAATTATTTTTTTAAACTTCTGCACACCTGTGAGGCGTAGACCTATTCAGATCAGAATATAGAACGAGGAGAGACGGCGTGAAGACAGGTGGCCGACGTTGCTTGGAAAAAAAACATAAGAAAAAGGATTAGAAAATTAGAAAAAGAACCGAAGTGAAATATAAAAAAGAAACTAGAAAGACAGTTTGAAATTTTAAAAGAATATTTTAATAAGTTAAAGTTTGTTTTTTTTATAGAATATCAGTTTTTTTTTTTGTTTGTTTAAATACATTAATAAGTTAAATTTAAATCCAAATTTTTTGATTTTGCCTTTTTCCTTTTTTTTTTAATTTAATGGTAGAATTGTGATAGTTTTAAATGAAAATAAAAATTATAACGTATATATGAAAATATTTTTTTGTTATAAATCATTATGAGTGGTAAATAATTTTAGTTGAGCGGTAAGTAAGAAGCAAGAGTTTGCAGGACATGTTTGGGGCCTACCTTAAACACTGTGGTGAGGCCATGGTGAGACTTCGGGTCTCTGTGGGAGGGTAGTTCCGGCAGACCAGCGGCCGAAGGATTTAATGATGTATGCAGTCAACCGGAATCGTCGAATGCTTCGGGCCTCTTCCTTACTCTTAAATAAATATTTTTTTTATATAGCTGACATGATTTTTTTTTTGTTATTATTGTAGTAGACAACGATGACAGCCAGAAGGTTGGCAAAGGACCACCCCATCCGGCGAGCCAAAGCCCGGCAAACGCCAGCATGTCAGCGCTGCCAACCATCTGGTTAGTTAATTAATCAGGCAAGCCCATCGCCTGTGTTATTTTGATAATGGCAATAACAAATTCAGCGATAATAATAAAAAACAAAAAAGGTCGATTAAAGATCGATTCTTTTTTTGTCTGGAAAAAATAAGTTTTTTTGTGCTTCTATCCCTTTCAGACCTATGCATTAAATTACGTATAAAATTCTCCTAAAGAGTAATATTTAGATATTTCTTTAATATTTGGGCTAAAATTAGACCACAGAAAGATTTCACAAGGTCCTTTTTTGTCTACAGGACATTTCACAATTGTGAGGACCCGGTCATAACGTGTAAAATGAGCTCCCAAAAAAATTAAAGGAATAGTATGTTTATTTTATTTATTTTATTCAACGTTTTATTTTATAATGTTTATTTTTAAACTAAACTAACTAAAAATAAATAAAAAAGTAAACGAACAAAAATAAAAGAATTCATTCTATTATAGAAATAAAGTTTTTAGTTAAAAAAATATAACAATTCAGTCTATTACAATAAAAATCAACAAAAAATTTACATTTATCGTATTATTTTAAATGAGATCAATATTTTGAATGATATTTCTCAAAACAGTTTTTGTTTTTTGCTAAGCAAAGTGTTACTTTACATTTTTTGCAGCGTGATCTAGATCGACTACCACAATTATTGCGACATACTCTTGGTGGATCATCAGTAAATTCTGGCCAATGATCATAGCGATCGTATCTAATATCGTCCGGAGGGTCACGAGGTCTATATTTCGTTGGATAAAAATCATTAGGAAGCTCGAATCTTTCAACATACTCAGGAGCTTCAAAGGAAGAGGCTAATACGGTACCTAGCTCCATTTTGAAAGTAAAGAACGATTTTACCTTTGCTTTGTGTAACCCAGCCAGCTTGCAATCTTTTTGTATTCCATCCAAGAATTATAAATTGCTAGATCAAGGAAATGGAAAAAAGCTTTGACTGTCCATTTTCTTGTTTTTATTTTAATTCTGTAATATTCTAACATTTGATCACACAAATCAACTCCACCCATGAATGAGTTGTATTTTACAATAACTGCTGGTACTTTGACCGGACAACGGCGCTTTAGATTTCGGTTCCACCTTTCGATTTCTTCTACCGGGTCCTTTCCACACATATTTGAGGCAACTATAACTGCTTTTGTATCCTTCCACTTAACAACGACCACATTTTCATTAACAAATTGAGACATATCACCCCGGACCATGTTTTTGTCTGAAGGAAAATCTACACTTTTTGAGATTCGGTTAGTCATAATTGTACCTGTTGCTTGGTAACCTTTGCGATGCAATGATTCTAAGAGTGAAATTGTTGTAAAGAACCTATCGAAATATATATGGCTGCCCTTTGGCAAAGTTTTAGTTAACCTCATGACAATAGATGGTCCATGTCCAAGACCGCAATCTTCAAATGTACCAGCACCCTGAAAGACTTCGAAGTCAACCACGATACCATCAGAAATTGCGCACACCAGATTTTTCAATCCAACAGGTCGAGGCTTTGATCTGATTACTTGTCGTGCTGGACATCTGCCCGTAAATGGAATCATTTGTTCATCGATCGAATAATTTGTGATTTCAGTTGCTAATTCATTGCATCGTTTTCTAACCGTATCGATGACTGGCTGAATTCTCCATAATTTATTTGTCGAGTCTGGAGTACAACAATCTGTAATGTGTATATCCGATCGAAGTAGCATGAATTTATCACGAGACATGGAGTTGAATATGGCTGGAATTTTACAATCATTTGACCAGTACATGCGCACGGCTGGATAACCAAGACAGCCCATTATGATCGCGCATCCATAAAACCGCTTTATGTCTGATGGTACATAGTGCACTTCTTGGCCACGCTTGCTCATACATACATTTTAGTGTACGTAACAACATCAACATAATGGGATTCAGGAAAATATCTTTTAAAATATTCCAAAGGAGTTTTAACAATGATTTCTTGTTGACATCCCGATGATGTCGGAATATCGATATTTGGGAATGGAACACTTTTCCATATACCTCGTCTTTCTTTGTATTGGGAAATGTGAGATTTTTCTGTTACAGATGACAGTTCACAAGAGTTTGATTGTGCAGCCGATCTAATGGGCGGGTCATTCGTAAATCCACATACATCAGTATTATCTATACTGTCATTGTTATCACTTTCTTCTTCTACATTTATATCCAAAGGGGTCCATGCTTTTCTGCAGCAGTGTCATCGCCACTGAAGTCCGCATCAGACTCTTCAAGAATCTCTAAAACTGCTTGCACATCATCATCGTTGTCCAAATCAAACACTTTTCCTGGAAAATTATATGATAACACAAACGTGAGCATGCAATGAAATGTTACATTGTGCTGGCCAACACAATTGTGATATCTGTATATCTATGCAAAAAACGAGTGCCATACACCTTAATTTATTCTTGAATTCGTTATATAACCGTCAAAAACAAGATCTAACACTTTCTTTTTATAATTACAACAAAAACACTCACCTCTTGGACGCATGTCTGCACACGTTGAATGACACAATCAAACTGATTTTTTGTTTTTACAAGAGCTTTTTTTACTTTTTTGCATTTGTTTTGATAAAACACACAACTCACAATCACTGCTTTCAGGTTAAAAACAAAAAAATAATTTTTTCACATAATTAGAGACATTTTAAAGCAGACCTCACAATCGATTAAGCTAGGTCTGAAAGGGCTATACAATTTTATGCCACCTTCTACAGCTGGTCTTTAAATAATTTTAGATGAATTATTTAAAGCCAATTAAGAAGCTAACATAAAATAATCACGTTTGATGGTACAGTAGACAAATATATATGTACAAATAAATAACACAGTAAATATTCAAGGTATCGTGTTTTAGTTTTGTCGCGGTACTATTCCTCTTAGAGTTAAATATATAAAACGATAACAAAATTAAACTGCAACAACAAGTGTTTTATATTTAATAGTAAACTGAGTATTCTAAATAAAATACAAATAATAGTTATAATATGGGAGACTATCCGGTATGTAATGAATAACGATCTCGATCGAAATTGAAATCGTTTTTATTTTCAAAGTCATATAAAACTTATCTGTTGTAATTATTTTAAAATTTTAATAATCAAAGCTATAGTGGCAGTAGTCAGTAAGGTTATGAGTAAGAAAAGAATTCCAAAAACGATAGGGTTTGGAAGTTATAACAACTTGAAAATTCATTCGATTTCAATTTCGATCGAAAACGATTTCCATCAAATACCCGTATATTTATGTTATTATATAATTTGCAATAATGAAGGAATCCGTGGTTTAGTTTTGTGGCATAGTGTATATATAAACTAATAATGCCAGTATGAATAATATATATTTTAGGTTTATTGAGGGTTTATTTGTCAAATAAACCTAAAATATTTTTTATGAATACGGGCATAAAAATTTATTAATTTTAATAATCTATCTTAAAACTAATTTATGTTTTTAATAATCGTATAAATCATATACGTATGTACAAAATTAATAAGACCATCCGTATAATGTATCCAGCTATTAACAGAAGACCAGAGCTAAACATTGGTGACACAAAACTCATTGTCAAACAACATTTATGATATCAGCGACTATATTCATGTTATTATCTAATTTGTAATAATGAAGCAATCCCTGCTTAGTTTTGTCTCATACTGTATACATTTATTTATTTTATTTTTTTATTGTGGCATTTTGACAAAAAACCTTCAAGTCGATATAAGATAGCGAAAAAGTTTTCAAAAAAACTTGGGGAAAAATTATTTTTATGAAAAAATAAAATAAACCGAAATTAAAGAAAAAAAATGTATATGGGCAATTTCAAAAATTTTCAACATTTGTTGAAACTGAGTTCAGGGGCCTTATTCTGTAATTCTCTTAAGCTAAAATGCTAAAATTTTGGGTTTTTTAAACAGGCTGGGCGTTAGAATATATAAGAATAAAAAGTTTAGAGGTAAAAGGCATGAAGTTTTTTATTAACAATAAGCGTTCAAGAATTCTATTCGTAGCTAAAAAGTCCTAAATCAAGTTTAAAATTTTTTAGCGATAGAGTTTTAGCTTAGGAGAGTTACAGAATAAGGCCTCAGATGCTTATTATTTCTCCAGTTTTTCGAATTAACCAAAACGGTCAAAAGGGAATGGTAGGCCACACTAGAAAACTGGGAAATTCAAAACTTCAGACCATCAGTTCTTTATCTCTAAAAGTTATGGGCACTCAAATATTGAAAAACTAAAAAACAGGCTTGAAATTTACAAGAGTTTTTTCATATTTCATCACTTATCTACTTTTAGTTTTAAACTTTCGATGCCCACTGATATGAAATAAAGTCACTAGACTTAGTAGATATTTACACTATAAAAGTTATGCCCATACTACTATTTGGGAAAAAGTCGTACAGCGGTTCATTTTTGAAACCAAAATTTTCCGATTTTTGAATTTTCGCAGTTTTTTCTATAGCGTTTTTGCGCCGTTCAAGAAAATTGCATTTCGTCAACAGTATTTAAAAGATGGTATGATTTGCTAAAATTTGCGCCATATCACGTCGATGTCAGGCTGCTAGTTGCTGAGAACGATGACCTCAAACTTTTATAGAATTGGCGTAAATTTGTCAAAAATGACAGTTTTTCGCGTCTGACATTTGCAATCTTTTTTAAAACTGGTTTATGTATTGCGTGATCTAAACTTCTTAGTAAATGGCACCTCAACGTCAAGAAGGCGTTAAAATATTTTAAAACGCAAAAATTTTATAAAGAAAATAAAAATTTTGCGAAATTTCATGATTTTGTTTCGCGTTTTTTTTATTAATCCGTGGTTTAAAATCAATGTAAAGTATTGGAAATGAAGTGCGGCGGTGAACTAAAGATCATATATAAATACGGTTGAATTCGGTCCATATTTAGAGGGTACAGTGGCATTTTTCTTCAACCACATTTTGCTTTGTGACATCTGCAGTTATGTATAGATTCCGCCGCGATTAACAGCAAATGAAAGGTTTTTTTAAGCTTGATTATAAAACCGAATAGGCATTAAAAAATTTTCATGATTTTAAATTTTACAGATCAAAAAAAAAATCCTAACCTCTTAAATAATTCTTATATAATTTTTTTTATTTTTTAAATTTGCAAGTCAAAACATTGTTTTTCTGTAAATTAGTTATGCGTTATATAAACACGTATTATAACAATCGGTGAAACATTCACATTTTTGCAAAAATTCGCGTTTTTTAATGTTAAGGAAATTTAATTATAATTGATATTTTTTATGTATTTTATCAGTGCATTGATGAATTTTGACTGCACTGATGAATTTGGAATGAGTTTCATGCATCCATACAACATTTATTAAAATAAACCAATAAATTTAACTTTAAATTTCTTTTAAAGAGATTTTAACTTAAAACCTCCATAACTTTCGCGCCGTTTGCAATAAATGATTAACGCGAACTGTTTTGGTATGCTAAAATATCACCCTTCACGTGACCAAAGCGTCATTCGTGTCATCCAAAAAAAAAATTTCGAAAAAAAAAATATCAAAATGTCGAAAATTTTTGAAATTGCCCATATACATATAGATATATGTATATATATATTTTTTTTAAACAAAAATCATTCTCTTTTTGGACGAATGTTTTAGCCCTGAAAAGAGCTTTTGTTTCCATGTATTTGTAAATGGCTCAGCGTTTGACAAAAGCTATGAGGGTAGAAAGTTATAAAGAGCTAAGAGCTACACATGCTAAGAGAGATCCAATAGCATAATATGTAGATATTGCTTCAGCAAACATACTATGTGAGCCGGAAAATAGCCAACCAACCATCAACTTTGGATAGAAAAACCAATCCATTGCTATGAGAAAAAAAGAAAATTAATATGAAAAGGCCTATTTATAATTAAATAAAATACTTACATAGCGATTGCCATTAAAACAAGCTTTGCCAGATTTGTCTTTCACACTCGATTCATCATCATAAATAGCAGCTCTTTTTTGATAAGTTTTATGTCGTTAATGAGATTTTCTTTACAATCTCATATCTCGATTTCTTCAGCATTGGTGGGGGTGGTTTTTTCATAAGGAGAACATCGTTTAATTTTTGGTAATGTATCCAAATAAACGACTTTAGCATTCCCTCTAATGATGAACGATTTAAATCAACTTTAATACGCATCTGTTAAAAAAACAAGTGAATATTTAATATTTGTTGTGTTTGATTTAAATGCGGAAGAAAATTTGTAAAGCAAGGTTATTACTGATTTAATAGGTATAAATTTTACTTACCTTCAAAAATTTATTTTGAGTAGCTTTTTAAATCCCATTATCCTCTGCTTGGATTGTTGAACTTTTAATCTTTTATTCAAGTGCTTTAATCGAAAATAAATACGGCACTTGAAAAAAAATTGTATAATATTTTCTGGGAGATTGGCTCCTGAACTTTGCTCAGTCAGGTGTTCTTGAAGTTTTTCCATGTGAGATATTTCCTTGTCATTTACATTATTAAATATATTTTCGAGTTTTCTAATTTCAGCAAGGAAATATTTTGATGGTTTCTTCAAAAAACCTGCTGACACGACATCCACTCAAGAAGAGGAAAAATCCCTGCTTTCGTGTTCTTGCAGGTTTAGCTTTTTGATTATATAGCCTGCTATATATTCCAATGCATCCTGCTGTAGAACACCAGTATCCTCACATTTATCAAGTTCTGCTATATTTGGCTCTGATGTTAATTCTTCAATAGAGCATCTACTTGAATCTATAGTTGGCTCTTCCATCCAGTCTGCTGTATTTGGCTCTGGTGTTAGTTCTTCCATACACTCAGGATTTAAATTCTCTTTCTCTAGAGATCTTAAATCAAGACAAGAGCCAAGCCATTCTGTAGAGTCACTTTCTACATTTAATGCCCCGTCTAAATGTTCTGTGTTTCTTGCTAAAAATGTGATAAATTATTAAAAATTTTCTAAGGACTTACCTAAGACGTATTTCCGGAGTCGGTATTTAAAGTCCCTTGGAGACGCGTGGTCATTCAAACCGCCTTTACTTCCCATTGCACCAAAGAAGTTTTCAAGACTATCTTGATTTAGTCGGTTTGTGACCAGATATTTCATTCCGTACTTGTCAACATAATTTAGCAGCATTTTTAAGGCTGCATTTGTCATCAAAATACCTTTTTGAAAGGGCTCTAGTTCTTTACACCCTGTTATGATTGGCGATAATATTATTTTATCAATTTTAGCCAAATTTTTATTTTGGCTTTCCAAAGCCAGACCACAGGGTTCCTTAAACGGCATAAGGTTTTAGTTATTTATATGTAAATATATAAATAAATGAGCTTAACTTTCCGGGATATTTAAAAGTACTTAGTTTCGAATTCAGCACGTCGAACCAATCATTGACCAATTGGAAAAAGGTCGCGGTCTCATTAGCATTATAAATTTCCATTCCGTGAAAATGACATCTCTTTATTGTATTCGCAGTGGAATTGGAGAAAAGTTGCGCCGCCAGTTTTACTTTTTGTCTGCCTAGAATAATATAATATTATAATAATTTATATTATCCAATATTTTCTAAAATGGTTAAAGACTGACCTGCACCTTTCACACTTAAATGGTCCTTTGTCAATTTAAATGAAATTGATAAATCAGACGACGACGTCCATTTCATCAAGTCATCGACTGTTCGAGGCGTAACCACTGTATTATTAAAAATAAGTCCGGAGTCCAAAAAGTGGTTCCGGATCAATTTTAATAAATGTGGGGCATCTACAAAGGCGAAAACCTTGTCATCCGGATAAGCTGGACTTTCAAACCATGGTTTTTCTTTTTTTTTTTTGTTTTTTTTTTTTTAAGACCAATACTCAGGGGTAAACCCCTACTCATTCAGTGCATTGTATTGGAATGTGAAGATGGTTGATAAGTTTTTTTTTTTTTTTTTTTTTCATAGATGTTTGAACATATTCCGCCTTTTATTGTTGATGAAACAAGTTGCTGAAAATTTTTCCACTCAAGAGCCAGTGTTATACCTTCACCCTCGAATGATCAAACAGCAATTGCCTCATCTGTCGGTGGATGTTTAATGTGAATGGTGAGCGTCTTCAGTAGGTTAGCTGTTGTCTTCCCAGAAGGTGGCGCTGTACTCATCATAAATCGAGAAATATTTATTGAAAATTTAAAATATTATATGGTTGTTCTTAATCCATTACCGAATTGAATATAACAGATTACTTATCAGGTTTAACAACTACAGCAGAGCTTATTATTACAAATTACTTACTATTAAGATTCGAAAATAAACCAAAATATTACCGAACTAGTTATACATAGTATGCTTTAAACCGTAAAGAAAAACCATTACCGAACTTATTAATTACAATTGCTTATATTAAGGTTAAAAACAAAGAAAATACTTCCGGACTTATTTTATAGGCTTAAAAACGAAAATTTTTTACTATCAAAGCTTTTAAAATAGTAAAAAAAATACTTTACCCGTTTAAATAAATCCTTGCTGCATGTAGGCAAAATAAAAAAACGTTTCCAAAGCGTATGGGTGTGTGAAGTTTATTTTTTATTTTATTTTATTAAGTCTATAGATAACATGTCCTTACAGACTAAGCAACAATGTACATATGTATATATAATTTAAATTGAGATTAAAGTGTAAAATAATTTTCCTTTTCAAAACGACATTACTCTCAGAAAGATCTATAATATTATAACATTTATTAAAATTCAAACAAATGCGACGAAATGGATCATTATTTGCATACACAGATCTATAATAATTTAAACTTAACAGCTGAAAGGTCCGAGTAGGTCTAACTGGAACACTAATATTAACTTTACCAAGCAGGACTTAGGAATCAACGTCACCTCTAATTAGTCTAAGCATAAAAGAAACGCTAAGCATAATTCGGCGACTCTTCAAAGTTGGTAACTTAATAAGACCAAGTCTATTTTCATATGACGGCAGCTCATAAGAATTCCAACCAAGGCCTCGTAAACAAAATAATAAAAACTGCTTCTGTACAGATTCAATACTATTAATATGGATGGTATAGTAGGGATCCCATATAATCGAACCATATTCTAGTATTGGACGAACTAATGAAGTGCTTTGTTATATAGGGATCCGAAAACTCCTTAGCCCATCGTTTCATGAACACCATTAGCTTTGTTTACAGTAAGTGCTATATGGTCACGAAAATTTAGTTTTGAGTCCAACAAAATACCAAGATCCATAATCTTATCAACTTTTTGCAATGTATTGCCATTTATATGATAGGTAGATCTCATCTCGTTTGTTCTAAAGAATGATATGTGTTTACATTTCTTAACATTTAATTCCATTAAATTTATTTGGCACCATTGAAAAATTTTATCGATATCTGACTGCAGAAAAATATAATCTTGAGGAGTATTCAAAGTCATGCATATTTTTACATCATCAGCATACATTAAAATTTTCGAATATAAAATAACTGATGACAAATCATTAATAAATAACGTAAATAGTATTGGTCCTAAATGGCTGCCTTGGGGAACACCAGAAGTAACTGTAATCTCATGCGATAAAACATCTTTAATCTTTACTTGCTGAGTTCTATTGGATAAATACGATCTTAGCCATTTCAAGGTTGTATTACTAAAACCCATATAAGATAATTTATGAAGCAAAACATCATGATTTACTTTATCAAAAGCTTTAGAAAAATCGGTGTAAATAACATCAGTTTGTCTCTTACGTAAAAAGCCGTCATGCATCATAGATGTAAGTTCTAAAATATTAGTAGTTGTAGAACGTGATTTGCAAAAACCGTGTTGACATTTAGAAAGCACCGAAGATATTTGATGTGAGAGGCTATCGGTTAAAATTTTTTCAAGAAGTTTAGGAATAGCATTAAGTTTAGCAATTCCTCTATAGTTTGATACTTCCATTCTACTACCACTTTTAAACAATGGAATTATAAATGATTTTTTCCATACAGCTGGTAAATAGCATAATTCTATAGACTTGTTAAATATTCTGGTAATTGGATGGCAAAAGGATTCAGCACAATTTTTCAAGACACAAGTGGGTATTCCATCAGGACCGGGATTACAAGAGTATTTTAGAGACTTTAAATTGGATAAAACAGTTAAGTAGTCAATAGATGTAATATGTATGCCAGATGAATGCGAAAGTTCAAAAGGATATTGTGAGTTCCGGTTGTATATATTTGTAGAATATGTTGAGGCAAAGAATTTAGCAAACAAGTTACAAATCTGCAATTCATCATCAATAGTGTACGAATCATATTTTAAACATTTAGGGTAGTAGGATGCTCGACGTTTAGAATTAATGAAGGTATAAAATGATTTTGGATTAGTTTTCAATCTAAGTCTCATGCGAGCAATGTAATTATTGTATGCCAATTTATTTATATTATTATATTCACAGCGAGCAATTGAATATTTTCTGAAATCCACCGCAGAGCCAGATTTTTTATAGATTTTGTAAAATTTATTTTTCTTATTTTTAGCTCTAGATAAGTAGTTATTATTCCATGGAGTTGTTGCATTTTAGCAAAGTTACTTACCTGCAGTTACACCTAACTCTTGACACAACTTACGATTTGTTGGCCCCATATCGCAAACAGTTGCCACCACTGGGAATCCCGCATTATAAAGCTCCAAAATTATGCTATTTAAAATATCTTTTAACATTCGGCAGTCAAAACTATAAAACACAGGTTGCTTCCATGATTTTTTCAAACCTCTCATTATAACCTGCACATATTTCGCAGGTTTTTTTACAACGTCCTACACAGGGTAGTATTCGTAACATTCCGCTACCTTCATTTCATCGAACGAAAGCATACAAACCTTTTCGTCCCACGTCATGTCGTTGGATGTCGAATAAAGTTTATCGATGACGACAAAATACCCTCGCTGACTTCTACTTTTGCACACCATCTTTGCAAGGTAGTCTTGTGTGGTAGCGGAAAACCTTTCTTATAAAGATGGTTATACGCCCTGGGTCCTGATGCATGAAGATATATTGCGCTGGATAAGTCTTTCCACTTCCATTGAATTCTTCTTCTTCTTCTTTTCAGCAATCAAATTTGCCTGAGTGAGCTTATTTCGAAGTTCAAAAATCTCAGCTTCAAGTGTCCGTATTTTTTCTTTGCAGCTTTTATGATCCACTGCAAAACTGTAATTTTTACATAAAAATTTGTACATTTTACATATCTCTATATATTATTATATATAATTTTTTTCATTATGTAAAGAATAGGGCAATATATCAATAAAAATTAATAACAGAGCACAATATCAGTATAAAATTATATTTACTTAAAATAAAAGGTTAATAAAAATAAATTATGCAGTATAAATAATGAAAATATTAACTTACTCAGTCTGGAACACTTCTGTTTTATATGGAATTTCCGTTTGAGTACGTTGTTCTTTTGTCTCAACTATCTATTTCTCTGCAAATAAAATATAAATTTATATTAGTTTATATACATTATATATGAATTAAAAACAAAAAATATTTTTCGCCATATAGGCAAATGCATTTAATGTACATAATATATGAAATGTATTGCTTTGGGGATAAGCATGTCTCTATTTGAATATAAGTATTTGTATTTTTGGTTACCACCTTTGGGAAAAAGTCTCCTGACGAAATGTATTGCTTTGGGGATAAGCATGTCTCTATTTGAATATAAGTATTTGTATTTTTGGTTACCACCTTTGGGAAAAAGTCTCCTGACGAGTCTCTTAAGCAGAGACGAAATGGCCATAGAGACATGCTTATCCCCAAAGCAATACATTTCATATATTATGTATATTCAACATATATAAACGAAAAAAATCTTTGTATTTTAAAAAACAGATTCTGAGAGCTATGGATATGTATATATTTCAATAAATTTCTGAAAAATCGTCTACACATCAATTTTGCATACCTATCTATGTATGTTATTATAAAAAATACTGTGTCTATTGTAAAATACGAATATTTAATTTTTTAATAATTTTTCCAACCGGGAATCTTATTAGATATGTATGTGTTAAGCAACTAGGCCAAAATTGTATATTTCCTTACAAACACAAAATCATTGTCATTGACAATTCCATAGCAAAAAACCAATATAAATTTCGTTCGGTATCAAATGCCGTAATTTGCTACCAGGGGGTTGGTAATGTCTTAAAAGGTCAATTAATCCTTTAAGTTTTTCTTTTTTTTTTCAATCAAAAATTCTAAATAGGTTATAGTATTTACTACTTACAATGGAAAACAAAAATTTTCAAAGTTTTTATCCATAATGTTATCAGGTTGTTGTTTAATTGACTCGTCGTTTATTGTACCATGGTCTGTGTCATAAATTCTAAAGGGAAATATAGGTACGTACACATAAATAAAACAGATAATATTAATATATAAATTGCATAATTACTTACTTTTGCGTTTCTTTCATAAATGGCTCAGCATTTGGTAAAAGTGACGGTCTTTCCCCAACTCGAACTATACTCGACGGTAGAAAGTGATTACTACATACCTTCGAGAATGCTGAAAGCTTTACACCACAAATTTCACTTCAATTTCTTCTGGTTTCTTGATTTTTAGGAGCACAGAACAATGTCCCAGTTCCTTTATGAAAATCAGTTTTGCATACAGCACAACGACGCATTTTAAATTTTGTTTTTAGAAAAACAGATTTTTTATCACACACTTATATTTGTTTTAAAAACAACAGATTATTTTATCACAACACTAAAATCGAACACTGAATCACTAAATCAAAGATTTGGTAGTTTTTATTTTAAATAAATCAAATTATTAACAAAATTTTACTCTTTGTTCACTATTTAATTTGTGTTGAAGAAATTGTTTGTTTTTTGTTTATTTTGATTTTAACAGCAACAAAAAAAAGCAGAACAAAATTTGACATATTAAGCAAGGCAGAGTTGCTCAGAAACTCGCCTATGCATCTACCTGATAATAAATTTGCCTTGATACACAAATATTAAATAAAGTAGCTCAGCTGGCAAGGCGAATTCTTTATTAAGGTGCTTTTGACATACCAGCTGAGCTACTTTTTTTTCAAATATTTATGTATTTAACTGTCAGGCGCCATTTTTTATTTCTTTGTTGTCTCTTATTTATGTACATTTTCTTGTAAACAAAGCTGATCGGAAGACATTTTGACAATTTGATTTTTTTTTAAATAAACAAATATATTGTGAAGACATATTTGCTAATTTGATTTTTTTTTAATAAACAAATATATTGAGATTTTTTGTGTGTTTTTAAATATTTTTTGTAAAAAAAAGTGTATGATTTTTTAACGTGAAGTCTTTTAAAGTTATTTATTGAAATGTAACTTAATATTTCTCTATGCCTTTGTGTGGCAAAAAAAAGACCTCAATTTAAAAATGTTAAAATTTATTTAAAATAAAATGTTACAAACAAAGTGTTGAGTAATAGTTAATTCATTAAAAACAATAATAATGAAATATTGCTGTATATGTCGGAAAAGGCAAGTACGAGGAAATGGGAGTTGGTTTTTATTTCCCTATTTTTTATGTAAATATTAAATTTAAACTATTTAAAATACACAACAAAATTTCTCTTTATCTTTTTCAATAAATTTTGCACTTTTTGTTTTGTTTTACACAATTTTTGACAGATATGTACCAAAACACACTTTTTGTTTTCTTTTTCTTTGGGCTTTTATATTTTTTTTTACAAAACTGCTATTGACAGCTAAATATACAAAAGACAAAAAAACCATGTTGTTTTTGTGAATGTTGTACTTGTTGTAATGAAAAGGGCACCTTAATAATGAATTCGCCTTGCTCAGCTGGTATGTCAAAAGCACCTTAATAATTAATTCGCCTTGCTCATTACGTTAATGATGCAATTAAAAGGTGGTATAAACTTTCAGGCTGACGGTTTTTATTATTTAATTATGTGCGGCTAAAATGTCAAATATTCTCTTAAATAGCAAAAGCAAACTAAATAGCACCAACATAGTTTTATATTGCCAAAAGTGAAGACATTTATTTTCAATAAAAAATGCTTCAAACAATTATTTTATTAATTATTGTATTAAATTTTTTACTTCCAATCAGCGCGGATTTAAAAATGTGCCGCCCCTAAGCACTCTATAAGAATTTTATTGTAATTTGAACTGAAATAAAAAGCACATTCTGTTATTTAATGATTTTAATTTATTTATATACCTTTCTAATTTTTTGATTTACAAATTTAAAACGTCGTATTCAATGTGCAAATCGAAACGTTATTTAATTTAGTTTCTTTTATTTGTGAACGAAGGTAACTTTTTATTCTTTTTAAACAAGAAAACGATCTTTCAGCAGAATAATTTGTTACTGCTAGTGACAGATAAATTCTGAAGATAATTTCAAAGTTTCCACGTTATTATATTTTTTTGGAAATAAAAAATTCAACTGGTTTGTGATAGTTCTTTCATATTCGGATATATCACTTTTCTGTAAAAGCTGTTTAAACTGAAGAATTCATTCCATTAGATCCTCACGGTCTAATTCCATTTCATAAAATTCGTAAAATTCTTTTTTTATATGTAATTGTATTGATATCAATAGAACATATCGACTATGGAATTAAAGAACGCTGTAACTGACAAAACCTTAAATGTTCACCAGAGCCAAAAAACCTGTATTAAAGTAGAACAAAGACACTAGTATTTTTCAAAACGCAGACGCGTAAGTGAATTTATTGTCATCGTAGAAATCTGGGACCGGGATTGATTTTTTGTCAGTTACAGCGTTCTTTAATTCTTGCGACGATATATTTTCGATATATCCAAACTTTTCATTAAAAAAATTGTATGCATTTTTACGCTTTTGTAATTTGTTTATCAAAACTAAAATAATTCTATCATGTTAGGTTCAGATACCTCCTTTGCCTAATAATTTCAATAGAAAATACAAAAGCCTTTTTCTTTGGCAAAACTTCTTGTTTTATTGGAACTCAAACTTAAAACTGAAGCACTAAAATAACTGAACATTGATATTTATATTTTAGTTATTATGTACATTAAAACCGCTATTTTAAAGCGAAATAGAAAATTCATGAAGAATGTTAATCTGTTTACATTTTTAAGATAAAATAACTTACATAGGTTTTTCTTTCAAAGAGAAGTAATACTAACAATTATATGAATTCTTTAAATGAAAATACAGGGTTTTATAAAAATTGATGAACATGGATCAACATACTCCCACCGCGAGTTAGTGGCAATTGTAACCGGACCACGGCCCATATATTACCCAACCAAACACTGATAACCAATGCTTTGGAAGTCGCTCTTTAGGTTGTATCATGTGATCTTTCATAGTGGCAGCTATTGTTCGCCGACCGATGATGCCGTCTATTTTTTCGTACGCCGCAAAGGAAGGTTGTGCTTTAGGATTTAGTGTACCAAAATGTTTGTCTAATTGTGGGTCCTGTATTGGAGGAGGTAGCTTCAGGCTAAAGTCACGTAGTTGTAGGCGCCAACGGGCTATGGGAGAATAATCCTTCCTAGGTTCGTAGGTCGGCGAAACATCGAATGTGCTGTGAGATTTATTATCGGTTGAAACATCGGGTTTAAAATCAGGGAATAAATTGGCTACACTTCGTTGAAGGCATGACGTTTCTTTCTCAGGATAAAGTAAGAATGTTACCCACATGGGATACCCCTTATAAATCAAATTGACACGAACGACCGGAGGAATAGTTTTAGCATGGATATATGGTTGAGGACACATTTCTTGAGGAAACTTCTTTATAGGTGAAACTAGGAGCTCCTTAGCGGTTATTTCGTGGTCTTCTTGGTTCTCGTAGCTGGACGATGTTGCGTTAATGGAGCGCTGGCGATGTAGCATTGAATGGTGTTTTGCTCCGCATATGGCACAACGATTTGAGGACTGGCACTTTGAACGATTATGGGTATGTGCCATGCAGTTAAGGCAGTAATTCCATTTGAACAATGTAAGCACGTCTATTCTCTATCGTCTTACTCACAAAAACCCTGCAGTAGCGGAGAGCATGATTCTTAAGACATAAATTGCAACGTGGCATTGTTATGGCTAACTAGGAAGAAAAGAAGTAAATATACAGTGTAATTAGAAATCTTGCTATGCGACTGAAATTTTCTTTTTTTTTAATAAAATTTTTTTTATTATTATTTTTATATGTGTTGTGTGCACGTATATGTGTATGTACATTCAATTAGGGGATGTGGGTAAACGACATAGTTTGGCGACAGAACGAATTATAATTCCATTTTGCGTTTTTATTTCGGCGACTCGTACCTTATTATCTTTTCCATATATAACTTTAATAATGCGTCCAAGGCGCCACTCAGTTGGTGGTAAAGAGTCGTCGTTGATTATAACGAAGTCATCAGGCTGAAGGTTGTGTTGTTCTGTTTTCCATTTAACTCTTCTCTGAAGTTCAGTAATATATTAGTTTTTCCAACGTCGAGCAAAAATGTGTTGGATAGCCTTTAAACGATTCCACCTTTTAATATAGCTAAGCTTTTCAATAGGAACATCTTCCGGTGCTTCTGGAACCGCGATCATTGTATCACCTCTCAAAAAATGTCCTGGAGTTAAAGGCAGTAATTCTTCGGGATTTTCGGTTAACGGGGACATTGGTCTTGAATTTAACACAGCTTCGATTCTTATTAATATGGTGTAGAATTCCTCATAGGTGAATTTAAGATTAGTAGCGATTTTTTAAGATGTTATTTCATACTTTTCACAGCAGCCTCCCATAGTCCTCCCATGTGGGGTGCATAGGGTGGTATGACCGGCCACTTAAAACCATGAACACTGTATTTATCCGTTAACGCCTTTTCAGTAATCTTTAGAAAATTATTATAGTCTTTAAGTAGTGATAAACTAACTCCTAAAAAATTCCGACCGTTATTAGAAAACATAACCTTAGGAAACCCTCTTCGGCCTATAAATCTGTCGAAGCAAGCTAGAAACGCATCTGTGAAAAGCTCAGTGCAGACTTCTAAATGAATAGCTCTTGTAGAGAAACATACAAATACTGCAGCGTAACTCTTAACGTATTTTGTGTTCCGTAAGTTAGATGATTTTAAGTAAAACGGTCAAAAATCAACCCCGGTATAGGTATATGGGGGCTAGAAATTTACTCTCTCTAAGCGAAGATCAGCCATAATCTGCTGTTGAACCTTGTGTTTGAAAGTTACACACACTTTGCAGTTTCGGATACATTTTTAACAAGATTCCTAAAACGGTGAATGTAAAATCCATGTCTAATGGCCCTTAACATGATCTGATGTACCGCATGAAGCAGAATTTGATGCGTACAGTTGACAAAAAGAGTGGCAAAATGTGACTTTTCTGGAAGTATAATAGGATAACGTTCCTCATAATTTAATCTAGAATTACCCAGCCTACCTCCAACACGTAATATACCGCATTTGTATAGGAAAGGGTTCAAAAAAAGTAGTCGGCTTTGTTTATTAACCGGACGATTATTTTTAAGATTCAAATATTCTTGTGGGAAATGATGCAGCTGTGCCAAGACAATAAGACGATTTCTGCTGAATTGTATTTCGTTTGTTGTTATAAATTGTTCGACTTGTGACTTATGTTCTCTGATACGATTGTAAAACCGAAAACAATAACTGATGACTCGCAAAGCTCGAGCAAATGATGAAAATCGTTTCAATATATCCTCATCGTCTTCATCTTCGGGCGTTTTTATTTGTGTTTCGGAGTTATCACTTAAAATCGTTTTTGTGTGATATGTGGCTATTCTTATGGTTTCCAAATCAGTTGGTTCAAAGATTCGTGTTTCTGGCCAGGCTTCCGAAGGCCTTAACCGCCATGGGGGCTCGTGCCACCACAATTCAGAATTGATGAGATCGTGCGGAGTACAGCCTCGTGAGCCAAGGTCTGCGGGGTTATCTTCTGATTTTACATGTTTCCAGTGGCTATAGTCGGCGATGCTTGAAATTTCTGTTACACGATTTGCTACAAAAGTTTTAAGAGTTTGGGGGGGTTTTTGAAGCCAGCTGAGGACTATTGATGAGTCTGTCCACAAGTATAACTCATAGAAAAATTCTGCTTTCTTTAATAGACAGCTCCACATAACTCGAGTTTTGGTATAGTGACTCGTTGGATTGGTGCTACCTTGGTTTTGGCTGCTAGCAAATTACATTTTATTTCTCCATCTAAACTAGCTACTCGTATATTAACTGAACCGCAATAAGCCTTTTCGGAGGCATAAATTTGGCATAAATTCTATCCACATTGGAATTTTCAATGCAGAAATTTGTGGTAAATTGCTAGTAAAAGTATTCCATTTTAAAAGTAAATGCGGTGCCGCTCCTTCATCCCAATCTACTTTTAAGACCCATAACTCTTGCATAAAAAGTTTGGCAACTACTACAACTGGGCCTATCCAAACTAGAGGATCAAATAATTTCGCGATTGTTGCTAAAATCTGCCTTTTGGTAGCGCAAGATTATATTTGTTCTGGTTGAATATCATAATAAAAATAATCATGCTTGGCATTTCAGCGAATGCCCAATGTTTTTATGTTACTGGGGTTGTCAAATTTCAAAAAATCTTCGTCAAGAAGATCCTCCCGGGGCAAATGTTCTAGCAAAGTACTATGATTGGCCGTTATTTTCTTCAAGGGGAAGCCTGCCGACTTTAAGGCGGTTATTAGTTGAATTTTTTTGATTTCAGCTGTTCAATGGTATAACCTCCAGACAGTATATCATCGACATAAATTTCCTCTTCCAAAATTTTTGATGCAAACGGGAAATGTTCTTAACAGTCTTCACTTAGTTGTTGTATGGTTCTTATTGCTAAAAACGGTGTACAGTTCACACCGAAAGTAACTGTTTTCATCCGGAAAGTTTTAATTGAACTTTCACATTTGTTGCGGAATAATATTTGTTGATATGGCCTGTCAGCTTCATGTATTATTATTTGTCTAAACATCTTTTCAATGTCTCCTGTGAATACGTATCTATAGTAGCGCCATTGAAATACTATTTGCATCAAATCGGATTGAAGAGCTGGCCCTTGGTATAGAACGTCATTTAGGGAAAATCCTCTACCTGTTTTATTAGATGCATTGAAAACTACTCTAACTCTAGTTGACTTGCTTTCAGGCCGAATAACCGCATGATGGGGGAGGAAATACGAATGCTGTTTTATTGAAACATCTTCTTTATGAAATACAGGTTCCATTTGACACAAGTCAATGTATTTCTGGAGAACTTGGCGGTAAGTATCCTTTAAATCAGGAGTTTTATCAAGATTTTCCTCCATTCGATATTATTGAGAGAGAGAGAGAGAGAGATTGGCAACTCTGAGTTGAAAGTGTCAAAAAGTCATAATTTTTTTCTCCGCAACAAATTTAATTATTTTTTGCAATTAATAATAAATTTACTACTAAAATTATAAAATTTTGCTTGGAGGGAGTACGTATAACTGCAGGGATTTGTTGGACGTTGGAGCTTTTCACTGAATATCGCTTAATAATCTGTTTTCATTTTGTGATACATTGGTTGTTCTGGCATTGGTGGTTGGTGTCTCAAGACTTGTTTTACTGCAATTAGTGCAAGGGAAGAACTCTAAACATATCGAAACTGTAAATAAGTTTACATTTTTATGATTTTGTATTTGTTGGTAGTATTTACATTGTCTATTGCCGCCTTTTTATTTGTCATCTGTTTTATTTATAAAGTGCTGCCAAGTTATTGCTATATCTTATAATATAATGCCTAAGAGTATGCTCTAAAACAAATGAATAATAAAAGAACACTGAAATCAACATCACCAGATTACACTGATTGTAACAACAGTAAAAAATTTGTAACTTGTAAAAACATGCAGAAACCTAACGAACAAGATGTTTTCTCGTGGGAAAAATTATGCCATCTTTTGGATGATAAATTGAAAGATGTAACAAGAAAATCAGATTTAGTTACAATTAAAAAGGAAATTGAAGAGTTGAGAGAGGAAAATCTAAGGCTTAAAAATGATATTGAAAAACTTACATCTCGTCTCGAATTTATTGATCGTAGATCTCGCTCAGGGAACGTTGTCGTTAGTGGATTAAAGAGTTGTAATATTAAGGCGGCTAAAGTGGAATTTTTAGCAATATGTTCGAATCAGCTTAAATGTAATGTTAATATTATATCATCTCGAATTATGTCTGGTGGTAAATCTTTCTGTTTTACATTGGAGACTGGTATGCAAGCATACAACATTATTGCTTCAAAAAAAAAGTTAAAAGGTCAATCGATATACATACAAAAAGATTATACAGAGGAAGAACAAAACGTGCGATATCAACTGCGACAGCTAAGCAAAAAAATAGGTCAAGGTGGTGCACCAGTTAAAATAAGGCTCGGAGAATTCTGTATATATATAAATGATAAACAATTCATGAGTTCAAATGGTAAAATTATTGCAAATTCTATTAAAAGTGTTGAGTTTTTGTCCAAACTATTATCTGAATGCAACTACCCGATTGAAGTATCACTAAAGGACAGTCTCAACACAAATACAGATCAAAATCATAGCCCATCATCGCAATAGCAGTTTCACTCTCTTAGTTTAATTTCGTATAATGTAGCCAACTTATCTAAATCAATAGACTTTGGTAATTTTTTAACATACATCCATAAATTTGACATATTTTTTCTGTTTGAAACCCACGTAGTCGCAAATAATCAACATTTATATACACACTATTTTAAAAATTATACTCTTCATTGGATTGCAGCTAGAAAATTTCATAATGCGGGAGGAGCAAGAGGTGGTTGTTTGTTTGGATTTAGAAATGAACTTAAAAAACTATATACATTTAGATTTATAAATATTAACAACAACACTGTACTCTCAACTAAACTGGGGGATACATTGTTTTATTTTATCCCTAGGTATCTAAACTGCACAAATTGGAATTCAGATTTTACAGATTTTGAAAATTTTTTGCGTGATCTCAATCCTACTGATTTTTGTATTGTTGGCGATTTAAATGCTAGAATTTCTGATGAACAAGTTTTAGACTCAAATTTTTTAAAGGACTTGTCGCATATACGTGAATATAGACGCTCGAAAGATAAAACTCTTAACATACAAGGCAAAAAAATTATAGACTTGATTGAAGATTTTGGTGGTATTGTGCTTAATGGAAGGACGACTAACGATGCTGAAGTGGAATACAGCTTTTGCGGGGCTATAAGTAGCTCTATCATAGATTATTGTATTTGTTCACATAGCTTCTTGCAAAATGTTGATGACTTTTTAGTGGCAACAAAACCCTTCTCTGATCACATGCCATTATGTTTAAAAATCAAATGTATACATCCATGTGCAGAAAGAAATCAGAATTCTTCTCTTCTGAGATTGCGTTGGAACGATAATCCATTACTTCAAATGTTGATCTGCAAACAAACGTTACGGTAGATGATCTTGTTTCTGCATTGACAGATAAAGTAAAACAAGCTGCAATAGTATATAAGAACAAAAAGTTTTTTGAACCCAAGCAAAAGTGGTTTGATGGGAAGTGCGCACGTTATAGAATACATATGTTAAAAAAGCTTAAGATATACAGAAAACACCACACCACAATTAACAAATCCCAATATTTTCTATCCCGAGCAAAATATATAAGAGTATGCAATGAAAAGAAACTTGAAATGTACAATAATAATTTGGTCAAACTTAACTCAGTCAAGTGCAGTAGCGATTGGTGGAACTTATCAAAATCTCTTAGGATGTCTAAGCAAGTGCTTAAAGGTTATCTAAGTTCGGATGATTTTCAAACTCACTTTAGTTCTTTACTGCGGAATAATGGAAATAATAGTACAATAAGCTGGTGCATGCCTTACAACACAAATCCTATTATAGATTCACCTTTTAAAATTTGCGAAATTTTATGTTTTGGGGAAACTAAAATGCAACAAAGCTCCTGGTCTAGATGGTATCAGCTATGAATTCTATAAATACGCTCCGGTTTGCTTTGTGAATGAAATGTTATCGATATTTAATGTAATATTTTTACATGAGAAAATTCCATCAAGCTTTCGCAGTTCAATTATGATTCCGCTATTTAAAAAGGGTGATCCATCTTTGCCAGAAAACTATCGTGGTCTATCTCTTAATGATATATATAATTTATCCTTTAAGAAATATTTAAAAAATAAGTTGGCTGCATCAAAACTAGCTATCAACACAACATGGTCAAAGTATATAAATCATCCACATATTTCAAATAGTAACAAATTGTATATTTTTCATGCTGCTGCTCGCTCAATCATGTTTTATGCAGCTCAAGTTTGGGGTCACGAAAAATTTGATGAGGTAGAAAAGCTGTTCCGATTTTTTGTTAAGAAAATGCTATACCTGCCATCTACGACGCCTAATTATATGATCTATTTAGAATCTGGTTTAAACTCTTTATATATCTCAACATTGAAACTACACTTTTGCTACATAAACAAGGTTCTCAATATGAGTCAAGACAGATTGCCACGTATTTTAGCAGAGGCAATCATAGCACAGAATGCGTACTGGGCAGAGGACTGGACTGAGCTATGCCAATATATTCAATTTACGCCCGACAACATTAATACACCTATCTGCAAGCATTGGAAAACCATTATTAAATTATTGGAAATAAAAGAGCGTGAGGAAAATGTATTTAATGCTTCAAATTCTCTACATCATGATCTCTACGGCCAGCTGAATCATAATATTACACCTTTGCTTGCATCAAATTTTCCATCCCGCAGTACAAGTCTTTTAATAAAAGCCAGAGGTGGATTGCTCCAACTAAATGCCAGATCGTTTAGTAACAACTCAATAGACAAGGGTACTATCTGCAATTTAGAGGTATCCGAGAACACATATCATTTTATTGGTGTCTGTCCAATCTACAAAGAAATCAGGCTAACGTGTTTCGGAAAATATGAGTTAAGTCTTACAGAAGTGCTACACATTTTAAACGGATTTAACTTTTTAGTTTTATACAAATACTTAGAGTCATCTATAAAATATCGTAAGCTTATTATAAATGAATTTGAATTCTAGTCCTCCTATTTGAAATATACTTATAAACGAATTTTATTAACTTTTAAAAATTTATTTATTATATTTTATAGTTATTTATTTTTATTTTATTTGCGTTTAATTTATATACTATATACTATACATATTATATACTATATGAGAAAATTATAAGACTGAATAAATATCTAGTATTTTGCCAATCTGGCTCACAACATTCATGTTATGCCAAATATAGATCATAAGAAAATTGTAAACTAAATTATGTACATAAATATACACACAATTTGAATATCTATTAATAAATAATAAAAATAAATAATAATAATTATTGAGCGAGAGCAATATTCTCTGATGGTCCTAAATATATTTCATTTGGAAACTCCTTTTTGAATGGCAGCCGTACACAATAACGACCGTCTGATTGTCGTGTGGTCGATGTTTCATAATAATTTTCACAATATATATCCGTTTCGGTAAGAACTTGGGGTTTTTCGGTTTGCTCGAGTTCCCAAAATCGCTTAATTTGGTCAAGAAGTAAGGAATCTTCCGAAGGGAAAACTGTGACAGAGAACGCAGTTATTTCATTTGAGAAGTTAGGGCCTGACAAATACCAACCAAAGTGTGACTCTCTTGCTTCCAAGTGCCCAGATATATTTCGCCGAACACCGTCTAGGTTAATAAATGGTAGAAAGTCGCTGCCTATAATCACATCTACCGCAGAAGGTTGAAAGAAAAGTGGGTCAGCTAGAATCAAGTCTCTAACTTTATCATAATTCACTATTTCAACAGGATAGGAGGGTAAAAGGTTAGTCAGTTTGGGCACTACTATTGCTACTATATTTAACTTGAAGTCAGAAATCCTAGATTTGATAGTCACAACACATTGCCTCTTTAAATTTCCCACAACAGTTCCTGCGAAACCAGATATTTTACACGCCTGGTTTTTAAATGGTAAGCCGATTTCTTGTTGAATGTGTTCAGTAATAAAACTTCTTTCAGCTCCTGAATCTAACAGAGCTCTAATAGTATAACACTGTCCAGCGTTTTCTATATGTATCAGTGCAGTAGGTAACAACGTAGTTCCAGTGTGACGGACAAAATAAGCCTGAGTATTGTTATCTGTAATATTATCAGTAATGAGTGAATTTTCAACTTGAGTGTTAAAGGCTGAAGTTTGGGTCTGCGTACTTGAAGTCAAATTATTACCATCTATTTTACTATCAGATTGTGAATAATTCCCTGATGACTTTGTCAGTTTGGAGTCTCCTGCATTTGAAAAATGTAACATCGTATGATGCCTTTTGCGACAAATAGAACACGTATTATTACTCGTGCATTTGGATTTGAAATGATTTGGTGACAAACAATTCACACAATATTTATTGGCAAACACGTATTTGATGCGATCGTTCGGTAACATGGACCTAAATGATTTACAAAATCTTAGCGGGTGGCTTTGCTTGCATATTTTGCAATTTGTGGTTGTTTCACTTAGTGTGTGAAATGACTGTATTCTTGGGGAGTTATTTTCCCTTGGTATAGGCTTTTTTCTATCATAGAGTGTTTCTAAAATTTCTATCCTCTCTGTGATGAAAGCATTTAATTGTGTCCATTTAGGAAGTTCACGATGGTTCTTTAGCGAAACCTCCCATTCTTTTATAGTTTCATCCGAAAGTTTCGAAACTACCACATGAATCAAGAATGGATCGTAATCATGTAATTCTATTTGATAATTTTTTTAAATTGCCAAGCAGTCGTTAACTGCATTTTGGGTGTATCTAAGAGACTTTATTGTTTCATTCTGAGCCGGGGGGACTGAATAAATTTTCTTTATTTGGTCTTGTACTAATAATCATTTATTGTCGAATCTGATTTTTAATTTCTCCCAAGCCAAATTAAAATTATCATCTACCAAGTCAAAATCTTTTATGGCTTGGTAGGCCTCGCCCCTTACTTTACTACGCAAATAATATAATTTCTGAGCTGGAGCTATTGAGTGATCTCTTCCTATGACCGCCAGGAACATATCCCAAAATGCTGGCCATTTGGAGTATCCACCTTCAAAAGTTTAAATTTCGCAAGCTGGTAGCTTTAATGTGGTTTTGTGAGTTGGATTAAAACTTGAATTATTTTGTATTGTTTTCATTTTTCTCAAAATTGTTGCTTTAACACATTGGTATTTATTGTATGCTTCATCGTATGTTAGAGATGTGTCTTTTTTTGTGTCTTCGCTTTGTTCTGACTCTAGCATATATTCTTCATAAGGTTCTATTAACTTTTTCCACCTTCTTTCTAGCTCCTGGTTTGTGACCTCAAAATCTTCAAACGAGTAACTAAATTATTTATGTCGAAATTACATCTCCTTTTAGATGCCGCCATTCTGTTTATTACCGCGATAGTAAAGTGAAAAAAAATTTTTTTCTAAAGAATTATACTCCGTTTACTATCCTACCAAAATTTTTTATCCACCTGAATAATAATTTTTCTTTATAATGTAAAAAACTCACCGTTTCTTGAAGGCTTGATTTGTAATTCTTTGAAACCTCTCATGTTCTTATATTTTTTCTGTTACTGTTTTCGTTTACTGTTTAAAGTTGGCACTCTTTATGATTGTTGTTGTTTTTAGTTTATTTTACATATGTATATACCTATGTATAAATAGTATATTTTTCTTTTCCCACTAATATTTAATACTTTTTTATAATTTTTTGCTTTTGCTATATTAATATTATTGTTACTAAGTTTTCCTTTTTTTTCTCAATAAAGTTTTAATTTTTTGTTCGCGGCTTTTTGACTTTCTCGATAAGTTTACTTGAAGAATGTACATATTAAGGATGGATGGGATTGAAACATGTCGCCATTATATAGTGGGAGTGTGTTAGATGTATTGTTTCTTTTATTCGATTTATTTCTGGGATGTGTTTATTTTTTACTAGTCATCGTTGATTTTTATTGGTTATTTTTTTTAAGATGATACAATTAGTGGTATTTGGTTATTTAATACGAAGATATTTTTTGTCATGTATGGTTTTTTTTAACCAAATGTTACCCACCTCAACAAAAATTGTATGATAGAATTCTTATTTGCATATGTATAAATTTTTCCTCTTTTCCTTTACATAGGGAAAATTTGTCGCACAAAATTTCTAAAAAAACACGGTACATACCTTATTTTTCCTTTTTTTTTTTTTTTTGTCTCTACCAAATTCCAGTGATGTTCTCTTCGTTGATCTTTTGTTTGCTTTCTATCTAGGATGTGATGCACAGATTAGCCTAAATCTTTCATTGACACGGGATGTGTTCCTTTGCTGTTTACGGGTTGAAGTTGCCGTCGATAGATACAACTTGCAGTTGCTTGTATGTAAGTGGGGCGGTAGCCACTGGTTTTTTCCTGTCCTAGTCTTTTCTAGGACTTCCTCGAAGGACCAAATGTTAGGTTCAGGTACCTCCTTTGCCTAATAATTTCAATAAAAAATAGATAAGCCTTTTTCTTTGGCAAAACTTCTTGTTTTATTGGAACTCAAACTTAAAACTGAAGCACTAAAATAACTGAACATTGATATTTATATTTTAGTTATTATGTAAATTAAAACCGCTATTTTAAAGCGAAATAGAAAATTCATGAAGAATGTTAATCTGTTTACATTTTTAAGAGAAAATAACTTACATAGGTTTTTCTTTCAAAAAGAAGTAATACTAACAATTATATGAATTCTTTAAATGAAAATACAGGGTTTTATAAAAATTGATGAACATGGTTCAACACTATCAAATAAATTTTTTTTAAATTAATACATTTGGATAATCTTATCTTCTTCGGATTCGTCAAAAGGCATTTTCTATTGCATAAAAATATGTACGCTTCAAAGTCAATTTGATTTCACAGAGGAGAAAAAGAAATTACAAATTTATATGGCCGATACATAAATGAAGCTCCTTTAGCAAAAAATGCTCCTCTTAATGTCCAAAACCTCCTTAAACAACTCGAAAACTATCTCAATGAAAAATTGTTAAAGCTGTTGTAAAACCATTTTACGACATTTATGGTAGTTTTCTGAATTTAATTGGGCTTGCCTTTTTCGATTCCATAGTTATATATGAAATTAAAAAAATTATGATGAAAAATCTCCAGCTACCCCAAAAGCTGAAGCCTTATGAGACTGAACTTGAGTCCTATCTTACCAAAAGGCCAATATAGTTTTTCAATTTACAATGAGTTGATGGACAAGATAAGGTGCAGTCATTTTTCATCATTTCTTTCAAAGGATCCTACAGAGTGGAAAGACGACGCCATTTTTATTTCGATGAAAGAAAATTCTAGAGTTTTAAAAGTTGAAAATGACTGTGAAATTACGAAGATGAGGAGAAAACCCAGTATTGCTTATATTAGGTGATCACCATACAAAAAAAATTCCCGGGGTTTATAAAGCTAATATTGTACAACTGGCTATCGATAATTTTAAAAAATATATGATAATTTGTACTTAATATTCAGTTATATTAATTTTTTTATTTACTTGTTTTATAAAATATTTTTACTTTTAAATAAACAATGAATATCACCAAAAAATAATCATTGTATGTTATATTTTTTATTATACTACCGCAACCTGTAAATATTGACCGATTGTGCTCAAGTTTTGCCTGAACATTTTTAAGCATTTAGTAAGTAATAGTAATAGTAACACAATTATACATAAAATTGATGTGAATGAAATTGATTTTTATGTTAAAAAAAATAACTAAAACAAATTTAAAAATAAAAAAAAAAATTTACCTTTGAAACACATTTTTTTAATCGAGTATTATCTTTCTCTTTTTGGTTTGTGCATCACTATTCTGCTTACATTTTATTTATATCAAAATTTGGTAAAAATGGAATTGTAAACTGGAGAGAAGGAGAAATTTACCTTCGTAATATCCACAGGACAGAGCCTGTACAGGAAAGAGATGGCCTACGTAATACTAAATAAAAATAATTTTTTGGCCATTTAGAAATTTAGTTTTGTGCAGAGACTACAATAATTTTTTTTTGTATTTTAATGCTTTTCGCGCGGAATATTGTGCCACTTGGTGTAAAAACTATATGGTAAAAATTTGAGAAAGTTTTGATAAATATTTCCCGTGCCCCAAAGAGGTCGAAGATCACATTTTTTAAGTTCAATATTTGTAAAACGTTTTTTTAGAAGAAGTTGTACGTTTTTGCCCGAATTTGTAAAAAAAAATCATTCCACTTCATTTACAATATGCAATTATTAATTAACTATTAAAAAAATATTTTAAAGTTTAATAAATTTTGTACTGTAAAACCGTAATATTTTGCATTCTTTTTTTAATTATCTGGGATATTTTTGAAAATTGCTGTCAGCAAATTTTAACATACAAATCTTTTAATAAAATTAATAAAACAAATTGTCATTACTTTAAATAAATGTTTCCTCTGATCCTCATATTTTGTTATTTTCTTGTGAAATTGTTGTACTAATTTAACTCAGCTTTATATATATATATATGTTTGCTATATATATATGTTTGTTAATTGTTTTATAATTTTCTAATATAGTAAAAAAAAGAGTAAATAATGCCATTGTGAAAGATTAATCAATTTTGACGCTGACTGTATAAAATTGTAAAATCATATAATTGTACTTTTTAATCAAAACGTACATGTATTAAGGAATTTTATCATTATTTTTAAACCAATTTTTTTTTTTGCAAATATTTTGCTGGTTTAATTTCAAAAACATTTTTGTTACACTTAAACAGGTTTCACATTGAAAAAGGTTTCTTGTGAAGTCTTGAGTAAATCAACTGTGGATTTTAACCTTCTTCGACTTACCAATCACTAACCCGGGGTCTACACCTGATATCATCTTTGATATGATATGAAAGAAAACGTCGGCAGAGAAAATAAAATGCCATTTTAATATTTCTCTTTATATCTAACAATAGGAACACGTTGATGTTGAAATATTATAATATTTCATTTTTTTTTTGTACAGCAATGAAAGAAAGAACATGTCGGAGTATTTTATTAATGGAAATTTGTTTAAAAATAAAGGGAAAATTTTATGAAAATTAAATAATTTTGTGTATAATTATTATTAATTAATATATTTTTTTATTATTTTATTGCTTTTTTATTGAATTTTAAAAATTCAATTTCAGTTTTTTTTGTTTTTTTCTCTATATGAGCTGTTTTTGACAGTTCATATCATGATATTGTTTTCATATGATATCGATATCATAATAGATATTATGATAGCTGATTCGCAGTTTACACTAGAGCTGCAAAACAATCGATAGTACTATCGATAGTTTTATTTTTGGTCGACTATCGATGGTTTCACTATCGGTAGCGATACTATCGGAAAATTTTTAAAGTAAACTTTTTCAACGTAGGCTTTTTGCCGCCGGTAAATTTTTGTATGTATGTTCTAATTTTTCAATAAAAATAATATATTTGCATTTATTTAATGTAAAATAAGATGGAGTCAATATTTCAAAAAAGTGTTATCCTATTAAACTCTTTAGGGTAATTAATTTTATTTAAACTTAATTATTTTTATTCAGCGGCAACGGGTACCTTAATAGCGACGGCAACGTAACTGGCTTCTTTTCCTATATACAAGACGCTGCAATTTATAGAAGTGCATAAACACAAAAATAATATAAAGAAGTTTTAAAGTAGAAGTTTCTGGTATTATTAACAGTATTTCTGAGAGAATAAAGAATATTTAAATAAAAAACAGTTTAAAAAATGGAGAGGTTTCTACAATTAGCAGAAAGTAAGTATTATTACAATACTATTTAAATGTATGTACATATGTGTCCATGGACACATCCATAGGAGTGTGTATGTCTGTCTGTGTTTAATAGAAAATGGCAACGAAAACATTGAGGTAGACAACGATGATGAAGAGGGTATTCCAAAAAAGATGCGTAGGACGTATTTAGATGTTTGGACTTATTTTGAAATAACCAAAGATAAAAATTGTGCTAAATGCCGTTTATGTGGCAAATATTATAAAACTAGCGGCAATACTACAAATTTATTAGATCATCTTAAACGTTCGTACCCTAGTTTCAGAGAAGCGGAAAAGTCAATTAAGACCATCGAACAAAAACGGTCGATAAGCTCTTGTTCATAAACAAAAATTATTGGGTAAACCTGGTATAACTTATAAATACCTAAATTTAATGCTTCTGTACCTAATTTTATTTATGAATTGTTTTTTATAATCCCTTTTAATTAGAATTTTTATATTTACATATGTAGAATGTATGTTTTACGTTTTGAACGTTAAAGCCTTTTACGGTTAACGTTAATTTAAAAAAATTGTCTCAAATTAATAGCTTCAAATAATTTTCGTTTTTTTGTTATTTTGTAATAAAATTGATATTTATGTTACAATAGTATACATATGTATGTCTTTTATTTAAATTAATATATTTATTATGAAAGACAGTTAAAAGCGAATAATAACCCATATACATACATGGTACTTGCTATATTTTAATAGAGATTTACTTACTGGACTTCCGATACAAATTGAATTATACTTCTCCACTAGTTTTTATATATAAATATATACAAATATATAAAAAAATTCGTATTGCGATTCGAATTTTCTCAGAAAAACAGAAAACCGATAGTATCGATAGTTTTTTTTAAACTATCGATGGGCCGACTATCGATAGTTTTGCAGCTCTAGTCTACACGTAACAAAATTATATCGGCTATCGAATTTGACGTACGCAGATATAAAAATATTTCTTTGCATATCTCGTGGAGACCCCGGGTAATGTATATACAATATATGAACAAAATATTGAAATTAGTAGCTTGTGTAGATGGGGTGCTAAGAACGTTGGCAAGCCTATTTAGAAAATACAATAAACTGAACATCTAATATGAGCAACTGAACGTACCCGTTTGCTTTGTACGAGAAAAAAACAGGACTATTTAATTGGAAAACTCCTAAAAATAGCTATATTTAGTAGTTTTTTCGTCGTTTTAAATAATGTCAGAAATGTGTGAACCTTTAACACTTGCCAGGGGTAATATCTACATTTATATCTACATATTTTAGTTTTTACATCATTATTTTTCAGATGTAAAGAGATCGGTTGAATTGCTGGAAAAATTGCAGGCAAGTGGTGACTTTCCAACCACAAAATTAGCAGCTTTACAAAAGGTGTTACAGAGTGAATTTCTAAATGCTGTGAGGGAAGTATATGAGCATGTATACGAAACAGTCGATATTCAAGGTTCTCAGGATGTCCGAGCATCTGCTACTGCAAAGGCAACTGTAGCTGCATTTGCTGCAAGTGAAGGTCACGCACATCCCCGAGTTGTAGAGCTGCCAAAAACAGAAGAAGGTATCGTAAACACGTAGTAAAGAATTTTAGTCTGATTCCACTTTCCCTGTTTAGGACTTGGTTTCAATGTTATGGGGGGCAAGGAACAAAACTCTCCGATTTATATATCTCGTATTATACCCGGTGGTGTTGCTGACAGGCACGGTGGACTAAAGAGAGGTGATCAGCTGCTATCTGTTAATGGAGTGGTAAGTTATGATGGTTAAAAATTTATACATATCGCTCATTTGCGAGAAGAGTAGCATATCTCAAAAAACGCATTTTTTAGGTTAATAATGCAGAAATATGAAGTGAACTGTAATTTAGAACATATCAAAAAATTATATTTTTATCTCTTTTTTTCATTGAATGGCGACCAAAAGTGTTTTCTACTCTTCATATAAGTTTGCCTGAATTAAAATGTTTAAACATATTTATTACAAAATCGCTTTTTTTTTTGAGTTATGCCACTCTTCTCGCAAATGAGCGATATGTAGAATGTATTAGGATGTTTTTAGAGTTTATTTAAAATCTACAAAATTTTACAGGAGATTTGCTATTAAATATTTATTATTAGTATTATGTATTTATTTATTTAGAAGTATAAAATAATTTCTTATAAATACAGTACAAACTCGATTACTGCAACTAATAGAAAATCGCGCAGTTGCGATAACCGCGGTAGTTGCGTTAACCGAGTCATAAATTTTAACCTTGTGCAAACCAGATGTAATGCGTTCCTTGCTTACTTTTCGAATATCATGACGCTTTTTGTAGTCGTCGTGGTCTAGTGGTTAGTGTGTTGGCTTACTAAGACATGAGCCCTGGATTCGACACCCAGCTCCGACATCTTGAAAAAAAAAAAAAAAATATGAAAAAAATATTTCTTTCAGCGACTACCTCTCAGCAGTCTTCTGGCAAAAGCTCTGAGAGTAATTAATTTGCCATGAAAAAGCTTCTCAAGTCTGTCGTTCGGAGTCGACATTAAACTGTAGGTCCCGGTACTCATGAATAAAAATTTGCACACACAACATGAGTGCTCCGAGAAGCTAGGCCGTAATCCTGATACAGGGTTGTAAAGGCCAGTTATGTATGTATGTTATGTATGACGTTTTTTAAAATTTGAGCACCATTCGTTGCTTGCATGAAAATCACCACGACTTTCATTAATTTTGTTATGTAGCTGAATAGCCTTTGAATTTAAGATTTCAGACGAAATAGGCAAATTTAATTCTCTTTGTTTTAAAAACCATTTACACAGAGCTTTTTCCATTACTGGATACTCACAAACTCTAATTACTATACGCTTTCCTAGGCCGGATTCAGCATTTGTAACAAATTTAATTAATTTTGATTTATTTTGCTTAATTCTGGTTATTGTTGATTTATGCACATTGCGTCTATTGAGGTCCATTTTTTAAAAAGTTGCGTTGACTGAGTCTACAATGCATTTGATTCAGGTGTTGCGTTAATCGAGTTGTTGCGCATAACGAGAGTTGCAGTAATCGAGTTCGTACTGTACATACATATGTATATGTTTTCCTAGATTTTTCATAAGCTCTTATTATATATACATATATCGTTTCTTCTAAAAATTATAATTTTATTTTTAAAGACCATATTATTTGTTTCATTTTTAATATCGTAAGCTTACATGTTTTATAAGCGTAGTCCTTTGTAAAATAATGATCGCTGCATTGTTGTACTTGTAGCTCTTTGAAGTCTAATGTTTTCGGCACTTTTTATATGATATGGTTGTATTTCTTTAACATACTTCTAGTATGCTTCTGGGTGCTTGCTTTATTACTTTTGTTTCACCAGTGTTGATCTCATATTTATCTACGGCAGTCTACCTTAACTGTTACAGATTTCTGTAACATTCGTATGGCTTTATTTCTTTCTGGTTACCCATTGCTCCACACAGTGCTTGAATACCTTTGGTTGACATAGGGGTATGTTTCGCCTTGCGTTCATTATTTATTATCGCCTCACGTCGTACTTTCCATCGATGACTTTTTCATCGCTCGACAAGTTAAGTAAAGCTTTTTTTCACAAGGGCTTTTGTTGTTAATGTTTCTTTTGGGCTTGTGCTGGCTGTATTACCCACGAGCGGTTGTCATCACATTCCCCTATGCTTGCCTATATAAAATTTCAGACTGTTGTGGTAGTTTTTGTCTTGCAACAGTTTGAGTTTGGACTACGTATACCACATCAAGGTGTATATCAGTGGTACTTCAGCTCATTAGTTGTTGCCCTATATTTAAGTTTATACCATGGACTATCATGAAGTTTGCTCCAATAATAACTTCGTCGACTATATCGGCAATAATAAATATATGATTCACACTTATGTTGGCCTTTATCAACTTTGCTACTATTTTACCGTAGCAAACTCATCAGTAGCTGTTAGAACTTATATTGTTTATTGGCTCATATTTCTCCCTAACAACGTATATCGGGCCCGATAATACATTGCGTTGCCCTACTATCTATGGTAAACATGTAATCATCGTCGTTGATGTATCTACACGCTATGAGTTTGCCGTTTCTTTACTGTATCGCTGATATGGAGATACTGAGCTCCTGTCTTTTAGTACTAGTTCGATTTAGGTTAACGAGCACTTTTGAAATGATTGTCGGTATACTGGAAGTTGGTGGTCAGGCTGATCTCGTTCTTTTTCTTGGTGCCTAGATACGTTGAAAGTTGCCGCTTTTTCTGAAGTTAAAACATTGGGCCATGTTAATAAAAATATAGCTAAAGCTTATACTGCAAATTTTTAAGTTTAAACTAGCTTTGAGGTGAAAAAATATTTCAGCGAAAGCTAGTACTTTATGCTGAGTAGCAAAAACTAGTTTTTTCAGCGTTTGCTTAAAAAGGGTGTGAATAAAGCCTAGTGAATTTTTAATATTACTAGTTCATGCTTTGGTTATTTTAAGTATCTGATTGAGGTGCTTGAAATTTGTTTTTTCTGTATTATTTTAAAAAATTGTTTTTTTTCTGTAATTTTAGTTAAATAAATATGCCCATATGTATTTACTCAATTTATAACTGACTATAAAATGTGCGTCACTATAAACTGTAACACATCAAAAGTCAAATAAAAACTGACTGGAGTAAGCTAGAGTTAAAAATAAAACAGTTTTATTTTGCATTTTTATTACAGATTTATATTCTGTATTATTTTATTTAAAAATTAATTTAATTTTATAAAATTTTTTATTTTATTCATTATGCCATCCATAAGCAATGTTATAGTGTTTTCGGTGATTTTTTTGGTACCAGCTGTCCATTTATATCGAAAACTAGTAATGGTTTTGGGAACAGATGTACTCTTCTTTAGTTCTCTTTTGACCAGAGCCCAATATCTTTCAATAGGCCGCAGCTCTGGGCAGTTTGGTAGGTTAGCCTCTTTTGGAACAAAAATAACATTTTTATTATACCAGTCTATTGCGCTTTTACTGTAGTGACATGTTGCCAAATCTGGCCAGAAGAATGTTGATATGTTGTGCTGTCTTAGAAATGGGAGCAACCTCTTTTGAAGACACTCTTGGATATAAATATCTGAGTTTATTGATCCCAATGTAACAAACGATGCATTTCTGTTGCCGCAGCTACAAATAGCCTGCCAAACTAGGAACTTTTTGGGAAATTTTGATAGTTTTTTAGTTCGGAACTCTTCAGAAACATTGCCTCTACTATCCGCTTCATAAAACTCTTGGCCAGAAAGCTGCGCAAAGTCTGCAAAAACGTAAGTTTCATCACCCATTATACAACATTCGAACTTTTAAAAAAATTCTTTTTTGAGGAGTTTTGCTCTTTTTTTTGCTTCAATATTCTTCTTAGCATTTCTATCCGGAACTTTTTGGACTTTAAATGTTTTAAGGCCAGCTTTAGCTTTAACTCGGCGCACAAAACTTTCCGAACATTGCACGCGCCGGGCCACTTCGCGACCAGAAATGTTTGGAAGAGCCAGCAAAAGCTTCTCAACCTTTTTGGCTTTCGCGTCGTTTGTTACCAGTTTTGCTTTACCTGTTCCAGGCTTTCTTTCAATTTTTAGGTCTTTGTTGAACTTTTTGACCAATCTGGAAACACATTGCCTGGTCACGTGGACTTCCCTAGCAACTTTTGTATAACTCCAATATGGTTTTTTTTGAATTATTTGAATAATTTTTGTATGCACTTGTCTTTGATTATCCATTGTGAACTAACTAACAAGTCAAATTTGACAAACTGATACAATTTAAAATCTGACACATTTTTCAAAGATATTGTGATTAAGAAAAATAATTTTGATTAAAGGTGAAAAAAGTTATTAAGAAAAATGGGTGTTACACTTTATAGTGACGCACATCTTAGATGGGCAATTTCAATAATTTTCAACATTTGTTGAAACTGAGTTCAGATGCTTATTATTTCTCCAGTTTTTCGAATTGACCAAAACGGTCAAAAGGGAATGGTAGGCCACACTAGAAAACTGGGAAATTCAAAATTTCAGACCATCAGTTCTTTATTTTTAAAAGTTATGGGCACTCAAATATCGAAAAACTCAAAAAAAAGGCTTGAAATTTACTTACTTACTTACTTACTTACTTACTTACTTACTTAGATGGCCATAACAACCCGTTAACGGGTTTCGGCCTGCCCTAACACTAGTCTCCAAGCGTCTCTGCTAAGCGCGCGCCTTCTCCAGTTGGTCACACCAATTGACGACAGGGCTTCATCAACTTGGTCCTGCCAACGTAAACATGGTCGTCGTCTACGCCGACATCCAGTGACCTTCGCATCGAAAACTTTTCTCGCTGGAGCAGATTCATCCATCCGAACAATATGGCCGAGCCAGCGTAGCCGCTGGATGTTAATGCGCTGAACAACGCCCACATCGCCGAGGAGCTCATACAGCTCATGATTGGTTCTAATGCGAAACTCATCGCCATGCCTTAGAGGACCAAAGATCTTACGAAGAACTTTTCTCTCGAATACTCCCAAGAGCACCGGAAGAATAAGCGACTTATAGAGTGTTAATTTCGTCGCACGAGAGAGGTCTCTATTAATAAACTGCCTACTGAGACCGTAGTAGCACCTGTTGGCCAGTGTGATTCTTCGTTTGATCACCAGACTGACATCATTCTTGCTGGTAATGGCGGTGCCAAGGTAGATGAACTCCTTGACCACATCGAATGTATAGTTGCCGGCTGTAACCTGTCTTGCTCTCATTTACCGCCAGACCCATTTTTACAGACTCTCGTTCGATAGCATTAAAGGCTGCGGTGACATCTCGCTTGGTATGCCCAATGATGTCTATATCGTCTGCATACGCAAGGAGCTGGACACTTTTGTTAAATATAGTGCCATTTCGATGTACACCCGCCTTAAACACCCGCCAAAACACTCTCCATGACGAAATTGAAGAGGTCGCAAGATAAGGGATCGACCTGTCTGAAACCTCGCACGGTATTAAAAGGTTCGGAGAGGTCTTTTCCTACCTTGACGGAGCTGCAGGAGTTGCTCAACGTCATTCTGCACAGTTTTACAAGCTTTGCAGGAATACCGAGCTCAGACATTGCAGCATATACGCGATCCCTTATCGGGCTACCGAACGCGGCCTTAAAGTCGACAAAAAGGTGGTGTGTGTCGACTTGACTTTCATGGGTCTTCTCCAGGATTTGGCGCAGTGTGAAAATCTGGTCAATGGTGGACTTACCAGGTCTGAAGCCGCACTGATAAGGTCCAATCAGTGAGATGGCGAATGGCTTCAGATGTTCACACAATACGCTCTTAAGAACCTTATATGCGATAGGGAGAAGGCTTATACCCCTGTAGTTGGTGCATATCGTGGGGTCTCCCTTTTTTAGGATGGGACAGAGGGCACTGAGATTCCAATCTTCGGGCATACTTTCCTCCAGCCATATTCTGCAAATGAGCTGGTGCATGCTCCTAACCAGCTCATCGCCTCCATATTTAAAGAGCTCAGCGGGCAGACCGTCAGGTCCAGCCGCTTTGTTACCTTTCAGTCGCCGTATGGCAACCATGACCTCTTCATAGCTGGGTGACGGGATTTCAATGTCATCGTCATTGATTGGATCCGGCACAGCATCTCTAGGGGCGGAAATTGTGTTGTCATCGCCCTGCAGTAGATTAGAGAAGTGGTCCCTTGTGCATCTGTAACCAGATTTCCATGTTCGTCTCTGCAGGAGGTTGCTCCGGGATTAAAACCAGTAGTAATACGCCTTATCTTGAAATTTACAAGAGTTTTTTCATATTTCATCACTTTTCTACTTTTAGTTTTAAACTTCCGATGCCCACTGATATAAAATAAAGTCACTAGACTTAGTAGATAATTGTACTATAAAAGTTATGCCCATACTACTATTTGGGAAAAAGTTGTAAAGAGGTTCATTTTTGAAACCAAAATTGTCCGATTTTTTAATTTTCGCAGTTTTTTCTATAGCGTTTTTGCGCCGTTCAAGAAAATTTCATTTCGTCAACAGTATTTAATAGATGGTGTAATTTGCTAAAATTTGCGCCATATCACGTCGATATCAGGCTGCTAATTTCTGAGAACGATGACCTCAAACTTTTATAGAATTGGCGTAAATTTGTCAAAAATGACAGTTTATCGCGCCTGACATTTGCAATCATATTTAAAACTGGTTTATGTATTGCGTGATCTAAACTTCTTAATAAATGGCACCTCAACGTCAAGAAGGCGTTAAAATATTTTGAAACGCAAAAATTTTATAAAGTAAATAAAACTTATGCGAAATTTCAAGATTTTGTTTCGCGTTTTTTTTAGTTAATCAGTGGTTTAAAATCAATGTAAAGTATTGGAAATGAAGTGCGGTGGTGAACTAAAGACCATATATAAATACGGTTGAATTCGGTCCAGTGTAGTGTTTTGTCCTCCGCCGTGTCAACATGTTTTTTGCGCTGTCCGTCGTTTGTTGCGTTGTGTCGTTGTGATTATTTGTGTTAAAAAAAAATATATATATATATATATATTCAAAAATAGAAAGAATAAGAATAAAAAAACAAATCAGCAAAACTACCATAACAATAATTACAAAGAAAAAATAATAACAGATCATTACATTAATAACAACAACATCAATAGCACCAATTTAACCCGGCATTACTAACCTTAAATCATGTCGCATGGTTACTAACCATGGGTCTTATCGACCCTGAATTGTATTATCCATTGAAACCGTCTCAACTTATAAATTGATACAACGTATACTTCTTTTGGTAGATTATAGTCTTTTATTGTTTAATTTTAGTATACAATGGTGTAAATTAAAAAAATATATTTAAATTAAAATTAATTATGAATTCATTACAACATAGCTAAAAAAAGTGGAAAAAAAAAGTTATCCAGCCGAATCGCGCATAAAATTATGAGTTTTAAAGATATTGACGTCAAATAAAGTATATTTGAAACCTGATATATAATAGTAAAATGTTAGAAAGAAAAATTGGTACGGCTAAAGCAAACATTTTTCAGTTATGTACTATAAATGTTACCTTTTATTCGGAATTTTCATCATCGAACATATCGTCATAAATGGATTCCTCTTGTGCAGAAGCAATGTAATTTGAGCACAGTGCTTCTGGCAAATATATTTTCCACATTTAGAGCACGTGGTTTTGGTTTTGCGTTTTAATTTATTACAATGTGAATAAATCAACATATATTTTTTGTATAACGGTATAACTAACCTGGGTCTAATCGACCCATAATCTTTGTTACATTATTGCTAACTATGGGTATAGTCGACCCATAATCTTTGTTACATTATTGCTAACTATGGGTATAATCGACCCAGGCTGTTTTTTAAAATAATTTTATATGGATAATATCATAAATTTTCCTTATATTTATTATTTATAAACGTTTAAATATAAACAAATTTAGATTACAAATATATCTTGAGTTAAAATATCGTCATGTTTTTTTTTTAATTTAAAAAATTTGCGTGTCTGGGTCGATTCGACCCAGAGGTTAGTAATGGAGGGTTAAATAAATAAATAAAATTTCAAAACAACAATAACAATAAGATTGAAAGAGAAAAAATTATAGAGGATGTATTGGCATACAGAAAAGAAAAAAAGTGATAGTGTTGGTACATGCTGTACCGTCTGGCGGTTATGATGAAAGGGGCAAAAGTGCCACATTTGGGGCTTTTATGGTACCATTTGCGGTACATTTGTGCTCTGCAACTTCCCTAATAATTCAACCTTAAACTTTATTTTGCGAGCTTCTTGCAGTTGATTGCTGTCGGATTATTTAACGGTGAAGGTATAGCACTGGCCATTGAATAATCAATCAGCAGTAATCCATTTCCTTGCAGTTCGCATTCTAAAGTAGGACGTTTGTTTTTTTCTTATCGGTGTCGTGGTGTCGGGCCGTTTTCGTTTGGATTTCTGCAACGTGCGTGGGCTAGGGGGAAATTTCTTCTCTGTGTATGCTCATATTTGTATTCATAGGCCTGATGTCCTTGCCTTATGTGAGACCCAGGTTTCTGGAGATGCTGATCCACAGGATTTTCATAAACCTGGGTACCACTTCCTATCCCTTTTCATGCTCCATAGGGGCCTTGCAATTTATATTCGCAATGAAGTTGTGTACCAGTGCCAGCAACCGTATGGCATGCTTGATGCAGAATTTAACTGCCTCTGGGTTAAGTTCAAAATCAGGGCACATCTTTTGCATTTCGGGTTTCTTTATAGAAGTCCAAATGCAGAAAGAGAGGTTACCCTTTCTGGCTTCGACTCTCTTTCTGATTCCATTTCATCCTAGAGCAGGGATGAGCAACACGCGGGCCGCTTGCGGCTCTTTCAACCTATTTATGCGGCCCGCCAAACAAATGTTGCTGCTTCTCAAAAATGCACATAATATATAGACACATTAATCAACGAATTTCAATTACGAAGAAACTGAGAAAGAAGCAGTTTTCATGAAAATGTTTTCCTAACCATTAATTATCGATGTGGATACAGTTCCCGACGACTTTCAAAGGGAATTGATGGACATGCAGAATAATACTGATGTAAAAAATGTATTTCTCTCACTAAACATCGAGAATGTTTTTAAATCCGACCACCGACCAATTACCACCGATCAAGACTGAGTAATGCACGATTAGAAACTTGTGTATGTGTACCTACCTCATCAATTCCGGCTGATATTGATCAGGTTGTATCGAAAAAACAGTGCCAAATTTCTCATTAAAAATTTCAAGCAATTACTTTTTTTTGTCATTAAATTTTATATTTTTTTATTCTAATTTTTATTATAAATAGAGTTTTGTAAATTATTAGTACATATTTATGTGCGGCCCGCCAAAAAATTTTATAATTTATAAGTGGCCCGTTGATTAAAAAGGTTGCTCGCTCCTGTCCTAGAGAATTACCCGAACAGTGAAGTTGTTGTTGCTGGCGATTTCAATGTTCATAATTCGTCTTGGCTTCACCATTCTGGCCGCACGACTCCAGAAGGCCAATATGTTGAGTTGTTTGCCGCACACAATCACCTTGTGCAACTAGTGAATGAACCAACTCACATTTCGTGTGTTGATGGGCACCGGAATAATACACTTGACCTCTTCCTCACTTCGCACCCTAACAAGTATGAACTTGATATTCTTGCACCTCTCGGCAATTCAGATCATTGTACCATCTCTGCCTCTTTTCCGTTTTCCGGGCTTCATGAGGTTTCAACGACAGCTATGAAACGCTCAGTTTTTAATTACGGAAAAGCCCGTTGGGCTGACCTCAACGATTTCTTTCGGCACTTTAACTGGGGACTTTGCTTCCTCGATTCGAATGTTAATGCCATGGCAGAAATAGTTGTGAATATAATTAAATTGGGGATGGATATCTATATTCCGTCTAAAAACATTTCGATTAAACCAAGAGACAAATCCTGGTTTAATCAGACGTGCAGATTGGCAGTCAGATCCAGAGAGGAAGCGTTCAGAAATTGGCGTAATAATAAGTGCGCACATACTGATACGCTACGCAAAAAGGCGAGATCTTCGTCTGCCGCAGTACTAAGACGTGAAAAAGCTTTACACGAGCAGCGTATTCGTGCTACAGTTCTTTCTTTCCCCCGGGGAAGCAAGAGCTTTTGGTCCTTTGTTAAGAGGATAAGGAATAACGCTAGTTCGATTCCAACTCTTATACAGAATGACCAAGCATTCACAAACCCGGTTGAAAAAGCGAACCTTTTACCTGAATTGTTTCCAAAAAACTCATGTTTGCCGGAGAGCGTTCAACCACTGCCCGAGCTTGAAAGAGTATCGGTAACTATGCCTAATATATTCTTTCGAGCCCGTGCTGTTAAAAGGGTTCTTTCAGAGCTCAACGTTCATAAATCTTTTGGGCCGGATGGTATACCAGCACTGGTCCTGAAGCAGTGTTCTTCGACGCTTTCGCGTCCATTAGCTAAACTTTTCAGTGCGGCTTATCGTGCTGGGGTATTTCCTTCTAACTGGAAAGTTGCTAATATAACGCCAATCCCTAAAAAGGGTGAGGCTACCAATCCCGAAAATTACCGCCCAATAGCAGTTTTCAACACTCCAAAGTTATGGAGAGCATGATAAATCATCACCTTGTGAGGTATTTGGAGTCCAATAACTTGCTGAGCGACCGTCAGTATGGCTTTCGTAGCGGTCGCTCCACTGGTGATCTACTGGCATTACTCTCTGAGCGATGGAGTAGATCTATTCACCGTTTTGGTGAAAGTAAAGTTGTTGCTCTGGATATCTCAAAGGCGTTTGATAGAGTCTGGCACGATGCTCTTATCTCCAAATTATTGACACCGAAATTAATTAAAAGGTGGTATGTCTTTGCACCTATTGACGTTTTATGCAAAGCAATAACAATAAAATGCTGTTTTCGGTCGCGAACGTAGGATTAAAGCCCAGACAAGAAACAAAGCAAAAATTAACCGTTAATCGAACTTTCTTTTTTCCTCCGTACATATTTCCCTTCTTAATTGGTTGTAAAAGAAAGATTTTAAAGAAAGAGTGCAAACATAATACATTTTTTGCATGTAAAATGAATGAAATTCAGTTTAACGATTTAGTAATGAATGTTGAACAGGTTTTTGCAAGTGTGTCTATTGGGGATGTTAGAGATTCCACAATGATAAAAAGGCCAGGATCTAGGGCCGTCAACTCATTAGGATTTGAGGACATTGGAGTTAACGGTCGGGAATACCAACTTACCTCCACTTCTGTTATAAAAGTTTATATTTTTAATGTCAGTGATGTCGTTGACGAATTTCTCATTAATAGATGCTTAGTTAACTTAACTGCAGCTTCCCATTCACCACCAAAGTGTTGACTGCTTCGTGGGATAAATTTGAATTTAATACCTCTTTTGTAGCACGAGTTGATGATGGAAGATGCTGCCTTGTGTGAGAATATTACTTTGATTCAATTAATTTATATCATTCAAAGAGTTTATTGCATTATCACAACACAATGTTTTGAAATAATCTTTTTAAGACTCCGATATATGCATCTGCTACCTACTCTAGCCGAAAAGCCTTGGTAGCAAAACAATATAAGCTTTTTGAGGCCGTTTTCTACGAATTATAAAATGTGCCCAAAATGGTTCAAAAATGGTCTGGATGACTTAACATGTTCAGCAAGATGTTGCCTCATGAGTTGATTATCTCTTGTACATCGTACACAATTAATCTAGGCATTATTTTACCCTTAATAGGCCAAAATTGTTGCCTTATTGGTGAAAGCAAAGCTTGCGGGCCACAATGCAAGTTTGCTTTGTGACAATTTATAAAAAGAAGATTAATTCAAAGGATTATTTATTCTTTAATAAATGATATATAAAATATAAAAAAGATATAATTTGAATACTGCAATAAATTTAAAGTTTATATGTTTATGATTTTCTTATTTTTTGGCTCTGCCCTTTTTTTAACAAAATCTTCTGCTCAACTTTCTTTCTGTTTCTCTCTAAACGTCTATTCACTGTGACAAATGAAGGCTTTTGGAAAAATGTTCGAACTCCACGGTATAGGAGTTAGTAAGACCCTGTAATCGGTTTGGTCAGATTGACTACCAATTTATTTATGGACCACAAAAGATTGTTAAAATCCCTGTATCACTCAAAACAACTGTCCTTTGTTTTTGGCCAACAGCTAACTCAAACCTCAACATACTGCTTAACTATGTTTGGCAATAATGTAGCGAAGACTCTTGTGAACAAATTTTAAAATATTTTTTGTGCAAAAAATAATTTTTTCTTGCACTTTTTTGCAAAAATGTACGAAAAAATTTTTACTTTTTTAGCATAACTTTTATTTTTAAAATTGCGATTATGGTTTACAACACCTATGTGCTGTACCATATATTTGTCTATTGTATACAACATTCATTTTTAATGTTGAAGCCAATACAACACAATATGATGGTGTTGTGAACGATAATAGGGGCCTTACTTCGCCGAAAACGAACTGTTATGTTAAATAAAACCTCCTACTACTATTTTTTTTATTTATTAAAAAAAATAATTTTTCAAAAGACTTTATTTGCGATTTAGGTTCATATCATCGCAAGAATTAAAGAACGCTGTAATTGACAAAATATGTAATGTTCACCAGAGCCAAAAAACCTGTATGAAAGAACAAAACGCAGACGGCGTAAGTGAATTTCTTTTCATCATTAAAATCTGGGACCGGGACCAATCGACGCGTATTTTTTTTTTCTGATAAAAATGATGCAAAAAAAAGTATTTTCGATTTTTTGTCAGTTACAGCGTTCTTTAATTCTTGCGACGATATGATTTAATCGGTTGACGTAGGGTCATATTTTTAATTATTGAAAAAGATACTATATTTCATATAATATGCATTCTCTTTTTCTTTTAAGTCTGTTGAAGGAGAAAACCATGAAAAAGCTGTAGAACTTCTAAAACAGGCTGTCGGTTCCGTTAAACTTGTTGTGAGATATACGCCAAAGGTTTTGGAGGAAATGGAAATGCGCTTCGATAAGCAGCGCACAATACGGCGTAGGCAATAAAGTAAGGGTGTTTATAACATAAACTTTCCGAATTAAAGTAATAAATATAATATGCAAGAATTTAAATGTATAACTTATGTTACAATTGATGTTTTTCATCTTTTAATTAATATTTATTAAATAATATTCACATACTAAGAAAATGTTGCACTAAAACAATTGCTTGTAAATTATTAGTTTTATAAACTCTTATGGCGTTTTCGTTTCTACAGAAATGTGTAACATTTTATTATTATATTACTTAAAAGTAGGATGTTATACATTCCTTTTTGATCTCGTTTTATTGTAATCCAAATTTTTAATTGTTGATATAAAGGATATTTTTTTAAAAAGGCAATATTTTGTCAAGATGAGAGAGAAAAATATATGAAATGCAAAATTTTTTGGTACAAACGAAAACGCCATTAGTTTTGCTCCTTTTAGTTAAAAAAGGTGAGTTTTTTATAATCACACACATTTCACATTTGAGTTAAGACTTTGCAAAGTTTTTTAATTTTTTCAGTCTTTCGTATGCTTTTTTCATTGTGAGGCATCATGCAGGACAGTGTTGTGTCTTCTAGAGCATATACGATACCCAAATTTATTTTTACACTCTTGCTCCAAATTGGACTGGGTTAAACAATTTATGCAATACTTTTGCATAACAACCACATTACATCTGGTCTGCTCTAGCACTGCCAATGGGGAGAGCTAGGGTGAAGATTTGGCGATATGACTGTAAATTAGTTATTAGAACATATTAATTATGAATAATATTACAAGTTTCATATCATCATATTAAATACAAATGGACGTAACTACACAAAATTTCGAAATAACGAAAAAATTAAATGAAACGCATATACTTTATATAAGCACACAACATGCTTATAGAAATGAGTCTTATTATCATTGTTCATGAACAGTTTGAGTGCTATATTTTGTAGCGATACTGTATGTTATTGCTACTTAAGTTTTTATACATACTACTATGATGAAAAAATAACCGTTATTTTAAATTTTTTCAAAAAGTACTTATTTATTCATCAATAACTCTCTTGTCCCCTTCAAAGTAATCGCCCTCAAATATAATATACTTATGCCAGCGTTTTTTTCCAATCCTCGAAACACTTCAGAAACGCACTTCTTGGTAACGCCAACAGCTCCTGTTTCGGATTTTCTTTCAACTCGGCGGACAGCGGGCGCCAAGTCCGGTGTATACGGTGGTTGAGGCATGATAACGGTTTTGTTTTCCGCCAAAAAGTCACGCACAAGCATCGATCTGTAAGCTGGTGCGTTATCATGGTGCAAAATCCATGATTGGTTTTTCCACAATTCTGTGCGTTTCTGACGAATTGCTTTTCGCAAACGGCGCATAACTTCAAGGTAGTATTCCTTATTGACCGTACGACCTTGCGGCAAGAATTCATGATGTACCACGCCATTGTAGTCGAAGAAAATAGTGAGCAAAACCATCACATTAGACTGAACTTGACTTGCTTTTTTCGGTCTTGGCTCTTCTGGATTATTGGGTTTTGTTTTAAATGTCGTAGCCATACACCCATGATTCGTCACCAGTTATGACCTTTTTGAGGAAATCTGAATAGGCGTTGACGATGTTCCACACCTCCTGAGCGATGTCAATGCTCAAAATTTAGAAATTTTGGAACAATGCCAACAACATCAGCAACCTCTCTCATAGTGATTCGACGATTATCCAAAATCATTTTCTTCACATTCTTTCTTTCATACATTCTTTAATGGCGGCAAAACAGTTTTGTGATAAATAATAAAATTTTGTGGTAGAAATGGTTGATTTATGGTAATTTAAATCTAATTTAATATAAATATGTGATTTTGTCTCAGCTCCGACATCTTTAAAAAAAAGAAATATGAAACAATTATTTCTTTCGGCGACTACCTCTCAGCAGTCTTCTGGCAAAAGCTCTGGGAGTAATTAATTGCCATGAAAAAGCTTCTCAAATCTGTCGTTCGGAGTCGACTTTAAACTGTAGGTCCCGGTACTCATGGGAAAAAATTAACAGACACAACATGAGTGCTGCGAGAAGCTAGGCCGTAATCCTGACAGGGTTGTAATGGCCAATTATGTATGTATGTATGTGATTTTGTCACTATATGCATTCATAAATGTACTAAAATGTCACCGCATTATTTTACAAAGCAGTGTTGCCATACAATATTACTTTGCCTTGTAAACATTTTTCTTTGCAATGTTACAATTCAAACTGCATTTATGAAGTCAGCCAAGCCTTGGTTCTTCGAGCCGGATAGTCAGTCTATCGTATACATTGAGGTTTGAATCTCAAATATGCACAACAAAAAATGGCTGGGGATATGCATACATTTGAAATATGTAACTGTTCTTATATTTTGGGTACATGATATTTTAACTTTGACTCCTACTGAGACTTTAGCTTCGCCCTTTGTAGAGTAAGGTGATTAGCGCAGGCGAATACAGTAACAAAAAAAGCAAAACTGTAAAATATACTAGACAAATAAAAATTTTTCCTTATGTTAAGGAAATAAAATTAAAAATAAGATATTTTATTTCTCATCATAAGAGTTGTTCCTTCGAGCCGGATAGCCAGTCTATCGTATACATTGAGCTTTGAATCTCCAATATCCACAAACAAAAATGACTGAGGATATGAATACATTTGTAGCCTTAGAGGACGTTTAAAAGGGTCTTTGATTAGATTATTTGCTTTCGCTGAAGATCCCCAGGAAGATTGCACGCTTGAAATTGTATTATGTCTATTAGATCGTTTGGAAACAGTTTGGCAGAGTTTTGTCAAATCCACTGATGAGATGTTCCAATATAGCAAACAGGGAAATTTTGTTGATCCCGAAATAGATTTTGAAACATACGAAGAGAAATATTTGGCAGCGCGTGGTAAACTCTATGCATTAAGAACGAAATATACCCCGAAATCTAATGTTGCAAGTAATGCAAACAAAAATCTTTACCACGTTTGGAATTATGCTGTGCATTGTTGCTGTCTCGGCTATTAAATCGCATTTGTAAGTCATTGCTACATAATATAAAATTTCGAGCGTGGTGCTACTCAACCATTGTATAGTCTTGCCTCTCGCAGCCACCTATTAAATTGAAAACCTTTGAGACCAATAGAACATCTGAAATTTTAGATATTTTAACCCGAAGTAATTGTGACACGAACATCAAAATGAACAAAAGCAGTTCGAACAGTAGCCTACATTTTTAAATATTTTTATGTCACTAAAAATCAACGGAGTGATATGGTGTTCGATCTCTCTTATCATGAAATTCAACGTGCAAAATTAACCCTGCTCATGTATGCTCAGAGCAATTTTAGTGATGATGGAGTTCGTCTGCAGAAACATTGCCCCATTAGCGTTCGGTCGCAATTGATAAAACTCGAGCCATTTTTGGACAAAGATAGATAACTGCAAGTTCATGGCCGTTTAAGCAACTCAGAACTGGATATGGCTACGCAAAATCCAATTATCAGCGTTATTTGTTATTGCTCGACAAACATACTGGATTGTTGGTGCTCGAAATCTAATTCGAAAACTGACTCATAAATGCATAAAGTGTTTTCGTCAGCGTCAACTTACAACTCAGTAGTTAATGTCAGATTTTCCTTGTGTGCGGGTACATCAAGATTTTCCGTTCGAAAATTCAGGTTGGGACTATGCTGGCCCTCTCTTGCTAAAACAATTTTCTGGAAGAAATTTTAGAAAATCAAGAGGTACATCTGTTTATTGGTTTATATCGCTACATCTGCTATACATTTAGAGCTCGCCACGGATTTCAGCACAGAATGCTGCTTTGAGAATAAAACAAAATTGTAAAATATACTAGACAAATAAAAATTGTTCCTATGTTAAGGAAATAAAATTAAAAATAAGATATTTTATTTCTCATTAATCATTATTAATCTTTTACAAAAGATAAATTTTTGAATTGTAAACCTATCAGCTTAATAAAGTTATTACTATGAAATTAAAATAAAATATATCTACTAAACAAAAAGAATATTTGATAAAAAAAATATATATTTAAGAGATCATTATGATGCTTTTGAAGGGTAAGATTTTGATCTTTTATAAGTCGTTCGGCTGAAACCATTACGAGATTGCCTATGAGAAAGTGTCTAAAAGTCAATGGGGTCAAATCAATAGAGCCATCGCTAGCAGAGTTTAGGGATCTAAAATTGAACTGTCTCAATGGAGGCCAGAAATGTATATGGGTTACTCTGTAATGCGATGCGAAAGCTAAATGCGTTAAGACATTAATTTGGTACTCTCTATTGCTTTCGTAAACACTTGCAAAAATAAGTAAAAATATGGCCTCACCGAGTAGTCGCCGTGGTCTTGTAACAGTATTTCCGGGGTAGGTGTAGTAGTTGTCCAGGATCGACGAGAATTTATTTAGTCTACAAGATTAAAAATTAAAATAAGTACACCAGATTTCAGCAAACAGTATACATCACAATATTAATTTATTTTAAATTCAAAATGTAAGTAATCGACTATTTTACAATATTTATTTAATTTAAAATATAATATTAAATATGGAGGAGTAATTAGTACGGCATTCAAAATGGAAAATAGAAAAAATATATTAAAAAAATTAAGTGGCGCAGGTTACCCGTGTGACGATGTGTAGTATTAGGCGGCCAGTCCAGAAGAGAGCTTTCAGTCTCAAAGCCAGACATTTTCATGTGTTTTCTTTGTGGGTTTTAGTGTGTTAGTATTAGTACCAGTACTACTAACTACACCAATACGCCTGGGATAAATGGCAGTAAGTACCAGTTTATTCCCTGTGCACTACTACTATTGCCTGGGCCCTATGACCGTTTGTATCAGTAGGGACCCTCTGCACTACTATATTGAGCTGAGCTTGACTGTTTTCGTGACCGGCTGCGAGCAGAGCTGTAAAAACACGTACCGGCTGTCCGATCACTACGACAGCCAAAGCCCAACTGAATATGCAGTAGAGCTTGTCACTACCCTGCAGATAATGCGAGTACTCCATACATGCATGTAAAGAGTACTCCACAATGGAGTAGGACTAGTCCAAAACTAACCCAAATGTATGAAAAAAACATGGTCCATTTAACATTGCGATGTCCTAGGGCTGGACCATGTAACCCATCGGACTAACCCAAAAACTACCCCATGGAGCACACTAGAAACTACTCCATTAACTAATCCATGGAGCACACTAGAAACTACTCCATTAACTAATCCATGGAGCACACTAGAGGAGTAGTTTTAAAAATAATCCATGGAGCACTCGACAGGGGTAGTTTAAACTACGTGATAAAAGAAAAAAACAGTACAGAAACGAAATTTATGGTTTAAATTTTTATTTATAAAAAATCATATACTCATTTTATATATAATTTTTTGCTTTCCATTTGTGTATCGTTTTGTTGCAAATGCGAAACTTCTTTTACAAATTGTTCTAAAAATTGGTTAACGTCGTAACGTTTCTGCTTGCCCACATATACACTAACGGGAAATACTTTTATATTTTTAATATTAACGACTTTAAAATTATAATTTTTTAAATTTTATTTTGCCGCGTTATTTTTTTCACTTTAACGCTTTTTTTATTCTTTTAATACCTATATTAGTTGGCTAGGTGCATGCATCAGCTCATTTGCAGTGTATGGCTGGAGGAAAGTATGCCCAACGATTGGAATCTTAGTGCTCTCTGTCCCATCCTGAAAAAGGGAGACCCCACGATATGCACCAACTGCAGGGGTATAAGCCTCCTCCCTATCGCATATAAGGTTCTTACGACCGTATTGTGTGAACGACTGAAGCCATTCGCCAACTCACTGATTGGACCTTATCAGTGCGGCTTCAGACCTGGTAAGTCCACCATTGACCAGATATTCACACTGCGCCAAATCCTGGAGAAGACCCATGAAAGTCAAGTCGACACACACCACCTCTTTGTCGACTATAAGGCAGCGTTCGATAGCCCGATAAGGGATCGCGTATATGCCGCAATGTCTGAGCTCGATATTCCTGCAAAGCTGATAAGACTGTGCAGAATGACGTTGAGCAACTCCTGCAGCTCTGTCAAGGTAGGAAAAGACCTCTCCGAACCATTTAATACCGTGCGAGGTTTCAGATAGGGCGATCCCTTATCCTACGACCTCTTCAATTTCGTCATGGAGAGTGTTTTGCGAAAGGCGGGTGTACATCGAAATGGCACTATATTTAACAAAAGTGTCCAGCTCCTTGCGTATGCAGACGATATAGACATCATTGGACATACCAAGCGAGATGTCACCGCAGCCTTTAATGCTATTGAACGAGAGTCTGCAAAAATGGGTCTGGCAGTAAATGAGAGCAAGATGAAGTACATGTTGTCGACGAGTAGGGATGTTGATCGCATCGGCTCTCAGTTTACAGCCGGCAACTATACATTCGATGTGGTCAAGGAGTTCATCTACCTTGGCACCGCCATTACCAGGAAGAATGATGTCAGTCTGGAGATCAAACGAAGAATCACACTGGCCAACAGGTGCTACTACGGTCTCAGTAGGCAGTTTAGTAATAGAGACCTCTCTCTCTCTGCAAAAATGGGTCTGGCGGTAAATGAGAGCAAGATGAAGTACATGTTGTCGACGAGTAGGGATGTTGATCGCATCGGCTCTCAGTTTACAGCCGGCAACTATACATTCGATGTGGTCAAGGAGTTCATCTACCTTGGCACCGCCATTACCAGCAAGAATGATGTCAGTCTGGAGATCAAACGAAGAATCACACTGGCCAACAGGTGCTACTACGGTCTCAGTAGGCAGTTTAGTAATAGAGACCTCTCTCGTGCGACGAAATTAACACTCTATAAGTCGCTTATTCTTCCGGTGCTTCTATGGTGCGGAAGCATGGACGCTGTCTTGTGCCGATGCAGCGGTCTTGGGAGTATTTGAGAGAAAAGTTCTTCGTAAGATCTTCGGTCCTCTAAGGCATGGCGATGAGTTTCGCATTAGAACCAACCATGAGCTGTATGAGCTCCTCGGCGATGTGGGCGTTGTTCAGCGGCTACGCTGGCTCGGCCATATTGTTCGGATGGATGAATCTGCTCCAGCGAGAAAAGTTTTCGATGCGAAGGTCACTGGACGTCGGCGTAGAGGACGACCGTGTTTTCGTTGGAAGGACCAAGTTGATGAAGCCCTGTCGTTAATTGGTGTGACCAACTGGAGAAGGCGCGCGCTTAGCAGATACGCCTGGAGACTAGTGTTAAGGCAGGCCGGAACCCGTTAACGGGTTGTTATGGCCATCTAAGTAAGTAAGTAAGTAATACCTATATGCATGCATCATATACACAAAATTTCCCAATAAAATAAACATACGGATAACAGAGTTGCCGTTGTAAAATATTTTATTAAAGAAATATGTATGAAAATATTAAACACGAACACTTGTGTTAAAGCTGTAACAGTATTTCCGGGGTAGGTGCAGCAGTTGTCCAGGGTCGATCAGAATTTATTTGGTACACCAGATTAAATTAAAATAAGTAGACCAGATTTCAGCAAACAGTATACTTCACAATATTAATTTATTTTAGATTCAAAATGTAAAATAATCGACAATTTTACAATATTTATTTTAATTTAAAATATAATATTAAATATGGAGGCGTTATTAGTACGGCATTCAAAATGGAAAGTAGAAAAAAAAATATATTAGAAAAAATTAAGTGGCGCAGGTTACCCGTGTGATGATGTGTAGCGTTAGCCGGCCAGTACAGAAGAGAGCTTTCAGTCTCAAAGCCAGACATTTTCATTGTTTTTCTTTGTGGGTGTTAGTGTATTAGTACCGGTACTACTAACTACACTACTACGCCTGGGATAAATGGCAGTAAGTACCAGTTTATTCCCTGTGCACTACTACTATTGCCTGGGCCCTATGACCGTTTGTATCAGTAGGGACCCTCTGCACTACTACATTGAGCTGAGCTTGACTGTTTTCGTGACCGGCTGCGAGCAGAGCTGTAAAAACTCGTACCGGCTGTCCGATCACTACGACAGCCAAAGCCCAACTGAATATGTAGTAGAGCTTGTCACTACTAATACTTCACAACAGAGTAGTCGTGCACAGAGAAGTTCAACTGTAGTGAGATACTATCACTACCACCAGAAATCCAAAGCGTAGTTGTGTCGGTAAACTCAGAGAGCTAGAATTAATTATTTACATACAGAGGTCAGGGTGACCGTTGACAAATTTCGAAAAGTAGCACTAAAAGGGGATGAAAAAAATAAAAGTGGCACAAAAAAGAGGATTTTTTGTAAAAAAAGGGGCAAACTATTTAAGTAACAAAAATTCAAGGTAAAAACTAAATTTTAAGTTTATTTTGCTCTTTTTATTAGACATTAAATTTTATTTACAAGTTTAGTAACACAAAACAACACACATAAAACGATAAGATTCATAAAAGCATTTAGAACAAAATCAGAGTTTTATACTTTTAATAAGTATTTTTTGAACATTTAGGTAAAACTTTCTTAAGTTTCAATTCTTTGGAAATGTACTTATAATCTTCTTTACAAGGTTTTCTGTCGGACTCCAATCTTGCATATCAACTTCCAACAAACTTTTTTTTAATGTATAGTTGTTCTTGCACGGCGACCAATATGGTTTTTTTTTTGGCAAATTAGCTGCTGTTTGCAAGCAATACAAAACAGTTTTTTTGGTTCTATATCGTATTTAAGCCTCGTCTGTAAAAACATCCTCGTCGAAATCTAACTCTTGGTCAATATTTTGTTTTTCTCGCTGACTTTTATTGGGTTTTATTAAATACCAATAAAATGGGTATTAATTATTAACATAAATGTTATCAAGTAAACCCAAAACACCTTAAGGTACAAATACACTTAGTCGCACAACTCTACATAGGTGTTAAGTATTATTAATCCAGAGACTAGTGTATGATTATGATATTAGCATTATCCTGTCGCATCCGGTTTTCAAGATATCTCAGCCTAAAATTTTTAGAAACTCCGTGTTTTGTCATATTCGTGATTATAGAACAGTATGAATTCACTTCTATTTATATTTCGTCTGAAAGTTTAACCTATTGGCTAACTAGCTTCTTCTTTGAGATAACCAAAATTAAAATTTGAAAAAAAAACCGTGTGTTCGCTATATTCATGGTATTTTCGCTACGAATTCAAAAATTTAAATATGGCTTCTTCAATATTTAAACGGTTTTAAATAGTTTTTAATGCAAAGAAATTTGTACAACTTTCAAAATGAAATATAAAACATCATATGTACATACACTTTTGTGCCACAAAAAACATTGTACTTTAATATTTTTTTCAATTAATTTCATTTAATGTAATCAATTATGCATTTTCATTTAATTTAATTATCTCGTATATTGTCAAATAAATAAAGCAAAAATTACTGATATTCTATTAAAAAAACACATACATATTTTAAATTGTATGCAGATTTTGTGACTTAAATAATTTCTCAAGCCTCTTGCTTATTCCGTTAAAAAACTATATAAAAAGAGTCAATGCGGTCATTTGGATTTAAATGAAGATAAGAACATACTTTTAGATCATTGAAGCAGCAAAAATTTTAAATTTTGGAATTCACTTCTAATTTTTCAACGATTACTCACTCACAATTGCAAAAAAAAAAAGAAACTTTTGAAAAAGGTCCATTAACACTTGAAAAATAAAACCGTATTTTCCTGTATGTATGTATATACATAGAAACGTATATTGAGTTTGACAATTTAGAAACAAAGTAGTGACAGTTGCTATAGGAAAGCTGAAATGTTTGTAAAAAACTGTTGGGAAAAAATAATCTGCCATAAAAATTGCGAAAAAATTAAGAAAATTATGGTATTTTTAAAAAGTGGCAAAAAGGGGCAATGTTTAAAAAAATGTAGCAGACTATCACTACCACGAGAAATCCAAAGCGTAGTTGTGTTGGAGTTCAGATACTGTAAATTATAACAAATTTCTTAATATTATAAAAGTGCATAAGTGAGTACATGCCGTTTTTTTCTTTTTCGCTGAATTTTGTTCAAGTAATTGTTATTGTTTGGTCAAGTGTTATACCTCTATGAATGAAGAAGACAATAAAGAGTAAAACAAAAAAAAATTATTTGATTTGCACTATTATTTAAAAAGTTATGTATTGTAAACGATGGTAAGTACTAACATGTACTCATTAAAACTCCCCACTGTATATGAGAAAATAAATCAAACCAAGAGCACACATTGCAAAAATTTTATGTGAAAGTATGAATTTTAAACAAGTTTATAAGCAAGATTTGCAAACTAAAATTCTATTAAAATAATATATATATATATATATATATATATATAATATTTTATAATATATATAATATATCGCTCCTTAAATACAAAAATCACACATTTCAAAAAATATCAAAAATTATTTTTTTGAATAAAATGCTTCTTAAACGATGAAACTTTCATGTTTCGCTAAAACAGCCGTCATTTTATGATGGAAAACACCCGTAAACCATAAAGTGTTAGTTTTGTTTTGTACCGTTTCTGTAACTGAGTTCCGCGGAAAAGTACCACATTTTCAGTTGTCAACAGTCATTCGCCACGAGCACACGAATTTTTTGTAAAAAACTACCACATTCCAAAGTACTACCTGTGTTGCAGATCACATACACGTAAGTATCTTGTAATTTTTATGTGCAATAGTACAATATTTCGAAATAGGTTAGTTTTGCAAAACAAACAGCAAAAAAAAACTAGAGAGCCTTATACTGTTAAAGAACTGACACATGAGGATTTTCTTGACCTCAAACCTCTGAGTACAGGAAACTACAATATATGACGATGATAATAACATCAAATGGACCGATATAAAGATTCTGAAGGCTGATGAAGAAAGCAATGACATATTTTTCTTTAAAACATCCTACGAGGAGGAAGAGTTCAGGTCGGTATCTACATTGAGAAAATCCCGCACGAACTCGAAGGCACCACTACGTGATAATAACTTGTCTCTAAACAAACTTTACACTAAAAAGCTTACAGTTCCTGAAGCAAAGAAGAAAGGCATTCTAAAGCTAATACAAAAAAACGTCGTGCCAAAAGTTTATGAATCTTTTTATGCTAATCCCTAATTAGTTCATAAGTTACTGTTGGGAACAGATTATTAATGTTTTACCTTAACTTTTTTTATACCTTTACGGGCAATTCGCTTAATGTATTGTAGTTTAAAGTAAATGTTTTATAAAAATATTTTTGTTTGAAATAAAACTCAAATTTTCCTAATTATGGATGTTTAATTTTTAAAATTTTAATATTCTCGAAGTCAAAGTTTATATACAAAACTAACTTATTTGCATTTTTTCGAGAACCCATTCGAGGTATGTTTAAGATTGCTTTATTGAAAAATAGGCCATTTAATTACGCATATTTTGATACCAAAAAAATCTATGTAATACACACAGTTTTTACAAAAACCATAAAATAATTAAAATTATTTTTAAAAATGACGCTCCTGTATAATTTGCTTATTTTGACTTGTGGTGCTTTTGTATTTAAGGAGCGATATAATTAAGCAAGCGAACAAATTTTAAAAATCGCCAAAAACTTGTCGATCATCCCCAAAAAAATCCCCATCCCCAAATGAATTTTTTTATCCCCGTTTCAGAAATAAAATCCCCAATTTGGGGATAAATCCCCTAATCTGACAACACTGGTACTGGTACATAAAACCCATGGTGAAATTACTTACAAGGTGGTGGCAGGTGAATATAGTACAAAAACAACAGGGAATTTGTTTTTGTTTTTTCAGCTCTTTAATGTCAAAAGCAGGTATGGTGAATTAAAAAAGCACATGTCACAAGTGTGTGTGTGTTTACAACATGGTGGAATTACTTACAAGGTGGTGTTGCCAACCCAGCTGGGTTTTTTTTTTTGGTCATACCGCTCCTGTCAAAAGTTTTGTTTGTATTTATGTTTTGTTTACATTTTGCTTTGTGTGTATTCGTGTTTTGGTGTAGAGACATGTATGTTGTTAACAATACACACACACACTTCTGACATGTGCTTTTTTAATTCACCATACCTGCTTTTGACATTAAAGAGCTGAAAAAACAAAAACAAATTCCCTGTTGTTTTTGTACTATATTCACCTGCCACCACCTTGTAAGTAATTTCACCATGGTTTACAACATATATGCCTCTACACAAAAACACGAAATGTAAACAAAACACAAATATAAACAAAACTTTTGACAGGACCGGTATGACCAAAAGAAAAAACCCAGCTGGGTTGGAAACACCACCTTGTAAGTAATTCCACCATGATAAAACCGATATAAAGAGTCATAACAGTCTTATTGAAAAATAAAGAGTGAGTTAAAAGGTACATAATTAATAACATAATTATCATATGAAACTGAATTAAATGATATGTATTGATTAAAGTAAGAGTTAATGATCATTACAGCAAAAGATAATTAAAACCATATTTATGATAATTTGAATATGGTATGTTAAATGAAAACAATCTTAATAATAAAATATAGAATTAAATAACACAAAATAACTAATACAAATAATATAATAACAAAATCATATTATGTAACGAAAAACTTCGTTACAGTCTAGTGGTTAGTGTGTTGGCTTACTAAGACATGAGCCCTGGGCTCGACACCCAGCTCCGACATCTTAAAAAAGAAATGTGAAAAAAAAAATATTTCTTTCGGCGACTACCTCTCAGCAGTCTTCTGGCAAAAGCTCAGAGAGTAATTAATTGCCATGAACAAGCTTTTCAAGTCTGTCGTTCGGAGTCAACATTAAACTGTAGGTCCCGGTACTCATGGATAAAAATTTACACACACAACATGAGTGCTGCGAGAAGCTAGGCCGTTGTCCTGACACAGGGTTGTAAAGGCCAATTATGTATGTACGGCCTCACCAACCTCAAAAAATTAAATTTGGTGAATTTTGACAGCTAAATACTTACATATATAAACAAAAAAATTTCAAAAAAAAGTTCCGTTTGTACATTTCTTTTTTGTGATTAAAAATTAAATTAATAATAATGGATTCTGTCGCAATTTGGTTTGAAGACGAAAACGAACGTGTAGAACGAGTTACGCGGCGCATTTTAAGAAATAGGTCAGATATACTATCTTTAAATAACAGCAGGTAAGGAAAAAATATGTGATATAAAATTCTTTTACATAAATATAACTTTATTTAAGCTTTATAAAAAATTTTCGTCTAAATAAAGATGCATTTTTATACGTTTTAAACGCTACTCAACACGAGCTAAAAGCACCAACAAGATCCACAGCTATTTCAGCAGTAATAAAATTGGCTGCTGCATTAAAATTACTTGGGCAGGGTGGATATCAACATCAAATAGGCCAAGACCATCTGTTAGGTCAACCACCCTTATTCTGCGTTTTGATTACGTTCCCGCATTCAGTTACGCTCGAATCGAAAATAGGTATTCTAAAAAAAACCTAATCGAAAGAAAAAGAAGAAGTTAAGAGTATGTTCAAACCAGCTGCTTTGTTATGAAACGTATGAAATAGAAACATAAAAATTATTTCTAACACTAATGACGAAAAATAATTAGAAATTGAAAAATTAATATTTTCATTGCTAAAAATTATATTTTATATAGAACTGCATGGTAATACTGTTGTCATTATGATTATATGTTTTTGTTCAAGTGTGGTAATACAGGGTCGCTTAATAGTAATGCAGTTCATATAGTATATGTATATATATTAAAATCTATTCTGGCAATACCGCTATTTATTATAAAAAGCTGTTTTGGCAATACTTTGCAGTAGTTGTACGTTTAAAGATATTCTTGTTTGTATTAAGGATTCGTACGGGCAAAAAGTTAACGATGATCATATCATTACCTCTAACATTATATTCAAAGAAGTATTATAAAAGCATTTAAACATATGTATGTATGTATGTAAATATGTATGATATATTATGATTTCTAATATTTTTATACTTTTAATAAAATGTATTGAAGTTACTAAAATTTCTATTAATTATTTTCATTTTGTGTTTCAAAAATGACAACTAACGGTGCGAAATATTCTCACGGGTCATCTAGTTATAATTAATTATAATTTTTTTGAGCTTAAGGCCTTTTTTAATTTTAAATATTTAATTATTTGTTAAGTTCTTTGAGCTTAAGATCGAATAAATATTTGTAATATCCATTTTTCGATATTTCCCTACCTCCTTGTGTAGCCAGAAAATACATATATATATATATATATATACATACATATACATTTGTATGTGACAAAAATATTTAGAAAATTAAAAAAAGAGTAATAAAAAGTAGTGACTATATACATATATGTATGTATATACATATAAAAATAACAACCATTATAGAAATCGACCTCGATCGAAACTAAAATCGAATGAAATTTCAAATAACTATAACTTCTCAGTCTTTTCAGATTTGGTATTTCACTTTTACTCATTACGTTAATGACTATTGCCACTACATTCTTTATTATTATTATTTTAATATAATTAAAATGGATAAATTTTATATGAGTTTGAAAAAACAAACGATTTCAATCTCGAACGACATCATCTTTCATTACATACCTGAGTGTAAATAAAATTAATAATTATTTAAGTAATAACAAAAATACAAATACGAAAGATACAAACAAGAGTATCCAAAATCATTAAAATAGAAAACAAATTAACAAGAAGTATAATAATGAATACAGTGCACGCACGCTAATGTGAAATCCGCATTATATGAACACCGCTTAATGTGAACATTTTTTTTTTTCTTCATTGACTACTCTAAAAGATGAACAAATGCCCTATAATTTGAACAGATTTTGTTTTTTTATTAATTTGAAACGTTAAAATTCTGCGTTTACTAGTTGAGGGAATCCCCGCTTTATACATATACATACATAGGTATATATACATATGTTCTGTTGCAAATTTTGAAAAAATGAAAGCAACAGAAAAAATAACAGGAGGCAAATTACGGCATTCCATATCGAGTGAAATTTCATAAAATTTTAAAACATTTTACAAAGAAATTTCGTTCGATATCGAATCCCGTAATTTGCCCCCAGATTTTTTAATATAGATTTTGCTAATCTTACTGCCTGTTTCTAGAACACGAATGGTTTCTGACATACGTCTTTTTATATGTGAAACAATAACAAAAACACTCAAATTTGTTAGTGTTTCTCATATAAAAAGACGAATGTCAAATACCATTCGTGTTCTAGAAACAGGCTGTTAGTTATTAAAATGTGCATGTATTGTATGTATTGTATGTATGTGTGTAATTATTAACATATTCATACACAAGAATAACTATATACAAATTAAATTATAATATGGTATAATTTTAAAAATAAAAAAATTCATAAATAAAGATTTTTGTTTAAAAGCTGGTATAATTCTGTTTTAAAATTTTCAGTATTCGGAAATATGAACAATTCGTAAAAGTGAACAACGCCAGTTTTAATTAGTTCACATAGCGCTCGTGCACTGTATGTATAAATTATTATGTTTTGTATATTAGGGTTTATGCTATAATGTGAACCCGCATAGTGTGAACGTCCACTGAATAATAATTAGTTCTATTATCTATATTCCATTTTTTTATATTTCTTATAAAAACAAGGTATTTATTTAATTTAAACTTTTTGTTGTGTGACAAATATGAAAAAAAAAGAGAGAAAAGTGAATAAAGTGCGAGCGACAATAAAAATAAAAGGGAATTTATCAGTGTTTTGATGAAAATAAAAAAAGCAACAAAGAAACAGTGCATGTCTAAGTACATATAGTGAAAATTGATTTGCTGACGGCAAAACAAAAATTTTAAATTTTGAAAATATTCCCCCCGTGCCGTCACTAATTGAGCGTGATATATTTTTACTCAGTGCGTAATTTTAATTTTTTTGATAAATAAAGTGATTTAAATTTGAATTAAATATATTAAAATTATTTTAATATTTCTTAAAATATTTGTTGCTTTATTTCCAATTAAAATCTGTGTACATATAAAATTTCTTTTAAATAATAGCCATTGTATTTGAATTTACCCCTTTTAATATATGTACTTATGTATGTACATAATTAAGGTAGAAATACATAACATGCGTTGTGCAAATTTTGTATTTCGCACGTCTGTCAAAAAAATTAAAATAAGGAATTTTTATAAAACAAGTTATTGGCAAAATTGGCAAAGCACCTAACGTATAGAAGTTGAAAAAATTTTAGCTTTTAGATGCGTTAACAGTTGAATAATTCATTTACATGCGATACGGCGTTAACAGCGATTACAATATACAATGCAAGTCAACTTTTCAACTGTTAACGCGTCTAAATGTTAAAATTTGTTTAACTTTATATGTTAAGCTGGCTACAGACAACGCAATGTGTTTCTGAAATCTGTTGCATTTCATTAAAGATTGCGTCGTCTGAATTCGTGTTTCGTGTTTCACTTCGGGTTGCAATCCAGGTTTCATTAACATCAAAATGTTTTGATATTTTTTGGTTGCATTGAAACAGATTGCATTGTTTGTATCGCTGTTTCATTATTTTATGTGTTTAGTACATTGACAACAAGCAAGCTGTAAACATCTATGTAATTAAGAAAGAAAAAAATGGCAATCGAAAGAAATGAACATTGGGTAAATTTTATTAATTTATACAAAAGTTTACCTGAATTATGGGATGTGAAAAGTGATAAATAGGGCGACCAAAAATATGCATTAGCATTTTTTTTTTTTTCTGAATATTGCTGACAAAACAACCAAAATATTATTTCATTTTAGAAAAACCTACGACGTTTAACCCCTATTTGTTACCGCATATTTTTGAATATTTCGTCATAAATGCATTCTTTTGCATTTTTCAAATTTTTTCATATTTGTATGGCATATTTTACAAATTTTTTTTATGAATTTACGTGTATTACCAAATTTTATTTTTCAAAATAATGACCATATACTGACACATTACTTAAGTATAATCTATGAAATAATAACGGTACTCATTAAAATGCTTTAAACTAACATTGGGAAAATTGGTGAAGCTCCTTTTTAAACTATTGCTCAATAGTTAATGTCAATTTGATGAAAATGTCAAAGCAAAAAACAAATTAAATACAAAGCATAGAAATTTTACATAAATTTATTGGAATTTATTGCATAATAATGAATTCTCAATTAAAAGTTACGATTTTTTCAACGTTGTTCCTATTGGAAAAAAATGTCCATAATTGCATGACATAAAAAAAACTTAAATTAAAAGTTTATTTTTAAATTAATTATATTTTCATAAGAATATGCAGAAAATCTCGCAAATGAGCGTTATGTAAATATAAAGGAAATTTATTTTATCTGGTTGGCGGCTAATTGTTACTCTTCATGTTTTCAAATTTTTGAAAAAAATATCCGTAATTTTACTTTAACATATTTATGTATTATGAGTTTTATAGAGCATATTTTTAAGGCTTAAAACTGTTTATTTCAATGCATATTTTAGGCGCTTAAAACTAATTTTATAGAGCATATTTTTAGTTTCCCTAGTAATAAATATAAAATTAAAATTATAAGAGCAGCAGCATTTGAAAAATTAGTAATTGAATATAAAAATATTGATATAAACGCAAGCATTGAAAAAGTTAAAAACAGGATAAGGAACATGCGAATATCATATAGAAGAGAATTAAAGAAAAAGTTACAAGGTGAAAAAGTGGAGCACTTCATCAATAACAACACTTGCTGCTAATTGAATTACTTCACGATTCATTTTCGCATCCGCTCTTCCGCGCGATGATAATGTTATAATATAATATAACAGAACTGAGATTGCGTTTATGGTTTCACTGTTGGTTTCAGTGTTTGTGTTAAAACATGAAACCTGAATGTGAAACGTGTTGCAGAAACAAATTGCGTTGTCTGTAGCCAGCATTAGAAGTGTTGCCAATGTTGCCAATAACTTGTTTTATAAAAATTCCTTATTTTGACTTTGTTTGACAGACGGGCGAAACACACAATTTACACAACGCATGTTATGTACTCCTAACTTTACAAGGTTACAAGTTCGTTGACATGTTTTTGTAAATAGCAAGATCGATTTGATTTACCTAGTGTGTTTGTTTTTTTTTTTTTTTCTACTCCGTTTTTTATATTGTCGCTCACCAAATTAATAACAATTAGTGCTGCTATAATTTTTTTAACCCCTTTAAAAATATATCGCGGTATTGAAATATTCTTTTTTATACGCACGTATTTTATATTTTCTTTATCGTTTTTTGTGTGATGCATTTAAATACAAACGGTTTTTCGTGTACCCTTTATCCGTGATAAGTTAATCGGTTATTTTTTTATATCGATTGATTAATTTTTTCAATAGTTTGTGTTAACTTTTACTTTTCAAACCCCGTGCTCATTTATCTATTGTCAACATTAGTCCTTATAAATTGCGATCGATAATGGATATGACCACATTTATTCGTAACGCGGATCGTTTGGCCGACAGTCCTTATAAATTGCGATCGACAATGGGTATGACTACATTTATTCGTAACGCGGATCGTTTGGCCGATTTTGAGGCTTATGTCGCAGATATCCCAGTTGCGGATCATCACATAGGTTCACTGTGTAGGCACGAGAAAGAACTTGATCGTTTATGGGAAGCTGTTCGCTCAACATTCGCATTGTTGATTGAAGCCGATAAGGTTAAAAATCCTCAAACAATAGAGGTAAAAGCGCGCTATATGGCTTCTTATGCCTATACTAGGAGAATTTCCTTGATCACAACCCAAATGGATCATTTGAAAATGGCTGCTCAAATGGAGGAGTCGAGAGAACTAAGTATAGGTTCAGCCCTCATAATGAATATACCCCCTTGTGATACCCCTATATTTTACGGCGATTATAAGAATTGGCCATCGTTTCGAGACATGTTCTCAGCCTTGTATGGTGATAACCCTCATATAACCCCGGTACAGAAATTGTATTATTTACTGCAGAAGACTGCTGAGGATGCTCATGATATCATACAAACTGTCCCGTTGACCAATGACATCCAATTGCATTGAAAAGATTAGCAGACACTTATGAGAACAAAGCGCCCTTATTAACTAACAGCTTCGAACCCTTTAGTTTGCTAAAATATTCAAATTTGGCTGCATTTGAATGTGTCCATGAACTACCAAGGCTCATCTAATAAGGTGATGTTAATTCTACAACAAATAATATTTTTCCAAAAACAACAGGCATTGTTTTTGTACAATGTACATGTAAAATGTCAAAAAATTTAATATAAAAATAACTTAAACTCAATTCAAAAAAGACTCATTATGTTTGAGGGCTAGTGGTTAGTAACACATTAATTTTTTAAAAACATTAAAATAAGCAGAAAACTCTTTATGACCGTTGAAAGAAATCTTACACCATTGAAAGTAAAAAAATTTAATATATTTTAATAATTAATAAAGTAATTGTTTGAAGCATTCTTTTATTGAAAATAAATGTCTTTACGTTTAAGCCCGTATGACACCTACTTTTTTTGTATTGGATTGTTATAGAATTGATAGAAAGAAACAGCAAAGGCTAGAAAGAGTGGAATATAAAAAATGTAAACAAAATAATTATTTTTGTTTTTGTGTTTATATTTATTTCAATGTTGATACTTTTTATTTTGTACAAAAAACGCTACATTGAAGGCAAAAATATCGTAAAATCGCTTAATTTTAGAATAACACTATAAAGTTAGCAACACTAAAGTATTTTAAATTCTAAATGTCAATTTCAATGTAAAATATTTTAACTTGTTTTTGACAAACTCCACTTTTTTATCGATAAATTTTCTAAATATTTTGACAATTCTGTATTGATGTGAATATAGTTCAACTCTTTACACCCTTTATACTTTCTTATTATATTATATTTGCACTGTTCTCCAAATCAATATTAATACAAAAAAAAAGTAGGTGTCATACTGGCTTTAGTAAGATAAAATTATGTTGTTTATTTATTTATTTATTTAATCGGTTCCTATACATACATACATAACTGGCCTTTACAACCCTGTGTCAGGATTACGGCCTAGCTTCTCGCAGCGGTTCCTATACAACAAGATATTAAATCTTATAATTACAGTACAGGATTTTTACTTCGTACAATGATACACATATATAATGTTTAATAAAATATGGTGTAATAATATTAAATATTAATTGACAGTATAATTTATAGAAAACATAATATTATAGGGAATATATAAGGACATATACATACATACATACATAACTGGCCTTTACAACCCTGTGTCAGGATTACGGCCTAGCTTCTCGCAGCACTCATGTTGTGTGTGTAAATTTCTATCCATGAGTACTGGGACCTACAGTTTAATGTCGACTCCGAACGACAGACTTGAGAAGCTCTTTCATGGCAATTAATTACTCTCAGAGCTTTTGCCAGAAGACTGCTGAGAGGTAGTCGCCGAAAGAAATATTTTTTTCATATTTCTTTTTTTCAAGATGTCGGTGCTGAGATTTGAACCCGGCACTATCGTCTTAGTAAGCCTACACACTAACCACTAGACCACGGCGACTACAAGGACATATAGATATTAAAAAAAAACAAACAAAAAATATAAAAAACATCAATTTGACATATATATTGTAAAAATTTCTTTCCTAAACTGCTTTGCGTTGCTTATTGCTTTAATATTAGACGGTAGTGAGTTCCAGAGACGAATTGAGTTAACATAGAACTGCCACTTCGATACGGAATTAGTATATTTTATTGGTCGTGTATCATTTGTCCTCTCTGAGCGAGTTGCAATGATTCTTTCATGGAGATATCTGGGTTGACGGATGTATATGATTTTGTGCAGCATTATCAGAGTACGTATATTTAGAACATTAAAGATATTGACACCATAAAGCTTGCTCGAAAACTGGGATATATGATCATATCTCCGCAAATCGAAAACATATCTTAGAATTGAGTTATACGCTGATATTAGTTTCCTCCTGGTAGCATAATCACAATTTGCATATATTTCACATCCATATAACAGACTAGGCATGAGATATGTCTTCGCAAGTAGAATACGAATTTTGAGCGGCGTATAGTTTTGAGTGCTCCATAATGTTCTAAGCATTGCATATGTTTTACCTGCTGCATTATTAATGTGATCAGACCATGTCAAGAAGTTGTTGAAAGTAATGCCAAGATTTTTTGCCGTCCGTACAATCTGAATTTTCTTACTATTTAATAATAAAATTGGCTCCTGCGATATCTCCCTAGTCTTTTTAGTTATCACTAGACATTTAGACTTAATAGGATTAAGACACAATCCATTAGCTTTAGCCCAATCACTAACAAACTGGAGATCAAAATTCAGATTCTGAATGCAAAGATGTGCTTTATCAAAGCTGCTACTGATGTAGAGTTGCACGTCATCGGCATACATGTGCACTTTACAATACTTTAGTTGTTGTGGGAGATCATTAGCATATAAAGTAAATAGTAGAGGTCCAAGTATCGACCCTTGGGGTACACCCTTTGAAATTGGCAAAGCGCTGGAAGTAGTTCCATTAGCAAAAACGGATTGATGACGATCTGTTAGATATGATGTTATTAATTTTGTGGAATGCCTTGAAAAATTAAACATTTTGTGTAGCTTGACACAGAGGACACGATGGTTCACCATATCGAACGCTTTTGAGTGATCCAAAAGTACAAGATACGTGACATCACCAGCATCGACTCTCTGACGGATATCCTCTGATACATCAATTAAAGATGTTATTCAACTGTGTCTCGGCCGGAATCCAGATTGCCTGTCTGCTAAAAGTGTATTTTCATCGATATATTTACTAATTTGCTGATATAATAGACGTTCAAACATTTTAGAGAAGTATGGTAAAATGGCAATAGGTCTGTACTCTTTGTTAGATTTCGGTATTGGTATAATTTTTGCAAATTTCCAGCTTTTTGGATAAATGCATTTTGTAATAATATCATTAAAGATGTATGTTAAATGGGGTGTTATATAGGGCATTACTATTCGTAGAAATTTTGGATTAAGTTCATCGAGTCCTGTAGCATTTGACTTAATGCTCCGACAACAAGATAAGACTTCAGATTCGTATATACGCTCAAAGCAAAACGGACTGACGTCCAAAGTCAAGCTTTGAGTTCGATCATAAAATGAAACATCTGGGGGAATATCTGGCACATTTGCAAATGACTCATTAAGCTCATCCACATCGATTGCTCTTGGAATTAACGGTAATGATTTACCTACACCAATTTCACGTATTGTTCTCCATGTTCCTGTGCTGTTCAAGGCAGATGAAAAACAACTCGAGTAATAATTAAATTTAGCGCTTCGTATCAATGCATTTACTTTTCTTCTCTCTGTTTTATATTCTGCATAAAAAGCATTGGTCTTAAAGAACTTCCATCTTTTATATGTAAAATCTCTTTGTATTATAGCCGACTTTATTTCAGTTGTGAACCACTGTTTTGTTTTAAAATCCCGCCTTAAAGACTTGACTGGAACTGATTTTTTACAAACTTCTAATAATTTTCCTTCTAAAAACATAAGCTGGTCATCTACTGAAGACATATAATAAACTGAACTCCAATCGATACTACATAGCTCACGAGACAACGTTTCATAGTTTATTTTCTTAAAATCAAAATAGGTAACCGTATCATGGACATACTGTAATCGAAAATCAAAAGATAGAAAAATTAGGTCATGTTTTGAAAAACATGGTGCTGACACCTGATCATACAGCTGCACTTTGTCTATATTGCTGACAAAGAATAAATCAATTAACGAACTATTTGTTGAAGTGAAATGTATCGGATTCAAAGTATTTGTTGTTGTAAGACCTAGAGACTTCATATCATTAGCAAAATAAGTTTCAGTAAGTAAATTAGAATTAAAATCTCCGCATATTACGACATCGTTATATTTTACTGTAAGATCGTCGAGCACTTCAAGAAAATCTTTTGTGTCTATTCTGCGATTAGGTCTATAAGCAGATCCAACAAGGAGCTTCTTACCGCATGCTATTACCTCAATAAATATAAACTCTATTTTGCCATTCAGATTGTTGAAGTCCATGTTTGAATTGTTATTATAAGCAATATCCGAATTGGTGCACATTTTACTTACTAATCCTTTCTTGACATATATGGCCACGCCACCACCATGCGAAATACGATCACAGCGGTAAAGCTGAAAATTGTTTACGTTAACAATAGCATCAGGAATATATTTTCCTAGCCAAGTTTCCGATACACACACTATGTCTACGCCAGAGTTCTCAAAGACGTGTCGGAATTCATCAATTTTCGGCTTTAAGCTTTGAGCATTCAAATGACATATTTTGATTCTATCCCGTTGTTTGCACAATATGTTAACCATGTTAGATGTAACATCTCTGGAAGAAAAAACTACACTATCCTCTGGGAATACCATAGATCAATAATAGGTTTATATTTATAAGCAACGCAAAAAGTAAGAAAAGCATTATCAATTAAATATGAAATCATAACTAAAAGGTAAAAATTTGCATTAAAGGCATATATAAAAAGATTTTTAAATAAATAATTATGAGCTAAAATAATTTTCAAAGTAAGTCTTAAATATATAATATAATATAAATTAATATATAAAAATAAATTTTTGCAAAATGTTAAATACCATCCGCTAGTTGTTGTTAGTTTGGCATAGATCAGGAAAAAAACTATATAGCTCCTGCATACCATCAATACGAACAGGTTGTTCATCAGGATGAAATTTTATGTACACTAACCCACATATAGTAAACACAGATTTTAATCTTTTTGACTTTTTCAATGCAACTGCAGCCTGTAATGTTTTAAACGCTGTGGATGTCAGATTTTCATTGACATTAAAAGGTCGATTAGAATTTAGACCAATATGGTTAAGTAACAGTGGTGTTTTATTGACTTTGCGGTAATTAGTAATAGATTTTAGCACAAAATTTTTATCATATAGTGAATGCAGTTTCACCATAATTGCTGCATTCGGGGAAAAACCCTTCGACTTATCATTGTGACTTCTTACCCGATATATAGACCTAACTTCTGGAGTATCTATTCCCACATTGCTACATATAGATCGAAAAAGTTTAGGCAAATCTTCATTATTCGTATCATATGGAATACCATTTACACGTAGATCACAAGCAACAGAAGCATTTTCTTGTCGTTGCAGTTGTAGTTTGAGCGTATCTATTTCCTTCTTTAGGCAGTCTATATTATCCGCAACCATTTCCAATTTAACCACACGTTCTGTTATATTTACAATTTCATTTTTGATTTCATTGAAACGTTTATCAATTTCTTTAATCATACGAGCTTCACTTTCCTCAATGAATGTTTTGATAATATCAGTAATTTTTTCGAATCTTTTATCCACCATATTTAAGAATTTAAAAGGAGAATCAGTGACAGGCATTCTCTGATTTTTCAGAACATTATCCAGCAATGATTCACGTGCTCTTTTGGATGCCTCAGCTACATTTTCATATACGTTATTGTTACCGCTCACATTAGATATTTCGGAGGTCAATTCACACGCCTTGATGCTGTTTTGAGCCATACTTCTGTTTGAAACTGACTTTTCGCTCCTGATTTTCATTCCACGCTTTGATCTACGCATGGATGTTTATTTATATCTGTGGCAGCACCAAGTTTGTCAACTAGTGAACGGAGTGAATCTGGCAACACTTTAGAACACAAAAGAAAAAGAAAACAGATTTTAATTCCTCGCGTCGTCTTTGCTGCTACAATTGTGAACAATTCTCCTCGCAACTTAATTTAAATTCTTTTGTACTTTGAAACATAAAATAAAATAATAATAATAATTTTAAATAGTTTAGGAATAAAATAACGCGTTTTATTTACCACAAACTATATATCAAATATATCAAAAAAATTAGAAACTGAATTTTAGATTAACTGCTAAAATAAGCAGTGGCTCTAAAACTGTTGATTAAATGGTAAAGCTGAGTTATTTTTAAGACCTGGCAATTCCTTTTGTAATTAATATTATTTTTAAGCGTGGGTCAGCTGACGATGTTTATATTTTAGTTAGTCTATGTCCACACTTGGCGAGGCGAGTCGGCAACTTTTGTAGTTTGTTGACGATTACGGTGAGGGGAATAAAAGAAGAAAAATACTTGCCCGTTTTCGGCGATTCTTTATATTCCGTCATTCGTTTTTTGTCTTTGTAGTTGATTATTTGACATTTCCTTTCATATTTTTTTTCGGTTTTTAGTGTACGCGTCTTTTTCATACAATCGCAGCGTTGGTTTTTCTTGTGTTGCAAATTGCAGCGTTGCCAGTTTATGTGTAATTACACAAATGGAAGAGAACACTTTTTCTTTAAATATTTTTAGACCATACATTTTTTTTTTATTTTGTCTCACCATTATTTCAATTAAATTATTTATAATAATTTAATTCAATTCTTCATGTTTTTAAGTCAACCCATAATATTGGTCACCATACAATTTCATTTCATAAAAATCAAATATTATTCAATACCAGAAACAATTATTTATAATAATTTAATTCAATTCTTCTTGTTTTTAAGTCAACCCATAATATTGGTCACCATACAATTTAATTTCATAAAAATCAAATATTATTCAATACCAGAAACAATGTCAATCTTATGATAGCAAGATGTCGGTTAGAAACTACGAAGCAACGCATTGAATATACGGATAGTATGGAATTTAATAATCGCCCTCAAGATATTAAATATATACAAAGAATTTAAATTTTCACGAAAAGAATAAAGGAATATTTGCTTCACGACTTAGAAACTCTTCTCATATGATTTACAGCAATCGTATACAATATCCTATAAATTAAAAATTAAATTTTGTGTGTATATATTACTATTTTTTTACTTTTATTTCTTTTCTTTCTTTGTAAATTATATACATACATATATAGAATAGTCGCCGTGGTCTAGTGGTTAGTGTGTTGGCTTACTAAGACTAAGACCCTGGGTTCGACTCCAGGCTCCGACATCTTCAAAAAAAAAAAGAAATCTGAAAAAATATTTCTTTCGGCGACTACCTCTCAGTCTTCTGGCAAAAGCTCTGAGAGTAATTAATTGCCATGAACAAGCTTCTCAAGTCTGTCGTTCGGAGTCGACATTAAACTGTAGGTCCCGGTACTCATGGATAAAAATTGACACACACAACATGAGAGCTGCGAGAAGCTAGGCCGTAATCCTGACACAGGGTTGTAAAGGCCAGTTATGTATGTATGTATATAGAATTAAAACTTTAGATGAATATCTTAAAATATTTGGGGATTCAAATGGACATTTTAAAGTCATATATCAAAAAACAATAAAACGAAAAATTATGATTGCTGTAAACAACCCGTCATAGTTTAATATATTATATTTAATTTTGTTTTTTTATTATTTTTTATTTTTCAATTTATGACAAAATGGTAAATATAGGTTGAAAAGTCTTATTGTTTTATGACTTTTTTATTCAAAGACCAACAACAAATTTTTTAAACTATTTTAAAATTGTATGATATTATGACAATATGACTTGATAGGACCCCGTTGGAATACCCCAATTATATATTGTACATGTGTAATTTAAATACCAGCTTGTCCCAATAAAGACTAAGTGATGCTGAGGCAATCTTAATTTGATATGCTAATAATATAAAGGAATAAATAGTAATAAAAAAATTCTTTAAGCATTAATAGTAAAACATTTAAATATTTTCAAGGTGACTTTTTCAAAATTTATACCAATTTTAAAATATGTCCACTGGTGAGCTAAAGCAAACATTTTTGGAAATTATTAAACTATAAGTTAATTGCCTTTCAATGGGGACAACATGCTTTTTAAAATATTACGAATCATAATGAAATGTAAATGTATGCAAAAAAATTAAAATAGATTTTAATTCAAATGGTGAATAAGGTCAGCAAATTCACTTTGTTATTTTGTATATGACCGTTAAATTGCTGAATGTTTAATCGACACATAATACGTGAATACAAAATCTAGCTGTTAAGAGACAAGGGAAGAGAAATATTTTTATTTTTCATTAATAGAAAATTTAATTGTGAAGCATAACGATATTACATTGAAAGAAAATATTTTGTTTATATCAACCGATTTTCATTATTTGCAGCTTATTTTATATCTAACATTCCTTAATTTTAAGATAAATTATGTCTTATCATAAGACATTATAAAAACTTCTTCTTCAAGTACCTAGTCTTCATTAGCACTAGTATTCAACTATAAATACTTTAATATTGTTTGGGCTGTTCAAATTGCTCTAGTAATAATTTTAAGGCTTTGTCTTCTATAGGGAAATTTATAAATACACAAATATTTATTCTCATATTAAAATAATTACAAAAATAAAAAGCATTGTATTTAAGGTATGAATATATTTTGGACAATCTATAAAATTTTGTGTAATTTGTAAGTATTTTCTGTGGCAACACAGCATAAATGTCAAATTGTAAAAAAAAGCAAGCAAAAGAAAACACAAAAGTTGCTGAACAACAACAAAAAGTTGGGCAACTAAACTCGTCGAGTGTGGACACGAAGACAAGTTTAAAAGAGAATTGGTGAAGAATTGCCCGACTCGAATCGCCAAGTGTGGACATAGACTTACAATCATATGCATATGTTGTTTATAATTTACAGTAAGTTAGCATGTAATTAGGTGTTGTTGCATTTGTTCTTTTTTCTTTTTTATTTTTATTTTCTCTTTACCTTTTTGCAGTTAAGTATGCATGTATCTGAATTCTTGGCGCTTCTGCTATTTGTTTTTATTTTTCTTTATTTTATTATTGTCCTGTTCGTTTTTCAATATTTTTAAAGTATTTTTGTTCTTTATCGTTTGTTTATACTTCAATATTTACGTGTTATTGTTATTATTGAATTTGAATTTGGCGCGATTTTGTCTCGGTTATTTCAATTTTAAGGTTAATTATTGTTTTATTAAGTTGTTGTTGCAGTTAGGAACGTTTCTTATAAATGCACTTTGTACTTTATTTTCAATTGTCATTAAGTAGGTAAATAGTTCAGCTTTCAATATTTGTTGGAGTTTTTACATTTTATATTTGATTTTGTAATGTTTGTATGCACATATGTTTATTTTTTTTAGGAAATTGACTATTTTTGATTATAACCATGTTCTACGCATATCCAAAAAGATTTAATTTTTTTATTTTTATTTATTATTATTATATATTTCCTTTTTTAATCACAAGAGCGCCAATAAAACACGTCTGCACCGCACGAAACCAATATTTAGATAATGGTGCAATTTAGATTACTTTTGCTGTGTAAGCAAAATATTTGACATTTTAACCGCACAAAACTAAATAAAAAGAAGAGTCAGCCGGAAAGTTTATACTACCTTATAATTGCATCATGATGTACTACCAAAGAATATAAATCATATAGAATGTGCATCACGTACAAGTAAAATTTCTTATGGCGGGTCGTAATGTTGGAACCCGCAAAAAGAATTGTTACTCTCTTACTTAGCAAAGAGAATTCGTTTATTCTCTTACTTTGCACACACAACATCACAGTGTATAAGACGATAGCCACAACAAAATTTTTACTTCGTGTCTTTTTTTTTTTGCTTAAGTACAGAAACGGTTTCATGCTAACAACAATATTCACATACAATACAATTTATGTGTTTGTGTGTCTTATCAAAGAATATAAATCATATAGAATGCTCATCTCAACACTTATCCAAATATTTTGTCAACATTTTTTCAGACGCGGGAGGGAAGGGCAAAAGGCAAAACAAAAGAAAAGAGCGTAACAAAACAAGAGAAACCAAAGAGAAACTAATGTCACAGTGTATGCACTGTGCTAATGTGTGTTTTATTTCTTTTGCATTGTTGTTTAGGTTTTTTCGTTCAGCCACAGTACATACAGTGACGAAATTCCAACAACTATAACAAGAACATCACACAGCAAGATAGCCACAACAAAATTTTTGCACACACAACATCACAGTGTATAAGACGATAGCCACAACAAATTTTTTACTTCGTTTTTTTTTTTGCTTAAGTACAGAAACGGTATCATGCTAACAACAATATTCACATACAATACAATTTATGTGTTTGTGTTTCTTATTCATTGTGAGCTGTTTTCGTTTTTTAAATTTTAAAACTTAGAGAATAATGTTGTTGGTTCAAATATTTTTGTGTATTAAAGAATACAGTGCTCCGATACGACTAAGTCAGCTAGTGTAGGGCAAAGCATATTTAATTTGTAGTTGCGCGAAGGAAAATACATTAATCTACATCGAATATTTAGCGCCCTATTTAATATTGTAATAAAAGTGTAGTTAGAAATATATTTTATTATTATTATTTATTTAAGCTCAACAATTGATTTTATATTTATTTGAAATAAAAGGTTAACTAAACCAAAAATATAAAAAAACAAGTATATATTCATTAATGACAAATTTTCGAATGATAAATTGATGATTTTTCAATTATTTATAAGAAAATTCTATTTTTATTTCTAATTTATATATGTATGTATATATTATATATATATGTATGTATGAATTATATATATGTACGTATATATACATTTTTAAAAGAAAAGACACTTTAATTTTTTTATGTTAAAAATAAATAATAAATAAATAATAATCAAGATTAAAATTATTTCTTACTTTATACTTCAAAGCATCAAAAAGTATGTATATTTTGAGGATTTTCATCTCCATAAAAAGGCTAATAAAGTTAATTTTTTTTTAAAGATTATTTATTGGATAAAATATCTAATTTTCTTTTTTTGGAACTTCCTTTTTCTATAGTCCAAGAGCAATGTTTCCGAAGGAGAACCAATAATAGAAAGTCCAATACCTCTATTCTGTGTTGAGAACAAGTGTCGGCAAACCACTCTGGGGTCATTGGTTTACATGACTCAATAATAAAAGATTTTGTACCAATTTTTCGCGGTTCAGATTTAAAGACAGAAAAAGTATTCTAATTTGTCTTGATTGAGGTACTTTGTCATTAAGAAATATAAATCACACCTTCCCTTAAAATTTCATTTGTTAACATAAGAATTGAATTTAGGGTGAGTTTCATTTTATTTGAAAAGAAAATACGCTTGTTTTGATCTACAAACTCCACCTTTTTTAAATATTCTAAAAAGAACTGAATATATTTATATACTTCATTGTTAATCTGAATTGCAGATCTGTAGCAATTATCTCGATAAAGGGAGCCACTATTAAGACAATAAAAAATTTTGCCATTTTTTCCATAAACTGAGCTGTTGATAAGGCCAATTCTGCGGAACATATCTTAAATTTTGTGGTTTCAGACGTTGTTTTAATAGCAGCAGAAACAAGCCTGCTGAAAATTTGTGTGGCAAATACTACAAGCATTTTTCAAAAGTGTTAGGAAACATATGTTGCCTTGTTAGTTTTGGGCACATTTTTGTTTTTGCATTTGCTTCCATTTCTTACAATTCCCTAATTACCTGAAAGCTTGCCGTCCCATCCGGGGTTTTTATGTCACATTTTAGCCACCCATTCCGCAAAGATTTAATTGAGTGTGGGAAATCATAAAGGCAAAAAACTTTTTGGTCGCTTAATTCAAAAAACGGTTTTTTAGCAGATACTTTAAGACTGGAAAATCATTTTCGGTTAGTCGAGCCTTCATCACATATAAGGGCATAAACATTAATACCAATGCTTTTTAAAATATTTACATTTACTGTAACAATTTCACTTAAAGAATCTGCAGATAAACCATTTTGGGAAGTAAAATAATTTAGAAAGATAGCTAAATGGATGCAACAAAAAACACATTTTAATATTTCATAATGTCTTTAAATCTGAACCTCAAAAAATTGGTATAAAATCTTTTATTATTAAGTCATGTAAACGAATCACCCCAGAGTGGTTTGCCAACACTTGTTCTCAACACAGAATAGAGGTATTGGATTTGCTGCTCCTTCGAAAGCACTGCTCTTGGACTACAGAAAAAGGAAGTTCCAAAAATAGATATTCTATCCAATAAATAATTTTTAAAAAAGTAACCTTATTAGCCTTTTTATGGAGATGAAAATCTTCAAAATATACTTTTTGATGCTTCAAAGTAAAAACTAAGAAATAATTTTAATTTTGATTATTATTTATTTATTATTTATTCTTAACATAAAAAATTGAAGTATCTTTTCTTCTAAAAATTAATATATACATACAGTTATATATTTTGAACATACATAAATTAAAAATAAAATTTTTTCAATTTTCTTATAATTGAAAAATCATCAATTTATCATTCGAAAGTTTGTCATTAATGAATATATATTTTTTTTTATATTTTTGGAATTACATTTTTTATTTTAGTTAACCTTTTATTTCAAATAAACATAAAAATACTTGTTGATCTTAAATAAATAATAATAATAATAAAACATATTTTTAACTACACTTTTATAACGATATTAAATAGGGCGCTATATATTCGATGTAGATTAATGTATTTTCCGTCGCGCAACTACAAATTACATATGCTTTGCCCTACACTAACTTATTAAGTCGTATCGGAGCACTGTATTCTTTATTACAAAAAAAATTTCTACGAACAGAATTCTTTAGGTTTTAAAATTTAAAAAACGAAAACAGCTCACAATGAATAAGACACACACACACATAAATTGTATTGTATGTGAATATTGTTGTTGTTAGCATGAAACCGTTTCTGTACTTAAGCAAAAAAAAAAAGACACGAAGTAAAAATTTTGTTGTGGCTATCGTCTTATACACTGTGATGTTGTGTGTGCAAAGTAAGAGAGTAAACGAATTCTCTTTGCTTAGTAAGAGAGTAACAATTCTTTTTGCGGGTTCCAACATTACGACCCGCCATAAGAAATTTTACTTGTACGTGATGCACATTCTATATGATTTATATTCTTTGGTCTTATTCATTGTGAGCTGTTTTCGTTTTTTAAATTTTAAAACTTAGAGAATAATGTTGTTGGTTCAAATATTTTTGTGTATTAAAGAATACAGTGCTCCGATACGACTATGTAAGCTAATGTAGGGCAAAGCATATGTAATTTGTAGTTGCGCGAAGGAAAATACATTAATCTACATCGAATATATAGCGCCCTATTTAATATCGTTATAAAAGTGTAGTTAAGAATATGTTTTATTATTATTATTATTTATTTAAGATCAACAAGTATTCTTATGTTTATTTGAAATAAAAGGTTAACTAAACCAAAAAATGTAATTCCAAAAATATTAAAAAAAACAAATATATATTCATTAATGACAAATTTTCGAATGATAAATTGATGATTTTTCAATTATAAGAAAATTGAAAAAATTTTATTTTTAATTTATGTATGTTTAAAATATATAACTGTATGTATATATTCATTTTTAGAAGAAAAGATACTTCAATTTTTTATGTTAAGAATAAATAATAAAGAAATAATAATCAAAATTAAAATTATTTCTTAGTTTTTACTTTGAAGCATCAAAAAGTATATTTTGAGGATTTTCATTTCCATAAAAAGGCTAATAAGGTTACTTTTTTAAAAATTATTTATTGGATAGAATATCTATTTTTGGAACTTCCTTTTTCTGTATTCCAAGAGCAATGCTTTCGAAGGAGCAGCAAATCCAATACCTCTATTCTGTGTTGAGAACAAGTGTTGGCAAACCACTCTGGGGTGATTCGTTTACATGACTCAATAATAAAAGATTTTATACCAATTTTTTGAGGTTCAGATTTAAAGACATTATGAAATATTAAAATATGTTTTTTGCTTGCATCCATTTAGCTATCATTCTAAATTATTTTACTTCCCAAAATGGTTTATCTGCAGATTCTTTAAGTGAAATTGTTACAGTAAATGTAGATATTTTAAAAAGCATTGGTATTAATGTTTATGCCCTTATATGTGATGAAGGCTCGACTAACCGAAAATGATTTTCCAATCTTAAAGTATCTGCTAAAAAACCGTTTTTTGAAATAAGCGATCAAAATGTTTTTTGCCTTTATGATTTCCCACACTCAATTAAATCTTTGCGGAATGGGTGGCTGAAATGTGACATAAAAACCCGGGATGGGACGGCAAGCTTTCAGGTAATTAGGGAATTGTAAGAAATGGAAGCAAATGCAAAAACAAAAATGTGCCCAAAACTAACACGGCAACATATGTTTCCCAACACTTTTGAAAAATGCTTGTAGTATTTGCCACACAAATTTTCAGCAGGCTTGTTTCTGCTGCTATTAAAACAACGTCTGAAACCACAAAATTTAAGACATGTTCCGCAGAATTGGCTTTATCATTTATGGCTTTTATATTTTATGGAAAAAATGGCAAAATTTTTGATTGTCTTAATAGTGGCTCCCTTTATCGAGATAATTGCTACAGATCTGCAATTCAGATTAACAATGAAGTATATTAATATATTCAGTTCTTTTTAGAATATTTAAAAAAGTGGAGTTTGTGGATCAAAACAAGCGTATTTTCTTTTAAAATAAAATGAAACTCACCCTAAATTCAATTCTTATGTTAACAAATGAAATTTTAAGGGAAGGTGGTGATTTATATTTCTTAATGACAAAGTCCCTCAATCAAGACAAATTAGAACACTTTTTCTGTCTTTAAATCTGAACCGCGAAAAATTGGTACAAAATCTTTTATTATTGAGTCATGTAAACGAATGACCCCAGAGTGGTTTGCCGACACTTGTTCTCAACACAGAATAGAGGTATTGGACTTTCTATTATTGGTTCTCCTTCAGAAACATTGCTCTTGGACTACAGAAAAAGGAAGTTCCAAAAAAAGAAAATTAGATATTTTATCCAATAAATAATCTTTAAAAAAAAAATTAACTTTATTAGCCTTTTTATGGAGATGAAAATCCTCAAAATATACATACTTTTTGATGCTTTGAAGTATAAAGTAAGAAATAATTTTAATCTTGATTATTATTTATTTATTATTTATTTTTAACATAAAAAAATTAAAGTGTCTTTTCTTTTAAAAATGTATATATACGTACATATATATAATTCATACATACATATATAAATTAAAAATAAAAATAGAATTTTCTTATAAATAATTGAAAAATCACCAATTTATCATTCGAAAATTTGTCATTAATGAATATATACTTGTTTTTTATATTTTTGGAATGACATTTTTTGGTTTAGTTGACCTTTTATTTCAAATAAATATAAAATCAATTGTTGAGCTTAAATAAATAATAATAATAAAATATATTTCTAACTACACTTTTATTACGATATTAAATAGGGCGCTATATATTCGATGTAGATTAATGTATTTTCCTTCGCGCAACTACAAATTAAATATGCTTTGCTCTACACTAGCTTACATAGTCGTATCGGAGCACTGTATTCTATAATACACAAAAATATTTGAACCAACAACATTATTCTCTAAGTTTTAAAATTTAAAAAACGAAAACAGCTCACAATGAATAAGAAACACAAACACATAAATTGTATTGTATGTGAATATTGTTGTTAGCATGATACCGTTTCTGCACTTAAGCAAAAAAAAAAAAAAACACGAAGTAAAAAATTTGTTGTGGCTATCGTCTTATACACTGTGATGTTGTGTGTGCAAAAATTTTGTTGTGGCTATCTTGCTGTGTGATGTTCTTGTTATAGTTGTTGGAATTTTGTCACTGTATGTACTGTGGCTGAACGAAAAAACCTAAACAACAATGCAAAAGAAATAAAACACACATTAGCACAGTGCATACACTGTGACATTAGTTTCTCTTTGGTTTCTCTTGTTTTTTTACGCTCTTTTCTTTTGTTTTGCCTTTTGCCCTTCCTTCCCGCGTCAGAAAAAATGTTGACAAAATATTTGGATAAGTGTTGAGATGCGCATTCTATATGATTTATATTCTTTGGTACTACTAACCAGAAGATAAAAATGCTCTTTTCTTATCTGTAGTCTGCACAGTTCCTGCAAATGAGAATAAGAGCAGGTTTGCAGAAAAATTTCTTAGCCTAGACCAAACCCTAAAAAAGATGCCAAAAAAAAGTTTGTTATTTTTTCGGCCGCTAAATATTCAATTAACCCTGTGTGTAGAGCAGAGATCTGCAGTGAGTACTGAAAAAGTGACTAAACTCGAATCATGAGTCATGACTCATATTTTGTTGTACTTATACCAAAGAATATAAATCATATAGAATGCGCATCTCAACACTTATCCAAATATTTTGTCAACATTTTTTCAGACGCGGGAAGGAAGGGCAAAAGGCAAAACAAAAGAAAAGAGCGTAACAAAACAAGACAAACCAAAGAGAAACTAATGTCACAGTGTATGCACTGTGCTAATGTGTGTTTTATTTCTTTTGCATTGTTGTTTAGGTTTTTTCGTTCAGCCACAGTACATACAGTGACGAAATTCCAACAACTATAACAAGAACATCACACAGCAAGATAGCCACAACAAAATTTTTGCACACACAACATCACAGTGTATAAGACGATAGCCACAACAAATTTTTTACTTCGTGTTTTTTTTTTTTTGCTTAAGTACAGAAACGGTATCATGCTAACAACAATATTCACATACAATACAATTTATGTGTTTGTATTTCTTATTCATTGTGAGCTGTTTTCGTTTTCTAAATTTTAAAACTTAGAGAATAATGTTGTTGGTTCAAATATTTTTGTGTATTAAAGAATACAGTGCTCCGATACGACTATGTAAGCTAGTGTAGGGCAAAGCATATTTAATTTGTAGTTGCGCGAAGGAAAATACATTAATCTACATCGAATATATAGCGCCTTATTTAATATCGTAATAAAAGTGTGGTTAGAAATATATTTTATTATTATTATTTATTTAAGCTCAACAATTGATTTTATATTTATTTGAAATAAAAGGTTAACTAAATCAAAAAATGTAATTCCAAAAATATAAAAAAACAAGTATATATTCATTAATGACAAATTTTCGAATGATAAATTGATGATTTTTCAATTATTTATAAGAAAATTCTATTTTTATTTTTAATTTATATATGTATGTATAAATTATATATATGTACGTATATATACATTTTTAAAAGAAAAGACACTTTAATTTTTTTATGTTAAAAATAAATAATAAATAAATAATAATCAAGATTAAAATTATTTCTTACTTTATACTTCAAAGCATCAAAAAGTATGTATATTTTGAGGATTTTCATCTCCATAAAAAGGCTAATAAAGTTAATTTTTTTTTAAAGATTATTTATTGGATAAAATATCTAATTTTCTTTTTTTGGAACTTCCTTTTTCTGTAGTCCAAGAGCAATGTTTCCGAAGGAGAACCAATAATAGAAAGTCCAATACCTCTATTCTGTGTTGAGAACAAGTGTCGGCAAACCACTCTGGGGTCATTCGTTTACATGAGTCAATAATAAAAGATTTTGTACCAATTTTTCGCGGTTCAGATTTAAAGACAGAAAAAGTGTTCTAATTTGTCTTGATTGAGGGACTTTGTCATTAAGAAATATAAATCACCACCTTCCCTTAAAATTTCATTTGTTAACATAAGAATTGAATTTAGGGTGAGTTTGATTTTATTTGAAAAGAAAATACGCTTGTTTTGATCTACAAACTCCACCTTTTTTAAATATTCTAAAAAGAACTGAATATATTAATATACTTCATTGTTAATCTGAATTGCAGATCTTTAGCAATTATCTCGATAAAGGGAGCCACTATTAAGACAATCAAAAATTTTGCCATTTTTTCCATAAACTGAGCTGTTGATAAAGCCAATTCTGCGGAACATGTCTTAAATTTTGTGGTTTCAGACGTTGTTTTAATAGCAGCAGAAACAAGCCTGCTGAAAATTTGTGTGGCAAATACTACAAGCATTTTTCAAAAGTGGTAGGAAACATATGTTGCCGTGTTAGTTTTGGGCACATTTTTGTTTTTGCATTTGCTTCCATTTCTTACAATTCCCTAATTACCTGAAAGCTTGCCGTCCCATCCGGGGTTTTTATGTCACATTTCAGCCACCCATTCCGCAAAGATTTAATTGAGTGTGGAAAATCATAAAGGCAAAAAACATTTTGATCGCTTAATTCAAAAAACGGGTTTTTAGCAGATACTTTAAGATTGGAAAATCAATTTCGGTTAGTCGAGCCTTCATCACATATAAGGGCATAAACATTAATACCAATGCTTTTTAAAATATTTACATTTACTGTAACAATTTCACTTAAAGAATCTGCAGATAAACCATTTTGGGAAGTAAAATAATTTAGAATGATAGCTAAATGGATGCAAGCAAAAAACATATTTTAATATTTCATAATGTCTTTAAATCTGAACCTCAAAAAATTGGTATAAAATCTTTTATTATTGAGTCATGTAAACGAATCACCCCAGAGTGGTTTGCCAACACTTGTTCTCAACACAGAATAGAGGTATTGGATTTGCTGCTCCTTCGAAAGCATTGCTCTTGGACTACAGAAAAAGGAAGTTCCAAAAATAGATATTCTATCCAATAAATAATTTTTTAAAAAGTAACCTTATTAGCCTTTTTATGGAGATGAAAATCCTCAAAATATACTTTTTGATGCTTCAAAGTAAAAACTAAGAAATAATTTTAATTTTGATTATTATTTATTTATTATTTATTCTTAACATAAAAAATTGAAGTATCTTTTCTTCTAAAAATGAATATATACATACAGTTATATATTTTAAACATACATAAATTAAAAATAAAATTTTTTCAATTTTCTTATAATTGAAAAATCATCAATTTATCATTCGAAAATTTGTCATTAATGAATATATATTTGTTTTTTTTAATATTTTTGGAATTACATTTTTTGGTTTAGTTAACCTTTTATTGTAAATAAACATAAGAATACTTGTTGATCTTTAATAAATAATAATAATAATAAAACATATTCTTAACTTCACTTTTATAACGATATTAAATAGGGCGCTATATATTCGATGTAGATTAATGTATTTTCCGTCGCGCAACTACAAATTACATATGCTTTGCCCTACACTAGCTTACATAGTCGTATCGGAGCACTGTATTCTTTAATACACAAAAATATTTGAACCAACAACATTATTCTCTAAGTTTTAAAATTTAAAAAACGAAAACAGCTCACAATGAATAACACACACACACACATAAATTGTATTGTGTGTGAATATTGTTGTTAGCATGAAACTGTTTCTGTACTTAAGCAAAAAAAAAAGACACGAAGTAAAAATTTTGTTGTGGCTATCGTCTTATACACTGTGATGTTGTGTGTGCAAAGTAAGAGAATAAACGAATTCTCTTTGCTAATAAGAGAGAAACAATTCTTTTTGCGGGTTCCAACATTACGACCCGCCATAAGAAATTTTACTTGTACGTGATGCACATTCTATATGATTTATATTCTTTGCTTATACGCATTCATACTCTTGTTAATGTGATCGAACCTCTACTCATCTCAAAAGTTTGAAGAACTTATCGCATTTATATTTAATAACTAATATGATGTTGTTGACATCATCTCTTCTTAACTCAGTGCATACAGATAAGAAACAATAAGTATGATTCGATTACAAACTGTTGTGTTTGCTCTGCTTACTGCTTACTACTGTTAATTCCTATTATATTAGTTTTAAATTTAATTTATCATACTGTATTAACAGGTATCACTTTTAGAATTTCTGGAAACCTGTTTTTGTTTTATTTTTCTAACAAAAACTTAATTGTTGTTTCGTCAGAAATGCTTTAATTAGATCAAAGTTAATTACAATGAATATTTTTGGTAAATAAAAAAAACTTAATTAATTATAAAAAAATTTGCAATGTTAAAAATCTTTCATAAAAAGAAATCCATACGCTTTGTTTTCATCCTGCTACACGACAACCACAATTATTACAAAAACATGTGTGAGACGAAAATTGCGTATGTGTTTATGTTTTATTAATTTTCAAGAGAGCTAAATTTGTTTGTCAGACACTGAGAAGTTATGATAATAAGCTAAATAAACTTATTAATATTTATATTTCTTATAACTGCATTTCAATTTGTTTATAGCATTTAAAAACAATTTATTTTATGTATAATTTTAATAAATTAGTTTAAATTTTAAAATTAAAGGTTTTTAAAACAAAAATTTTTACTAATTTCATTCAAGTTGTAAAAAACAACACAAATAAAAAAACCAATCTCCTGTTTCCAGAGGACGAACAGTTTAAAACAAGGGTGCCCAAGCCCTATACTCTTGGTGCTCATTTGTTTTTGTAAATGCTCTTAGCTATAGGCTGTGTATTTTAAGACACACATACAGCACTCAGCACTAGCAATACGAAAAACACAAACAACTTTGTATACTATTCTTTGACCAGGGTTGCTCAGTGTAAATAAAAATTCCTACCAAACTGTTTCTTAAAATGTACCAAAACTACCTATATCGTTATTTTTTATTATATCATTTAATTTAAATTACCACCAATTACTATACTGTATTTACTGACATTGTTTTTAGAAATCCTGAAAAGCTGTTTTTATTTTATTTTTCTATCAAAAACATAAGCAATTGTAATAAATTAACAAGGCTACAGAATCTTTCATAAAGAAAAATACATACGTTTTGTTTTCATCTTGGTACACGACAACCACAATTACAACAAAAACTACATCCATGAGACAAAAATTTCATTCAATGCAACAACACTTTCGTATGCTTTGCTGATTTTATTATTTGTTTTTGTTTGACGTATGATATCGTTTAAAAAAGTGTGTTTTAAAATGCACTTGGAAAAAATTGGTGTTAGTTTCAGTTTTCAAACTTTAGGTATTATTCACAAAAAAATTATTGCATGATCACTCACAGTCTACTCTCACATAATTCAAAAGGTTTTTGTGATTTTTTTGTATTCCCTACAAAATGGATTTGCAAAATAAATGGAAAAATTATTTTTTTTTTATTTATAATTTTAAGGCTGAAGCACATTTTTTAATATGCTTACAAATAATTCAAACTAACGCCAATAATATAGCAGGTGGTTCAAAAGAACAATTAGTTACGGACCTTAAATAGTCTTTTTTGGTTCAGGATGCGCTCCGAATCTTGGAGTACATTGAAAGTTATGGTGACGAAATAAACATGCAACGTCTTGATTTTCAGTCAAATGATTCTTATACTGGACCTCTAAAAGCATCCTATGTTGCAAGCTTCTAATTTAAGTGGCATTAATTTTTGGAAATCTGTACAACCAAAAAATACCCTTTACTTTACAAGGAAATTTTATATTTGTATTCCATGTTTGGTGCATTTTCAAATTTAAAATTAATAAAAAATAAGCTTAGAAGTAGAATGAGCAACGAAAACTTGTAGGCCTTATTAAAATTATCTACAAATGATATTGACATAAATTTCGATAATTTATTGGACGGATCAGGGAAAGGAATTTTTTTTTTTGCCGTGTACGTATATGCAAAAAAAATATGAAATATTTGTTTTCGTTTTTCTTTGTATGTATTAGTTTTGACAACAAAAAATATTTAATAAAAATTAGTTTTTGTTTAAATGTATTGGTGTTTACTCTTCCATAAGAAACTTTTGGGCACCCCTTGTTTAAAACGTCTTCTGGAAACAGGCTGATACAGTATGAATCCAAGTGAGTGTGAGTTTGATATCATACTCATACTTATTGCAACCTTTATTAATGAATCAACATGGTGTTGAGTATGAGTGAGTCAGAGTAATTAAACATCTACGTCTCCTCACTCATATGTAAAATTTCATAAGTGCTTACGAATCGCGAAAAAGCGACTCATTGCTGATCTCTGGTATAATTATGAAAATTAATTCTTGTGTTCTGTGAAAGGGCAAATTCTTTTGTTAACGTAGTCCTTTTTCAGTTTTTCTTTTAACAGTCTGGCAACATTGTGAATTATAAGAAGACAACAAAAAGAGAAGATATTAAAACAGTTTACAGAGAAAAAAAAAGAGGCGAACGGCAAAAATTTATAAAAGAATATTATAATTTTAAGTATTTACAAAAAAGTCATAAATTTATTGGCAAAAAATACAATGGGAAGTATAGACAAAGCGTGCATTTCAGGTTTTCTCTGTCGTCTCTGTTCAGAAATGCATCGTGTCGTAATACACATATACGGTGACCAGGGGCAGCGCCTTTGTCTGGTTCAAAAAATAAATGGATATTTACCCATTACGGTACTATAGAAGAATATATTTAAACATAATTGTATACCGTTATTAATACATGACTTTAGATCTCCCCAACTGACCCATTACCAAAAACAATATGCACAACCTGCTTGCGACGTGTGGAGCAACATTATGATTTGTTATGCCGTCTCTCAAGAATTAAAGAAGAAAGTTTTCTACGTGTAAAGAATAAAGTAAGATAAAAAAATAGTTTTGGTGTTTTATTAAAAATTATGTACGAATTTAAAATTTCGTAATGTTTTTAAAAGCAGCGACCTCGGGTCTCTCCTATTTCCAGTATTGAGAATTCAGAAGATGAAGTGTATCATAGTGAGGATGAGTCACGTCGGCTTCAACAAAATCAAGACATTTCACAGAGACATATACCACAACATCACTTTGATACATCGGCTTCTGCGACATCATCGTCAGCTTCCGTTGCTTCATCGTCTTCGAGTGCAGAAGTTCGGCAAAATAATAATGATGTGGATGAAGGCGATAATAGTGTTGCAAGCACAAGCTCCAATGCATTGGCTGCAATAACAGAAAGTGTTACGGCTCTGAATGATTCTACGTCATCGATTCGTATTCATTCTGTTGATGGTGGTAATAGTCTCGATATTGTTTTACAACAGGACTCTGACTGATGTTAAAAAACGAGTTAAATAAGGATACATTTATTTATAAAGCTTAATTGGACACAAGTATTTAGATCTAAAGCTAAATAGTCAATCAATTACTCTCCTGTCAAAATTTCTTACTTTCTGTTCCTTTATCTTAATCTTACACGATAAAATCCATAATAAATTATAATAAAACAAAACAATTAGCCATAAAAGCTTTGGTATTCAAAAAATGACTAGTATTGATAATTCAGTTTTACATTTCAATTAATTGTTCTTTTTACATTGGCATTTTAAGACTATTCGTGTAAATTATGCTGTTGGCTAGACATGTTTGTAGAATCTAAATGTAAAGTAAAATATTTTTATTATAACTTCTCTATACTTTAGTTAAAAATGATAAAATGTGTACAAGTTCTTCGAGTTTGAGTGAATATAATGCACCCTGGCAAATTAAAATATATAGACACATACATATATATCATTACAATCAATAGAATATCTTGTAATCCGTAAGAAATGAAATATTAGTTCATATAAAATCTATAATATTATAAGTATAATTCAAAAGAAAATCTAACAAATAAAAATGAATAATTATTTACTTACTGGTCTTACTGATAATATTGCTTGGCTTTGACCAAGGCATCTGTAGTCAACAAGTGCTAAGTTACAATGATTGTATAGTCTTTCAAAATCAGCGTGTAAATTGATATCTACTAAATAGCTGTATAAGTTATTTATTCTTGAAACTCTGTTGTTATTAGTTGGAGGGAGCAAGCAAACTTTTTATAACGATTTCAACTGTGCAATCAATATTTGCAAGTTGTATCGCATATGTTAATGTGCATCTTTTATTTCAAATCTTTTCTGATGTTTTGATTTGTTATTGTATATCTGTTAAAAAACAACTCTGTAAAAATGAAAAATCTTAGGGCTTAGAAATATATCTAAAAAGGAAGAGAGCCAAAACCATACGTATTTTTTGACATTTCAATATATAGTAATCCCTCGAACTGTGCTGTAGATACGTTCTGAAAAAACAGCACGCAATCCGAAATCGCGCACTGTGAACCCTATTTTGTATGAAATTAGGGGGATACGTTCCAAATCCTAAAATTATCATGAAAATTTTAAATTTAAACCAAGTAGATAACTAAAAAAAGACTTTATTCAGTATTAACATAAAGTTAAAAATTAACATAAACAAAAAAGATAAAAATTATAAATTAATTCTTAAAAATTAAACAAATAAAATCTTGAAATCAGTTCATTGTACATAGTATGCAGTGTTGCCACAGCCTTCAATATTTTATAACCAAATTTCAACAAAAAAGTAACCAAATTGATCAAAAAGTAACCAAAAATATTAAAATCATTCGTATTCAAATTTCTTGCCTATTTTCAGTTAAACGTCTGCGTTGAAATTTACCAAAATCAATTAGTTTTGCTAAAATATGTACAAAAATTACTTAAAAAAATAAGACTACAAGTTATACATTTTTGAGTTTAAATTAAAATATACATATATCGTAGAGGAATATTTTTTGTAGCGGCTGTTTCAATGTTTTTAAGAATTGTGCTGAAGTTCAGTTTATCATTAACAAGCCATCCAAAATATGTATTAAGGACTATTTATGCTGATTGAGAAATGTTGATATACATATGTTATGGTGACAACCATTTCATATTGTACTCGCAAAGTATTGAGTAAAGGGTACCGAGTATCGAGTATTTGTACTAATTTTTGGATATTCAATTCTTAAAAGTATCTAATAAATACTTTAAGAGTTGTATTTTTTCTTCGAAGTTGTGTGAAAAATTTAAACTTTAACGGCCAAACAAATTTCTGTCTAAAAACACAATACTTTATGAAATTGTTTTCTCTAAAAAATAAAATCGGTTAAAAGTATTGAGTAGTATTGGGTACTCAAATGTAAGTACTCAGTATTATCGACTAATGCAAAGTAACAGAATTTGATAGCACTAATTTGAACATATTTAGCAAGTGGCCATTTTTATCAGAATACAGTAGAATCTCACAAAATATAACCACTTTGTGCACCGGGCAATTCGATTTTCTGGACATTTTTTTAAAAGAAAATAATTAATAAAAGGTGAGAGGTTTTCTTGAACACAAAACAATTTTTATTTATTAACATTTAATTAATTAAACATAATAATTTAATACACAATTTTCAACCAGGATTTTAATTATTAGGTTTTAAATTGGTTTTTAACATAAAATCAGTATGTATCAAGTATGAATATTTCCTTTTGAACGTCAGTTATCACCGGGCCCAAATTTGTACATCAGATATTAAATTTCACCGACTTGTACACACCATAAATAACTTCGTGATTCCCCGTTTTATATTTTACTTTAATGAGCGAGAAACCAAAATCTGTAGTTATAATTTTAAAGTGTCCAATACATTGAAATGACATCTTATAACTTCTGGACGGTTGAGATTTGTAAGATTCTACGCTACTACATTTCTAAGCAGTTTTCCTTTCATTACTCGATTATACCGATACAACTCTGGTCAAAAAACTATCGCAAAACTGTACATATTAACATATGTATGTAAGTATATACATATATTGTATCTTTAATCAGTAAATAATCACAGTTTTACATCTATTTTATTTTCTACTTTTATAATTGTTTCTACTTTTACATAACCATAAATCCTAATAATAATAAAATAAAAGAAATAAATATTTTTGTTGAATAGTATTTATATTTATTAATATTATTTCTCGAAATATTTTATTAATTTTCTTGAGACAAAAAGTAACCAAAATAAGAAAAAAGTCCACATGTACACATTGAAGAAAAAAGTAACCAATTTTGGTTAAAAATAACCAAAACGGCAACACTGATAGTATGTACATAATTAAAATGTAAATATGTAATTTAAAAAAATCTTCAAATAAGTTAATTTTCATCTTCTGATGAATTTGTTCTATTTTCCTCCAATGGTTTCGTAAAAAAACTTGTTAATAGTGATTGCTTAATAGTATCTCTTGAACTGTAAAGTTCTTTATACGGCGCTAAAGCTTCCGTCAAACGTCTACGGAATTTTAAAGCACGCTCTAAATCAGGGACTAGGTCAATAGCTTCTTCATCAAGTTGATTGCCACACTTCAAAAATTCTGCCAGTGCTTTGCTACTAAATTTGTTTTTTCAACAATTTCTACATCTTCACTATCGTCATTTTCATCACAATTATTATCTGCAAAATATGTTATTATTTCCTCAACAAAAAGATCCTTATATCATATTATATCATATTTTGCACGAAATACGTACGCAAAAAAAAAAAAAAAACCGCGCTGTTGCGAAACTTTTGCCGCGCATTGCGAAATTTTGGTGGTAAAAATAAAAACGCGCAAGTCCGAAACCGCGCAGTCAGAAACCCCGCAGTTCGAGGGTTTACTGTACTATATTGTTTTTACACTATTATACTTTCTCATTTTATCTGAGTTTTTGACATGTGTAAAGCCAGCTTAATATGTTATGGAAACACTGTCACTCTTTCGTAACATCAATTTAAGGTCAAATACACATAATTACTTACCTGAAATATGAATTGAGATCGCTATTGATATTCATCATCGTCGAGTTAAAACAAAAATTTGAGAAAAAATTCGTTCCTATTTATCGCAAAAAATTTGTGGTATCATGTTAAAATAGACTAAATACTCTTCCTAAAGTCAGGAGAATGCCAGCAATGTACATATAACAAATTATTTGAAGAAAAACCCGGTATTTTTGCTGCTAATAACCCATTATGTTGACTTTATTTAATTTATTTTCTTTCATTATGAATTTGTTGTTATTAGTTCCCGTGTTCAGATTTTGTTTACTTTTCCTTAATGTTAATGTTTTTTTTTTATTAAACTCATTAAACAAATAAAAAAATAGTTTAACTTCATTAAAAAAAGTTGTACATAATTAGAAAAAAATATATGCCGCATAGCTGCCCGGTTAAGTTTTCACCGCTGTATCTGATTCAATTTGGTTTTGAATAAAAATGTATTTAAAAAGAGTTGATTATTATATACATACACACAGAAAAACTGTTTCATGTAATTTAATTATTATGGGGTTCCGTCGGCGTCTATTTGTATATCTTCTAGAACTTCTTCTAAGTTTTCATCATTTATATCGTCAATATCTTCTTCTCCGTCTTCTTCAGGATCTTCCTAAAAAATAATATTAAAATATTTTTTATGTAATTGAGTTTAAGGAAAAATCACTAACATACCTCCTCATTTTCATACGAATCTACTTCTGCATGAATTTGTTCTTTGCGATAGTGATTCTTCAACAGTTCTTTTATTGAATTACTAACTATTTGTCGAACTTGATTATCAAAACCTTGCGGCAACCAACCTGTGCGTTCATTACATATGGCACCCGCCATTGGTGATGGTATTTTTTCTAACATTTCTTGAATTTTAGAAATACGTATATCACAATACTAGAATAAAATATACATTTGTTTTTCTTTACTTTTATAAACTGCATTAATATGTTTACCCTCATCATACATTGCCTTGACCTGGGCAATTTATGTTCATCAAAGTAGGGATAATTTATATCCTGAACCAATGAATTTAGCTCATATGGATTGTCTTGAAGCTTTTTCATAGTAGTTTTACGATTTGAGACCTGCAATCAATTAAGACAGTACTTTATTTACATACATACTTATTTAGATTTAATATGAAAAAACTTACAAATTCCGATACGCCTGATCTAAATCTCAAACGAAAGTCGAAGGTTTGATAATAACGGGAATTAAAGTCTTTCCGTGGGTCGTAACCATAACGAACATACATAGTACGCCAAGGTCCTGTAGTAAAATAATAAGCTAATGAAGGGGTTATACATTTCAGTTTGTCATTTGATACTCCTGACTCGTATAACAAAGCAATGCGATTCCAAATAGGGCATTCTTCAAAGAGCTAAAGATTTAAAATAAAATAAATATTTTAATTTCTTGTCAAAATTCTAGAGTATAAATATACCTTTTTTACTTTTTGAAGTTGCTCATCTGAAACATATTTTACTTTCATTTTTTTTAATATTTGTGGATCCGGTCTGGTTGGAAAACTATCTGCCATATTGAATATAACAATATCACGACTTTCATAACTGGATTTATTTAACACCCCTAAAATTTCATGTTGACCATCTTCTTTTGAAAAATCTCCTCTAAACATTGAAGTATGGACTATGTCCGACCGAGAAAATGTGGTAGGCAATGCGATCAAACTCACATCTTGTTTTCTTAAGATAAATAAAAATGTTGTGAAAATATTTAATTACTGAAAGATTCAAACTTACTTAAAATAATTAAGATCTATTACTGATTTAGGGACTATACTATCCAGTAAATTTTGAAGTTCTCCTGTGGTTGAATTTTGTCGTGCAGCCAAAGGTAAATATTGAAAATCACAGAGTGCTGCAAAAAAATTGTAGCTATTTTGAATGATTAAAATTATTTTTTCATTTAGCGCATTATCAAACAACATAAATCAAATAAACAGATCACAGTTTAGTTTTTATTCCTCTCAATGAGAAGAACGTACAATATGCCCATCAGCGTTGCTAACTTTTTCTTTTATCGCTGTTTTTTTTTTTTTTTTTTTTGTGGTACCAAATCTTAATTTATATAATATAGGAAAATCTTATGAGATTAAAGAATTACATGTCTCTTGAAGCTAAAGTTTCTGAATTTAATTTGGGATAATCACCTTGTCGTGGTATAGAGGACTCAACTGGATAAGCTGGCTGAGAGCAATAGCACCTTTTATTCCCTAAGCGTTACAAAAAAAAATATATACTATATATGTATATATATAATTATATATATATGCAAATTATATATATACATATATATAATATGGCAACGGCTACTGTTTAATGTTGTGTTATTTTAATGTATTTTTTAAAATGCGATCATGATTTGCCACTGTCGTATTCTGAATTCTCTATGCTTATTAATAGGCCAACCAAAAATATCCATTAGCATTTTTTTTTCTAAATGTCACTGACAAAACATGCAAAATATTAATTAATTTTAGGAAAAACTACGACCTACCTACCTACCCCTATTTGTTACGGCATATTTTTGCATATTTCGTCATAAATGCATACTTTTGCATTTTTTAATTTTTTTTTACATTTGTACGGCATATTTTACAAATTTTTCAAATTTAGAAGAATTTACGTGGATAACCAATTTTTATTTTTTCAAAATAATGATTACGTGCTGACACATAACTTAATTTCATATAATCTATTGAGTAATAAGGATACTTGTGAAATTGGGGAAATTCGCGAGAATGGTTCATGAAGCTCCTTCTTAAACTATTGTGCAATAGTTAATGTCAATTTGATAGAAACATCAAAGCAAAAAACAAAATAAATATAAATCCTACAAAAAATCGTCTAATAATGAATTGTAAATTAAAAGTTACGTATTTTTCAACGTTGTACCTATTGAAGAAAAATTGCAATAATATAAAATTGCATTTGCAATTGCATGATATAAAAATTAAATTAAAAGTTGATTTTTAAATTAAATTCGTAAGCATAAATTTTTAAAACTAATAGGAATATTCTGTTTTGTAAAGTTTGCAATAAGCCAGTGTCAGTAAAGAAAATATTTACCATAAAACAATACCTTGGAAGTCAAAAACATATTGAGCTCAACGCAGGAAAATATAGTAGGAAACGTTTGCAGTCAAATTTGCACAAATTACTTCCGTTGATGTCGAAAGAAGTTTCTCGATGTATACGAGAGCGTTTTACACAAAGCTACATGTTTCAAAATTTGAGCGATATGATTGTTATTTATTGCAACAATAATTTAAATTAATACTTTACTCTTTTATTTTGTATTCTTGTCAGTCTGAATTTTTTGACATTTCTTTTTTGTTAATTTTAGAATTAAAATAAATATATCGCTCATTTGCGAGAAGAGTGGCATAACTCAAAAAAAGCGATTTTGAGATAAATACGTTTAAACATTTTAATTCAGGCAAACTTATATGAAAAGTAGAACACATTTTTGGTCGCCATTCAATGAAAGAAAGAGATAAAAACACAATTTTTAGATATGTTTTAAATTACAGTACGCTTCATATTTCTGCAAAAGAGTGATATGTAGTGCACAAGTAATATTTGATTTTTTAATTTGCTTTTTAAAAATAATTTTTGATAAAATTTTTATTCTTGATTGATTTTCTTAAAAGAACAGTCGCATATAGTAATAATGTTAAAATTAAACACTGTATCGTTTCGTTGTTAATTTTAAACTGTTCTTTATTATTTTTTAGATTTGAAATAAACTTAAGCTAAAATAGAGTTTTGCTTATGATGCAAATAAAAAAAAAAAAACAAACAAAATAATTTATTAAAAAAAACAGTGTGTGAATTGCCTGTCTAAGCAAATTCACACACAACATTTTGATACAATAGGTCTGTTTCTTTACTCTACATTGGGCGCCCGCGGGATCCCAATTTTACCAAAAAGCGTTCCCGTATACAAAATTTGGGTAAATGAGAGAATTTTTGAGAGAGTAACATTCTTCTTCTTCATGCACGAAATAGCCCGTACTTTTTCTTCGGGCTAGTTTGTGCAAGTAAACAAATAATCAGCTGTTTAAAAAATAATAGAAAAATGAAAGGTTCAAAAACTAAAAAAAATTTCAAAAGTTGAATTAAAAAATATTTATAAACCTGCAGTGAAAGGCTTATAGTATAATTTAATTCAATATTTATATAAAAAATTTATCTTTGCCTTAGTTAACATGTATAAGTCTAATTATTGTCGTTTGTTTTTGCGAAAGTACATGTTCAATATGCGTGTGTGTGTGACATAAAGTTGTGTGTTTTCATATTTTTATGTGAATGGGTAAAATATTTGCTTTTTTGCGTTCCCGTACTTTTGGGCAAATTTGTCTCTTATAGAGAGAAATTATTGTTTACTCTCTATTTCCCGAATTTACCCAAAAAGTAAAGAAACACACTTAAGGCCGTGTCAGATAAAACTTTGTTGCTTTGCGTGACATTTTAAACTTTGACAAAAAAGCGTAAAGCAAAAGGTGTATGACACAATAAAAACTTTAACAGTAGCGTTGTTTGTTTATCTCTTTTTTTAAAACTCTCAATAACTCCCAATATAAACTGACTTTTATAGTTTTAAACAAAATTTGAACACAAAACTAAATAAAGAACACTTAAAACTGCAAATTTTCAAAACTATTTAAAGAAAAATTACCAGCAGATTGTCAAAGCGCGCAAAAAGTTAAAAGTTGGCCAACTTTTCACTTTGCGTTGCGTTAAAAGCACTTTATGTGACAAGGCGCATATAAACATGTACATTTAACTTAAATGTCAAAGCACATCTGTAACGCAACGCGAAGCAAAAGTTTTATCTGACACGGCCTTTAATATTAAACATAATAATACATTACATTAGGGTGGTACTATTTACTTCATATATGACTATATGACTCCTCCACCCTCAGTTTCAGCAGTCCCTGCTGAAATTTATTTTTATATATTTTTCTCTTAAATATAAGTACAATACTATTTCTAAGAACTATAATATTATTTTTCTTATAATTAAAGGATAAAATTCATTTTGCATTCCATATAGGATTTTTGCCCTCGGCTTCAACAGTTGTTATTGAATGTGTGTTTGAAGGCTTTAATGCGATATTTACATTTACATTTTTATTTCTGTTACAATATCTTTTACAAATCAAATATACTAAAATTATAGCTGTTATTAACACAACTAAGATTATGTTAATCCCATAAGACACGTTCTTATGATACTCTAGTTCTTCGATCTTCTTAATGTTCTTAAATTGGTTCAATTTAATTTTTTCAAAATCGATTTTTTCTTCAAAAACAACTTTTGTAAAATCATTATTTGGGTAGATAAATTTTTCATTTACAGTAATCTTCTTATTTTTATAGGTTGTATTTAATATTTTCAAATCACAATTGTAAAAATTTATCAAGTGGTTTTTATTAAGAACAATATTTCTGTTATCACAATTCTGTGTTATTATCGTACTGTTAGCATTTTTAACTAAAATTAAATCATCGCCGATATTTTCGACACTAGTTACATTATTATATCTCAATTTACAGTGGTTTTTCACAATACAATTCTTACTTATTTTTAATTCACTAAGATATGGATTTCCTTCATAAGTGTAAGTTTTATTTTTAATAGCAACTATCAATTCACTATTCTCGTCAATTTCTAGGTATCTATCGTTTGGCAAGGGTGTGATCAACTTTAGATCTGTTGTAAGAAAATCAGTCGGAATTTTTATCGCAATAACCAGTGAATCATTAACGTAGTTCATTACGCCCATTTTAATTAGTTTAAGCCTAAAATAGTCGATATTAAAGTCTTCTATTTCTTCCGGTGTTAGCACGTCCGGCTGAATAAAGTTATGTCTAGCTGATGCTATATTTGCCTGTATTTGAGAAATTTTACTCTCTAGACTTTTCAATTTAAGTATCTGGTCCATGTACAAAAGTTTCCTCACTGTTTCATTGTTCCGTTTTTTTACCTCTTCAAATGTTCGATTAATTTTGTCTCTGTCGCTTTCTACTGCTTTTCTAATTGTTTGAATTTCCTCGTCGAAATGTGTATTAATTTTCATTTGTTTATTCAAAGCCCCTATAGCGTTATGGGTGTTGGTTTCTGTAATCTTTAGGTGTTCTAAAATTTCCTCTCTGTCGTTGTCGTCCATAAGTCCGAAAAGCCATTTGTAAACGCTTCCAACTCCGTCTATTAAACCCCTCTTTGACCTACCGGATTGAAAGGGCATGATGGATCTAACCTTTGCCGTAATAATCCTAATTTCTTTTCTTAAAATATCCTTACCGTTAACGTCTATCTCTTCTATGTTTACTTCTATTTATTTTATTATGTTCAAAATTTCCAAAGGACGTATTATATGTAGCACCGTGGTTGCTGCATTAGGCACTTCGATCTTTCCTATTTGGACCACTGCAAAACCAAGGTTTTCTTCAATTCTGCTGACTTGCAGAGGTGCCTGGGCCATCACCACCAACAATGATAGAAGTGCGATCTTCATCATGGTTTTCCTGAAAACGGTATTTACGTTTAACCTGTGTTTTATACTTCCTCTTAAATTTATTGTTATTGAACACTAAGTAATTCCCTTCCGTCCTATAATTATCTACTTTTTTATACTTAGGTTGTGCCTTGCTAACTCTGTAATTTTCTACATATTTGTTTCCAAAATTGCAGTTACTTTCTTTTCCCTGATTTCTGTTTATTGCGTTAGTTCTTGCTATTTTTTCTTGATGAAGTTGTTCTGAAAACTCTTTTAAATCTTCACGGGTTATTAGACTAGTAATGAAGTGTATCGGTTTTGTTTTTGTTGTAGTATGAATTGTGTTATTATATGCTATTATTGCCTTGTGAACTTTGTCTTCCAGATCGCTTTCGTTGTCTGGATCTGCATTAAAAAGGCGTATCTGTTCATTGAGTGTCGAGTGTAGTCTCTCAACGTCCGAGTTCCCAGTTTTCAGGTACGTAGTTGTCAAATGAAAATCTATTCCATTTTCTTTGAGAAATTGTTTAACATTTATTGTGTCGAATTCATTGTCCATCACGATGAGTCTTGGTTTACCTAGGTATTGAAATCGCTTCTTCAATCCATCGATAATTGAAATCCAAGTTCTGTCTTTTAATTTTTCAGCTGTAGCATATTTCGTAAGTTTATCTATGCTTGTAAGGTACATTTCGCTTCTTTGGGGATACCACAGGTCTATGTGCACTATGTCGTTTTGTTTCTCAGGGCTGTCAGTCACATTAAACGCGTGTTTAATGGGGTGTCTGTCAAATTTTGCCGTGTTGCATATTTCACAATTGTTGATATATTTTTGAATTTCCCTTTGTAAATTGGGGTAATAGCAAGTTTCCTTTAAGTTATTGAATACTTCATTTATTCCGCGATGATTATTTCTAAGGTGTTCGGTTTCAATCCTTTTAAGTATAATTTCCTTGTCCGTAATGTCTTCCAACCATATTTTGGATCTTAAAATTATCAGCTTTTTGTTATTTGCAAAATACATTCTATAACAATCCTGAAATTTCAAAAAAAGTCTGTCATTTGCACAAAAAATTCCGACAAGTCCCTTTTCTGGGAGGCATTCTCGCATTGTATTCTTTAAATCAGTTTCTTTTGTTACCATTATCGTGTTTCTTATTTTGTTTTTATGAATAATTTTTAATTTTCTTGATTCTCTAGTTGCATAGCCCAGAATAATCTGATTCTTGAACAGATTCATGGGTTTCTCCGTAATCGATATAAACTTCGTATCATCAGTATCTGCACTGTGAATCGTTTCCATATCATTACTTGCATTGGCCTCATTCAAGTGGCTAGTTTCAATAAAGGTAAGAAAATTGTCTCTAACTATTTCGTTGTTTCCTACGTCAATAAAATTTTCCTTATATGAAATTTTGGAATATAATTCTTCGTGGTTACCCATGTATAGCGGCAATGTCGCGTTCCTAGTGATCAGCTGCCGATTCGGGTAATCAATTACAGTACATAATTTTTGTAGGATATTGTTACCTATTAACCCATCATAACCATTATCCAATTTGCACTCCAAAAATTCGCAATAAACATTTTCAGTTTCAAATTCCTTAAAAAGTGGAAATCTACAAAGATATTCCATTAAAAATATTTTTCCTAAAGCTCTAGCATATAAAGATACTTTCGTCTTCCATTTTGGTGAACATACTCCTCTATTTACAATACTAAATTCCGCTCCGCTGTCAATGATAAAATATAATTTTCTAATTGGGGTTTCTATAACTATATAGGGTAGTTGTTTAGGGCTTCTGTCGAAAAAATTTACATTGGAAGAGCCGACTTCCATAGGAACCACACCATCAGTCCTGTTAGTATTTCTACTCTGTCCAGATCTGTAATAGTTTTCAGATTGGTCATTATTGTACCTGTGATAGTTTCCAGATTGGTTATTGTTTCTATAAAAATTCCTAGGTTGGTCATCGGAAACCACACCTTGAAAACCGTTGAAATTCATACTTTGTCCGAATCTCGTACCATTCCCTGTATAATTTCTTGGTTGCCTATTGTTATTACTATACTGTCTGTTATTATAAGACGAAATGTTATTGTCCCTATAATTTCTATTCAAAGTACTTTGGCTTTGACTATTATTCCTAAGGTTTGTTCTAAATTGAGCATCAGATTTTTTCCTTCGGTATCCAGATGCAGTGTAATTCTGGTGCTTGGCTTCCAGAATAATTTTATACGCTTCCTGCAATGTTTTTGGATCCCTAGCAAATATCATTGTCCTTGTAGGTTCCGGCAGATGATCTTTAAATACCTGAAATGAAATTCTATTAATTTCCCTTGTAGAAAACCCTTCTTCCGAATGAGTCAAGCGCCTATTATGTAGTTGATTTGTAATTTTAGCAATGTCAAGGTAATATTTCTCGATTGTGGAGTCCATCCTCCATGTTTTTAGTCTGTCCATTAAATCGTTGCTAGTTTGTTTTTCCCCAAAATTGCTAAGAAGTACGTTTTTAATTTCCGACCAAGTATTTACCGTTCCATAACTATGGAGTGTTTCTCTTGTGGACCCGATGCATTTATTTTTTATATAGCCCAAAAGTATTTTCTTGTTATTTTCCTGAAAAACTTCGATTGACGGCAACAAGACTTCTACCTGTGCCAGAAAGTCTGGTAATTGACTGGGGTCTGTACCGTCGAATGTCGGAATTTCCCTGATACAATTCAAAACAAGATTAAATTGATGTATAACATTAATCTCCATTTTATTTCACTCCTAAACAAACAAAAACTTTTAAATTCGGTCCTTTCTTTAACTCAAAACTAAATAAAGTATTTCAAAATTTATTGAAATAGCACATTTCATAGATCCATATATATATATATATATATTTTTTTTTTTTTTGATACTTAAATCTATTATTAATTTATATTCGTTTATTAATTATTATTTTTTGTCCTTATGTTGATTTTTACCTTGTTGTTTTCTATATGAAACAATCTTCCTTATGACTGATGATGCTATGCTGCTACTTATGCTGGCGTTAGCGCTGTTATAGTTGTTGTTGCTGCTGATGATAATGGCTTTTAAGAGAGATGCTGTATGCACGTTTCAGTCTGGACGTATGTTCTTCTTTTCAATGATGATGGAATTGTTTTATTTCCGCTTTAAGTTGAGTTTATTTTCGAGCACTGTTTTAAACAATAAATAAGTCGTTGATGTTGTTGTTTCTTGTTCTTTCTTTTGTATTTGTTGATATCAGTGTCGTTGTATGTAAAAATTAAATTCACTTGGGTTTTGTTAAAAGGTTCTGTTTAAGTTTTTCATGTAAATATTTGTTAAAATAATTAACAATATATTGTAATTGTAATTTATGTGTAGTTTTTTTTTTTCTTTAATTTTAATTAATTTCCTTTTATTTCACCATATTCTTAAACAATTTTCTTTTTGTGCTTTTTGGTCTTACACTTCACTTTACTTTGTTTCTGTTGTTTTGTTCTTTTATTTTTTTATTATTTTTTTTTTTTTTTTTTTTTGATTGGTAGGTATTCTCTTGTTGATTTTTTGTTTCAACTTAAAATTTTCATTTTAATATGTAAAAGTTATTGTTGTTGTTGTTTTTTTATCATTTGATTTAATTTTAGTTTATGTTCTTATATGATTTCTTATAAAAATTTAATTTTTTTTTATTAACTTATTCAGTTCCAAAATTTATTTTATTCTCAATTTTATTAATTCTTGTTTTTTTTTTTCATTTAATCAGAACTCGTACGCTTCCTCGCTACCGATTTTAATAATTAATTTTAATTATTATATTATATTTTAATTAATTCTCGATAGCCTCTTCGCTATCGAATTTCAATAAAAAATTTTTTTCCTCGTCGCCAGTAATAATGTTAAAATTAAACACTGTATCGTTTCGTTGTTAATTTTAAACTGTTCTTTATTATTTTTTGGATTTGAAATAAACTTAAGCTAAAATAGAGTTTTGCTTATGATGCAAATAAAATAAAAAACAAACAAAATAATTTATTAAAAAAAAAACAGTGTGTGAATTGCCTGTCTAAGCAAATTCACACACAACATTTTGATACAATATTAAACATAATAATACATTACTATTTACTTCATATATGACTATATGACTATATACATACATTCTTTACAACTGGTGACCTAAAGTTAAAATTTAAATTAAAATGGCGCTCTCGTAAGAAAATACCACTTTGGACCAATCAATTGGTGATATTTTAAATCAGACTTGTCTGTCTCAAGAAATTTTTACAACATCAAGCAACCTTCAGAAGTTACCTCCACCATTTTGTAAAAAAAAATTCTCGTGTTTGGTTCATGCAGATTGAATCTATTTTTGCCATTGCTAGAATCTCTTCCGATGAAAAAAAATTTCGTCATTTAGTTGCAAACATTGAAGCTAACACTTTGGATCTGTTGAGTGACATCCTGGAAACAACCCCTCTGGGCAACAAATGCGAGATTCTTAAAACACGGATATTTATCTATTCAGGCCCATTATTACAACTTGCCATTAGTTAAAGGTAGGATTTTATCAGACCGATAAATTGGTTTTTGTTATTACAAGTTAACTTTAACCTAAAGGTAAGGCAATCTTCCTAATAACTTTATCGATTACTTTAGGTTAAAATTTAGTTGTAATAACAAAAACCAATTTATCGGTCTGATAAAATCCTTCCTTTAACTAACGGCAAGTTGTAATAATAAGTCTCAGTGTATTAAATGTAAAAAAAAAAATTGAAAGGTTATTAAGAGGAAGAACGAACTATGCAGAATCTAGAACGTGGTCAAGTAGGAGAAAATGTGATCAAATCACTATTCTTGGAACAGCTTCCAGAGAATATAAGATCAATACTAGCTATCAGTGATAAACAAGATATCAACAAACTTGCCGTGCAAGCTGATAAAATTTTAGACATCGCATTTCATGTTTCGTCTATTTCACCATAACAAAATGAATCAATTCAAGAATTAGTTCAACAAATTGAAACGCTTCAAAAACAATTTAAAGAATTTGGTTGTAGTAGAAGTCGTTACAGGAGCAATTCTCGAAACAGTTAATAATTAATAAAGACGATCAATACTGCAGGTTTCATAAACGGTTAGGGTTAACCCATTCATGACTGCCCATAGATTCGCTTGTACGATTTTAATTAAATTTTCAAATATGTACCTGGGGCCCGTAGAAGTTGTTTGGAATGAAAAAAATTTACCTCGTCACATAGCCCAGATAGGACATGGGTATTTATGTAAATACCCAACAGGCTTTAGTCACTAATTTATTAAATAATATATGAAATGTATCGCTTTGGGGATAAGCATGTCTCTATGTCTCCAAAGCGATACATTTCATATATAATGTATATGAAATGTATTTGCCTATATGGCGAAAAATATTTTTTGTTTTTCTAATTTATTAATATTATACATAAAATAAATTGTTTGTAAATGCTATTAACAAATTGAAATGTAGTTAAAAGAAATATAAACATTAATAAGTTTATGTTGCTTATTATCATAACTTCTCAGTGTCTGACAAACAAATTTAGCTCTCTTGAAAACTAATAAAACATAAACACATACGCAATTTTTGTCTCACACACATGTTTTTGTAATAATTGTGGTTGTCGTGTAGCATGATGAAAACAAAGCGTATGGATTTCTTTTTATGAAAGATTTTTAACATTGCAAATTTTTTTATAATTACAGTGCACTCGGGATATAGTGAACACTTTGTAATATGAACTATCGGGTATAGTGAACTCGTTTTTTTTTACATTAGTTACTCTAAATAGTGAACAACACAAACCTCTAAAAAGTGAACACATTTTTTTGCACGACGATTGAAAAAGAAATAAAGTTTTTTACAATGCCGTTATTTCTTTTGCATTTATACGTTCTCTTTTTCCTTTTTGTATTCTGTTTTTGTGCATTGAAAACTTCTTCTTCACCTCTTCTGGGTGATTTTGTTACCGCAGAAGAGAGCGAAGACGAGGAAGAAAATGTGCCCCTTAGTTTATTGCAAATTTCGTTGCGTCAACAAGCTCAAGATAACGTAAACCCTATTTTGGAAATGCTCCACGTTATTAATCCAAATGTGAGTATTCGTGATATTAATCGCAATTTAAAATATCTAAGTTTCCTCTCAACTCTAGGTTGAATATTCTGCAGATGATATCAGACATTGGAACAATGCAGAAAATGTGCTTCCGATATTTGTAGATGACGATTCCAATACCAGTACCGATAACGAAGATATAGGGAATTCACCAACGAAAGAAGTTATTCCAACCACTCGAGCTGTTCAAATTTTTGAACAGGCAATTGAGTGGGCTGAAAAGAATTCCAATCATTTTGAAGACAGTTTAGTTTTACATAAATTTCGTAACTTAGCTTTACAAAAACTTAAAACAACTTGTACAAAGCAAAAAAGTTTGAAAGATTTTTTTGTTACACAATAGTTATATAAGTACAAATATTGCTATTTATGAGTACAAATATTATATTTTTTTTTTTTTACTTTTTTATATGAAATGAATAAAATTTGTTTATTTTTCTTAAACTGTGTATAGTGAATTTCTTGATAATATGAACAGACCTGTGCATTAATTAGTTCACTATATCCCGAGTGCACTGTAATTAAGTTTTTTTTATTTACCAAAAATATTCATTGCAGTTAACTTTGATTTAATTACAGCGTTTCTGACGAAACAACAATTAAGTTTTTGTTAGAAAAATAAAACAAAAACAGGTTTCCAGGAATTCTAAAACTGATATCTGTTAATACATTACGATAAATTAAATTTAAAACTAATATAATAGGAATTAACGATACAGGTAGTTTTGGTACATTTCAAGAAGCTGTTAGGCAGGATTTATGTTTAATTGAACAACCCTGGTTGTAATATTCACGAGGAGAGTAAGACAAACTAAAAAAATATCCGAACAATTTCGTTACCTGAGTAATATGGCTGAAGACCACTGCTTTAGTGTGATATTTTTTTTATTCTTAAAATGTTATTTTTATTTTAGTTTAAATAAGAGTAATAACATTAGTTATTTACTAATTTCTCTATATTTATATTATATGGCCGTTACAACGGCAAATATTTTTAAGCTACGTTATTGTTCTAAATAAATTGTTATTGGTCAAGTCGAGAGTCAATGGGATGTGTGATTTAAAGCAATGTATTTCAAGGGACAGATTCAAATGGATCAAACAATTTTTACATGTTTGTGGTAACTTAGCGTTGGATCCCAACAAAAATTTTGCTAAAGTCGCACCATTGAATAATTTGATGAACAAAAAGTCTCTTCAATTTAGAGTATTTTCCAGCAATCTTTTCATTGATGAGCAAATGATTGCGTACTACGGCCGACATTCATATAAAATGTTCATCAAAATCGATTTGTCTACAAGTACTGATCTTTGGCTTAAAACGAAGGCTACTTGTATCAGTAATTTCATACGCTGGCGTATCGGAGCGGGATGGCTCACACTTACAGTTAGGAGAAAGGGTGGAACTATCTCTCTATCTCCCTGTCAAGCATACGGTAACGTTTGACAATTTTTTTACTAGCCATAAACTAACGACGCGCTTGTAAAATGGCGGGTTTTTCGTTTTTTTTTCTTTGATGGACGTCAAAAAACTGCGCAAACAAATTTGTAGGATTTCAGACTTTTGATAAATGATATGCTCGAAAGCAACTAAAATTGGTTACAATTATTTAGTCAACCAATATAATCATCACATGGGAGGTGTGGGCATTTTCGACAACGCCAGGAACAATTATCGCATGCGGATTCGGAAAAATAAGTGGTATTGCCTTCGTCGCTACTATGGTAAATGCATGAAACCTACATTGTCTCGGTTGCAAATATGAAAAAACCCCAAATGCCCTAATTTGATTGCTGAGTAAAGGTATGTGAGTCAATATTTATGAATTAAAATCATCGAAATCCTGGGGAACTGCTGACGTCTGGGGTACAAATGGAGCTTACTTATGATCGCATGGATCATTTAAACGGAGAGCAATCCACTTGTCATCATTGTCCACAGTGCGGTGGCAAAACTGAATACGGGTATTTCAAGTGCCAGGTGAATTTGCACCCAGCTCCATGTTTCCAGGACTATCACAAGGTAGTAGCTCCAGATAAATAAAAAATCGGAAAGGTTAAATAATTAATAACTTTAATTAAATACACAAAAACATATAAATTCAATTTTTATATGATATTGAAAATATTGTTTTATTTGAAACTCATTAAAGACTACTGGGTATTTACTCATTTAAAACTTTTAACATTTTTACATTTTTGTGGGGATGTCTAAAGCTATCTGCCGGATATTTTGAACTTTTCGTATTTTCCTTTGTTTGCCAACCTTTTTTCTGAGCATTTTCCGACATACAAAAAATCGCCATTTTACCTTTATGGAAAAAATAGACAACCCAAAAATGTTTACTCTTTGAATTTTTTCTTAGCGTGGACTCTATTTTTAAATAAAAACGTTGTTCGAAGCCATAATCTATTATAGGGCCTTCACTAGAATTTTTTTTATTGTAGCCACTTTTTTGGGTATTTAAATACCCATTAGGCAGGAATAGGTTAAAAACTTTAAAATGTAAATATCCATTCAAATATTCAAAAAACTAGGTAGTGTTTCAGAATTTGCGGCTACCGAAACAACTAATAAATTCAGCCGCCTATTTATTAACTATAAATCTACCAGAGGCCTTATTCTGTAAGTCTCCTAAGCTAAAACTCGATCGCTAAAAATTTATAAACTTGATTTAGAACTTTTTAGGTACGAATACAATTCCTAAACGCGTATTGTAAGTAAAAAGCTTCATGTAAATCATCTCTAAAGTTTTTAATTTTATATATTCTAACGTCCAGCCTGTTTTAAGAACTCAAAATTTAAGCATTTTAGCTTATCTACTTAATTGATACAGGAAGGAGCTGATGTTTCTGTCATTCCTCAAGTAAAATATATAATCAAGAACCAGTCTTCTCATATACAACTTTTCGCTGCTAATGGGTCACCAATAAAAACTGTTAGAACGAAATTACTTCAACTTGATCTTGGCTTGCGAAAATAGTTTTCACGGTTGTTCATCGTTGCAGATGTAACAAAATCCATAATCAGATCTGATTACTGGAAGAAGTCCCAGAAATTCACAATTTGTCAAGTCCGTATATTTTAAACCCACCAATGTATATCACTACATTAAAACATCTGGAGCCCCTTCAAGTCTAAGATAAGACCGTTAGATTCAAAAAGACAGTATAGCCACAAGTGAATTTAATTTTTTGCTTGAAAATGGTATAAATCGTCCTTCAAAAAGGGTGTGGTCAATCGCCTTACATATAGTTCTTAAAAAGAACGAAGATTGGCGACCATGTGGTTATTATTGTCATTTGAATAAAATAACTATTCCTGATCGATATCCTATTTCTTTAATAACTGATTATTGTACATGCACATAATTCACGGTCGTTCCTTTTTCTCAAAACTAGACATCTTACGTGCATATTATCAAATTCCAGTCAATTCAGATGATTTTAAAAAAACAGCGATAATTACGCCCTTTGAACTATACGAATTTCTGATGATGCCATTTGGTTTAAGAAATGCAGCACAGAGTTTTCAAAAATTGATGGATAAAATATGCCGAGATTTAGATTTCGTCTTTGTGTACGTTGATGACGTATTGGTGGCTTCACGAACAGAAGAAGAACACATTTAATATCTTCCTCTTTTTCAACGTTTTAAAGAATTTGGCATTATAATTAATCCTGCAAAGTGTGAATTTGGTGTAAGTAAAGTAAATTTCCTGAGATATCTTATTACTTCTAAAGGAAGCAAACTTATTAAACCCAAATTCCATATTCTTACATAACTACCCAAAATTATTAAAGATCTACGACGTTTTTTGTGTATGATAAATTTTAATAGTAGGCTTATTCCCAATGCAGCTAAACATCATGCCATACTTAACGAGCATCGCAAAGGTTCCGTAAAGAATGACAAACGTTTTATCAATTGGACTGCAGAATCTGAAGAAGTATTTTAAAACTGCAAAACTCATATCGCAAACGCAACAATGCTAGCTCATCCGTTAAAAGATGCACCATTAACGTTAAAGGGAGATTTCGCTAATGCAGCTTTTTTAGAACAAATAGTAAATTATAGTTGGCAACCACTAGCTTTCCTTTCGAAGAAGTTAAGTTTCGCTGAATGAAAGTATAGCACTTATTATCGGGAATTGCTTGCTGCTTATAAAGCCGTCAAACATTTTCGGTACATATTAGAAGCAAAAGAATTTACGTTATATAGCGATCATAAATAAGCCACTCACTTTTTTCAAAATTCTTCAGAAGCTAGACAGCGACGACAATTAGACTTTATTGGTCAATTAACGACAAAATTTGTTCACATATCCCGTTCATCAAACAAAGTTGCTGACACTGTCTCATATTGAGAACATAACATCGATTAATTATTTTAAGCTTTCAGAAGTACAACACAATGATGGAGAGTTGAAAGAATTATTAAATTCTGAAACTAACTTTAAGCTTCAAATATGTATACCAATTGCCAAGAAGTAATGCGACACTTCAACAACAACAAATAAAATTCGATCATATTTATCTCCAGAGTTTAGGAATTTTGCGTTTGACATAACTGATAATCTTTCGCATCCTGGTATTACAGCAACTTGAAAAACAGAACGTTTTGTTTGGCTTAAAATGAACAATGACTGTAATTTATGGACAAGGGCTTGCAAATCCTGCAAAAAAAAAAAACAAAATTACGAAACATTACAAGCCGAAACCAGGAAACTTTTAGGTTTCTTCAGGAAGATTCAAGATAATACATATGGACATAGTTGGACCCTTACCACACTCAGAAGGTTACAATTATTTATTGACAATTGTAGATGGTTTTTTTTAGATGACCTGAAGCTATTCCTTTGCAAGACAACATAACAGAATCCGTTATTTCAGCTTTCTTAAATAATTGGATAGCAAGATTTGGTTGCCCAAACACAATATTTTGCGATCGTGGTAGACAATGAATTAACAAGAGCAAAGGCTTAAAACTTCAACATACTACAGCCTTCCATCCACAATCCAATGCAATGGATCAGCAATAACTTCACGGAAATCAACAATGGACAACGATATTACCAATGGTTTTATTAGGTTTACGCACATCTTATAAAACACAACTACAAGCTTATTCAGCAGAATTTGTCTACGGTGAAAATATTTCACTACCTGGTGAATTTTTAGAAACTAAATTAGTAAATCTGCAATCTTTGTCATCATTTCTTACCTCTCTGAAAGATGCTATACGTTCTTTACAACCAAAACCTTAGAAAAAAGTTTCAAATGCCATATTAAATTAAAAAAATCGATAATTCTAATTTCGTCTGCATACAGGATAAATTATTAAAAAACCACTTCGTCCTAAATACATTGGACCATTTGAAGTAATTAAAAGATATGATAAATATTTAACACTTAATATAAAATGAAAAGAAGACAACGTGTCAATTGGTAGAATCAAACCACTATTTGAAGCTCATGAAATTATTTGTGATTCAATTTTTTCACATAAATATAAATTTCCAGACTTCCAAAGAGGGTAACGTTCTTCTAGAGGGGGAATAATGTAGTGCACAAGTAATTTTTGATTTTTTAATATTTTTGTTCATAAAACAAAAAATATTTTTCGCCATATAGGCAAACGCATTCAATATAAATATATATGAAATGTATTGCTATGGGGATAAGCATGTCTCTATATATGTATATTTATATAGCTACTGCAGTTATTTTAACAGAAAATTATGAGCTAATATAGTTTTTTTATATAAACAAAATTAAATTTTTAACCTATCATCAGAGATAAATGTTATTTTAATGACACATTGATGAACGATGGAACCGAAACAAAAGCTTTGGACGCGTTTCCTAGGTATATCAAGTCTCCTTTTCCTGGTAACGTTTTATTAACATTTCAAATTAATATTTGAAAACTAGATCTCATTAAAAAAGTGGTATTTCAAAATGTGTCATCACATTAAATTGTATAGAATATTGTCTTTTACATTCTGTATTTGATTTATAATCGTATTTCGATATAATCTTTGAACTTTTTTTGATTTTAACTTAGTCATCAGTTTGGAGCCACTGATTAATTTAAACTAAATGATCAGTGCATTTTACTTTTTTCCAGAGGTTTTTCAAACTAAATCGAGAGAAAAATTTATTTATATCAACAGGTTTAATTTATTCCAGTTGCGTTTATTGCTCTGACATCTGGGAAAAAATATGTGTTGGCTTACTAAGGCATGAGCCCAGGGTTTTAACCCCGGCGACTACCTCTCAACAGTCTTCTGGCAAAAGGTCTGAGAGTAACTGATTGCCATAAACAAGCTTCTCAAGTGTGTCGTTCAGAGTGTACTTTAAACTGTAAGTCTCGGTACTAATGGATAAAAATTAACACACACAACATGGGTGCTGCGAGAAGCTAAGCCGTAACCCTGACAGAGGATTGTAATGACCAATTATGTATGTATGTAAATGTCCAATAGTTTTATTTAATGGTTAATTATTCTCATCTGCATTTACTGATGGCTGCAATACTGCTGTATTAATACTAAGTCATTTAGTAGTAGTGTAAATGATAATGCATTATAAATTCAATGCAATAAACCAGACTCTGATCATTACGGATTGGGCTTAGTAAATTTTTTACTTTATAAAACTTACATTCAAATGTGAAGCTTTTATTAACGTATCCGAGTATCCGGAATGTGTACTGGGCCGGCTTTTTGGGATCACGCTTTGATTTCCTTACTTTAATAGACAGCAACAAACCTGCTCGTTTTGAGCAATCACCACATAAAGGTTTATTAAATGGATTTTCTGGATGATAACGTAACTCCAAACGTTTAGATTCACCTCCTAAAGCCTTAAAAATAATATAATAATTTGTTTTGTGCAAGTACACACTAAAAAATATTTATGTTTACCCTGGATATTTTTGTTATTCCACCCAATGTTGTTATCATTGTATTGGCGTTCTTTACCAAGCCGGGATACTCAATAAGTTCATATTCATTTGAAGTACTAAAATTAAGTTGAACAGACATCTGACAGATTTTTGTAAACCACAGAATAATCTGTGTTTGTGAATACACGCAACTGGATATGTAATATTTCAAAGAGACTTTGTTTATATCCAAGATAAAAATATTATAAAACAAACGGGGTTGTCAGATAGTTTTAATCATGGTGGAATTACTTACAAGGTGGTGTTACCAACCCAGCTGGTTTTTTTTTTTTGATCATACCGCTCCTGTCAAAAGTTTTGTTTATATTTATGTTTTGTTTACATTTTGCTTTGTGTGTATTCGTGTTTTTGTTTTGGTGTAGAGACATGTATGTTGTTAAAAATACACACACACACTTCTGACATGTGCTTTTTTAATTCACCATACCTGCTTTTGACATTAAAGAGCTGAAAAAACAAAAACAAATTCCCTGTTGTTTTTGTACTATATTCACCTGCCACCACCTTGTAAGTAATTTCACCATGGTTTTAATTTATATCCCCGATTTCGAAATTCATATCCCAAAACCCTGATAAGTCTGGATTTACACGTTGAAATAAATTCATTGAAATTTTAGTTTAATTTCGTTTGAACTTTCATTGGAATGTACACAATGAAATTTTTTTAATGAAATTAAAGATTGCTTATTTTTCGATTCTTTAATAATTTTTTTTTCTAAACTTAAATTTTGCAATCCACAATTTAATATTTTTAAGCGCACTTGTTAGCCATTTAAAAGAATATAAAAATAAAAGAAAATGTGAAAAAAACTGCAGTTGACTACTACGAATTATAGTACAAAAGAGAATTTCAGAGTACATGAAAGCTCGTACCACTTACTATTCCTGTCTCTTTCTCTCACCCACAAAATGAAAATTTCAATGAAATTATTTCAACGTGTAAATCCAGACTTAGTTCATCACCAAAAATCCCCACAGAAACCGAATCAATAATTTTGCATGTATGTACATAAGTAAGTTAACACAACCCAGTCTACACGAACATAATGAATGCTCTCGAAATAATGCTGACGTTGCACACGCGCCGTATAGTTACGGTGACCATCCGTTCTGTATTATACAGAACAGTTCTGTATTTGAAACCCGTGTACTGTATAAATTATTCATTAGGGAAAAACATAAAAATGTTCTGTATTTTATTTAATGTTCAGTATTTGTTCTGTATTTTCATGCCTCAAAGTAGTATTTGTGGTTTCGATAAACACCTTTGGAAAAAAGTCTCCTGACGAGTCTCTTAGAGACGAATTGGCCATAGAGACATGCTTATTACCATCAGCAATACATTTCATATACATATGTATACACATTTTAGAGAAGGAAATATAAATTTTAAAAATATTTTGATGGTTGTCGAGTTCAGTTTGTGTTTACTTGGTTCAAATGCTCCAACAGAGAGGGTATTTTCTGTATTAAATAATATATGGACCAATGAAAAAACTCAAATGAAAATGGAATCCATCAAAACCATTTTGGTCACTTAATTAAACTATGATTTTATAGATTTTAAAGAATATTTAAAGGTAAAAGATAACTTGGTAAAACAAATTTATTCACCACAAAAATACCAAAATTAGTTTTAATTTGTATTACCCTTTCAATGCACCTTTCTGTGGATCTACTTAACATTTTTTTATAGTTAACTTTAACTTTTATTTGAAATTTTTTAATTTCTTTTTTTATTTTATGATATTTAAAAATTATGTACATATCGTCATATTAAATGCTAACGGACGTAACTACATTTTTTGCTTTTGTACAGGAGAAGCAAAAAACCTTAAAATCAAAAATTTTGTAAATCCTAAAAATCATAATTTTCAGGATCGAGATATAAGGATTGGCATCCCTATATACAACAAATGAGTTTGTATGCATGGGGATGGATGGGATACTTCGGACAAGGCAAAGTCTCTGATTGGGGTCAACCTGGCGGCCTCCAGAACGATCCTTGTTCCCGTTGTATTCAAGTCGACATACAGCCTCCACGTGGCCCTCCTGGATAACATTCTAGCACCCGCTAGCTTGTGAACTAATGTATGCGGCGACTGTCCAATCCCCTGGACTTTAAATTTGGGTTGTGCGTAGGGCTTGAAACCCACCACGTAAAAATTTTATTCAATGAAAAGCAATACAATAGCCTCTAAACGGACCCCCTTTTATGTTGACGAACTTGGCAAACGTTTTAAGGACTATGATTTAAGGATATGCACCTGGAACGTGAGAACCCTTTATAGGGAAGGTGCCTCTATCCAGTTGGCGGATGCTCTCACGAAATGTAGGGCTGACATCACCGCCATCCAGGAAATGCGATGGATAGGGCAAGGTTGTACAAGGCAAGCAACATGTGACATCTACTACAGCTGCCATGAGAAGAAACACGAATTTGGTTGCGGATTCGTAGTTAGCAAGAGACTTCGCCATCACGTCTCGGAGTTCACCCCTGTGAACGAAAGAATTGCTACGATCCGCATAAAGGCGAAATTTTATAACATCAGCCTTATTTGTGTTCACGCCCCGACGGAAGAGAAGGATGATGTGGCCAAAGATGCTTTCTACGCAAAGCTCGAGGAAGTGTACGATGGGTGTCCGGCACATGACGCCAAAATTGTCCTCGGCGATTTCAATGCGAAAGTTGGACGTGAAGATATCTTTGGCCCCACTGTCGGACAGTTCAGTCTCCATAATTCCACCTCGCCGAACGGATTGAGACTGATCGATTTCGCCGCGGCGCGAAACATGGTAGTTTGTAGCACCAGGTTCCAGCATCTCGATATCCATAAGGCCACCTGGCTCTCTCCTGATCGATCTACCAACAACCAGATCGATCACATTGTGATTGATGGAAGGCATGTATCCAGCATACTAGACGTGCGCACATTTAGAGGTCCAAATGTCGACTCGGACCATTATCTTGTCGCAGCCAAGATGCGACTGCGCATATGCGCAGTGAATATGGCACGTTCTAGTGTTCGAGGGAAGCTGAACATCAAAAAGCTGCGATCACAAGAGACAGCCAGGTCATTTTCCGATCGTCTTTCTAATGAGCTCCATTGCACCCGATCCTCTCTCGAAAGTATTGGTGGACAGTGGTCTCACATTGCTCACTCTCTGCGCAACGCTGCCGAAACAGTCCTTGGTTTTGAGCGTCCTCCCCGCAGAAACCAATGGTACGATGAAGAGTGTCGTGAGGCCACAGCGGTAAAGAATGCCGCCTACAGAAGAACGTTGCAGTCCACCACTACAAGAGCAACTGTGGAGGTGTACAGAGAGAAGAGGAGGGAAGAGAGACGCCTATTTAGAAGAAAGAAAAGGGAGCAAGAAAGGCGTGATCGTGAGGAAATCGAGATGTGCAGGAGTAGACATGATGCTCGAAATTTTTATAAAAAGATAAGGCGTCTTACTACTGGTTTTAAACCCGGAGCAACCTCCTGCAGAGACGAAAATGGTAATCTGGTTACAGATGCACAAGGGACACTGAGATTATGGAGACAGCATTTTTCTAATCTACTGCAAGGCGATGACGACACAAATTCCGCCTCTAGAGATGCTGTGCCGCTCCCAATCAATGATGACGACGTTGAGATCCTGTCGCCCAGCTATGAAGAGATCAAAATTGCCATACAGCGACTAAGAAGCAACAAAGCGGCCGGACCGGATGGTCTGCCCGCTGAGCTTTTCAAGTATGGAGGCGATGAGTTGGTTAGGTGCATGCACCAACTCATTTGCAGAATATGGCTGGAGGAAAGTATGCCCAATGATTGGAATCTCAGTGCCCTCTGTCCCATCCTGAAAAAGGGAGACCCCACGATATGCACCAACTACAGGGGTATAAGCCTTCTCCCTATCGCATATAAGGTTCTTACGAGCGTATTGTGTGAACGATTGAAGCCATTCGCAATCTCACTGATTGGACCTTATCAGTGCGGCTTCAGACCTGGTAAGTCCACCATTGACCAGATATTCACACTGCGCCAAATCCTGGAGAAGACCCATGAAAGTCAAGTCGACACACACCATCTTTTTGTCGACTATAAGGCAGCGTTCGATAGCCCGATAAGAGATCGCGTATATGCCGCAATGTCTGAGCTCGGTATTCCTGCAAAGCTGATAAGACTGTGCAGAATGACGTTGAGCAACTCCTGCAGCTCCGTCAAGGTAGGAAAAGACCTCTCCGAACCTTTTAATACCGTGCGAGGTTTCAGACAGGGCGATCCCTTATCCTGCGACCTCTTCAATTTCGTCATGGAGAGTGTTTTGCGAAAGGCGGGTGTTCATCGAAATGGCACTATATTTAACAAAAGTGTCCAGCTCCTTGCGTATGCAGACGACATAGACATCATTGGGCATACCAAGCGAGATGTCACCGCAGCCTTTAATGCTATTGAACGGGAGTCTGCAAAAATGGGTCTGGCGGTAAATGAGAGCAAGACGAAGTACATGTTGTCGACGAGTAGGGATGTTGAACGTATCGGCTCCCAGGTTACAGCCGGCAACTATACATTCGATGTTGTTAAGGAGTTTATCTACCTTGGCACCGCCATTACCAGCAAGAATGATGTCAGTCTGGAGATCAAACGAAGAATCACACTGGCCAACAGGTGCTACTACGGTCTCAGTAGGCAGTTTAGTAATAGAGACCTCTCTCGTGCGACGAAATTAACACTCTACAAGTCGCTTATTCTTCCGGTGCTTCTCTATGGTGCGGAAGCATGGACGCTGTCTTGTGCCGATGCAGCGGTCTTGGGAGTATTTGAGAGAAAAGTTCTTCGTAAGATCTTTGGTCCTCGAAGGCATGGCGATGAGTTTCGCATTAGAACCAACCATGAGCTGTATGAACTCCTCGGCGATGTGGGCGTTGTTCAGCGCATTAACATCCAGCGGCTACGCTGGCTCGGCCATATTGTTCGGATGGATGAATCCGCTCCAGCGAGAAAAGTTTTCGATGCGAAGGTCACTGGACGTCGGCGTAGAGGACGACCGTGTTTACGTTGGAAGGACCAAGTTGATGAAGCCCTGTCGTCAATTGGTGTGACCAACTGGGGAAGGCGCGCGCTTAGCAGAGACGCCTGGAGACTAGTGTTAAGGCAGGCCGAAACCCGTTAGCGGGTTGTTATGGCCATCTAAGTAAGTAAGTAAGTAAGAGTTTGTATGCAGTTAGAAATACACGCACTTGTAGTTACGTCCGTTTAAATTTCGTTAATAAAATCGCCTTTTTTGATCGTAGGAATATAAAATTTTGCACAAACATGTATTTTGATAAAGTGAACCATAATTAATAAAAAACTCTATTTCGAAATTTTGTGCAGTTGCGTCCGATTGCATTTAATATGACAATAGATATATGTATGTATGTTATGTACTCATTCAATGATATCACGAAGTTCTAGTTATTTTTGAATTTTTGGTTAATTTAATTTATTTTTTGTTAATAGTGTGCAATTTTGTTAATTTTGCATTTAAATAATTAATATAATAAATACATGCCTATTTACATACGTATGAACGGCTGTTTGTTTGCATTTTATAGTTGTTATTGGTCAAATATTTCCTTGTTCTGTATTTTGGTTTAACAAATATGGTCACCGTACGTATAGTGGTAATTCGATGCAGGATCATATTTCGTCTGGCTGATTGTGTAACGTGGGAATGGAATGTGTAACAATAGAATTAATTGTGAAATTAATTTAATATAATAGGATGGCATTTTGTATTTGGCAGGTTTAATTTTAATATTGAGATCGGACCAGTAAAGTCAAAAATAAATTATAACGTGAAATAATTAAATTGTGTTTTAATTTAAAAGTGGACCGTGGATCGTCCACTATAAAATAATTTTTTTTGTTGGAAAATCGTAAATATTTTATATTGAAATTTTGTAGAGAGATGTGCCTAAGCTATTAACTAGTTTGTTTGAGAATCATTTTTGTGTGTTTAATATACCCAAAGAAACTAGAGGCTTGTAGCTTTGCTAACTTTCTACCCACTTTAATTGCCAACTACTCAAAAACTGAGTGATTTTATACGGTGCTGCCCCATTATTGCAATTTAAACATAAAGAAAACTACAGTTGTCGACTGTCGATAAAATGTACTTAGTGAATCACATAATCGTTACTGCAAACAATAAAAACTGTCGACTACTTTTGCGAATATCGTATTGTTAAAACTTACTGAATCGCGGTACTGGATACATAGTGTGGAGAGTATTTTGAAAGATTACGAGATCGTCAGACAAAAGCCCATATATAGGGCGATTATTCAGGCTATACGCCGAAAGTGTCGAGGAGGGGCAGATGCAGCCCTTACCTCATATAATATATTCGATGACAGTTGGCTGACAATAAAAAATTGCCTTTCTCTGCACTACGCAGACAAAAGGGATGTTCGCACATGAGCTTACCCAACTGACACAAAAGAATATGACGGTGGACGAATTCTATGCTAAGGTCAACCATCAGCTTTCGCTTAATATAAATAAGTTGAAAACTGAAAATTACCCGGAAGAAACAACCAACGTCTTGATTGGAGCATATAGGGACAGGACGTTGGAAGTATTTACGCGCGGCTTGAATGGCAAACTGTCTAAGATGCTCATGCTCATGAAGCCAAAGACATTACCAGAAGCATATTCCCAGTGTATAGAGTTACGGAATACAAACTATAGGAGCCAAGTCTCCTTGCATTCAGGTACCTTTCAGAACAAAGTTCAAGTACCAGCTGCCCATTTAGACCCCAGCAAAACTTATCGTAATAGGACCAATTCCTTCTAAAAATTTGTGCCGAAAAATCGGTACCAACCACACCTTAACCCTTTCATCAAGCAACAATACGGACAACAACCACCACCGCGTGAGTTACGTATGTACTTTCACATACACAATAGAGGAAATCATTGCGAAATATTTAAATAAAAAATAGAAGTTCATTGGCACTTGGAATATAAAATAAATATTTTTTTCTTTTTTTTGAATATTAAAAAAATTATTTCAATGTAACACTAAACCACATTATGCTTCATAAACATTTTCATTTAACAAAGGGTATTAACACTTGAAATGTTAACAGAACCAGGTCTTTGACATTTTTGTTTATACAACAACAAAGTATTTGTATCGATCTGACTAAGCAGATCGATTTAATGATTGCTCAATAATTTCAAGTGTTCAGTTTTTATTTTTTTCTTTCTTTTGTTTTTTATGTTTTAAAGAGTTTTTTTTCCTTTTTTTAAATTCTGAAGTTTGGTGCTGTAAGCTAGATATTAAAAACTAAGATTTTTGTAAATTTAGTCTTAAGACAGATTTAATAAAATAAAGTTGGAAAAATTTAAACCGCTCTTCAACTTATTTAACTGGCACAGTCGATAAACGAACCAAATAACGGGAAGTCCTGAAGGACACCGTTTAACAAAAATAAAAAATAATAACCTTGTGAAAAGTCTAAAGACTTCAGAAAAAGGTATTTTCTTAAGAAAAAAAAAAGAATTTCTAAAGAAAAAAAGTCATTAAAATAAAAATATCCTTGTGAAAAACTAAAAGTGAAAAGTCTAAAGACTTCAGAAAAGTATACTCCTTTAAGAAAAAACAAGAAAAAGGAATTTCTAATAAAAAAAAAAAAAAAATAAAATTTAAAAATAAAAATATGCTTGTGGAAAACTAAATAAGTTGAAAATAAAAAGAGAATGTCAAGGCAAAACGAATTTGATGCCAACCGACGCCTCAACGCTGATGATAACATCAATGCTCTTAGTGATCAAATAAGGCAACTGCAGGAGATAATACTCCGTCAGGAACAAGTGGTGCTACAACAACAGCAAGAAAACCAAAGACTACAAAATCAACAACTGCAAAATCCATTCTCGATGAAGGACATCTTGCAGCAATTCCGGCAATTACGATGCCTGGATGAGGGCCATAATGTGATGGCATTTATAAGTTCCGTGGAAGCTGTATTTGCATTGTGTCCAGCGAATAATTCACTTGGCTATGTCAATTATAGTAAATGAAAAGGTAACAGGTGAAGCAGTAAATTACATCAGAATGATTGGGAACAACCCTACATGGGATGAAGTAAAGGATACACTCATCACACAATATAGACCAAAAGCGACCTATGCAGAGGTATTCAACAGATGTAGAAATATGACCGTAAGTAATTTAAGAGAATTATTTGAAAAATTTAGAAAAGCTAAGTTTGAAATAAATGAAATATATCAATTTGATAACGAAAAGACCGACCTATATGAACCACAATGTGTCGACAGACATTTGGTGAATATACTTACAGAAAAAATAGACATAACTTTAAGACACCACATAGATATTAGAAATACATTAGGAGATATATACACTAGATTCGCACAAATTCAGGCTTTAGACGATCCGAGAGGTATTTATTTTAAATTTAGGAAGCAAAATACACATAAAACTTACAAACAAACAACACATGGCGGTAACAGGCAAAACTACTATAATACAAAAACTAGTAATGAATTACAGAGACCTAATACCTATATACCGCAAAGAGGCTTAGAAGCTAATCATAACAGAAATTTTACTAATCAAAATAAGTCAAATCGATCTGGCCAAACTCATCAATCGTTTATGAGCGTAGACCAATCAAATCTTACAAGAAATAGTAATTGTATGGAGATTGATAACATCCAACAACAAAATCCAGATGGTGAAGTAAATTTTACGATACGGCCTCTGGATCAAAATTACCAATAATAGTGATAACTATCGGTAAGCAGGTATTAAGGTGCTTGGTTGATACTGGTTCCGATACAAGCATCATCAAACCTGCAGCCCTTCTCAGCTTTAGACCACAACTTTTGAAAAAGAAGCTGTTCTACAGAACAATAAACGGCTTAATTGAAGTGACACATTGTATTATTACACCGATACTAAAAGAATTTAAAGCAACCGGGACATTGTCGTGGAAAATGATAGATTTTCAGGGCAATGGCTATAATGCAATCATTGGCCATAATTTTTTGATACCATTTAAAGCTAAAATTAATTCATTTGACCGTTATGTTGAGATATTTGGGAACGAAATATATTTTCAGAATAATACACAATCCCTTGCATACGAGGAAATTAGAGTAATGGAACCAGTTAATGATAGGAACGTAGAAAATTCTATAGACCTTAGCCATTTGAACAGCGAGGAGAAAATCGAAATAGGGAAAATATTGCATGAATTCAATGACGTATTTTATAAGGAGGGAGATATATTAACGGCGACTGATATAGTGGAACACGAAATTAATACGAAAACGGATAAGCCGTTGTATTCAAAAATATACAGATACCCTCAAATCCATGAGAGGGAAGTGGAACGGCAAATTAAAGAAATGTTGGAACAGAATATAATAACTAACAGTAATTCCCCTTACAATAGTCCTCTTTGGATTGTTCCAAAGAAAATGGATAACTCGGGTATGACTAAATGGCGTTTGGTCGTAGATTATAGACTTTTAAATGACAATACTGTTGATGACAAATTTCCAATTCCCAATTTGAATAGTATCCTAGATAAGCTAGGAAGGTCACAATATTTTACGACCCTTGATCTGGCAAAGGGTTTTTATCAAATAAGGGTAAGGGAGAAGGATAGGCCTAAAACGGCTTTCTCTACACAATTCGGACATTACGAGTTCGTAAGAATGCCTTTTGGTTTAAAAAACGCCCCTTCAACGTTTCAGAGGTTGATAAACTCCGTCTTAAGACAGTATATCAACAAGATATGCGTCGTCTATATGGACGATATACTCATTTTTGGAACATCATTAGAAGAACATATTTGCAATTTGAGGCTTGTCTTAAAGACTCTCAGGCAGGCAAACCTTAAGGTTCAACCAGATAAGTGTGATTTTCTGAAGAAAGAAACCTTATTTTTAGGGCATGTTTTGACGGCGGATGGCGTGAAACCGGACAGTCGAAAGATTGATATAATACGAAATCTGAAATTACCAGTCACTCAAAGACAAATTAAATCTTTTCTGGGTATGACGGGATTTTACAGAAAATTTATTAAAGATTACGCTAAAATAGCATCCCCGATGATTCAATATTTGCGAAAAGATGAAAAGATCAATAAAAATGACCCAAGTTATATATACGCATTTGAAAAATTAAAGGACTTAGTGACACAATCCCCTATCTTGAGATATCCAAATTTCACGAAAAGATTCAAATTAATTACTGATGCAAGTAACCTCGCCATTGGAGCAGTTCTTACTCAAGAAGGCCACCCGGTGGCTTATGCATCTAGAACATTAAACAAACATGAACGTAATTTTTCTACAGTAGAAAAGGAATTATTAGCCATAGTTTGGGCCGTGAAATATTTTAGACCCTATCTTTACGGTCGAGAATTTGATCTGCAAACAGATCATCAACCATTGAGATGGCTCCATGCTAAATTTGCTGGAAAAGATATAAATCCAAGACTCCAGAGATGGATTCTACAACTAGAAGAATATAATGCTAGAATAGAATATATAAAGGGAAAGGAAAATAAAATTGCAGACTTTTTGAGTCGAATAAATTCTGATTGCTCAGAAATAAATTGTCTGAACGATGTAGTCCAACCTGAGGCGGATAGGGAAAGCTCTCTCGAGGTAGAGACGATTCATTCACAAGAAGAGGAACAGAATGATCACATCCCTATATTGACTACGGTTGTAAATAGATTCCGTCAGCAGATAATCTTCCAACACACAAAACGTAAAGAATATGAGAGAGTGTTTGACAATAAGAGACTCTTCATTGACAGGGACGACATATCAAAAAATGTGGTCTCAGCATTGGTTTCAAAATATTTTTTGAAGGGTAAAATTGCAATATATTCTGACATAAACGATCACGAATACAATAAACTCCAACAAGTAATAATAAAAGAATTTACAGGAGGCCGTTTCAGATTTGTTAAGTGTTCATATTTCGCTGAAGACATTTTTGACGAAGATGAGCTTCATAAGCAAATAACACTGTTTCATAAAGAGGAAACTGGTCATGCTGGTATAGTGCCAACATACGAAGGAATTAAAAGCAAAATTTATAATCCAAATTTAAAGGAAAGTATTCATAAGATTATTAACAACTGCGATATATGTACAGGTGGGAAATACGACAGAAGGCCTATTAGAAAAGAATTTGCGTTAACAGTTACACCAAAGGGCAAGAATGAAATAGTGCATGTAGATACATATGTTAACAGTAAACAAGCTTTCATAATTTTCATCGATAAGTTTACAAAGCATGCTATATGTTTTCCGTTAATGGATAGAAATAGTAGAACTCTGGTTTCAAAAATAAGAGAATTTCTCTCCATAAGGGGAAGGGTGAAGAGATTTGTATTTGATAATGAATTTAATAACGCTAATGTTAAAGACTTCCTGGTGAAGGAATGTATAGAATTTCATTTTACGAAACCAAATAGTCACACAGGTAATGCAGATATTGAGAGACTAAACAATACAATTACCGAGAAAATAAGAACTTTAAATATCGAAGAAAAAATACCAATAATAGAGCAAATGAATAAGGCCATTTATCATTATAACAATACATACCACAGTACTGTGAAATGTACCCCGTTTGCTATAGAGAATAACGAGGTAAATCATACTACTATTTACAATAATTTAAAAATTAATAAGGAAAAGAAAATCACAGGAGCAAACAGAAATAGAGAAAAGTATTCAGAGAATAGACAGCAGGGATTTATAAAAAATTATAGGAGTGTTAGACATAAGGAAGTACCTAAATTCATAAAGAAGGGACTGGAAGGGATTCATATAAGTAATATTAAGAGACCAAATAAATTTAATAATGTTTGTTAAGATAGTATTAACAGTCGACATAAAATTACAGATACTATTATGGACAATGCTAATATTGATGGCATTAACACCAGCTAAAGCTAATATAATGGTTTACCCCTTAAAAGAAACCAGCGGCTATGTAGACATTTTTAACGGTAATTGTACCATTCCAACGGAGTCCGATCTAATTTTACATCAGATAGACATAAATGAAATAGCAAACGTGTTGTCGTCAATGAGAAGTGGTATAGAAGTTTTTGATAAAAAGGAGAAAATATATGTAAATAACGAAATAGATACCCTATTAAGCAAATTAAAAACAATAACTCCAATTAGTAGACAAAAACGAGGACTAATAAACTTGGTGGGTCATGCATACAAGTATCTTTTTGGTACAATGGACAGTAGAGATGAGGAAGACATTACTAACCATTTTAATGCAGTCGACAAAAATATACATAATTCTATAACAGAGTTAAATCAACAAGTAAAAATTAATGATCACTTTAATAGGACAATACAATTAATAAGAGACACTTTAACAAATAATCACAATGAGATACTAAGACATTTTGCAGGACTTCAGAAAACAGTTAGGGATATAATGATACAAAACATATACCTTGAACGAATACTAATGTTGACAACAATAAGAAACCACATAGAACATATCGTTGGTCTCAGGTAGAAAGGCCCTAACTCAAATAATTTAAAATTTACAGGAGGCGGTAAAAATACAACAGATACTGTAATTATTAATATATAACTTTTTATTAAATGCTGTACAATTGCTTGTAATAACGTTATTTTTAATAATATTGTAAACATTCTTTGTGAGGAGCGGAATATTTCTAAAATGCATTGGATTTACTGAAAAAAGTAAGTTTTGAAAAAATGCGAGTTAGGGCCTTTCTACCTGAGACCAACGATATACAGAGTTAACTGTAAACTAATAACAAACGAAAATACAGAAATTGTAAATGTTAATGATCAAACAATCATTATAAAAAATGCTAAAAATGAAACAATTTTTAGTGACTATAATAGCACTAATAATATTTTAAATGGAAATTTTCTTATAAATTACAATAATTGTTCTTTAAAAATAGCAAATCAAATTTTTTCTAACAAAAATAAAATATACTTAGATAAAATAATCATACCAAAATTTCAAAACGTTGCATTTAATACAACACTTACAATAGAAGAAGTTAAACTCACTACTATTCAAAATTTAAGAGAAATAGAAGAAATCAAATATAATAATAAGATTATATACTATAGTATGCCACCAATTATGATAGCAGCAATAGTAATAATATTAATAATTGTATTGTATGATAAGTGTAAAACACCAAACGGAAGAATTCAGGAGAATCCTTCATCTAATGGGGGAGGAGTTACGTATGTACTTTCACATACACAACCAACCGTTAATATAGAGGAAATCATTGCGAAATATTTAAATAAAAAATAGAAGTTCATTGGCACTTGGAATATAAAATAAATATTTTTTTCTTTTTTTTGAATATTAAAAAAATTATTTCAATGTAACTCTAAACCACATTATGCTTCATAAACATTTTCATTTAACAAAGGATATTAACACTTGAAATGTTAACAGAACCAGGTCTTTGACATTTTTGTTTATACAACAACAAAGTATTTGTATCGATCTGACTAAGCAGATCGATTTAATGATTGCTCAATAATTTCAAGTGTTCAGTTTTTATTTTTTTCTTTCTTTTGTTTTTTATGTTTTAAAGAGTTTTTTTTCCTTTTTTTAAATTCTGAAGTTTGGTGCTGTAAGCTAGATATTAAAAACTAAGATTTTTGTAAATTTAGTCTTAAGACAGATTTAATAAAATAAAGTTGGAAAAATTTAAACCGCTCTTCAACTTATTTAACTCGTGCTGTACAGCAGCCTGGTCTTGACAAACCCGAACCGATGGAGGTAGACTCCAGTACACAATTAAGAAGAGCCGGTAGTAATGTTAACCGCGCTTGGAATCACAAGAGACGGGCTTTTTCTGAGCAAATGCGCTCTGGACCAGCCCAACGCCCGTTTAAGCAACAAAGGTTGTTCCACATTGAACGGGAACCTATATCTGGTAATAACCAGGATACGCAACCAGTAGAGGAAGAACTAAATTTTATGGCAAATGTCTCTCTGGCATACCATACTTAAATTATAAATTACAGGATGGTTTTATATTAAAATTCCTTATAGATACTGGGGCAGCGAAAAATTTTGTCGAGCCATCCTATTTGGGTGGTTCCAAAGAAACCGAAACCAAACGGGGAAAGACAATATAGGATGGTTGTCGATTTCAAAAGATTAAATGCAGTAACAATACCCGACACGTATCCGATTCTGGATATAAATTCGACTCTAGCGAGCCTTGGTAACGCTAAATATTTCACTACTCTTGACCTTACTTCGGGGTTCCATCAGATTCCGATAAACTCTAGGGATATTGCAAAGACAGCCTTTTCCACAATGAATGGAAAATATGAATTTTTGAGGCTACCGTTTGGCCTCCGTAATGCACCTGCGATTTTTCACTTATGGTGGATGATATCCTGCGTGGGCTTATAGGGAATATCTATTATGTATACATAGACGACATAATTGTCTATGGAAGCACCGCGGAGGAGCACCTGGAAAACCTCCGAAAGGTATTTCAGCGCGTACGCGAAGCTCATCTTAGGGTAAACCTAGAGAAGACTATGTTCATGAAGACCGAAGTTGAGTTTCTTGGTTATGTGGTCACTGAAAAGGGCATTTTGCCTGATAGAAAGAAAGTACTCTTAAGGAATTAAAAATTTTCTTGGGGTTAACATCATATTACCGAAGATTTATTAGAGACTTTGCGAAAGTAGCTAAACCCCTGACAAACCTTACTCGTGGTGAGATGGCTCAGGTTAAAGCGAATCAGTCAAGAAATGTGAAAATTACTTTGGGAGAGGAGGAATTACAGGCATTCAATGAACTTAAGGAATTACTTACCTCTTCGGAAGTGTTAACTTCTCCAGACTTTGAAAAGCCTTTTAACCTAATAACCGATGCCTCTAACAGCGCACTAGGTGCTGCACTTTCCCAAGGAGAGATGGGGAAAGAAAAACCCATAGCCTATGTCTCGCGTTCTTTAAACAAGACTGAGGAGGGGTATGCCACCAACGAGAAAGAGATGCTTGCTATAGTGTCGTCATTAGGTAATTTAAGATCATATCTTTACGGAGCCAGGAAAATACGCATATTTACTGATCACCAACCTTTGGCCTTTGCCCTAAGCAATAGAAACTACAACGCAAAATTAAAACGGTGGAAGGCCAGAATAGAAGAATATAATGTTGAGTTAGTATATAAACCAGGCAAATCCAACGTAGTAGCTGACGCTTTATCGCGTCTCAAAACGGACTCTACCGACTCAGTTGAAGCTGAGCGAGCAGAAGTTTCTTCTGATGAGATTTGTGTTCATATAGCAGACGGATCTTTAACTGACACGGCTAGTGAAGGTAGGGTAGAAGAAGAGGATGCGTCTACAGTCACAGCCAGCGAAGGTAGAGTAGGGGATGAAGACTCGGATACAATTACTACTAGCGAGGGTACCGCGCATAGTGTGGAGCAGAATGGCACAGATTTAATTCCACATGTCGAAGTTCCCTTTAACGTGTTTCGTAATCAGATAATAATACGTCAATTCGAATCGGATATGACGGATATGAAATTAATAGGGAAAATCTTATTCGAATATTGAAGGAAAAGCTCAGGCCTAATGTCTTGAATGGAGTTAAAATCCCTGAGCAATATTTATGGTTATTACAAACTGTTTATCTAGAGCATTTTTTAATTTATAAACTCCGAGTTACTCAAAGACTCGTAGAGGATGTGACTTGCCCGGAAAGGATGTGTTCCCTGATAGAAGAGGAACACAAAAGGGCACATAGGAATAAAAATGAGAATAAATTACAGCTCTTAAAAAAATACTATTTTCCTAGAATGAACAGTCTAGTTGAAAGATTTTCGAAAAATTGTGAGGTTTGCAAAGCTAACAAGTATGATCGACACCCACCAATGCCTATGCTCCAAGCGACTCCCATTCCGTCTTATCCATGCGAAATACTGCATATGGATATTTTTGTTCTCCAAAATGAATATTTTATTAGTGTTTTAGATAAATTTTCAAAATTTGGGAAACTGTTACCCCTTAGGAATCGGTCGGCCTTGCAAATGAAGGAGAAAATAATCGAAGCCCTTAACTACTTTTCAACTCCTCGTATTCTGTTTACCGACAATGAACGTTGTTTTATTAGTCCAATAGTAATGAATATAATTCGACAATTTAGTATCAAGGTTTATTTAATAACAGTAGGTTGTAGCAAGGTGAATGGTCAAGTCGAGAGTTTTCATTCGACTTTGCTGGAAATTTACCGCTGTCTAAAGGCTGGACATAAAGACTTAGGGGTAAGAGAACTGATAATGCTAGCTACTGATCGATATAATAGCTCAGTTCATTCAGTTACTAACAGAAAACCGGTGGACATCTTTTTTTAATAGAGCTGAGAGGGTTAATTATCATAAATTGCAGAATTTTTGGCGAAAATTAAATAAAGAAGTAAAAAAATCAATTAGGGAAAAACAGGAGGCAGCCTTGGAGTGGCATAATGCTAATCGTCGTGTTATACCAAGAGAGTATAAGACAGGTGACGTTGTTCATGTTAGAAATAAACAGATTAAGGCAAAAGATCTCCGATTTATGAAAAAGCGGTCATTGGGAAGAACAACAGAGTTACAGTGCAGATGAGCACTGGTAAGAAAATACACAAAACTCATATAAGAAATTTATAACTTCCCTTAATGAGATTTCCCTTTTCTGGGACGACGATTTGTGGCAGTGATGTTCTCAGTGTTATGGGTCGTAGTAGGTCTTCGTGCTACGAGTAGGTTTCTTGCAATCAAACCATCAACGCTTGAAACTATAAGGGATTAACACGGAACCCTCGGTCCATACAAAAATATTATCAAATGGTCCTTAAAATATGGTGAAGTCCGTAATTTTACAGAGGGGCTCAATACCCCATGGTACTATTGGAGCACGGAAATCGTATTAACGGAAAAGGTTTGGAATTAAACTAACTTAAAAAGAAAAATGAATTAAAATTCAGAATAGAACAAAAAAAAAAGATAAACAATTTTTAAGAAAAACGCATAAAGAAAATAATATTATTATTAATCGGTTCAGACCCAGCACTAATGCAGGACACTGCGACCAATAAGATCTATTGTGTCCGCTTGGGTCTATTGTCTGTTCAACAGACCTACTGCCCTCCTAATGAACGCAAGCAGGTCCGAAGTCCGAGTGGTGGATATGTCCGCCAACGAGACCATATGTCTCCCTAGACACATCCATCTGAATCTATCAAGAGCCACACATTCACACAATATGTGCTCCACTGTTTCCGATGCTCGTGAGCAAAGTCTACAAGTATCTACGTCTGTGATCGCCATCCTCATAAGATGCGCTCTCACACTACAGTGACCCGTAAGAAAGTCCGTTAGGATCTTCAGGTCCGGTCTTCTATGCTTTAGAACATCCGACTTACCCCCAAATCGCGGACGGATCGCAGCCCTGGCATGCCTCAGACCCGACTGGGAATTCCAGTGTTCCAAGCACCTGCCAACTTCCCATTCACCAATTAATTTGAGAATAGTAGAAAGCGATGCCGCACAGCAGGACTCTGGACCAATATAAGACGTCGCAGACCCCTCCCTAGCCAATGCATCTGCTTCCTCGTTCCCGCTTATGCCACAGTGTCCAGGTACCCAGAACAGCTGCACCCTGTTTCTAAGCGATAGTCTTTGCAACGTGTCGTAGCAATATTTGACAAGCCTAGATGTCACACGATGAGAGTCAAGCTGTCCATTTTGGAACCATCGGTGTACCAGTATAGGTCGAACTCACTTCGAGTCAAATGCCCAGTAGACCAACGTTCCCGGTCTGGTACCTCAACCTTGAATCTCTTGCCAAAGCACAGTTCCGAAGGCATGGCATCCAAGACCGAAATTGGATTCCTGACTACCTTCTGAAGAATGGCCAGGTTCCTCGACTCATTTCGAGGTGCTCTTACGAGCATTTTTGCCGCCGAACACGCGGCCACCCTCATCACATAATTATGAAGTGGAGTTAATCCAATCAGGGCCTCTAAAGCCACTGTTGGACAAGTTCTCATTGCCCCGGTTACTCCAAGGCAGGCAAGCCGCGGTACCTTGCCCAATTTCTTTATGGTGGCAGACTCTTCAGTCTTTTTCCACCAAACTATTGCCGCATAAGTAATTATGGGCCGAACGATGGCGGTATAAATCCACAGTGTCATCCTTGGCGATAGACCCCAAGTCTTGCCGAAAGAAGAGCGACATGCCCAAAGTGCCCTTGTCGCCTTAGTCTGGACAGCACGAACGTGCGAATTCCAAGTAAGCCTTCTATCCAGAATGACACCTAGATATTTAACCTCCTTAGAGAACATAATAGTAGTACCCCTGAAAGAGATACAGTCGCACGTCAGCTTATATCTCTTCGTAAAAGGTACAATTACAGTTTTCGAAGGATTCACTGAGAGTCCTTCCTGAGAACACCAGTCTGACACTTCCCTTAGAGCATCAGCCATGAGTTCACATAATGTGGTCTCAAATTTACCACTAACTGTCAAAACAAGGTTATCAGCGTAACCAATCACACCGATTCCTCTTTGAGACAATGTGGCGAGTAAGTCATCAACTACAATCGTCCATAGCAATGGAGAAAGAACTCCACCCTGAGGGCATCCCTTCGACGCCAACACGGTCAATTCCTCCCCATCAAGGGACGCGCTGATAACCCTGCCCCTAAGCATGGACCCAATCCAGGCTATAATTGGCTCCTCCACGCTTCTTCGCCTCAGCGAATCTGTAATGGAGTCGAAGCCCGTATTGTCAAAAGCTCCTTGGATATCCAAGAAATCACAAAGAGCAACCTCTTTTCCGAATAAGCTTTCTCAATACTTTTAAGGAGAGATAATATTGCACCCTCAGTCGATCCGACCTTTACATAAGCGAATTGATTTGGATGCAGGGGACGTTCCACAAGATACGTCTCCCTTATATAAACATCTATCAGCCTCTCCATAGTCTTCAGGAGAAAGGATGAGAGGCTGATAGGTCTATATGATTTTGGAAGGTCACTAGGCCTACCTGCCTTTGGTATAAAGATAACCGTAACCTCCCGCCAAGCTCGTGGTATGTAACCAAAACCGAAGCTGGCCTTGAAAATTACTATAAGTTTTGACACTATTATGTCAGAGCTCCTCTGCAGGAGAGCTGGAAAAATCCCATCCCTACCTGGAGCCTTATAGGGTTTAAATAAGCCAATAGCCCACAAGACCCTGTCTGGAGTAAATATCCTACCCGCAAGACCTCTGATTCTCCTGGTAATACGAACAGGTGTGAGACTATCCCAGCACCCCCGTACAGGAGTCACCTCTTGGGAACTCAGGGACCCTATGCCGTTAGAATGATCCACAGTGAGAGACTTTTGAAGCCGGGCCAAAGCCGGCAGCTCCTCAACGGACTGGCAAAATGCCCTCCACGTCTCCCTTTTGGATCTTCTTATCTCCCTGTTGTACTCTGTGAGACTAGCCCTATAAACATGCCACTCGCCCGTGCGCTTGGCCCTATTGAAGTTTCTCCTCACTGTCTTCCTCATCTTTGCCAGAGTGTCATTCCACCATGGCACCTTACGTGCAGCCGTATGGTCACTATGACGCACACTGCTGTCCAGTGAGGATCTTATTGTCGACCGTAATTGATCTGCCTCCAGATCCAGTTCGTCCACTGACTCCACAGAATCTGGCAGCAAGTCAACCTCCCTTGCCACTCTTTCCCTGAATAGGGCCCAATTTATCCTCCTAGAAATTGTTGGCCTACCATTGAGCCTGGCAGAACTAGCCAGGTCAAATCTAATATGCATATGGTCGGACAAGGATACCTCGTCCGATACATGCCAGTCCCTCACAAGACCAGACGTGAATGTATCACACAAAGTAATATCCAATACTTCCGACCTTATGGCATTAATGAAAGTGGGTCTGCTGCCTCTATTGGCAACAGCCACATTATTACTAATAAGAAAGTTGAGAAGGTACTCCTCACCCCTATCGTTGTTATCCGTGCTGCCCCACACCCTATGGTGTGCATTCGCATCACAGCAAATAATAAAATGGTGACCCTTCTCTCGGCAGAACCTGATGAAGTTTTGAACCTCCAAGGGTGGTATACATTCCAAATCCCCTGGGAAATAAGCAGAGGCGCATATCACCTCCCTTATGCCAACATCAGTACTTAGTTTGACGTTAACAGCCACCAGGTCCCTAGTGATGAACTCTGTAATGGGAAAGAAGGTGATTTTAGAATTTATCAAAATAACGGCCCGGGGGCTTTCCCCAGCCGCGTACACCAACTTACACGCCTTATTTTGGAGTCCTCTGACTCCCCCATTAAAAACCCAGGGCTCTTGTACGAGCCCCAGGCTGATATCCTCAGTGGCAAATCTGCGGCTAAGAATGGCCGACGCACATTTAGCCCTGTGCAGATTAGCCTGGATTATTTTAAGGGCATATCTCATCATTTGCGCTTTTTGGAAAGCGCCGCCGATGCAACTTTCTTCCTCGCTTGCCGAAAATTACCGGCAAGCTTGGTTGCCTCAGCCTTACGTGAGTAGACTGGGGACTTCTTTGTACCTCCCACAGGTCTACTCTTTCCTGCCTCAGTTTTCGGTGGGCTCTTCCTTGGCTGAACGACCGCGTCTTTTGAGCAGCACGGTCTTTCAGCACTCAACCGAGTATCTTCAGCTGGTGTTTTCTGGATCACATCTGACGCCTTCGGTTTTGTCGTCTTCACAGACTTTTCACCTCTTGAAAATAACAGATGGATGACTCCAAATCCATAGAAGACTTTACCCTCAATGGCTCGAAGCCGATTAAGGGCAGAGTCTCCTATTGCCATGACGAGATGGACGAGGTTATTCTCCGTCGTCCTTTGCAGTACTCACCAAGTTGACGGGGGCAAATCTGCGTTCTGAGTCTCAATAGTCTCTAGAATCTTCTCCGTGCCCACATCGACGCTCTGACGGAAGTAACCATGGATGATGTGCGGTCTTGGGAACTCTTCCTCTTTCACCACCTTCAACCCAATTTTACACTTCCCCTCGATTTTACTGCAATTCATCCTCAGCCACTCAGCAGTCGCTTCGTTGAAACAGGTGAACAGCAGCCATCCAGTCTTAAACTGGCAATTCAGGAACTGTGGCCTCGTTCCATTGTTCTTCTGTTCTATGGATATATAAATAATCGCCTCCTGTATCTGGGCCATTTGTCCAGACTCTAGGGGGGAATTATTGATATCCCGGGGTAGCAGGCCAATGCGTACGCTTCCAGCTACCATATTGCACGCCATCTTCTGCTCCACATTTTGCGCGGGCTTGGCCTTCTTTGGACTGTCCTCTGACCGTTGGCGCTTGCAAATCTCCTTGGTTTCCGACGGTTTCTCTTTCTTTCTAGCAAGGAGGGCTTCTCTGCCTATTTCCAGTGCCTCTTCCCTTGTCTTTCCGGGCCCTTTCGAAGCGACGTCTCTCGAAGGGCGTAAGCTTCACAAACTTGCCAGTGACTGGTGACAAGGACAAGTTGCTTACCGCAGCATTAATTTCTGTACAGCCAGATTTTTGACTGACAGGGATCTCCGTCAAGCACCTATTGCTATTCGCAGACTCATCTCTGCTTAATAAGAGTGACGACTCATCGTCACCATATAGCGTACCACAGACACCAATGTCACCCAATCTAGGAACCTTGTCCTTGATTGCTGGTACAATTGACGAGATAGTGATACTTGTATCGACTATCTCTTTTTCGTTTTCAGAGGACACTATTGTCCTCGTTTCATTTGATGCATTAGAGGCATCGCTCTTTTCTTCTTGAATTTTCTCCATAGAAATATGTAATCATATGTCCGGATTAAGAGGTCACCTGCGGTATTGCCGGCCTGCCGCAGGAAGGCTAATTGAAACTGGAGGGCGCCTGGTATCCAGAGTCCGCATACGAGGAGTCAAGTACCCCTTGACCACACATCCCTTAGTGTATGCTGTTCCACCGTGGATTGGGGGAAACGGTTATAAGGAGCGTCCACTTCCCGCATGATAAAGTTTTCACTAGCAGTCACCAGAGACATGACCTAACTGATTGCTACTTGCGGTTACCACCTTTCGGTGGTAAAGATCATACTTCTATATGAATTTCCAGATATCAGGACTGTACTATGTGAAAACCTAAGTCAACCCTTAGTAGAGTCCCCCGAAATCTCATATAGCAAACCGCAGACGTTGCTTACTTTAGCCATGGTCGAGAGTTGGCCCGAGTGGAAACGCTATTCCCACTCAATAGTAGGACACGCGAGACCAGCCCGGACCCGCACCGACCATCTTACTAGCTGTCGCCGCGTGGAGGCAGTAAGTCTTCTTGTGCAGTTGTCCATAAGGATCGTCTATTGACTCTTGCCTTATGGGTCTACACCTGACCGCCAAGAAAATAATAAGAATATATGGGCAATTTCAAAAATTTTCAATATTTGTTGAAACTGAGTTCAGATGCTTATTATTTCTCCAGTTTTTCGAATTGACCAAAACGGCCAAAAGGGAATGGTAGGCCACACTAGAAAACTGGGATATTCAAAATTTCAGACCATCAGTTCTTTATTTTTAAAAGTTATGGGCACTGAAATATCGAAAAACTCAAAAAAAGACTTGAAATTTACAAGAGTTTTTTCATATTTTAGTTTTAAACTTCCGATGCTCACTGATATAAAATAAAGTCACTAGACTTTGTAGATATTTACACTATAAAAGTTATGCCCATACTATTATTTGGGCAAAAGTTGTACAACGGTTTATGTTTGAAACCAAAACTTTCCGATTTTTTAATTTTCGCAGTTTTTTCTATAGCGTTTTTGCGCCGTTCAAGAAAATTGCATTTCGTCAACAGTATTTAATAGACGGTGTAATTTGCTAAAATTTGCGCCATATCTCGTTGCTAGTTGCTGAGAACGATGACCTCAAACTTTTATAGAATTGGGGTAAATTTGTCACAAATGACAGTTTTACGCGCCTGACATTTGCAATCATATTTAAAACTGGTTTATGTATTGCGTGATCTAAACTTCTTAATAAATGGCACCTCAACGTCAAGAAGGCGTTAAAATATTTTGAAACGCAAAAATTTTATAAAGAAAATAAAACTTTTGCGAAATTTCATGATTTTGTTTCGCGTTTTTTTTAATTAATCCGTGGTTTAAAATCAATGTAAAGTATTGGAAATGAAGTGCGGCGGTGAACTAAAGATCATATATAAATACGGTTGAATTTGGTCCATATTTAGCGGGTACAGCGGCATTTTTCTTCAAACACATTTTGCTTTGTGACATCTGAAGTTATGTATAGATTCCGCTGCGATTGACACCAAATGAAAGGTTTTTTTAAGCTTGATAATAAAACCGAATAGGCATAAAAAAATTTTCATGACTTTAAATGTTACAGATCAAAAAAAATCCTAACCTCAAAAATAATTCTTATATAATTTTTTTTAATTTTTTTAATTTGCAAGTCAAAACATTGTTTTTTTGTAAATTAGTTATGCGTTATATAAACACATATTATAACAATCGGTGAAACATTCATATTTTTGCAAAAATTCGCGTCTTTTAATGTTAAGGAATTTTATTTATAATTGATATTTTTATGTATTTTATCAGTGCATTGATGAATTTGGACTGCACTGATGAATTTGAAATGAGTTTCATGCATCCATACAACATTTATTAAAATAAACCAATAAATTTAACTTTAAATTTTTTTAAAAAAATTTTAAATTAAAACCTCCATAACTTTCGGGCCGTTTGCAATAAATGATTAACGCGAACTGTTTTGGTATGCTAAAATATCACCCTTCACATGACCAAAGCGTCATTCGTGTCATCCAAAAAAAAAAAAAAAATTGGGGAAAAAAAATATCAAAATGTCGAAAATTTTTGAAATTGCCCATATATATAAAAAAAGAAAAAAAAAGGAAAATATACATATTTAAAATAAAATTATTTTCACTTGAAAAACAGAGCATAAAAGGGCATTAAATATTATATTTAAAAGCATAAATTGAAAATGTAAATGCTTAAAAAAAATAAATGCTTAAGCAAAAATATTAAAAAAATTTATTAAAACTAAATCAAAAAATACTAAAAAATTAAATATTTTAGAGCAATAGTGATTAATGCTAGTTGTAAATTTCAAAATGATGTCCATGGCTTAAGAGACAATCGTTTGTTCTTTACCATATGGTAGAAAATCGCGAAGTGTGCAATATATAAAAAAAGAGAAAAAGGGGAAGATGGCCCTAGGCCCAAAAATTAAATTAAGAGAAAAATGTATAAAAAAGAGGAAAATTTATGAAAGAAAAATAAGAATTGCAAGAATATTTTAAAAATTGGCCAAATCTAACCTAGAATTAGAACTTGTACTAATACTGCATTTACACCAAACTCAAATCAACTAATTACCAGATTTCAATTGAAATCTAGTCGTTTTTTACTTGATTTCCCATATAAAACAAAATCTACTTCGTTACTTGATTTCGACAAAATCTAGTTGAAATCTAGTGTACTTTCCGATGCAACTTTGTATTTTTTCTAAGTTCTACTAAAAAATACAAAACTACAGTAAGTCGGGATTTACAATGTGGAAATTGAAGGGCAGAAATTTTTCAATTCTCTTTTGCTCTTGCCTAAAACTTTTACCATATAGAACTTAGAAGACAAACAGAAGAAGCAAAAACTACAAAAGTGGAAAAGCAAAAGGCAAAATGTCCTGTACAAACATTCGTGTAATACATTCTTCACATTTTCATCACTATTTCTACAAATTTCTGTCTGTCGTTCAATTTCTACATTGTAAATCCCGACTAAGAAACTGACAATTGAAAAGAGCCCCATAAAACTAAAACAAAAATAAATTTAAGATTTTTGAATTATTTTTTATTGAATGTAGAATAATCAAAAGAAAAATTGTTTTATTTATTTATTCTTCTATTGAATATAAAATAATAAGAAAAAATATTGTTTTATTTATTAATTTTTTATTTGCTGTTATTTTTATGAAAATGAAATCCTGCTAGTTGTCAAAAAATGTCGGTGTAAACACTATAGATTTTCAAAGTGATTTCAAATTAAATTTACTTGATTTGAGTTTGGTGTAAATGCACTATAACAAAGAAACAATTTATAAGTAGAAAACGAGAATCAACAGTAGCTAAATTAACCTATAGAATAGAAATAAAATTACTAACCGCACAGTAGAACTAGAAAAAAACAATATCATTCCAGTCTCACGTGGCTCACTGCGGTGACAAGTCTACAAATCTTCGAGTACCACTCACCACTGGTTACATTCAAATATGGCAAAGGTTGGCTGATTGATGGGAGGTTTAATTTGGTTCATATCATCAATCTCAAAGAATACGAACGCCTATTGAATCAGACTGTGGTAATGTTAGACAAAGTTTCTGTGGACGAGAAAGAGAAAATGGTAATTGATTTCCATGTAAATTCAATTTCTTCCCAAATAGATACGCTTACGGGTAAATACAAAAGGCAAAAACGCTCTATCAACTGGATTGGTTCCGCCTGGAAATGGTTAGCAGGTAATCCAGATACAGCTGACTGGGACGATGTGTTAAGATCCGAGCAAAGCATCATCGAAAATAACAACCACCAATACGTAATTAACGATAGACTTTTCAAAGCATCCCAAGAGGCAATATCTAAGGTTAATGCAATGGTAGCGCGATTTCACAATGAAGTCAATGACACGGGTATTGAGAAATTTGTTAATCGAGTTCTACAACACATAATGGTCATCAGGAGTGAAGTAAACGAGATTATGAAAGTTTACCAAATGGCCAAAGGTGGTATAGTGAACTCTAATTTACTCGACGTCGCAACGCTTCCGTATTCCAACGACCTAGAAGCTATCGAGTATGCTAGTCCAAAGGTATATACAAACAGTTCAACAATCCTTTATATTCTATCACTGCCCAAGGTAAGAGACTTTGAATATAATTATCTGATAGCCAAACCGGCAGGACGGGAAGGAAAGGTTGTAGACTTATCCTTCGATACGATGTTGGTCAACGAAAAAGAAACCTATGCTATTATCGATCAGTGTATGCGAATCAACAACAATACAGTGTGTGAAGAGAAGAGTTTGAAAAAACTCCCCGAAAATGACTGTATACAAACTTTAATTAAAGGAGGCGAAGCGAATTGCTCCTATCGATCCTGTGAAGAGGAGGTGGTCGAACTTGTTATGTCTTTATTACTAACTTTAAGGGCAGCCTGCAGAGCGGCAATACTACTAAATTCCTTTCGGGAACCTACGTAGTACGACTTAATAACGAGGAGGTACAAATTAAGAACAAAACTTACATCAGCAGAAGTGAAACCTCAATACAGATCTTACCTCAGCAGCCTAATTCTGTAAGTCGCTAAAGCTAAATTTCCATCGCTAAAAATGCATAAAATTGATTTAGCGATTTTTGGCAACATATTAAATTCTGTAACTTTTAATGCTAAATTTGGCATACTTTTGAGAGTGAATTCGCCGCAATTTCAGCGTGTATTCTTCTCATCGCTAAAATCCATTATTTTGTAATCTCTAATAAGCTTCAACGTCTCCAAAAATTGTAAAATTTTAGCTACGAAAATTTTTAAGTGCCAAAAGGTAAGCTAAATATAAATTTTGTTTTAATTGTTGTTTTCTTATGTATTTAAATATATATTTTTTAATTTTTGCAGAATAATGGAAGACACAACCAAAAGGTTGACAAAAGAGCAAAAAAACATGATCATTCAGTATTTGGAGGATGATAGAGAATTTGCACATGACAGGTAAAAAAGTCATTTATAATTTCTTTTACGTAAATATATTAATTTTTTTTTTAGATTTGTAAATTCTACGGTAGCAAAAAGCCTTGCTGAGCAATGGGAGCATTGAGCAGAGAAGCTTAACTCATTGGGAAGTGCATTCAAAAGTGGAGAGGATTGGAAGAGGGCTTGGACAAATATGAGGTAAGTTATAGTACAAAACTTTTATGTTTAAGCATTTTATTCAATTTTTTTTTTCATTTAACAGAAGCAAGACAAAACAAAAGTTCCAAGAGCATAAAAGTCTTTAGAGAGAAGTGGTATAAATGGCCCTCAAAATTTCAAGTTAACTGAAATGGATGATCGCATAATTGCCATCATGAGGAAGGAATCTTTGGTGGGACAAGAAGAAGTCGGCGAACCTCTGGTAGGTTTTTACCAAATTTGTTTTATTAATTTTTAAATAAATAAATTTTTTATTGTTGAGAGAGACGCAGAACTTACAACAAATGTTTCTTCAACATCAGAATTTAATGATTCCACACCATCTTGCTCTAATGGAACCATAAGAAGACTTTACAATATTTATTAATTTAACGGTCTTTCGATTTTCTTAAAATTAGATAAATTATTAAAACCTTAAGTTATTTTATAAGAATTATATTCAAAACTAATACTATAAAATTTTTATAAAACAATTCCATACTTTCTTATTTTTTGAAATTGTAGGGAAAACAACATTCGGCATTTACCCAAAAGTAAACAAATTCTTTGTAGTGTTATCATCTTTCAACAAATAAAAAATTCACACTTGTAGTGGCGAAATGCCTCACATAGATTATATTTTTAAATATCATTTATGTATACATATGCATGTTGCAAAACTATAATACAATTTAGATAAATATTTTAAAAATATCACTAAAAATTCACGTTTGAATCCAAAATAAATTACAAAAAAAAAATAAAAATCAATTTAGAGAAAAAAAAATTTTTTAAACATAGGCAACTCTAATAAGAAATAACAATGAGAGAAGAGAATAGTATAGTGATAGCAAATAAGCTACGGCGAAAAACTTAAGGCCCAACTATAATGTACTTTTGTTGGCGTAAGTTAATGTCAAAAATTAACGAAACGTCTGTCAAAAGTCTAACGAAGCTTTCGAGTTACTATAATGTCCTTTTTGAACTTAAATGCAAGCTGTTCTTGGTTGCAAACATTAGTACTTATGTAAAACTTGATTTGTCTCTATATTTCATAAATATATAGATTTTTATTACAAAATGTTATTTAATGTCTACAATGGTTAAATATTTTACCGAAAACACGTAAGTTATATTTATTTTTGTTAATAAAAAAAAAAAAAATCATAAATAAAAAATAGTACTAAAAAATACAACCGTGCGTTTATTCCAATTGTAACCACAGGCACATTTGTTTAAATTTTGTTATAAATGTGCCACAAAATTAACAGAAAAGAAAAATATTTAAATGGTTGAAAATGAATAAGATACACATTTGTCACAGAGAAAACGTTTTTTTATATGTAAACAAATGAAATTAAACGAAACTCAACGAAACGTTTGTTATGTACATTATGGTTATACACATTTAATTGCATGAATTCGCATAGTTGTTTAAGCTAGCCTAAGCACAATATGGTTGGGCCTTTATATTTTGGCTAAGCTGTTAGACTTACAGAATACAAATTTAGCGACTTTGCTAAAATATTTGCCGTAAATTTATTTCAGCGTTTTAGCATTTTAGCGTAAGCTTTAGCTAAGAGAATTACAGAATTAGTCTGCAGGTAGTTACAACCATATCAGAAGGTAAGAGACATCTCGACATAAGCTATCTACACAATATCAGCTTGCGAAGCATTAGAAATTTGGAAGACCTGGCCATAAGATACCGCTACTCAGTAGCAACAGATAGTATAATTTTTTTGCTCTTTTGTTGGAAGGCCATTTACTCTCATGTACATCTCTCTCCCGTACGGAGCTTAGCCCACGTAGAACCGAAATCACAATCTGAGGGACGCAGATTTTTGGCAAGGGAGGAGTTAACACATCCCAGTGTACACGAGCATAATGAATACTCTCGAAATAATGCTGACGTTGCACACGCGCCGTATAGTGGTAATTCGATGCAGGATCATATTTCGTCTGGCTGATTGTGTAACGTGGGAATGGAAAATGTAACAATAGAATTAATTGTGAAATTAATTTAATATAATAGGATGGCATTTTGTATTTGGCAGGTTTAGTTTTAATATAGAGATCGGACCAGTAAGGTCAAAAATAAATTATAACGTGAATTAATTAAATTGTGTTTTAATTTAAAAGTGGACCGTGGATCGCCCACTATAAAATAATTTTTTTTATTAAGTGTAAAAGGAATATTTTAACTTGTATGTCTTAATTGATATGTAAATATACATAATATTGTATATAGTTTTTAATAATAATTTTATATAATATAATATTTTACATAATATTGTATATAATTTTACATATCTATGATGATCATAAAATATACTTTTAACGAAGATGTTTTTGTTTCAAATAATTTTAAGTTTATTTAAAAGCCAATGTGATTTAAAATAAGTTTTATTTATAAGCTAAAAATAATAGTTTATAATCTACGCTATTTTAGTTTTACACTTAGGTTTATTTAATGTGATGTCGCACTATTAATTATGTTATACCGCACTCTGGTTTGTCACTTCTTTTTACCGAACTTTTAGTTTCGCTTTTAACTTCTACTAGACTTCTCGACAACCTTCACTTTCAAGTTCTACTCTACCACTCCTCTACTGCTTCACAATTCTATACTTATTTCTCTATTCAATAATCTCTTCTTCTTCACTAAAATCACGCCACTTCAAATGACAGTTACTTGAGTGCATTCCTAACTAATATTAAGCTACTGCAATTGTCCGTTACTTGAGTGCATTCCTAACAAACATCACGCCCCTTTATTTGTCCGTTATCCTAAGTAAATAAGAAATCAATAACTAGGTAAGAACGAATTAGGTCGGCACCCTACATTCGGCCCTTCTGACGGAAATACGGCTCGGATTGCCATGCTTTAATGAACTCGGCCACCGTCGTGGTTCGGTTGGCACCCTCGTGACAACCCACTTTTTTTTCCTCGTATCTCCCATGTGGTAGTTTTGCTACTATCTTGTATGGGCCCAAGTATTTACCTCTTAATTTGAGGCCACTGCCAAACTGGGTACGCTTTATGGCTACTAGCTGGTTTATGGCGTATTCTTCTTCGGGTTTTCTGTTGCGATTAAACGTCTTGCAGTTCTCCTTTTGAATTTTGATTATGTTATTTCTTGCCTCAGACCTCATTTCTTCTCTCTCGTCATCAAATTCACGAACAGCTTCATCTTGTAGCATTTCTCTTAAGTTGGAGTAATCGGGCAATTTCATCTCTAATCCGGTTAACAATCCGAACGGTGATACACGGGTGCTTCTCGGAGTACTAGAATTTAGCAACATTTGAACTCTTCTTACATGTTTGTACCAGTTTTGGGGAGATTCCGCACACAGCTTCGACAGCATTACTTACTTGCTTACTTAGATGACCATAACAACCCGTTAACGGGTTTCGGCCTGCCTTAACACTAGTCTCCAGGAGTCTCTGCTAAGCGCGCGCCTTCTCCAGTTGGTCACACCAATTGACGACAGGGCTTTATCAACTTTGTCCTGCCAACCTAAACACGGTCGTCCTTTACGCCGACGTCCAGTGACCTTCGCATCGAAAACTTTTCTCGCTGGAGCAGATTCATCCATCCGAACAATATGGCCGTGCCAGCGTAGCCGCTGGATGTTAATGCGCTGAACAACGCCCACATCGCCGAGGAGCTCATACAGCTCATGATTGGTTCTAATGCGAAACTCATCGCCATGCCTTAGAGGACCAAAGATCTTACGAAGAACTTTTCTCTCGAATACTCCCAAGACTGCTGCATCGGCACAACATAGCGTCCATGCTTCCGCACCATAGAGAAGCACCGGAAGAATAAGCGACTTATAAAGTGTTAATTTCGTCGCACGAGAGAGGTCTCTATTACTAAACTGCCTACTGAGACCGTAGTAGCACTGTAGCGACACGTTTACGCTGGTTGCTGGGGTAGCGCAGCGGGGTCCAGTGTTACAGAAAGAAAATACAATATTAGTTTTATATTTTCATTAAATTCTATTTTATTATTAAATTAAGGAGAGTGAATACTACAAATTGTCGTAGTAAATATCTTATCTTATGTTTAATATAATAGTATATTATTACAGGCCAGTAATATATTATCCTGCTTATATTATTAGTTGCGATCAGCAACTAAAATCTCAAAAGGGACTGTGTGTCCCGGTCAAACTCTCTATTGTCCCTGCGTCTTAGAGAAAGGGTCGTAAAAACACCATTTAACCGGCCTACGCCAGGTATAATGGTTGTTCTAATCGTCTGGAGGGTACCACTAGCGGACGGCTACACTCAATCCGTCAGTGAATACAATCCAGTCCGTCTGACCTTTCCCTGTCAATGATAGTCCGTGTCTCTAACTAAAAACCTACACTAATGGGGCAACGTCACCATTAGTGTATAGCTTCAGTTTGTCTGTCTCTTAGCTGTCTGTCGTTGATTTGATTGGATACTTAAATTCACACAATAGTGGGGCACCGTCACCAATATTGTGTTAATTTAAGTACTTGTCTTTTGCTCTCTTAGGTTAATAATTACGATGTTAAATATGGCCTACCAATATTTAACATCGACCTTACCAACCTGTAGCCTGTGATCAACTGACTCTCTGTTTAATATGCATGTTCTACTTATACACTTCTCAGTGATAGAAAACAACATCCCACCACATCGAACATGTTGCAATGCATACCAAACAGCAAGTCTGTTTGCCTATTCTTTGTGTATACCTTGTGTGTATACACAACGTGTACCAAAAGAAGAATCCGTTATCCTTCATAAAATGTGTTTTTAGTTCGTAAACAACACAGTGGGCCCTGACATATCTATTATTGTACAAAATATAAATTTTACAATTAGTATTAAATTATATAAGTATATTTCAATTTAAATAAATATGAATCCATAGCAGAAAGTAGAAAAATAAAGTATAATAAAATATAATAAAGTATAATAAAATGTAATAAAAAATAAAATAATCAAAACTAAATAAATCCCTGACTGGACGACTCGGTGAACTTTGGTGTGGGCAAAAACAAGAATTTCGCCTTTTGTCGTCACAGCACCTGTTGGCCAGTGTGATTCTTCGTTTGATCTCCAGACTGACATCATTCTTGCTGGTAATGGCGATGCCAAGGTAGATGAACTCCTTGACCACATCGAATGTATAGTTGCCGGCTGTAACCTGGGAGCCGATGCGATCAACATCCCTACTCGTCGACAACATGTACTTCGTCTTGCTCTCATTTACCGCCAGACCCATTTTTGCAGACTCTCGTTCGATAGCATTAAAGCAGTGGTCTTCACAAAGAGAGTCACACAAAAATACACTGAGAGATGAGACTGGTTTCTTCATTTGTATTGTTTTTAATAACTTGAATGAAATTTGTGAAAATTTTCGTTTCAAAAACCATTAATTTTAAAATTTAAACTAATTTATTAAAATTATTCATGAAATAAATTGTTTGTAAATGCTATTAACAAATTGAAATGTAGTTAAAAAAAATATAAGCATTAATAAGTTTATGTTGCTTATTATCATAACTTCTCAGTGTCTGACAAACAAATTTAGCTCTCTTGAAAACTAATAAAACATAAACACATACGCAATTTTTGTCTCACACACATGTTTTTGTAATAATTGTGGTTGTCGTTTAACATGATGAAAACAAAGCGTATGGATTTCTTTTTATGAAAGATTTTTAACATTGCAAATTTTTTTATAATTAATTAAGTTTTTCATAAGAAAATAAAACAAAAACTGGTTTCCAGGAATTATAAAAGTGATATCTCTTAAGGCTGCGGTGACATCTCGCTTGGTTTTCCCAATGATGTCTATATCGTCTGCATACGCAAGGAGCTGGACACTTTTGTTATATATAGTGCCATTTCGGTGTACACCCGCCTTTCGCAAAACACCCTCCATGACGAAATTGAAGAGGTCGCAAGATAAGGGATCGCCCTGTCTGAAACCTCGCACGGTATTAAAAGGTTCGGAGAGGTCTTTTCCTACCTTGACGGAGCTGCAGGAGTTGCTCAACGTCATTCTGCGCAGTCTTATCAGCTTTGCAGGAATACCGAGCTCAGATATTGCGGCATATACGCGATCTCTTATCGGACTATAGAACGCTGCCTTATAGTCGACAAAAAGGTGATGTGTGTCGACTTGACTTTCCTGGGTCTTCTCCAGGATTTGGCGCAGTGTGAATATCTGGTCAATGGTGGACTTACCAGGTCTGAAGCCGCACTGATAAGGTCCAATCAGTGAGATGGCTAATGGCTTCAGTCGTTCACACAATACGCTCGTAAGAACATTATATGCGATAGGGAGAAGGCTTATACCCCTGTAGTTGGTGCATATAGTGGGGTCTCCCTTTTTCAGGATGGAGTAGAGGGCACTGAGATTCCAATCTTCGGGCATACTTTCCTCCAGCCATATTCTGCAAATGAGTTGGTGCATGCACCTAACCAGCTCATCGCCTCCATATTTAAAGAGCTCAGCGGGCAGACCGTCAGGTCCAGCCGCTTTGTTACCTTTCAGTCGCCGTATGGCAACCATGACCTCTTCATAGCTGGGTGACGGGATTTCAATGTCATCGTCATTGATTGGATCCGGCACAGCATCTCTAGGGGCGGAAATTGTGTTGTCATCGCCCTGCAGTAGATTAGAGAAGTGCTGTCTCCATAATCTCAGTGTCCCTTGTGCATCTGTAACCAGATTTCCATGTTCGTCTCTGCAGGAGGTTGCTCCGGGATTAAAACCAGTAGTAAGACGCCTTATCTTTTTGTAAAAATTTCGAGCATCATTCCTACTCCTCCTGCACATCTCGATTTCCTCACGATCACGCCTTTCTTGCTCCCTTTTCTTTCTTCTAAACAGGCGCCTCTCTTCCCTCCTCTTCTCTCTGTACACCTCCACCGTTGCTCTTGTAGTGGTGGACTGCAACGTTCTCCTATAGGCAGCGTTCTTTGCTGCAGTTGCCTCACGGCACTCTTCATCATACAATTGGTTTTTTTTTTTTTTTTTTTTTATTTAAGACCAATACTCAGGAGTAAACCCCTACTAAATGCAGTGCATTGTATTGGAATATTGAATATATAGATATACATAGATACATAGAAGTGAAGAAGTTATGTTAAGCGCCTTATGTCAATGGGACAAATTGCTGTCAATTTAATCACTCAAAGGCCAGTGTTATACCTTCACCTTTGAATGATCATCAGCAATTGCCCCATCTGGATGTTGAATGTGAGTGTTGAGCATCTTTTTTTTTTTTATGTAGGTTAGCTGTTATCTTCCCAGAAGATGGCGCTGTACTCCTGATCATTCGTTTTCTTGGTGGAATAGGCTGGAAATGCCAGGGAGCGGTTTCGTGAAGATGGATTTCTTGGAGGTGGGGGGGAACCTCTTATTTTTTTTAAATTATAATTTTAGAAAAACCGCAAATTAATTTTTTTATTTTTCCTCCTTCGCTGGGATTTGAACCTGGGTCCTTCGAGTTTCTATGCACGCGCTCAACCACTATGCCACGGTTTCGCCGGGGAAGACGCTAGAAACCATGAAATGTTTCAGCAGTGGTGCGTAGTGAGTCAGAGATGTGAGACCACTGTCCACCAATACTTTCGAGAGAGGATGGGAAGCCTTGGAGCTTACTAGAAAGACGATCGGAAAATGACCTAGCTGTCTCCTGTGATCGCAGCTTTCTGATGTCCAGCTTTCCCCGAACACTATAGCGCGCCGTATTCGATGCGCATATGCGTAACCGCATCTTGGCTGCGACAAGATGATGGTCCGAGTCGATGTTTGGACCTCTAAATGTTCGACGTCTAGAATACTGGAAACATCAATCATAATGTGATCGATCTGGTTGTTGGTAGATCGATCAGGGGAGAGCCAGGTGGCCTTATGGATATCGAGATGCTGAAATCTGGTGCTACAAACTACCATGTTTCGCGCCGCGGCGAAATCTATCAGTCTCAAGCCATTCGGTGAGGTGGAATTATGGAGACTGAACTGTCCGACAGTGGGGCAAAAGATACTTTCACGTCCAACTTTCGCATTGAAATCACTGAGGACAATTTTGGCGTCATGTGCCGGACACCCATCGTACACTTCCTCGAGCTTTGCGTAAAAATCATCCTTGACCACATCATCCTTCTCTTCCGTCGGCTGATGTTATAAAATTTCGCCTTTATGCGGATCGTAGCAATTCTTTCGTTCACAAGGGTGAACTCGGAGACGTGGTGGCGAAGTCTCTTGCTAACTACGAATCCGCAACCAAATTCGTGTTTCTTCTCACGGCAGCTGTAATAGATGTCACATGTTGCTTGCCTTGTATAACCTTGCCCTATCCATCGCATTTCTTGGATGGCGGTGATGTCAGCCCTACATTGCGGGAGCATCCGCCAATTAGAAAGAGGCACCTTCTCTATAATTGGTTCTCACGTTCCAGGTGCATATCCTTAAATCATAGTCCTTAAAACGTTTGCCAAGTTCGTCAACATAGAAGGGGGTCCGTTTAGAGGCTATTGTCTTAGTTTTCATTGAATTTTTGTTTTTACGTGGTGGGTTTCAAGCCCTACGCACAACCCTAATTTAAAGTCCAGGGGATTGGACAATCGCCGCCTACATTAGTTAACAAGCTAGCGGGTGCTAGAATGTTATCCAGGAGGGCCACGAGGAGGCTGTATGTCGACTTGAATACAACGGGAACAAGGATCGTTCTGGAGGCCGCCAGGTTGACCCCAATCAGAGACTTTACCTTGTCCGAAGTATCCGATCCATCCCATTCGACAGCATTGGTATGATTATTTTATGCATGCGCTCTACTTGACCATTCCCACGCGGAACTCCAGTGGTTATCGTTAAATGCTGAATGTTTTACTTAATACAATAGTTCTCAAAGGCTTATGAAGTAAATGCCGTCCCACGATCCGTTATCATTCTTCTAGGATTACCAAAAATAGCTGCCTGTCTCTCCAAACACTCAATTACAGACTTAGAATCGGTCGATTTCGTTGGATGGAGCCAAACGAACTTCGTAAAACCATCAACTACTACGAACAAATAATTATACGCCTTTTTTGTTACTTCCATTGGCCCAACATGGTCGACGTGGTAAGTATCGAGTGGTCGATCATCTTTGTCGATTGGGTTAAGATAGCCTTCTTTCTTGCCGGCTTTTGCTTCGGTGATAATGCACTCGATGCAACTTCTCACAACTCTTTGTACTTTAGCTGCCAACTGGGGTATGTAATACTGCTTTTCTACTAACTCACGCGTTTTGTTCACTCCGAAGTGACCCTGGTTGTGCGCCAACTTGATTATCTCCTCTTCTAACTGGATGGGTATAAATATAAGGTCCTTATTGGGATCCTTATACAATATTCCGTTTTGCATATAAAAGTCATCATACTCTCGATTCTCTAACAGTGCTCTGATAGCTTTGGTACACTCGTCGCTTTCTTGTGCTGGAGGCTGCTTTCAGCCACCAAACATGCCATACGACTCAAGGTATTAGGTTTATATTCGTCTAGGTTCAGACAGTCTCCCGAAAATTCTTCACACCACGTACTTTCCTTTACTGGCATCTTAAATGTCGCTTCACCTTCTGATATCGTAACTTCTGCTTTTCGGATAAGACTATTCCCCAGCATGATCGAGTGATTAACATCGCTTTCTCCGACAACATAAAATGTGACCTCAAAATCTAACCCATCAACGTGCACTACTTCATCAAATCGTCCAATGGTTACTATGGCGCTATCACCAATACCAAATAACTTCACCCGCTCAGGCACAAAATTCACTTCTCCCATTACGAACAAGATATCGAACCTCATTATACATACGTCACACCCTGTATCCACTAATGCCGAAAACGTTTTACCTCTCATGTCTATATCTTTAAATATCAAACCTGGTCCCCTACGTACCATGTTAACCTGATCACCTTCTTTTTTAATGTTCCTTTCAATCTTATTATTACGACACTCAAAAGATCGATGGCCAAAATTTTTACAAATGAAGCATTTAATTTGTTTTTCAGGACAATTTTTAGTAATATGGGTTCTTCCTCCACACTTGTAACACCTTATGTCTGTTCCGCTAACTTCTGGTCTTGGTGCGCTAAACTTTTTTGGTGTGATCATCTAATCTTTCCACTTGTATATAGACGGGGGCAGCTCTTGTTTTCTCTTACACTGTAATGTTATGGCAGGATCGCCATGTAATGTTGTTTCTTTGGAATAAAAAGAAATGAATCAATTGCTGTTTGACAAATGATTACTTTATTTAAAAATTGTTGAACTTATATACTACTTATGAGAATAATTTCATTAATCTAGAATTGAGTGATTTACACATAGTTACAAAAGATCACTCAATATCCAAACATTGTATCATATTTTCTATGTGTCTTTCTTTCCTTTATTTAAATTACGTTTGACACACTTCTGATAGAATTCTGGTAGTGTATATCTTGCAAACAAAGCATATTCTGCAATATCAGCAAAACAGTGCATTTCGTACATTGAACTGTTTCATATACAAGTGAGTAAGCGATCAATGACCGACCGTATTTTTACAAAGTATCTAATTTCTTTAAACAACATTTCTTTTTAAATTACTAAAACGTGGAGTAATTAAATTTGGTACTGACCTACTCAACAACAACGATTAATTTTGTTTACATAGTTCGCATGTGTTTTAAAGTTTGTTTTCTTTTATTCTTTTGCTTTAGATTCTGTTTAAATATTGAAATGCAAATACAGTGGCTACACTACATTCCCACTCTTTCAGCTAAAATTTTACAATCTTGTACATTATCAAGATTTTAAAATTTTTGTTTTATATTCATGGATATTAAGAAAGCGATGTCTGTATGATACAATATTTGAAAATTTTTATCTTATATAATAATATAATTAATACTAGCTGGGGTGAACCCGGCAACGCCCGGCAACGAGAAAATACATAATATTTTTAGTAAACCGAACTCTGATACATATATATACATGTGCACAGATGTCAGGACCTCGCAAATATATGTTCTCAAATATCATATTGTTGCTAACTTACCGTTTGAAAATAGAGCTTCACACAAAAATTACCAATGAAATTAGCAGCGAATTTGAACTGTGGCCATTTGCCAAAAAATTTAAAGTTAACTATTTTCCAAGATTTTTGAAGTCAATTATATTTTTATAAGAGATCGAAAATTATTTAGAAGCCCTCAGTTGAAAAAAATACGTTTAACAAAATAAAATTATATTTTTTATTTAATAAAAAAGTAAATCAAATTTTGACAACAAATATAAAAATAATTAAAAAATTATTTGTTTATTCATAAATCCTTTTCAATAAATATTTGACAGTGGACTTCTATTTAAATTAAAGGTTTTTTTTAACTTAAGCGCTTAACATACCCATGTATAGTTCTTTAGTCCGTACATAAATAAGCTCAATTTCTATGCTTCTCTTCCGTTCGGGCTTAGCAAGATTATAAATAATATAAAATTTAGTATTCCTACCAAGTTTGAGAGATTTATGAGCAACAAACTAACGACAAAACCCACTTTCTCGGTACGGGGATACTCTCCCCCAATTTTGATAAGGTAGATCATAAAATATATAATTGCAGTATTTCTATTTAGTTTGAAAGCGTGATCTGTAATAACACTTTAAACAATAATGTAACTTACCTTTATGTGACTACTTATTTCCCTGCTCCTATCTCGCTCGGATTAAACTGGATCATAAAAAATGCAACTTCAGGCTTTTCTCGAAAGTTAAAAAGATTTGTGTGTTGTAAACGTGTTTTACCTAAGTAGGAGAACTCCTCCCCCGCCAAAAAAAATTTATTTCGGTATTCTTAGCAAGCTTAAAAGCATTATGTATAACAACTATTTAAATAAACGACAGAACATTATTTACCTGTTTGAGGGAATAACTTCCCCTGTCCCTAAAAAATATAATTCTTAGTATTCCTACTAAGCTTGAAAGCTTTATAGGTTACACTTCTTTAAAAGAGTGATAAAATGTGTTCTACCATCTGCGGGAATACCCCTTCCTCTGCCTTTATCTCGCTCGGATTAAGCTATATCATAAAAGCTATTGCTAGAAGCATTCGTACCATGTTTAAAGGCTTTATGGGGAACGTAAACAGGGTTTTAAGTTCACGGAAGAAGTGGGCGTGGATGTGTAAAAAAAAATTACGGTTTATAGTCAGCCCTACTGAATATACAGACAAAATTTTATAAGAATCGGTCAGAGAATCTCGGAGAAGCTATTCCATTGTGGTTTACACCTAAAAGTTATGAATGAAACTGGCCGACCGTAATGACGTACATAAGTCATTGCGTCCTGTGCATATTCATGCATATGACGTGGGCTATCTGTATATGTTGAAAGCAAAATAACCATTTTTCCGAGGTCGTTTACATTACCATCGTTATGAAGTGCATCACGCAAATGGATATTCTCTTCTGAACGTAATTTCTTTTGATTATAACGTATGATATATGATATGCGTGATATGATATGCGTACATATCAGCAACGAATAGATAAAAAAGTCGGCGACAATACAAAATGTAGACACCAACTGAAAGCTCTATACATATCGTCATATTAAATGCAAACGGACGTAACTACAGTTCTTTTTTTTTACATGAGAAGCAAAAAACCTTAAAATAAAAAATTTTGTAAATCCTGAAAATCATAATTATCAATATCGTAATTAAGGATTGGCATCCCTAAATTCAAGCAAGCAACAGCATGGTGTGAAAAGTCATGACTCTAGTGCGACCACCATTCCTACATAGTGTGAATAGTCATGCAACTCTGGTGTGAACACAATTGTAATATAGTGTGAATAGTCATGCAACTCTGGTGTGAACACAATTGTAATATAGTGTGAACAGTCATGCAACTCCAGTGTGAACATCATTGCGACATAGAAATTTTTTTTGCTATTCTTCTTATCAATGTGAACACCATTGCAACATAGTGTGAACAGCCATGACAGGCATTGTGTGACCCCCGTATTTAAAAGTACACACTTATGTTATTTCTTTTAAGTCATGCAACTCTGGTGTGAACACCATTGTAACATAGTGTGAACGAGTCAGGCATTGTATGAACCTCGGATATTAAAAGTACACACTTACGTTATTTCATTTTTCTGGAATATATAAAAATTTTTTTTTGTTATTCTTCTTATTTGGCCAGAGACCATTCCGAATTGGTACGAATCATCGAAATCGATTTTAGTGTGGACACCATTGCAACATAGTGTGAGCAGTCATGTAACTCTAATGTGAACACCATAGCAACATAGTGTGAACAGTCATGAAAGGCATTATGTGAACCCCGTATTTTAAAAGTACACACTTACGTTAATTTTTTTTCTGGAATATTTTTGAATTTTTTTTTTGCTATTCTTCTTATTTGGCCAGAGACCATTCGGAATTGGTACGAAACATCGAAATCGTTCTTGAAACATAGTGTGAACAGTCATGCAACTCTAATGTAAACAGTCATGAAAGGCATTGTGTAAACCCCTAGTGTGAACATCATTGAAACATAGTGTAAACAGTCATGTAACTCTAATGTGAACAGTCATGTTGAAACATAGTGTGAACAGTCATGAAAGGCATTGTGTGAACCCCTTGTGTGAACACCATTGCAACATAGTGTGAACACTCAATCAACTCTAATGTGAACAGTCATGAAAGGCATTGTGTGAACCCCGTATTTACCCCTAGTGTGAACACCATTTCAACATAGGGTGAACACTCATGCAACTCTAATGTGAACAGTCATGAAAGGCATTGTGTGAACCCCGTATTTTAAAAATATGACGTCATTTTTTTTTTAATATTTTAGAATTTTTTTGCTATTTTTCTTATTTGGCCAGAGACCATTCCAAATTGGTACGAATCATCGAAATCGGTCCAGCCGTTCTTGAGTTATAAGCGTAGTAACTAACGCCACTTTCTTTTATATATATAGATAGTTACATATTTAAATTTATATAGTTATTGGTTACACATGCATATTAATTTAATTCTTTCCTTTCCTTTTTTTTTTTTTTTGTTAAAGTAAAGTACATATTCAAATTAAAATGTAATGTTTTTGAAAAAACTTTTTGTTTCTTTTATTTTTTGTATATGCTTATGATACTAAAAATTACTTAAAATCGACTTATAATTTAATTTTTTTTTTGTGTTACTTATTATTTATGTTATATTTTTTTAATAGATTTTTGTGTATAGTTTTTTCCTTATTATTGATTTTAATTTTTACACTTAAATTGTCTATTTCAATAACTTCATATGGACCATGGTATGGTGATTCATTCTTTTTTCTGTTTTCTTTTCTAACCAAAACCAAATCACCTATGCTAAGATCTACTCTACTAGCTTTGTTAAAATATTCTAATCTTCTATTATTTTTTATTTTTTCTATAATCCTTCTAGCATTTTCTAGTGAAATTTTTAATCTTAATTTTAATTCATTAGCGTAGTTATCTATATTATATACCCTATCTTTATTCATTATTTCTTCTCCTGGTAAGGTTGGTAATTTTCCAAAAACTAGTTCGAAAGGTGAATACCCTGTGTCAATATGAGGTGTTATATTGTATGCGAAAGAGTAATATGGTATCCATTCGCTCCAGTTATCATCATTTACGAAAGATAAGAAGTATTCATTTAAGACTCTATGATTTCTTTCTATAGTGCCTAATGTTTCATGATGATATGGTGTTGATAGTCTTTGTTCAATCTGTAATAAAGTACATATTTCCTTCATTAGTTCATTTACAAATTTAGTGCCTCTATCAGATTTTTGGATTTTGAATGTTCCATATTTCAGTATCAAGTTTTCAACCAAACATTTCGCTATCGTTTTGGCTTCTTTATTTTCCGTTGGTGCTGCTATTACGTGTTTAGTAAACTCACATTGCATTGTTATTATGTATCTATAATTATTAGATGATCGTAAAGGACCTACTGTGTCGATAACTATTGTTTGAAAACCATTATTTGGTGTATCTGTTACGCATAATGGTTCTTTTGTGTGCCTTATTTGTTTATTTCTTTGACAGAGATCACAGGTTAAAACGTATTTCTTTACCATCTTATACATATTTTTCCATATGTATTTTTGTTTCAATTTTATCAGGGTTGTTCTTACTCCAAAATGTCCTCCGCATGGTGTGTTGTGATTATGCTTGCCAGATCCAATTTGCCAAAAAGATTGACATTGACCAAAAAAAAACTTGATTTTGAAAAAAAAACTTGACAAATAAATACACTCATACTATTGGTTTTTATATAATTTTTTATTTTTTTTTTATAAAAATTATTAGAATAAAAACAAAAATATCATAAAAAGTAAAAATAACAGAAACAATGTTAAAGAAACAAAAAACAATATATCAATAAAAATTCAGTCTTTATACATACATTTTAAAGAAAATTTATGTGTTATTTAAAAAAAATATAGGTATGTACTATCTTAAGAAAAAAAATATAGGTTCTATTTATTTTGCCACATATATTTCGTATTCTTAGATACAAAATTAATTCATTTTCTACCATCGGGTGTTGTTAAAAAATTTTTAAAGTTTTTCCAATTCTCAAATGAGAATAACTTTCTTAAATTTTGAAGATTGCTTTCTACACACTTTTTAAAAAAATATGACCATATACTATCATTTGGTATATCTTTTGATAAACTATCGTAAACTTCTCGAAGAACACAGTAATCGGCATATAGTTTATCATTGTCAATGTCATTTGAAATATCTAATAATTTCGGAAGCTCTAACAGCTTATTCCAAGTCAGAAGGGACTTTTTTATATTTAAACAGGAAATTTGTTTGTATATTGATGTTTCTCCAAAATCACACCGTTCAGCTAAATAACTGGTAGCTCTCTTAAGAAACTCATTTGCTTCGAACTTGAAAGTACTTAGTTCAACAGGGGAAAGGAATTTCATAATTGTAGCAACTTTGCTTCCATAAAAATTATCAATCATACGGCTTTGAATACTGTTCATAAGATTGGCCATTACGTTATGTAGTTCTATAATTGTGCAGGAGTCACTTTCTAAAACTAATGTAGCAGCTTGGAACTCGTGCATCACATTATGAATGAAATATAAATATGCCTCGGATAAACCTTCAATTGTGCATTCATCATCTTCATTTGTAAGTTCTATGTCGGAAGTTGTGTTCTTCGATGTGTTTTTTAGAAATTTAAACTTACTTTATTATTATTACATATGTAGCTAGAATAAATTTGAAAAAAATATTAACTTACAAAAAACCTTGACAAATCACTTTTTCACTTGACACTTGACGCGCATTAAAAAACTTGACAATCAGGCCAAATCAGGCTTGTCTGGCAACCCTAGTTGTGATACAATTCAATTAATTCGTGTTGTCTTTTTCTATCTTTTATTCTTTGAGGATTGCTATACAATAATATTATGACGTCATTTTCTTTACTTTTATTAATTCTTTGTTTAAACTTTTCTGTATTTATTCTTTTAAATATTTCGTCACCTTTTTTTAGTGCGAACTTATTACAATTTGTTCTGCCTAAAACAGAAAGTATTTTGTCCAACATATTATCTAAATAATAGGGATTATCGCTACATCTGATGGCCACTTCATTTAGAGCAGAATCTTTTTCAATTTTTATTTCTTTGCTAGCTTTTTCTAATATAAACTTCAATTTTGTTGCAACTTTTATATCATTCATGGATGTACAATCCCAAATTTTGAGTTGATCAGGCTCATTAGGATCTGTATTACCATTGTTTTTGCAGCTGCTTTTCATATTTTCATTTTTCTTTTTATATTTCTCATTTTCTTTATTTATATATAGTTGTATTACGTATCTTATTTTTCATTCCTCTTGTTATCATCAGCGATTTCTTATGTGTTTAATCAATTTTCGGAGGTATCATTGTTTTTAGTATATCGGAGTCTAATTTTATTCTGGATAGTGCGTTAGAATTTGTATTGTTTATCCCTTTCTTATATATTATTTCAAAATCATAGTCAGACAACTCCAATCTTATTCTAGTCAATTTAGAACTAGGGTTTTTATGAGGGAATAATGCTACTCGTGGTCGATGGTCTGTCACCACAACAAATTTTCTACCATACAGATATGGGCGAAAAAAATTGTATTCCCAACATATTCCTAATAGTTCTTTTTCTATTACGGGTTTATTCTTTTCATGTTTATTCAAGGAAGGACTTGCATTGGTCTGTCATTACCAATATCTCCTTGCACTCAATTAAATATTACAACGCATTTCTTCTTGTATGCGCTTTAGACAACGTGTTATATTATTACCATTACCAGTTTGTATTTGATAGCGCAATTTCTTTTCCATACAATAAGGTAAACCCACATCAACCAGTTCATTCAGTACACCAAGTGTAAGAAGAGTTGCTCGATCTGTCATGTATTCACCACATCGTTCATAGACCTTTACATATTGCTCCATCAATGATTCATCGCCGTTACGTTTCGACTGTAGGAAACTTTTCAGTAAAGTTAAAGTTTGTTGATTTGTAAGCATTTCCCGAATATCCAATTGGTGTATTTATTGCATTTTATTTTCTGGCATGTTTCTAAATATGCATAAGTATTTTAATAAACGCTGGCCTATACTCATGTCTGATCTCATTGCCATTTTAACTATCTAAAATCCTGTTATCTCTCAAAGGCTTGAAAATAAATAGTTTACCATTGAAGTGTATTTAAAAAAAATCTTCCTTTTTGAATATCAATAGTGGTTCATTAAGAATTTAATTCCAAATTAGTTCCAAAATAATTATCTTCCTTTTGAATTTTCTCTTTTTTTCAAATTTGCATTCAAATGTTAAAAGTTTTAAAATTTTCTACTATTGTCACCATACTATTTTCCAATCAAAATTTAAATTATTTTTCTACATATTATTCTTATTTTTTCTTTTCCTATTCAATTCTTAAAATATACGAATTCTCCTTTGCTTGGATGCCTTCTTTCAATACATAGCTCCGACCATTGTATTTCTGCCAGTTCCATTTCCTTTAATATTTGTTCCTGCGGCTGTTCCATATGTTTTCTGAAAAGGATTTTTTTTTAGGAATAGACTGAGCATAAGCTATGTATGTCTTTTTCCTTTTCTGCTCTTTTTACTCTTAGACTAAGCAATCAAACAAGCAGTATTTGCTATAATTTGATATTTGCTATATGCCTTAGAGTGGCAGGTTTGGCAGGATCGCCATGTAATGTTATGGCAGGATCGCCATGTAATGTTGTTTCTTTGGAATAAAAAGAAAAGAATCAATTGCTGTTTGACAAATGATTACTTTATTTAAAAATTGTTGAACTTATATACTACTTATGAGAATAATTTCATTAATCTAGAATTGAGTGATTTACACATAGTTACAAAAGATCACTCAATATCCAAACATTGTATCATATTTTCTATGTGTCTTTCTTTCCTTTATTTAAATTACGTTTGACACACTTCTGATAGAATTCTGGTAGTGTATATTTTGCAAACAAAGCATATTCTGCAATATCAGCAAAACAGTGCATTTCGTACATTGAACTGTTTCATATACAAGTGAGTAAGCGATCAATGACCGACCGTATTTTTACAAAGTATCTAATTTCTTTAAACAACATTTCTTTTTAAATTACTAAAACGTGGAGTAATTAAATTTGGTACTGACCTACTCAACAACAACGATTAATTTTGTTTACATAGTTCGCAAGTGTTTTAAAGTTTGTTTTCTTTTATTCTTTTGCTTTAGATTCTTTTTAAATATTGAAATGCAAATACAGTGGATACACTACAACACTCTAGTCATCTTCTTTAATTCGCCGATGTTGTCTGCTTGGTTTAATACTGCCTTGTTTAACTTCGAATCCGGAATTCCTTCTACATCCAAAATATTCCACCACGCTTTTCTTATCTAAATTAATTTGTGCTCCAAGCTCCATTATACTATAAAGATATTCTCGTTCTTGTTAAAACGCCTGCTCTGAATACGACGAATAACTTCTGCTACTGAAAACTGTACACCAAATTCCTGTTTAAAGGCTGTCTTTAAAGAGTACCAGTCACGTATAACTGTTTGACTACGAACGAACATTCTCGCTGCACCAGTTAACAACTGCTTTCCGTAAACGTAGAATTGCAATGTTGACCATTTCAAAATTAAAGCCATCTCTTCGAATTCTGTTAGCCACTGAATGATATCAGGTGAGCTAGTTCCAGAAAACTGTGACAAACTGTCCTCCACATCTTTAAGCGTGTACATACTCTTACTCAATGGATAGTCATCGGTGTCTTCGCCGCTACATGCGTTAGGAGAACTTTCTGTATGAGTACCTCTCTCTATATTATCCTTAGGACTGTCCATGCATGGTCTCGTCATAGCTTGTGGAGTCTAGCCGAAAATTATCTAAAAGTCTTTTCTGTAAATCTTCCTTTAAACCCTGTGTATTCAATCCTAACTCCGACAACTTTCCCCTAAGGGCATTAACGCCCATGCCTAAAATCTCCTCACGACTATTTCAAACCTAAAACAAAATAAACAGAAGTTCCAAACCAGCGTACTTACAAAAAGATTTATTTTTCAAGCTTACCACCTGTGTAGGGTTTATAATATTGATAATTAAAGCAATAAAAATATAATGTTATATGATAAGATTTATAATGTAAGCATATGCAAAAATATTTCAAAAATAGTTATATAAAAATGATATTATACAAAAGTATTACTCTAAAAAAACAAACAAAAAAAAAAAAAACAAAAAAACCATGAAAACATGAAGTTAATTTCGCCAGGATTAAAACAACATTCGTTTTATTTTTTCTTTTCAGTTATTATATTAACATCTCGCTTTTATCAAGCAAAAATAACAAAAAGCAAACTTGTTTTCTTCCTTCTTTGTTTTTTTTTCAACAAATATGGTTCTTTATGTATTCTTATTTTCTAAATTTTGTAAGTTAATTTATTTTTATACTTTTTCTTCTTATTTAATTATTTTCTCTTTGTTCTTTAAATATTTTTATACTTTGAAATCTTTTTCCTATTTATTTTCTTTTTCACTGTAATTTCTCTGTTAGTTTTTATTTTATCAAAATTAACTAGATAAATTTTCTTTCGTTTTTAAAGGCTTTAAACCATTACAAATTCATCAACGTAATAAAATATTATTTTCATGAAAATATATCTCTCGACAAAAAAATCTTTTCTCAAAAATTTCAAAATTATTACAAGTTATCAACTGAATAATAAATAGTATTAATCTTTTACTTTAATTACAAAAATATTTTCAATTACTTATATAAAAAAATAAAAGTCTACTCAGCCAATTATACAAATTATTCAGGTCGTCCTTCTTTTTGGCCCTTCACTGTAAGTCCTCTGCTTTTGTTTTTTCAGCCACTGCTAACACTTGTTGTAAAGATTGTTGACTGCGCCGCTGCAACCTCAGCTTCTCAACCAAACGTAATCGCAATATTCACATTCACTCTCGGCAAACTTTGGCAATTATTTTCTCTCTTTTGTTGTTAACAGATTTTGTAGTTGAGCTTTTCTTTTTCGTTTTATTTCACCAATAAGTCGTATTTCTCTCTTGTGTTTTTTTTTCAATACTATTGTCTTATTATGTGTGTTGCTTTTATATTCTTCTTTTCTTTGTTAAACTGCAAGGTTGGTCCTAAGGGCTTTTTTTCTGTTTACTGTTTGTTGCTCTCTGTCTCTATTGAATTTCACTCACTGATATTCTTTTCAGCTGTCTCTTGACGTCTTTTAGTTTGCGTTATGTGGTTGTTATTTTTCTCTATTAAATCTCTATATTATTTTCTCTTACTGTATACTCCACAGATTTCAGCACAAGTTCTCATGTAGTTTCTCTCTTTCGAAACTTTACACACCGTCTCAACTCACAAGTCTCTTAATTTTTATTAAAAAAAAATATCACACGCAAACGCTTTAATTAAAAATTGTTGTTGCCTTAGCGCAACCACCAAACACTTGCTAACACTTCTTCTTTTATTTTAATTTGTTGTTGCACACACACATTTTTTTCTTTTTATAAAATAATTTTTTTCTTTTCTCTTTTCAGTTATTATATTAACATCTCGCTTTTATCAAGCAAAAATAACAAAAAGCAAACTTGTTTTCTTCCTTCTTTGTTTTTTTTTCAACAAATATGGTTCTTTATGTATTCTTATTTTCTAAATTTTGTAAGTTAATTTATTTTTATACTTTTTCTTCTTATTTAATTATTTTCTCTTTGTTCTTTAAATATTTTTATACTTTGAAATCTTTTTCCTATTTATTTTCTTTTTCACTGTAATTTCTCTGTTAGTTTTTATTTTATCAAAATTAACTAGATAAATTTTCTTTCGTTTTTAAAGGCTTTAAACCATTACAAATTCATCAACGTAATAAAATATTATTTTCATGAAAATATATCTCTCGACAAAAAAATCTTTTCTCAAAAATTTCAAAATTATTACAAGTTATCAACTGAATAATAAATAGTATTAATCTTTTACTTTAATTACAAAAATATTTTCAATTACTTATATAAAAAAATAAAAGTCTACTCAGCCAATTATACAAATTATTCAGGTCGTCCTTCTTTTTGGCCCTTCACTGTAAGTCCTCTGCTTTTGTTTTTTCAGCCACTGCTAACACTTGTTGTAAAGATTGTTGACTGCGCCGCTGCAACCTCAGCTTCTCAACCAAACGTAATCGCAATATTCACATTCACTCTCGGCAAACTTTGGCAATTATTTTCTCTCTTTTGTTGTTAACAGATTTTGTAGTTGAGCTTTTCTTTTTCGTTTTATTTCACCAATAAGTCGTATTTCTCTCTTGTGTTTTTTTTTCAATACTATTGTCTTATTATGTGTGTTGCTTTTATATTCTTCTTTTCTTTGTTAAACTGCAAGGTTGGTCCTAAGGGCTTTTTTTCTGTTTACTGTTTGTTGCTCTCTGTCTCTATTGAATTTCACTCACTGATATTCTTTTCAGCTGTCTCTTGACGTCTTTTAGTTTGCGTTATGTGGTTGTTATTTTTCTCTATTAAATCTCTATATTATTTTCTCTTACTGTATACTCCACAGATTTCAGCACAAGTTCTCATGTAGTTTCTCTCTTTCGAAACTTTACACACCGTCTCAACTCACAAGTCTCTTAATTTTTATTAAAAAAAAATATCACACGCAAACGCTTTAATTAAAAATTGTTGTTGCCTTAGCGCAACCACCAAACACTTGCTAACACTTCTTCTTTTATTTTAATTTGTTGTTGCACACACACATTTTTTTCTTTTTATAAAATAATTTTTTTCTTTTCTCGAAAACACAACATCAGAGTACGGCAATTAAATTATATTATTTTAACTTATATTTTTTCACAATTATGATGAATTGGCTTTTGGGAAAATATCCCGGTTGAGCCCCTAAATTTGTAGGATGATAATAAAATACACTTTTAACGAAGATGTTTTTATTTCAAATAATTTTAAGTTTATTTAAAATCCAATGTGATTTAAGATAAGTTTTATTTATAAATTAAAAATAATAGTTTATAATCTAAGTTATTTTAGTTTTACACTTAGGTTTATTTAATGTGATGTCGCACTATTAATTATGTTATACCGCACTCTGGTTTGTCACTTCTTTTTACCAAACTTTTACTTTCGCTTTTAACTTCTACTAGACTTCTCGACAACCTTCACTTTCAAGTTCTACTCTACGACTCCTCTACTGCTTCACAATTCTATGCTTTTTTCCCTATTCAATAATCTCTTCTTCTTCACTAAAATCACGCCACTTCAAATGACAGTTACTTGAGTGCATTCCTAATATTAAGCTACTGCAATTGTCCGTTATCCTAAGTAAGGCACCCTACAAATATATTTCAATTTCTTCACGGTCAGCCGATATCTTTTGTTTTTTCAAAACAACAGTAAAAGCGGGGTTCCGTTCTTCACGTTTTTCTACCTTGTATCAATTTTTCAAAATTCAACCAAAACCACTAGCTTAACATTTCATTTCTAATTTTTCTCTCCTTGCCCCACCAATTTGTTATTTCCCCGAAAAAATATATCGTCAATGGAATTAAAGAACGCTGTAACTGACAAAAAATCGAAAATATGTTTTTACATCATTTTTATCAGAAAAAAATACGCATCGATTGGTCCAGGTCCCAGATTTCTACGATGAAAATAAATTCACTTACGCCGTCTGCGAAATGAAAAATACCAGTGTATTTGTTCCACTTTCATAAAAGTTTTTTGGCTCTGGTGAACATTTAAGGTTTTGTCAGTTACAGCGTTCTTTAATTCCATCGACGATATATATTACTATCCATATTTGTATCTGTATTTTAATACCAAGATAGCAACGAAAACGAAAAAAAACGCTTTTTTTTACAAAAATTAATATTTTTTTAAACAGCAAATAATACCAGATTCTGGAATTATCGACTAAATTCTATTCATGGTGCAATTTAGGACATCGTGGAGGGTCCAAAATATGCTTCACTCATAAAATTGTACAAATTGTTTTGAAAAAAATTATACGTAAAAGAAGAAATTTTTTAGAAAAAAAATCGAATATGTTGGGGCTTATTGACACCTTTTGGGGAAGCTTTCTAGCAAGTGACATATATGGCTAGAAATTGGAAAGTGTCTAGATTCCAAGGTCATTAACGCGAATAAAATCGTACGAGCTATTTTTAAGAAAATTGATTTAAGAAAAATAACTTTTTTAGAAAAAGTCTGAAAATGACGAATGTAAGGGTCAATTTAAATTTTTTGGAGGAGCTTTCTAGCAAGTCTCATATATCGATACAAACTGGAGAGTGTCCGGATTCCAAAACATTTTTACTAGGGATGCCAATCCCGATCCCGAAAAATTCCGGAATTTACGGGATTAGCCAAATCCCGGGATTTTTATTCCGGAATCCCGAAAATAAATATATGCTAAATTTTTAGTTTTATACTTTTTATAAAAGGTGAACTAAATACGTTTATTTTGCAATTTCATGGCAAAGAACATTTACATTCTTTTTGAAAACTATAGATCCGATTCGCCCTTAGATAATGACATAATACTTATATCTATCCCTAGTTAAAAAAAATTGATTAAAGTGATAGAGAAGTGCAAAAGGTTCTAATGATGAAATAGAGATATTGATAACGAAATAAAATTATTTTAGGTTAAGATAGAGAAAAGTATTTCGAAACAGATTGTTGACAATTCTTTCAACATCATTAACTCTGAATGTTGTTTTTCTTTTGTGACATATATTGGCAATAAAATCCAAGCCTTTCAGATGACATACTGGTTGCTTTAATTTTTCTCAAAAGTTTTTAAGAGAAGACAAAATGTAATAAATCGAAAACTGAAAAAGAAGACTAAATATTATATAGATATATACTTTTTGCAAGAAATCCAATAACATCATCGATGTGAAAATGTCAACATATTCCGAATACTCGTTCATCTTTGAAACCACATTAAAGACTATTTCTGTGATAAAGTATTGACTACCCTTTTCCCAACAAGACGGTAGTATTTTAAGTTAAAACAATAGTTAAAATAGAAATGTATCATATATGTTCTTAAAAGGTATTATTTTGATTTAAGCGTTTATTCAAGTTAAAAAATAATAAAAATTTCTTTATTTCAATTTCGTTGCAATTTCAGTTTTGTTAATAAAATAACAAAAAAAAAAAAAATATTCGAAATATTTCAGTGTCGTCCGCCGTGTCAACATGTGTTTTGCGCTGTCCGTCGCCTGTTGTGTCGTTGTGAATATATGTGTTTAAAAGAAGAGAACAAGAATAAAAAAAAAAATAAATAAAAAACAGTGAACGTTTAACATAATTACACTAATAATCAGCATCATAATATAATATCAGATGCAAACGAATAAATAAAATAAAATAAAAATATCATCATCAACAATAACAACGACAATAACAATAACAATAGAATTAAAAATAATAACGGCTGCATTGGCATAAAAAAAAACAAGTGATAGTGTTGGCACATGCTGTACAATCTGGCGACTATCGCAAAAGGGGCAAAAGTGCCACATTTGGGGCTTTTATGGCACCATTAGCGGTACATTTGTGCTCTTCAATTCCTTTAATAATTTAGTCATAATTTTTATTTTGCGGTCTTCTCGGGGTTGATTGCTGTTGGATTATTTAATGGTGAAGGTATAGCACTGGCCATTGAATAATCAATCAGCAGTAATCCATTTCCTTGCAGTTCGCATTTTAAAATAGGACATTTGTTTTTTCTTATTGGTGTCGTGGTAGCAGGCCGTTTTCGTTTGGATTTTTGTAACGTGCGTGGGCTAAGGGCAAATTTCTTTTCTGTGTATGCTCATGTTTGTATCCATAGGCCGGATGTCCTCGCCTTATGGGAGACCCAGGTTTCTGGGGATGCTGATCCACAGGATTTCCAGATATCTGGTTACCACCTCCTATCCCTTTTCATGCTCCATAGGGGCCTTGCAAATTATATGCGCAATGAAGTTGTGTACCAATGCCAGCAACCGTATGGCATGCTTGATGCAGAATTTAACTGCCTCTGGGTTAAGTTCAAAATCAGGGCACATCTTTTGCATTTCGGGTTTCTTTATAGAAGTCCAAATGCAGAAAGAGAGGTTACCCTTTCTGGCTTCGACTCTCTTTCTGACTCCATTTCAAGAATCCTAGAGAATTACCCGAGCAGTGAAATTGTTGGTGCTGGCGATTTCAATGTTCATAATTCGTCTTGGCTTCACCATTCTGGCCGCACGACTCCAGAACGCCAATATGTTGAGTTGTTTGCCGCACAAAATCACCTTGTGCAACTAGTGAATGAACCAACTCACATTTCGTGTGTTGATGGGCACCAGAACTATACACTTGACCTCTTCCTTACTTCACACCCTAATAAGTATGAAGATGATAATCTTGCACCTCGCGGCAATTCGGATCATTGTACCATATCTGCCTCTTTTCCGTTATCCAGGCTTCATGAGGTTTCAACGACAGCTATGAAACACTCAGTTTTTAATTACGGAAAAGCCCGTTGGGCTGAACTCAACGATTTCTTTCGGCACTTTAACTGGGGACTTTGCTTCCTTGATTCAAATGTTAATGCCATGGCAGAAATGGTTGTGAATATAATAAAATTGGGGATGGATACCTATATCCCGTCTAAAATCCTGGTTTAATCAGACGTGCAGATTGGCAGTCAGATCCAGAGAGGAAGCGTTCAGAAATTGGCTTAATAATAAGTGCGCACATACTGATACGCTACGCAAAAAGGCGAGATCTTCGTGTGCCGCAGTACTAAGACGCGAAAAAGCTTTACACGAGCAGCGTCTTCGTGGTAAAGTTCTTTCTTTCCCCCGGGGAAGTAAGAGCTTTTGGTCATTCGTTAAGAGGATAAGGAATAGCGCTAGTTCGATTCCAACTCTTATACAGAATGACCAAGCATTTACAAACCCGGTTGAAAAAGCGAACCTTTTAGCTGAATTGTTTGCAAAAAACTCACGTTTGCCGGAGAGCGTTCAACCGCTGCCCGAGCTTGAAAGAGTATCGGTGACTATGCCTAATATATTCTTTCGAGCCCGTGCTGTCAAAAGGGTTCTTTCAGACCTCAACATTCATAAATCTTCCGGGCCGGATGGTATACCAGCACTGGTCCTGAAGCAGTGCTCTTTGACGCTTTCGCGTCCATTAGCTAAACTTTTCAGTACGGCTTATCATGCCGGGGTATTTCCATCTAACTAGAAACTTGCTAACATAACGCCAATCCCTAAAAAGGGGTGAGGCTACCAATCCCGAAAATTACCGCCCAATAGCAGTGTGTTCAACACTCTCCAAAGTTATGGAGAGTATGATAAATCACCACCTTATGAGATATTTGGATGCTAATAACTTTCTGAGCGACCGTCAGTATGGCTTTCGTAGAGGTCGCTCCACTGGGGATCTACTGGCATTACTCTCTGAGCGATGGAGTGGATCTATTCACCGTTTTGGTGAAAGCAAAGTTGTTGCTGGATATCTCAAAAGCGTTTGATAGAGTCTGGCACGATGCTCTTATTTCTAAACTAGCTGCCTTTTGCGGCCGTAACCATATCTGTCGTTTCATAACGAGCTTTCTCAAAGACCGTTCTATAAGAGTGGTTATAGACGGTGCCTCTTCCAACGAGTTCAGGCTGAATTCGGGAGTACAGCAAGGCTCTGTTCTATCTCCCACCCTATTTTTAATTTTCCTTAACGATCTTCTCCTCCTAACCTCTAATCCTGTTTACTCCTTCGCAGATGACAGTAACATTTGTCACTCATATTCAGTTGATCGTAGGTCGAGCCTTTTGGAGATCGGGGTGAGAAGGCAGAATATGAATGACACACTCTCAAATGACCTGCAAAGAATCTCCGAGCGGGGTCTCGCGAACAGGGTCGAATTTAATGCGCGCAAGACCCAATGTTGTTTTATAACGCATAGGTGTTGTGATGATTTAATCCTGCTATCTATGACTATGGGTAATGTAAATATTGAGGAGGCTGACGCTCTTGATGTTCTGGGCATGAGAATTAGTTGTGATGTCCGTTGGAATGATCACATATTTCGAGTGTCGAAAGAAGCATTCAAGTGCCTCGGTTTTCTAAAACGGTGCAGGAAATGGGCCGGTGCTTTAAAATCAATTTTGGGGCTTCTAGACGGCGTACAGGAAAGGGCGAAGGTGCTTATCAGCGACGGTAGGATATCCAATTCTATCGATTCGTTGGAGCATCGGCGCAATGTGGCGTGCGTTTCGTTGTTCTATCGATACTACCATGGGAGGTGCTCTGATGAGATAAGGGATTTGATTCCGGGTGGTCGCATATTCCTGCGGACTACACGTACCTCTCTCAGAGCGCATCCATTTGTGGTTGATTGTTCAGCGAATCGCACAATGCATTATAGAGAGAATTCGTTCTTTAGCCGCACCGCTCATTTGTGGAACAATCTTCCGGCGAAAGTTTTTCCTGCCAATTACGATATCAGTAGGTTTAAATCAAATGCCCACAAACACTACTCCCTCTTTCCCCCTTCCCACAACATATTTTCCTATACCAGCACAATGTACTGCATGAGTAAGGGTCGTCCCCTGAGTGCTGGCCTTCAAATTAAATTTATCTAAAGGTAATGCAATCTTCCCAATAACTTTATCGGTCACTTTAGGCTAAAATTTCTTTGTAATAATGAACACCAATTTATCGGTCTGATAAAATCCTACCTTTAACTAACGGCAAGTTGTAATAATGGACCTTATACTAACAAAATAAGTTTTTAGATTGTAAAATATATTAATTACCATTTAGGCCCCTTTTATACTTGGAAATGACCGAAAGACGATTGAAGTTTTTTGAAGATAGGGCGAGGAAGTGAAATGTGAAGTGATTACAATAAGTAGAAATAAATCTACATATAAATAAATCGATTATATTTTATTGCAATGTGAAATAAGTAAAAATATACAGTGGCCGACAAAAGTCTACATACGACCCCTTTTTTTGCGATTTTATCAGTCCATGTGAATAAATGAAAAAAATTATGATGCAGTTTTGTTTCAAATCTATATTTATTAATATAAACTAAAATAATATTTATTCCGATATAAACTTAAAAAACTATTCAAGAAAAACTATAAAAAACATTCGACAAAAGTCTACATACGACAAGAGTGTTCACAGAAAAACTTAGCGTAAATGTAAAAAATCATCACCTATTAATAAAATTAATATTTTGTCGGACCCGAACGGGCATCTATAACTGCCTGCAGTCGCCGAGGCATCGAGTTCACCATATTTTCTAATTCTAAGGGCCTTATGTTCTGCAATTCTTCTTGGAGCCTCTGTTTTAACATTTGGGCATTAGTAATTTGGTAGTTACGTATTTTTCGTTGTAATATCTCCAAAACGTGCTCAATAATATTTAAATCTGGGCTTTGAGGTGGAGTGTACAGCTGTCTGGGAGCATAGTATAGCAACCAATCTTTCACAATTTGAACAGTGTGCTTCGGGTCGTTGTCTTGTTGGAAGTACCAATTTCGACCAAGGCTTAGCATATCGACGGAGGGTTTTAGATTCTGTTCTATAATGGAATTGTAAAGGTGCCGATCCATATTACCCTCAATGAACACCAACTTTCCTACGCCAGAAGCAGCCATGGCACCCCAAACCATTACACAACCCCCACATGCTTAACAGTAAAAATTAAGTATTTAGGAGCCAGTATTTCTTTTTCACCACACCTTAGATCTACCGTCACTACCAAAAATGTTATTTAGATTCATCAGTAAACAAGACCCGCTTCCAAAAATCAAAACCTTTGTCAATATGCTTTTGGGCAAATTCTATACGAAATTTGCGGTTTCTTTCACTTATTAATGGTTTTTTTCGGGCAGTTCTGCTAAAATAACCATTTTCATTCAATGTTCTTTGAATAGTACGGGGATTTACAATCACTTCTAATCTTGTTACAAGCTCTTCGGCCAATTTTGTTGTATTAATTTTAGGGTTTTTGTCCATTTCTTTTAAAATAAAGCTTACATCTCTGCGAGTAAGTGCTTTTGGGCGTCCACTACGACGGTTATTTTCAACAGTTCCACTATTTTTATAATTCTTAAATATTGTCTGAACTGTAGATTTAGTTAAATGTAATAGTTTTGCTATTTCTCCAAAGGATTTCTCTTCAGATCTGTACTTAACCAATAAATTTCGGATATCAATTGAAATTTCTTTACGAGAAGACATTATTTTACTTAAACATACACCGATGAAGACTAAATTACAACTTAAAGCTGTTTAAAACAATCTATAAACTTAACAAAAAAAATTTTGTAATAAATAACGGCGCTATCTCGTTATTTAATAGCAACAAACGCCTGGGTATGCTGATCGTATGTACACTTTTGTCAATGCATTTTAAATGTTTTTCTTGAGTAATTTTTCCTATGGTTATTGAAAAAACGTAAATTTTGGTCTGTTTTAATAAAAATGTATTTGAAACAAAACTGCATCATTACTTTTTTATTTAAGTATCTTGGGCTCCTAAAATCGCAAAAATATAGGTCGTATGTAGACTTTTGTCGGCCACTGTATATTAACTGCTAAATGTATTATAATGTATATGGGCAATTTCAAAAATTTTCGACATTTTGATATTTTTTTTTCGAAATTTTTTTTTTGGATGACACGAATGACACTTTGGTCACGTGAAGGGTGATATTTTAGCATACCAAAACAGTTCGCGTTAATCATTTATTGCAAACGGCGCGAAAGTTATGGAGGTTTTAAGTTAAAATCTCTTAAAAAAATTTAAAGTTAAATTTATTGGTTTATTTTAATAAATGTTGTATGGATGCATGAAACTCATTTCAAATTCATCAGTGCAGTCCAAATTCATCAATGCACTGATAAAATACATAAAAATATCAATTATAATTAAAATTTCTTAACATTATATAACGCATAACTAATTTACAGAAAAACAATGTTTTAACTTGCAAATTTAAAAAATAAAAAAATTATATAAGAAATATTTTTGAGGTTAGGATTTTTTTTTTTTATCTGTAAAATTTAAAATCATGAACATTTTTTAATGCCTATTCGGTTTTATTATCAAGCTTAAAAAAACCTATCATTTGCTGTTAATCGCGGCGGAATCTATACATAACTGCAGATGTCACAAAGCAAAATGTGTTTGAAGAAAAATGCCGCTGTACCCGCTAAATATGGACCGAATTCAACCGTATTTATATATGATCTTAAGTTCACCGGCGCACTTCATTTCCAATACTTTACATTGATTTTAAACCACGGATTAATTAAGAAAAACGCGAAACAAAATCATGAAATTTCGCAAAATTTTTATTTTCTTTATAAAATTTTTGCGTTTCAAAATATTTTAACGCCTTCTTGACGTTGAGGTGCCATTTACTAAGAAGTTTAGATCACGCAATACATAAACCAGTTTTAAATAAGATTGCAAATGTCAGGCGCGAAAAACTGTCATTTTTGAAAAATTTACGCCAATTCTATAAAAGTTTGAGGTCATCGTTCTAAGCAACTAGCAGCCTGACATCGACGTGATATGGCGCAAATTTTAGCAAATTATACCATCTTTTAAATACTGTTGACGAAATGTAATTTTCTTGAACGGCGCAAAAACGCTATAGGAAAAACTTCAAAAATTGAAAAATCGGAAAATTTTGGTTTCAAAAATGAACCGCTGTACGACTTTTTCCCAAATAGTAGTATGGGCATAACTTTTATAGTGTAAATATCTACTAAGTCTAGTGACTTTATTTTATATCAGCAGGCATCGGAAGTTTAAAACTAAAAGTAGAAAAGTGATGAAATATGAAAAAACTCTTGTAAATTTCAAGCCTGTTTTTGAGTTTTTCAATATTTGAGTGCCCATAACTTTTAGAGATAAAGAACTGATGGTCTGAAATTTTGAATTTCCCAGTTTTTTAGTGTGGCCTACCATTCCCTTTTGACCGTTTTGGTCAATTCGAAAAACTGGAGAAATAATAAGCATCTGAACTCAGTTTCAACAAATGTTGAAAATTTTTGAAATTGCCCATATACAGTTAAACCTCGATTAATCGGGCCTTTATTAATCTAAAATATATTTTATGAATACAGCAGATAAAACGGAAAAGCAGAAAATCGCTAGAACAAAATTTCAAATTGTTTTTCGACTCCAGCTACGGTAGTCTCATCAGAGTTCTTTGTGTCCTGTGTATATTCGAGACCAAACATCAACTATTTAACTCATGCTTTTCAAGAAATCACATTCTGAAATTATTATTGTATGTACATACACTTCTATGAGTTAGTCGAAGTAAAGTCACACAACCGTTTCTATCATATTCTCCTTTTCTTACCATCATTGCTGTTCTTGTAATTTAAGATCAAAGTTAACTGCAATGAATATTTTTTGGTAATTAAGGGAGAAATGATGTCCGTGAAGGAATAGTACACTAGCCACGTACGTGTCATTCATGCCAGAATATCATCACATAAATCGGACTTAAAAAACAATGATAAAAATTGAAATAAAAAAACAGCACTTGCAGCCCACTGTAGCATAACTAGTCATAAACCTGAGTTTAATAAAGTGATGATATTGGAAAGAGAGAATAATTATAGAAAGACATATTTCAAGGAGATGCTACATATAATAAATATACCAACAAATAAACGAATAAACTTTAAAACTGATACTGATAATTGTGCACATATATATCGACACATAATAAATAGTCACATAACTGCAAAAGGAGAAACGTAACAGTGAGTGACAAATAATATAACCAGATTGACGACACCACGGATAATAGTAATGTAAAATATTTGTTATAAAAGCTGTGATATTTTTTTTTGTAGTTTTTATTAAATTTATGTTATATGTTTTATATTGTATTGTAGTAATAATTTATTCCCTGAGGATGATCAACGAGGTTGATGGAAATATTGGAAAAATAAATTAAATAAAAAACACAAAAGAAGAGGTGGTAAACTTTTTTAATTTATATATAAGAACCTCAAGTCGAAAGTTTGTATAATTTATATAAATATTATTTTTTTTAACCCAATTTTCTTAAAAATGGCTCGTGCGATTTTACTTAGAAAAAATGTTTTGGAATCCGTGCACTCTCCAGTTTGTATCGATATATGACACTTGCTAGAAAGCTCCCCCAAAAAATTTAAATTGACCCTTAAGTATTCGTCATTTTCAGACTTTTTCTAAAAAAGTGATTTTATTTAAATCAATTTTCTTTAAAATGACTTATACGATTTTATTCGCGTTAATGATCTTGGAATCTAGACACTTTCCAGTTTCTAGCCATATGTCATATGCTAGAAAGCTCCTCCAAAAGATGTCAATAAGCCCCAACATATTCGATTTTTTCTCTAAAAAAATTTTTATTTTAAGCATAATTTTTTTCAAAACAATTTGTACAATTTTATGAGTGAAGCATATTTTAAAACCTCCATGTCCTTAATTGCTACATGATTAGAATTTGGTGGATAATTCCAGAATCTGGTGTTATTTGCGGTTTAAAAAATGTTAATTTTTGAAAAAAAACGTTTTTATTCGTTGCTATCTTGGCGGACGTATGTTTTAGTTTTTGTCTGCCCACTCACACAGCTGTCTCAGTGGAGTTGCCACCCTTATGAGGTTTAACCACCGAACGTGCATGTCACAAATTTATCAAAATAACTTTGTAAAAATATTTTATTTAAAAAATTTATGATTATTATAAAATGTGTTACATTGCGTTTTTATAGAATATTTTAGCATTTTGAGCAATAATAAATAAAAATTGTAAAATTAATATTACAATATACTGTAGTCGCCGTGGTCTAGTGGTTAGTGTGTTGGCTTACTAAGACATGGGCCCTGGGTTCGACTCCAGGCTCTGACATCTTCAAAAAAAGAAATATGAAAAAAATATTTCTTTCGGCGACTACCTTTCAGCAGTCTTCTGGCAAAAGCTCTGAGAGTAACTAATTGCCATGAACAAGCTTCTCAAGTCTGTCGTTCGGAGTCGACATTAAAAACTGTAGGTCCCGGTACTCATGGATAAAAATTGACACACACAACATGAGGCCGTACCGTGCTACAAAAAAAGATGTACACTTTTTTTTGACGCGTAAAATATGAAATAGATTTTGTTTTTGTTTTATAACTTTTGTTGTTGCAAGTTTTTTTGTTGGTTTTTTTAGGTTTAAGTAGAGAATTGAATTACAATTAAAAAAAACATAAAATGTTAAATAAAATCGTATTTTTAAAGACTGAAATAAAAACTAATTTAGAGAAAATGTTTTTGTACACTTTATTTTGACGCTCACAGTAGGTATACATAAACATAACTGGCCTTTACAACCCTGTGTCAGGATTACGGCCTAGCTTCTCGCAGCACTCATGTTGTGTGTGTCAGTTCAGTTCATGAAGGGTTTTACAAAGATATCAGATTATGTATGTTTCAGGTTTAACCTGAGACTGCCTTTGTTTAACCCGTTCACGTTGTTAACCCGTGCAGCCACGGCGTAATTCACAGAGCAACTCCTCCTCTATACGCTTACTTTAATTCTCTCCCTCTCTATGTGTGTTTCAGCTGTGGTGCTCTGGGATGACAAGTTCATGAAGGGTTTTACAAAGATATCAGTAGGTATACAAGAACTTGTAATTGTAGTTTACATGTACAAAAAGCTACAAGTGTTATGAAAATTTTAATGAAACACAATTCATGAGCACTTGTAAAAATTAAACTTGCAATTGTATCTTGTTAAAAATTGTAGTTTAGTGAAATATTTAAGATTAAATTTATTCTTATTCAGTAAAAATTAAACTTGCAATTGTAGATTGTTAAAAATTGTAGTTTAGTGAAATATTTAAGATTAAATTTATTCTTATTCAACACTGTGTTTATTTAAAATTCTTTATATATGTATATAAAACGACAAATGTTATAAAGTAGTTCTAAACATATCTATAATTATGGAATGTAATAAATTAGAACTATGTATTCAATAGAAAGCTTCACTTAAATATTTAATATAGCGCCTTCGCAAATCTTTTAATTATAATAGTATTCATTTTTAAACAGGTTTTTTGCGACTAGTACTAATTCATTAGAAACCTTACCACAATTGGACTCAGTGACAGTAGAATACTGTAACGCCTCCAGTAGAGGTATTAAAAAATCTGTATAAGGATTACTTTTCAGCTGATAACTTTCAACAGCTTCAAATATGACCCGAAATAGTGGCTGCTTATTGGAATGAAAGTAACCACGGTTTCCATGTATTATTTTAATACCTTCTGCAGATACATTGCAAATACTCATGTACATACAATGATCCGGACGGTAATTGTATTCACAGGGCATTATATAAAGCCTTTCTAAATCAAAAGAAATTCATATATATTTATAATTACTTTTAATTGTAATAGACTTTTATTTAATATATCTTTTAATACCTGGATGATAATAGAAAAGTATATTTATGATATCCTGATCTCCCCAAGTAATCTGTAGTTTGTATTCCTTATGTATAGGTAATACGCGTTCCTCCCATTTGAATTGACGCATTCGGGTTAAATTCATTAACATAACGCCCGAATTTACTCCCAAAGGACCATAATATGGGTGACGTGCAAATCTATTATACCAGCCAATATTTGGATCTTCATGTTCTGGAGTAAGCGCAGCAATTTGGGTATCATTAAATTTATTAAAATACCTCCATATATCTCCAACCGGCGATAAAAATAAAATGTCAGTGTCCACATATAGTATAGACTCGATTGATTGCAAAAGTGACTAAAAAAACATAACTTTGTATTATAGCTTCGCTGGAAAAACGTTTCGAAAAAAAAAATGTAATCTATTATGTGGTAAACGTCCTGTTAAATAATAACTCACCGGTAGAAATAGTCTCTGCGCAGCACAGGGTTTAAACAAAGCTTTCCATTCACCGCTTGTAGGAAACTGTAACGCAAACAATTGAAAATCAAATTCTCCTTTCTTTAGTGAAAGCCAGTCGTTTAGTTTTTCATTAAAACTTGAATGAAGTTGATTTTCAGCAAAAATCAAAAAATGCAATTTATCTTTTGGGTGATTAAATAGTAGTGCGGATTTTATCATCACTAGGGTTTCCTGTAATCGTTGTCCACATGCAACTACCGCAATGTAAAATGTTGGCTTTGATAATTGTCGTCTAGAAATAATAGAAATGTTTTATAAAAATTGTCTGCTATGGGAGGCATTACAAAAGACATACAAGATATTATTGCTAGACACTGTACCACGCGGAACGATTGGAGAATTTTTTGGGAATACATTATAACAGTAATGAATTAAATATAATAATACAGTTACTAGAAAAATACTTAAAAAAATGAATATACGTCTAAATTTCATTTCATCTATTTAAACAAATCATTTCAACATCGCCAAGTTACGATTTCTTTGCTTTAATTTCATAGGAATTAAGGCATATTAAAAACAAAATGCAATGTATTATTTTTAATGACAATAATTTTTTGCCATTGCGGTTTTTTCCAGATATATTTTTGTTTTTTTTTTCGAAGAACAATGTCTGTCAACCAAAAAATTATACTTTCGCCTATTTACAAGTGTAGCTGCCAGATTTGTCGATTTATCGTCATTTTGACGTTTTTACGACATAAAAATAGCATATTGACCATTTGACGATTTTTAATTATATTGACGATTTTTGGAAATTCAAAATTTACAACGCTTATATTTTGTTTGAATTCTAAAACATTATTACGATTATTATTACACTAAGGGTACTCACGAAGGGCCTTGCAAACTGTGCAAACGATGCAAAGTGTGTAAAAATACATCAAATTTTGAAATTTGCATTAATTGCACTGAAAAAACCTTAAGTAAATTGGCTGTGTATTTTTGCTTAAAACCTTTTAACATTTTTACAGCCATGTATTTACGAATGTAAAGATAACAACTGAAACCAAAAAATGATATTACTTCATATATACAAAACATGTGCTTTCTTTTTCAGTTATTCCCTTTATTTATTAAAAAATTAAATATTTTTTTCCTTTTCGCTGCATTTAAGCATTTTTATTTGTAATAAACTTATTTTTTTTTTGCCATTTTAAGAGTGAGATGCCAGATTTTTTGAGTCTATAAATCCGGCAGCCCTAAGTCAAACAAATACTTTAAAAAGTACAATTAATTATAAGAGGACGCTCACCATCTATAGCCATTTGCACAGCAAATTTGCTTAGTCTATGTCCACACTTGGCGATTCCAGTCGGCAACTTTTGTAGTTTGTTGACGATTACGGTGAGGGGAATAAAAGAAGAAAAATACTTGCCCGTTCTCGGCGATTCTTTATATTCCGTCATTCGTTTTTTGTCGTTGTAGTTGATTATTTGACATTTCCTTTCATATTTTTTTCGCTTTTTAGTGTACGCGTCTTTTTCATACAATCGCAGCGTTGGTTTTTCTTGTGTTGCAAATTGCAGCGTTGCCAGTTTATGTGTAATTAACCAAATGGAAGAGAACACTTTTTCTTTAAATATTTTTAGACCATACATTTTTTTTTATTTTGTCTCACCATTATTTCAATTAAATTATTTATAATAATTTAATTCAATTCTTCATGTTTTTAAGTCAACCCATAATATTGGTCACCATACAATTTCATTTCATAAAAATCAAATATTATTTAATACCAGAAACAATTATTTATAATAATTTAATTCAATTCTTCATGTTTTTAAGTCAACCCATAATATTGGTCACCATACAATTTCATTTCATAAAAATCAAATATTATTCAATACCAGAAACAATGTCAATCTTATGATAGCAAGATGTCGGTTAGAAACTACGAAGCAACGCATTGAATATACGGATAGTATGGAATTTAATAATCGCCCTCAAGATATTAAATATATACAAAGAATTTAAATTTTCACGAAAAGAATAAAGGAATATTTGCTTCACGACTTAGAAACTCTTCTCATATGATTTACAGCAATCGTATACAATATCCTATAAATTAATAATTAAATTTTGTGTGTATATATTACTATTTTTTTACTTTTATTTCTTTTCTTTCTTTGTAAATTATATACATACATATATAGAATAGTCGCCGTGGTCTAGTGGTTAGTGTGTTGGCTTACTAAGACTAAGACCCTGGGTTCGACTCCAGGCTCCGACATCTTCAAAAAAAAAAAAAGAAATATGAAAAAATATTTCTTTCGGCGACTACCTCTCAGCAGTCTTCTGGCAAAAGCTCTGAGAGTAATTAATTGCCATGAACAAGCTTCTCAAGTCTGTCGTTCGGAGTCGACATTAAACTGTAGGTCCCGGTACTCATGGATAAAAATTGAGACACACAACATGAGAGCTGCGAGAAGCTAGGCCGTAATCCTGACACAGGGTTGTAAAGGCCAGTTATGTATGTATGTATATAGAATTAAACCTTTAGATGAATATCTTAAAATATTTGGGGATTCAAATGGACATTTTAAAGTCATATATCAAAAAACAATAAAACGAAAAACTATGATTGCTGTAAACAACCCGTCATAGTTTAATATATTATATTTAATTTTGTTTTTTTATTATTTTTTATTTTTCAATTTATGACAAAATGGTAAATATAGGTTGAAAAGTCTTATTGTTTTATGACTTTTTTATTCAAAGACCAACAACAAATTTTTTAAACTATTTTAAAATTGTATGATATTATGACAATATGACTTGATAGGACCCCGTTGGAATACCCCAATTATATATTGTACATGTGTAATTCAAATACCAGCTTGTCCCAATAAAGACTAAGTGATGCTGAGGCAATCTTAATTTGATATGCTAATAATATAAAGGAATAAATAGTAATAAAAAAAATTCTTTAAGCATTAATAGTAAAACATTTAAATATTTTCAAGTTGACTTTTTCAAAATTTATACCAATTTTAAAATATGTCCACTGGTGAGCTAAAGCAAACATTTTTGGAAATTATTAAACTATAAGTTAATTACCTTTCAGTGGGGACAACATGCTTTTTAAAATATTACGAATCATAATGAAATGTAAATGTATGCAAAAAAATTAAAATAGATTTTCATTCAAATGGTGAATAAGGTCAGCAAATTCACTTTGTTATTTTGTATATGACCGTTAAATTGCTGAATGTTTAATCGACACATAATACGTGAATACAAAATCTAGCTGTTAAGAGACAAGGGAAGAGAAATATTTTTATTTTTCATTAATAGAAAATTTAATTGTGAAGCATAACGATATTACACTGAAAGAAAATATTTTGTTTATATCAACCGATTTTCATTATTTGCAGCTTATTTTATATCTAACATTCCTTAATTTTAAGATAAATTATGTCTTATCATAAGACATTATAAAAACTTCTTCAAAATTTAAGCGGTGCTCCCGAACTACTTCAAGTACCTAGTCTTCATTAGCACTAGTACTCAGCTATAAATACTTTAATATTGTTTGGGCTGTTCAAATTGCTCTAGTAATAATTTTAAGGCTTTGTCTTCTATAGGGAAATTTATAAATACACAAATATTTATTCTCATATTAAAATAATAACAAAAATAAAAAGCATTGTATTTAAGGTATGAATATATTTTGGACAATCTATAAAATTTTGTGTAATTTGTAAGTATTTTCTGTGGCAACACAGCATAAATGTCAAATTGTAAGAAAAAGCAAGCAAAAGAAAACACAAAAGTTGCTGAACAACAACAAAAAGTTGGGCAACTAAACTCGTCGAGTGTGGACACGAAGACAAGTTTAAAAGAGAATTGGTGGAGAATTGCCCGACTGGAATCGCCAAATGTGGACATAGACTTAGTTTTAGTTTGCACAGATTCAATCGTGAGTACCCTTACTATTTGCAACTATTGCTTTTTGAAATTGAAGTGTTCAATATTATTCTATTTCTGAAGGGATTTTTATGCCTTTTTTAAATAGTAATATTCAAAATTAGCAACTTTTATATCAATCAATTTAATACTCCAAATTTCAAAAGATTATTATTATAAATAAATAAAATATTATTAGAAATAAATAAATTATTTTTAGAAATGAATAAAATATTACATACATACATAACTGGCCTTTACAACCCTGTGTCAGGATTACGGCCTAGCTTCTCGCAGCACTCATGTTGTGTGTGTAAATTTCTATCCATGAGTACCGGGACCTACAGTTTAATGTCGACTCCGAACGACAGACTTGAGAAGCTCTTTCATGGCAATTAATTACTCTCAGAGCTTTTGCCAGAAGACTGCTGAGAGGTAGTCGCCGAAAGAAATATTTTTTTTTATATTTCTTTTTTCAAGATGTCGGTGCTGAGATTTGAACCCGGCACTATCGTCTTAGTAAGCCAACACACTAACCACTAGACCACGGCGACTACATTATATTATTAATATAAATAAAAATTTAAAAAAGAAAAAATTTACATCTAATTCAAACACGCTAGTTGTTCCTAGAATTAGTTGTAGTAAGTATTCTAGAATTTTACCAACGATTAAAAATATATTTAAGTTTTCTTAAGTACATACATATGTTTTAATGTAAAACAACCGAAATACAATTTTTATATAGTGAAATCAAAAACTTACTAAAATCGGTAATGAGTAATTGTTTAAAAATCAATGTGCTATAAACCGAACATTGATCAGTGGCATTTTAATTTTTTATTTATTATGACTTGGGGCACCCTCAAACAAGACATTTTGGATGTAAGGCGGAACATAATCCAGTGTCTTCCAATCTTGAGTGTGGAAATACCAGAAATGTTTCCAACTGTCTCATTTGACCGAAGTCAAAGTACAACAATGATCAGTGAAATTTTAATTTAGACTGTTGCATATGGAGAATACTTTAGAAAACATCTGCACCGAATGCGAAACTGCACTTATGAGGACAAATAAGATGTGATTGACGACGCGGAGCATGCCATATTCGAATGCAGGCGCTGGCATTGCTATTGAACGGAACTGGTGTCTGAAGTCGAAAAATTACGGTCGAGAATATCCTAGATATTATGGCGTCAAATATGGTGAACTGGACCGCCATTGCAGGATACTTTGAATGTATCCTAGGGCGAAAAAAGAAGGACCTTGAGGCATTTGAACCTAGACGGAACTGGGCGTGCCGAAGAGGGGTCCACCTTGAAGCAATGCGAATGTGGTTCCGAGGTGGTATTCTTCCCCTGGCGAGAAGATAAGGGGGGTTTTTAGTCGGTATACCCTTTTGGGCGAGTCCGACCTATCATGCAAGGTGACGACCTCCTCGAAAGCATAAAGCTTTTTCCCTCCTTCCCGCACAAAAAAAAAAGAAAAATAAAAAATAAACCGAACAGTTTTATTTTGCAGATTGTAAAGCTGAATCAATTTTTTTTAGACTTCGAAGATAAGATATTTTTGCTAATGAAAGAATTGATGAAACAGAATAGAAAAACTATTATTACTTGCTTTTTTATTTTTGTATGAACTGTGTAGTCGAATATTAGTAAGATTTGATTTCGAAAACGAATATATAGCTTTAGGTCCTTAATACATAATAACCGAAGAAACTATTTTGTTTGTTACGTGTCCACCTCAGTAGCCCAGTGGTGACTAAAGCTGGGTAGCTCAGCATTAATTCAGGGACTGGTTCCATCCCGTCACCACTGTTTTGGACAAGCACCAATAAAAAAAAATCTTGTATAAACACAAAAAAAAAAGAGACAATACACCAAAAAGATGGAACATAAAAGTGAGGCTTGGTTGATAACACCTCCGCAGATGCCCTCCCATCCTGGGTCATTAAATACACCATCAAATCGTCCAGACTATGACCCCCAAATACACCCGCACATTCTGACTCCATACCTCCACATCTCACCCATCCCGCTTAAAATAAAATTCTTTACCAACACATATTTTATGACATTAACATTTACATAGTATTATTTATTAAATCTGTATCGGAGAATAAAATAACAAAAAAATATATTTATATAATAATTTAAAGTGATAGAAAAAAATAAAATAAAAGTATTTAAATTAACAGACTAACAATTAAATAAGCAAAACGGACAAAAGTTAAACTTATCGATAACACAAAAAATTCAAGGATATAATCGATGAAGGTATAAAAAAAAAGTATATGTAGAAAAGATTTCCAATATTCAACTTGTCACAAATTAAAAAAAGTTTAGTATATATATATATGTATTAGAATAAAAATTTAAGTTAAAACTCCGTCTGTTAGCACCTAAATTTGCGAGTTCTTATCAATCAACTTTTCTCAGTTTATCTCAATATTAACACCCTCTTCAAATCTAACAGTCTTTATTCTAGGCCCTTTTATACCGCCTGTTAACTCTACGATTATATGATCACCTAAAGGAGCTCCCTTAAATTGATTTTGTTTTCCGGCGCTATACTCCAGATAATTGCTAGGAGTCTATAATAAATAACTGTTATCCTTTTCTGTTAAATCTGTCAGGCGTTAGATAATATTTTTCTTTCTCAGCAAATTTTCGGTTAGAACAAATAAATAAAAAAATTCAAACTATCCTTATAACTTACTTACTTACTTAGCTGGCCATAACAACCCGTTAACGGGTTTCGGCCTGCCTCAACACTAGTCTCCAGGCGTCTCTGCTAAGCGCACGCCTTCTCCAGTTGGTCACACCAATTGATGACAGGGCTCCATCTACCTGGTCTTTCCAACGTAAACATGGACGTCCTCTACGCCGACGTCCAGTGACCTTCGCATCGAAAACCTTTTTCGCTGGAGCAGATTCTTCCATCCGAACAACATGGCCGAGCCAGCGCAGCCGCTGGATGTTAATGCGCTGGACAACATCTACGTCGCCGAGGAGCTCATACAGCTCATAGTTGGTCCTTATGCGAAACTCATCGCCTTGCTTCAGTGGACCAAAGATCTTGCGAAGAATCTTTCTCTCAAACACTCCCAGGACCGCTGCATCGGCACAAGACAGCGTCCATGCTTCCGCACCATAGAGAAGCACCGGAAGAATAAGCGACTTGTAGAGTGTTAACTTCGTCGCACGAGAGAGGTCTCTGTTACTAAACTGCCTACCGAGACCGTAGTAGCACCTGTTGGCCAGTGTAATTCTTCGCTTGATCTCCAGACTGACATCATTCTTGCTGGTAATGGCGGTGCCAAGGTAGATGAACTCCTTGACCACATCGAATGTATAGTTGCCGGCTGTAACCTGGGAGCCGATGCGATCAGCATCCCTACTCGTCGACAACATGTACTTCGTCTTGCTCTCATTTACCGCCAGACCCATTTTAGCAGACTCTCGTTCAATAGCATTAAAGGCTGCGGTGACATCTCGCTTGGTATGCCCAATGATGTCTATGTCGTCGGCATACGCAAGGAGCTGGACACTTTTATTAAAAATAGTGCCATTACGATGTACACCCGCCTTTCGCAGAACACTCTCCATGACGAAGTTGAAGAGGTCGCAGGATAAGGGATCGCCTTGTCTGAAACCTCGCACGGTATTAAAAGGCTCGGAGAGGTCTCTTCCTACCTTGACGGAGCTGCAGGAGTTGCTCAGCGTCATTCTGCATAGCCTTATCAGCTTAGCAGGAATACCGAGCTCAGACATTGCGGCATAAACGCGATCCCTTATTGGGCTATCGAAGGCTGCCTTATAGTCGACAAAAAGATGGTGTGTGTCGACTTGACTTTCATGGGTCTTCTCCAGGATTTGGCGCAGTGTGAATATCTGGTCAATGGTGGACTTACCAGGTCTGAAGCCGCACTGATAAGGTCCAATCAGTGAGATGGCGAATGGCTTCAGTCGTTCACACAATACGCTCGTAAGAACCTTATATGCGATAGGGAGGAGGCTTATACGCCTGTAGTTGGTGCATATCGTGGGATCTCCCTTTTTCAGGATGGGACAGAGAGCACTAAGATTCCAATCGTTGGGCATACTTTCCTCCAGCCATACTCTGCAAATGAGCTGGTGCATGCACCTAACCAACTCATCGCCTCCATACTTGAAGAGTTCAGCTGGCAAACCATCAGGTCCAGCTGTTTGTTGTTCTTCAGTCGCCATATGGCAACCTTGACCTCTTCATGGCTGGGGGACGGGATCTCGACGTCGTCGTTAATGATTGGGTCCGGCACAGCATCTCTAGAGGCGGAATTTGTGTCGCCATCGCCCTGCAATAGATTAGAGAAGTGCTGTCTCCATAATCTTAGTGTTCCTTGTGCATCTGTAACCAGGTTACCATGTTCGTCTCTGCAGAAGGTTGCTCCGGGCTTTAAACCAGTAGTAAGACGCCTTATCTTTTTATAAAAATTTCGAGCATCATTTCTACTCCTGCATATCTCGATTTCCTCACGATCACGCCTTTCTTGCTCTCTTTTCTTCTTTCTAAATAGGCGTCTCTCTTCCCTCCTCTTTTCTCTATACGCCTCCACCGTTGCTCTTGTAGTGGTGGACTGCAATGTTCGTCTATAGGCAGCGTTCTTTGCTGCAGTGGCCTCACGGCACTCTTCATCGTACCATTGGTTTCTGCGGGGAGGACGCTCAAAACCAAGAACTGTTTCGGCAGCGCTGCGCAGGGAGTGAGCGATGTGAGACCACTGTCCACCAATACTTTCGAGAGAGGATGGGATGTAATTGAGCTCGTTAGAAAGACGATCGGAAAACGACCTGGCTGTCTCTTGTGATCGCAGCTTTTTGATGTCCAGCTTCCCTTGCACACTAGAACGTGTCGTATTTGACGCGCATATACGCAGTCGCATCTTGGCTGCGACAAGATAATGGTCCGAGTCGACATTTGGACCTCTAAATGTGAGCACGTCTAGTATGCTGGATACATGCCTTCCATCAATCACAATGTGATCGATCTGGTTGTTGGTAGATCGATCAGGAGAGAGCCAGGTGGCCTTATGGATATCGAGATGCTGGAACCTGGTGCTACAAACTACCATGTTTCGCGCCGCGGCGAAATCGATCAGTCTCATGCCGTTCAGTGAGGTGGAATTATGAAGACTGAACTGTCCGACAGTGGGGCCAAAGATACCTTCACGTCCAACTTTCGCATTGAAATCGCCGAGGACAATTTTGGCGTCATGTGCCGGACACCTATCGTATACGTCCTCGAGCTTTGCGTAGAAAGCATCTTTGACCGCATCATCCTTCTCTTCCGTCGGGGCGTGCACGCAAATAAGGCTGATATTATAAAACTTTGCCTTTATTCGGATCGTAGCAATTCTTTCGTTCACGGGGGTGAACTCCGAGACAAGATGGCGCAGTCTCTTACTTACTACGAATCCGCAGCCAAATTCGCGTCTCTTCTCATGGCAGCTGTAGTAGATGTCACATGTTGCTTGCCTCATACAACCTTGTCCTATCCATCGCATTTCCTGGATGGCGGTGATGTCAGCCCTACATTTCGTGAGAGCATCCGCCAATTGGATAGAGGCACCTTCCCTATAAAGGGTTCTCATATTCCAGGTGTATATCCGTAAATCATAGTCCTTAAAACGTTCGTTCCAAGTTCGTCAACATAAAAGGGGGTCCGTTTAGAGGCTATTGTATTGGTTTTCATTGAAAAAATGTTTTTACGTGGTGGGTTTCAAGCCCTACGCACAACCCAAATTTAAAGTCCAGGGGATTGGACAATCGCCGCATACATTAGTTAACAAGCTAGCGGGTGCTAGAATGTCATCCAGGAGGGCCGCGTGGAGGCTGTATGTCGACTTGAATACAACGGGAACAAGGATCGTTCTGGAGGCCGCCAGGTTGACCCCAATCAGAGACTTTGCCTTGTCCGAAGTACCCCATCCATCCCATCCTTATAACTACTGTATAAATTTAAACAAATAACTAACTAATTTATTACTAACAATAATATAACTTAGATCTAATCACGCAAAATTTTTTTTCTTTTCTTTACAAGGAAAATTAGGTCGCCTCGCGTAACAAACCAAGTTTCTTTTCTATTTTTCTCTTCCTTTTTTTTCTTTTTTTTTTTTTTTTGAGGATCCTTTATCACTATTAATGTTCGAACTATCGAACCCTTTCGGCCAGTTTTGAGTATGTCGAGTAAAAATAACGATTATTATAAGTTACCTGGAGGCTGCGTTTTAAAACAGAATAGTTGCTTTTGTTTACACAAATAACCTTTTGTTTCCGTTTTTCTCTTCTTTTCAGGTTCCCAGGCCACATTCAAAACAACCGCAGCCTAAGTTCGACTTTGAAATATTTCACGCACCAACCTCCAGCTAAATTCAAGAAAAATTAGTCCAATAAGCCCCATCATTTCACACCTAATTAATCACTTATGTGTAAGTTATGTATTCCAATATATTATTATCCACTTAAAGTATTATTATTCACTCTGTATAATTTCTAATAAAAGATTTATTCTCGCTTATAAAACTGTTTTATTAACTGAGACCAGAAAATTTATAAATTCAAATCTGTGCAAGATTAAATTCAGATTAATCCTTGCCGATTAGCGGATCTTGAGCAACCGTTCACCTCTTTAATCTGTTTTCCGATAACCGTTTTTTCTGTTTGCCAAAAACCTTATGTATTTGCCTATGTACTGGTATCCTAAAGGTTGTCGACCCCCTTACATAAGTTGGAAGTAAATCATGTATACTACCTATTTCTGTTTTTCCAATACCCACTGTTCGGGTGGAATACAACTCTGCTCGCCCTATACATTTTTACTTTCAAAATGCGGCAACCCTACACTCTCTCTACTCGAAAACAGGGATGTTCACAATTTAGGCATTTATTCACATCATACAGAAATCACATTTTTCACACAAACGTCACCAAGGAGAATAAAAAAAATTAAAAAAAAAATTAGAGAATATCAAAATATTAACTTTGAGCCATGATGGCCAAACGATTATACCAACTCTCACATTTATCCATGTTGTGAGATGTAAGTATAAAAGCAATGTCTTATATTACCGTGAAGATCACATATTGCCGGTTGGTCCGCTATTATTGATCATAGCAGCAGGCGCTCGTGATTTACATTCCATGAGAAATTCAGTCACCGAGAATCACCCCGGCAATCACTTTGTGGGCAATACTCAAAAGGAAAACTATATTTCCGTCCGTTCGATAACATATCGTTGGTCTCAGGTAGAAAGGCCCTAACTCAAATAATTTAAAATTTACAGGAGGCGGTAAAAATACAACAGATACTGTAATTATTAATATATAACTTTTTATTAAATGCTGTACAATTGCTTGTAATAACGTTATTTTTAATAATATTGTAACATTCTTTGTGAGGAGCGGAATATTTCTAAAATGCATTGAATTTACTAAAAAAAAAGTAAGTTTTGAAAAAATGCGAGTTAGGGCCTTTCTACCTGAGACCAACGATATGTACATATGTATGAGCATCGTCGACTCTATTTGTACCCTACGTAATAGTCTGATTAGCGGCCTCATATCAAAGATTGTCCTAACATTACCCAGTAATCCAACTTACTCCTCCGTATGTATCATGTACGAACGGATAATTTAAATCACGAATGGATAATCTCCCTTTGTCCTGTCTGTACAGGTTATGCACAATCAAAGGACAAACATACACACTATTCTATTGGATAATAGAATAGTAGGGTAATCAGATTCCTAATTCTGCCGCAACATGTTTTATTAAAGAATTTAACAAATTTATTAAAAAATGTGACAGGCAAGAATTAAAACATTTAAAACTATTCAATTTACATAAAATTTTTCTCTAAAATAAGTTTAAACTATTTAAAAAATATCAGAAGTGGAAATAAGAAACTCATGTCTGTTTTCCTAACTTTATCTAAATTTAATCCGAAACAAGTTAGTTTCTCTAACTTATTTTGAAAACGGAAAACGAATATTTAGTCAAGTAAATCTAAACAAAACATAACTTAAAAACCACTTACAAAAACCGTTCTATTAGGCCATTTCGTTTACAAAAAGGAATTGATTTTGACTTCAAAATTGTACCTAAACTAACTTAAGTGTGTAACGGTAAAATATGTATGTAGGTTTTCAAATTTTATAAATTATTAATATACCTTTATACTGTGAATTCTAAACAAAAGTTTTTTAAATATGATGTTTTCTTATTCGAATTTTGGTGACGATTTGAAGGAATTATTTTGACGATTTTTGTCGAAGTTTGACGATTTCAAGGTCAATTTATCTGGCAGCTATGTTTACAAGTACACTTTACACCGGCGTTGCCAAGCAAGAAATTTTATACCTTCAGAAATTCTATCAAAAACGTTCTTATCCTACCAAAATTTAATGTGTAATACACTAAATTTTTTAGTTTTGGTAGTTTTTCGTGTTTTTAAAACCGTTTGGTAGTTTGGTTGGTTTATTGCAACTTCACAGGTTTTTTGTTAAAAACAATGGCCTGTATCCATAGTAAAAAATAAAGTCGATTTTAAAGACCCAACCATAATGTGCTTAGACTAACTTAAACAACTATGCGAATGTATGCAATTAAATGTATATGTTGAAGTGACTTCAACAAATTTATAATCATTTATATTCTTTTTTTATTTAAATTTAAACTTATAATCATTTATATTTTTTTTTTTCATTTAAATTTAATTTTATAATAATTTGTATTTTCTTTCATCTAAATTTAACTTTATATTTCTATTTTTTTTTCTTTCATTATTATTATTCCTGATGATGCTACGCAAGGAAGTAGCGAAATATCGTAAAATAAATAATATTAATATTTATTCGACCTTAAGCTCAAATAATTTATCTAATAATAAAATTTCATTATTTACTATACTTTAATTTACTTTATTTATATGAATTCGCTCCGTGTGTTCAGACACAAAAAACCCATTATTTTGGCGTATTATTAGTTTTCTCTTTCTCTTTCTTTTACATAAGATTTGATCATTTTTTCAATACTTCTTTTTGTAAATTTCTTATAATTTTATTTGTCAATCTTTAAACAAACCTCGAAGTGAACGGTTGCTTAGTTGTGACAGCAAGAAGCTGTAAACTCTTTTTATTTTATCTTAAACAGCAAGAGGCTGTAAATAAAAATTGTTAATTTAAGTATATCATGTCATGGGTACGTTTGGGGGGTTAAGACAATGCAAAGTTGGCAACGGTGCGAACACAGCTGTGTGATTAAAGAGATACCAACAAAACAATAATAATATGAAAAAAAAAAGAAAAATAGCGGTCAGTTGAACATACTGAAAAGTTCAAGGCCAGCAGGCAAAAAGAAAAAAAGAAAACAAATGGAAAATAGAAGGACAGCGGTTTTTTATATTTTTTTTTGGAGGGAAAATAGATATTTAGATAGGGAAGAGCCAAAAAGTCTTGATCGAGTTTTGAACGTGGATAAACGTGCGCGCGGTGGTGGTTACATTTGTTTTCAATTTAATTTTTTTAACAAAAAAAGTAAAGAAAAAGTGCAATTTCAAAAATTAAATCTTTTTAATAAAACACCAGAAAATACTGGTTTATATGTTAAAAATAATTTATTTCAAGTGAAATATGAACAAGTAAAATATTATAAATATGAACAAAATATAACAAAAGTTTTTGTTAACAAAAATATATAATCATACAAAATATATAAACTGAACTTTTGAGTTTTTATATATAAGTTACCACCATAAAAGGCAAATACATATACATATGCTCAAACTAAATATACAAACTAAATATAAAACTATAATATACAAAAAAATAACTAACTTGAATACCATATAAAAATATAATATAAATAAACTATAGAATCCTAAAACTAATTTACACAGAAAATAAATAAAAGAACAATTTTTATAATACCACCACCAAATATCGCCACGTTCGTAAACACCATCGCCTAGTGTCACGGTTAAACAAGCATTCGTGGAAATATCAACATCCATCACCAGCCAGGATACCTCAGCCTAAGCCACAGTGGAGTTCAGGAACAGCCAGCACGGGATGGAAGAAAGATAAGCTTAATGAAACAAAATACTTATTTAATTCAAAATTTCATTATAAAAATCTTTTAAATATATTGAATAATTATACAGATTTTTGTTTTAATTTTTTTGATTGTATCGGTTACCTTCAATATTATTTTCTTATTAAATCCTCTTTGCTGTTAATTTCCTTTTTGAAATATATATATACATATATATACCAATTGAGTAAGATACCTTATTTGAGAAAATAGGTAAACATTTTCTAAAACGAACTTAGATTGCGGAATATATAGTAGTGCGCCCAGTCGGAACCATATAGGTATATACGTATAACCGTAGGTCTGAGCTCAAACCCTCGGGTAGGCGATAAAAAGAATCGCGCGTGAGCATCTCCATTTTAGGAAATGTACACCTTATCCATTTTCTAAATAGAAATATATATACGAAATTTTTATAAAAGTTTCTAAATAAGGTATATATTTACATATATATATATATTTAAGGAAGGTAAATATTTTTTTTGGTTGAAGGAAAAATTACAAATTTAATTTTTATTTTTTTTTTTGTAAACTCAATTTACGTTTCCTTTTGTTTATATTATTTTTGTTATTGAAAGTTAAGGGATAATTTTGTTTGTTTGATTAAACTTATTTGATTCTTTTGTGAAAATTTATTCCTTTTTTTTTGGGTTTTTTGTAAAATTTCATTATTAGAATTTAAATAAATAAATCATAATGTGTATTAATTTGGATATGGAAAAATGAAAATGAATTGTTTATCATTTAATATGATTGGTTACTAAAAAGTTATAAATAGCGGTAAGTAAGGTAGTCAACGGTTCTACAGGTCATGTTTGGGACATCCTCAAATCCTTTTAGAGATGTCAAGGAGAGACCTAGAGTCTCGGAGGGAGGGAATAGTCCGGCATACCATCGGCCGAAGAATTCAAAGAGTGTAGTGTGCTACCAGAAACGACGAATACCTTGGGCCTCAATTTTTTATTAAAGTATATTGGTGGATTGTTTCATTTTAGTTAACTGGCATGGATTTTTTTTTTTGTAGTGACATATTCTGCAAACTTCCGGCTAATTGGCGAAGAACCACCCCATCCGGCGAGCTTAAGCCCGGCAACCGCCAGCATGCCAGTGCTGCCAAGAAGCTTGAGAAGTCATTATACTGTGTTTATTTTAGTAGTGCCACAGCATAATACTACCACTACAAAAAATGGCGCCCAACGTGGGGCCCGAGGTATGTTTCATGGCCTAGGAGGAAACAATTTGGATGCAGAGTCTTCTGCCCGATACGTATGTCCCGTTTGGTTTTTATCAAGAGCCCTGGACGCGTTGCGACGTATCGGTCAGGAGACGTATATAGTGATGATGTCTCAGCAAGCAAGCTTATAATTGATATCGTTGATTGGATTCTTTCTATATATAATTGCTGCTTGTCTGAGGCTTCATCACTAGATATAGGCGATGGATTTCTCAAATTCGAATGGCATTGCCGCCAACACTCACGTAAGTCCCGATTGTTGGGACACCTAGGGTCCTAAATCGCGTTGCGACGTGTGGTGTTGGCGACATAACCATGCGGATTTGTTGATCCATTAATCCCTACCCTTTGAACACGTTTGAGGCTTGAATTATTTCATTTTGTTTTATTGAAATTTCAAATGCTCAAGTGTTGGACAAAGGATAGAGATGCCAGGCATCGGACTGAGGAGTGATCCAGCGTGAGCCCTCAGTGTTTCGTCGTCTAGGTCATGAACGATGGACGTTTCTGGAAGTTTACACAGGATTAAAGCACATACACACTTTGAATTATATAATTATATACATACAACATACCTGTAGACCTTGCTACCTGAAAACGCCGCTATATGTTTTTCTGAGAGATTTTTTTTTGAAGTACGTAGGACAATCGAAGGGTTTATTGTAGAATTTTTTTTCGCTTGTATATATACGGATAGCTACGGAACTTACGTCTGGTTATACCGATCGTATCGTGAATCTTGTTTTTTTTTTTTATATATATATTTTTTTTTGATAATCTTTATATTTTTTTTTTATGATAAATTATTTTTTTATTTTTTTTGATACTTTTGAATTTCTTTAATTATTTTTTATTTTCTTTAATATTTTATTTTTTTTAGCTTTAGCTTTCTATAATTATATATTATTTTTTTTTTATTCTTTTTGGTTTCTCTTTTTATTAAAAATTTTTTTTCTAGATACTTTTGTTTGGTTTTTTTTATAGTTTGAATTATAAACGTTTTGAGTTTGAATATATTAGTTATCCTGTTTTCTAGCTTCAGTATCGAATGGGATTTAATGATTTAGTTTTTTTCTTATTGAATTTTTTTTTGGTGGCGATTAGTTACGCATGGTTTTGACTAGGTCAGGAAGGAGTAAATTAGTTGCATTGGGCTTTAACGAGGATTCGGATTTAAATATGGAGAACGAGCCAGTGACATCTACCTCCACAGTTATCACGACAACTGGGCCAATAACATCAGTGGCCAGTGTGCCCGCAGCTCTTACGACAGCAGTTGTAATGACGCCCGCAGTTCAACCGAGTGTGGCTATGGCCCGTGATATAAGTCTACCGGGGGAGGCACCGGACGACTCAATAACCACTCCGGTTTATAGCAACTTGACAGATAGGGGGGAAAGGCAGCGAGTAGAGTCGGTTACATCGGTACGACAGTCTTCCTCAAGAGAGCCTGCCGCTCCCATTGAAGATTTGGTTGGTTCGCTACGGGACGAATTTTCTCGTCAAATGCGAGATTTCCAAAGATCGTTGCAGGAAATCGCGCGGACGGTGGGTCAGCAACAAAGTCAGGCGGCTACTGGCAATATGCATCATCGCAACCAGTGACTGGTTTCGACTATTTTGGCGGTGCACCGATAAATAGTCCGTTTTCGCGTCATTTTCGGCCAGTAGGGGCACCACAATATGCTCAAGATGTCGGACATAATTCGTCAGCTATTGACCGTCAACGGGATAATTCACCACCCACCCGTAATAGAGTAGATTTGTCTAAGTGGGGCCTGAAGTTTGATGGCACGTCGAAGTCAATCAGTGCCGAAGACTTCATGTTTAGGCTAGATATCCTCCGGCAGGATTATAATTGTTCTTTCAACGAGGTGTTACGAGGTTTCCATTTATTGCTGGAAGGCCAGGCATTGGACTGGTTCTGGAACACCAGAAAACTGACTCCATTACACAGCTGGCATGATTTAGAATCGGCATTTCTGGGTCAATATCGCCGCTTTGAGAGCGAGTTTGAGGTACAGAAGAAAATTATGGACAGACGCCAGATGCCACAGGAGTCTTTCGAAGACTTTTACAATGCGGTCATCAAGCTGCGTAACCAGCAGAGAAACCCATATTCTGAAAAAGATCTGGTGGAAATAATGAGGTCCAACTTGAAGCCGGCATTATCCCATTTATTATTCTCAGTGAGGATATATACCTTGAATGAGTTTTGTCAGCAGGCCAAGAGGGCTGAGAGTCTGTTGGGTAGCCAGCGCCAACAGTATGCACCCCGCAATTTTCCAGTGCAGCGCGTACATGAGTTGGCATACGAAGAGGATGTTCTGACTAATACTGAACCTGTCGTAGAAGCATTAGCCACCAACAGTAATTATACCTGCTGGAATTGTAGACAGACTGGTCACGGCTTCATGGATTGCCCGTCACCTCATCGAAGAGTATTTTGTTTTAGATGTGGTCGAGATAATGTGGTGACACCAAAATGTCCGAAGTGTCAGGGAAACCTGAAAATGAACAAGCCTCACACCGGGGAGACTCGTTCAACCCAAACTTGAATCCGGCGAATGAGGAGATACTGAGGACCGAACCAGGAAGTAAAATTACTATTTTAATAAATACTGACAGGAAATTTACACCACCTGAAAAGCCCATGGTTCGTGACCTCAAACCTCTTCACCAGAGAATTAGGGAGTACAGAGAGGCAAAGATTAGAATTTTTGGTGAGGTTTCTAATAGGATAAAGAAGGCGCGTGAACGTTATAAAATCAGAAGGAGAATTAGAAGGGAAATTTCAGAGGCAGTTTTGTTTGAAGGTCGCGACGCTCGTCTATATACCCGGATTAAAATCAATGGTCAGGAGATAGAGGGTCTTTTAGATAGCGGTGCGACGGTTACTTGTTTAGGTCGTAATTGTTTAGAATTCGTTGCGAAGACTGGCTTATCGATACACAATTTCAGGACTCACATTACAACTGCGGATGGTACACCACACGCTATCGTAGGCCGCGTGCGAGCGAGTGTAACATTTGGTCGTACAACGCAGGACATAACATTCTACCTAGTGCCTAGTTTGAATCGCGAGCTTTTCTTGGGGATCGATTTTATGAAGGCTTTCAAAATGTTTGTCCACCTGGATAGTCTCACGACGGACAGTACTTCTCTTGAAGAGGAGACTGACAATGCCCATGATATCGTTACTCATAAGCTGAACGCTGAACAGCAGCAAAAATTGGATTCGGTCATATTGACGTTCCCCTGCTATACAAAAATCGGACTTGGTAAAACGCATTTGGAGACACACACCATAGATACAGGTGATGCAACCCCAGTTAAGGATCGACACTACCCTGTCTCTCCAGCGGTACAAAAACTAATGTATGCAGAGCTTGATAGGATGCTTGACCTTGGTGTCATTGAGCTTAGCGAGAGTCCCTGGAACCATCCTGTTACTTTGGTTCGTAAAGGCCAAAAGAACAGGTTGTGCCTGGACGCTCGAAAGCTCAATGCGCTGACCGTCAAGGATGCCTATCCTCTGCCCAACATTGAGGGTTTGCTCAGCCGCTTGGGAGACACATTTTACATTAGTAGTGTCGATCTCAAAGATGCATTCTGGCAGATTCCACTAGACCCATCCAGTAGGCAGAAAACTGCTTTCACGGTGCCAGGAAGACCTCTTTATCAATTTACCGTCATGCCCTTTGGGTTGTGTAACGCAGCCCAACGGTTATGTCGGTTGATGGATAAAGTGATCCCCGCGGCGCTTCGTGATAGAGTTTTTGTCTACTTGGATGATCTTTTGATAGTTTCTCCAGATTTTGCTACACACTTGGAGTTGTTATCACTTGTATCTAGCAGATTAAAAGTAGCAGGACTGAGCATCAATGTGGCCAAATCCAGATTTTGTTTCAAGGAGCTGCGGTATCTTGGGTACATAATTGGAGGTGGAAAACTGAAACCCGATCCGGCTAAGGTGGAAACGATTACTCGGTTTGCTTACCCTAAAACAGCTAAGCAAGTGCGGAGCTTCATGGGGGCCACAGGCTGGTATAGGAAATTTATACCAGACTATGCCACCATTGCAGCTCCAATCTTTGACACGCTAAAGAAGGGTAAACAATTCAAGTTTTCGGATGAAGCTAAAGTTGCGTTTGATCGCCTCAAGAGAGCTCTAACTTCAAGCTCGCTTCTTAATCACCCAGACTTCAGCCGGCATTTTTACGTCCAATGTGACGCGTCAGATGTAGGTATTGGGGCTGTTCTTTTTCAGAAAGACGATTCTGGAGAAGAGCACCCTATTGCCTACTGTTCGCACAAACTGACACCGGCACAAAGGAACTATTCCGTAACTGAACGTGAATGCCTGGCTGTTGTCTTTGCGATTAAGAAGTTTAGGCCCTACGTAGAACTTATGCCCTTTACCGTGATCACAGACCACAGCAGTCTTAGGTGGCTTATGTCACACAAAGACTTAAGTGGTAGATTAGCTCGGTGGAGTCTACATCTCCAATCATATGATTTCACCATAGAGCATAGAAGGGGGAAACAGAATGTAGTACCCGATACATTGTCTAGGTACAATATGGATGAAGTCTCGGCAGATGTAGAAGGACTGGTCGATCTTAACTCAGCCGCGTTTATGTCGGATGACTACTTGGAACTTGTCTCTACTATAGAGCAAAATTCCGAGCAGTTACCTGACTTAAAAGTAGTTGAAGGATTCGTCTATAAGAGAGTAAGACCCTATGATGGAGTGGTCTTGAATGAGGATTTCGCTTGGAAATTGTGGGTGCCTCATGAATTGACCAAATCCATCATCGAAAAGTCACACAACTCACCGCAGGCATCACACGGAGGCGTTGGTAAGACTCTGCGCAGAATTAGAGAATACTTTTACTGGCCGAATCAAAACACCCAGATTCGAGATTTTGTATTAAATTGCCAGATATGCAGGGAGTCTAAACCGACAAATGTTACACTACGACCACCAATGGGGACTGAAACTGTCAGTGAGCGACCTTTTCAACGAATTTTTGTCGATTTTCTGGGTCCCTACCCACGTTCGAAAAATGGCAATTGCTTTATATTCATTGTACTTGACCATCTCACAAAATTTGTTTTGTTGAAGGCCATGCCCAAGGCTAGTACTCGAAACGTGGTGAAATTTTTAATGACAGAAGTATTTTACAAATTCGGTACACCAGAGGTAATTGTATCTGATAACGGTAAACAATTTGTTAGCCAGGAGTTTAAAAACCTGTTGACTAACTTTGGTGTAGAACACGTGAAGACCGCGATATATTCTCCACAAGCTAACGCGTCAGAGCGTGTCAACCAATCGATCTTGGCCGCGATTAGGGCAAACTTACAAGAGGACTATACCGAGTGGGATAAGTATTTGTCTGAGATAGAATTTTCTTTACGATCATCCACACAAACATCGATAGGCGTCACTCCGTATTTTGCACTTTTTGGAGTAAATATGATTGGTCACGGTAGTGTTTATAAACTCGCGAGAAAACTTAAAAGCCTAGATGACCCAGAAGTGAATATCCTTCCGAGGGAAGTTACCCAAGATCTCATAAGACGTAAGATACGCGAAAATTTGCATAATGCGTATATTAGAAATGAAAAGAACTATAATACTCGATGCCGACAGATAAAATTTGTTCCCGGTCAGGAGATTTACCGCCGAAACTTTCAGCAGAGTGACTTTAGGAATAACTTTAACGCCAAATTGGCGCGTAAATTCCTGAAGTGTAGAGTAGTACGACCGGTTGGTAGAAGTCTCTACGAAGTGGAGGACTTGCAAGGAAAATCGTTGGGGGTTTTTCACGCCAAGGATTTGAAACAATGAGTTCAACCTTGGTGGTTCTAGTCCCAACATTTTCAACACCACTTGAAATTGAGTGGACTGTGAATTTATTATAGTACCACTATGATAACTATATGACTTCTATTCTAAAGCGAATCCTTCTGACCACATGTTATGACAGAGATGCTTTACAGAATTCAGAATTTAATATTTACCATAAACCCGTTGAACGCTATAAATATTATTTTACTGAACCGATGGCTTACGTTTCTAAGCTGATTACATTTGTAATCGTTACCCCACCAATAATGCAATCCCTTTGAAACGCTCTGGGGAACTATGCCATTGAGAGCTGGAGATTGTTAGTCATCTGGTCAGGTAACATACATCTGAGTCCGATCTTACAGCCGGTACGAGTAAATTATAATTTAATTCCTTCCGGGGTGTTTTTTTTTTTTTTTACAAAACCACGGGGTGGTGCCTTCAACGGGAATCGGATAGATACGTTTGACTGAATTCGGTAGAGAATTGAGGTCATGAGTGGTAGAAAGAGGAACTCTTCAATGAAAAGAGCAATGGGGTCTGTTTCGTGATTATATCACCCGTATTTGTCCTACGTGACCACCAGATAACGATTTTAGATTTTCTCTACTGAATACGGAATTTGATTTAACCTGGACTGTACACTTTATGATTGTATAATTGTTAATGGAATAATAATAGAAACCTATTTCAAATTGTAGCCTCAACCCGACTCTAATCTGAAACTCACAATTATTTTTATCCTAATTTTTTTCTCTCATAACCCTATTGTCTAATGCTTATATCTACCTCATCACAATCATTTTAAATATATATATTTTTTTAATTATAAGTTTTATAGTATATTGAATTGGACTCACATGATTAATTTTACCACCATAGAGCAACCAGTTTTTTGTAGAAGTTGTTTACAGGATCTGAAATAAAGAAAATATTATTAGTATCAGATTACAAATGGAAAATAAATCAAACAGATCTGAAACAAAGAAAACAGGAAAACAATTATACTAATACTGTTCATTGAATTTAAATAATTTATATTAAGTAATCTAGTTTTAGTTAATGCATGAAACTTGTTATGAATTCTCATTATTGTTATTATAAGGTTTAGATTTTTAATTGTTTAGGTTATTAGTTAAAAAAAAAAATCTTGTTTTCATTTATTTAATTTGAATTTCGATTCTATATTTCTCCATATGAATTCTCAGTATGGCGTTAAATGAATTCCATTTTTTTTTAGAGTTAAATTTATTTTATATACATATTTCATTCCTTCATGCTCCACATATGTATCTTTTTAGTCCTAAGCCTTGTTTTTTTTTCCAAAATTAATTTTCATTTTATCATGCCGGTCTGTTGCAACATCATATTTTAAAATTTATAATCATATTTTTTTCTTCATAGTACGCCTTGTCTCCAGTTTTAGTTTAAAATCTTTCTTCGTACCTAATTCCATTCATAATATACGAATAACCAATACTTCTAGCTGAACTAAGATTTTAAATTAAAGTTCACTTCACTGAAATATTATTTTGTTTTATCTTAGTTATAATAATTCGGTTTGCATGCAGATATATGTATTTAAAATTCCCTTTTTTAATTTTTTCTTCTACTATTTTTGATTTAAGTATAATTATTTTCCCATTTTGATTATCAAATTACACACATCCTGTCGTAGAACCCTGTCGTTTTTTTTACGTTGATGTGTGACGTCATCACTTTACATACAGGAATTTAATTTGGTTTTTTTTACACCATTACACTACTTGAATACCTTATACTCTTACCCTAACTCTATCCTGGGGTTGGCTTGAGGTCATCCTGGAATGTTGTGGTCCGCTAAACCTGAAAAATAAAATCAAAAAGAACTACAATTAGTATACATACGTAGGGATTATATTACATTGGAAATATACTTACCATCTGGAAAAATTATGTATGTTGACGAGCCAATAGAATAGATGAGTTTGGATAATTGAAGGGAGATTCAGACATCACATGCCACTTTCATCCCATTTCCCAGTAACCATCTTTGGAGTAAGTCTTTGAATATAGCACTGAATATATAATAAAGGGCCACAGACACATTTATATGGGATTATTTTTCGTCACAGACTTTGTCACTAGGAATTTTTTCATTTTAATTTTCCACTTACCTTTTCAAATTTTTCCTGCCGCCATCAATCACGCTTACGTTTGAAAATTTTTTTTGTGCGTATCTCTTCATTCACCCAGCCAAGGCGAATTTAATAAGGTGATGTTAAATTACCACCTGATTGTTTTTTTTATTCAATCGTGTGCGGGTTTAATGTCAAAGTTTTGTTTACGTTTATGTTTACTGTTTAAATTTAAATTTAAAAAATGGGGTTTACATTACCATTCTGTTTGAATTCTGTGAAATTTAAAGAAGTCAAATTGTGATATTTGTGTTAATAAATTAAAATTTTAGTGCTTAAATAATAATAAATTAATTAAAAATAATATTATTAAATTAAAAAAGTGTGCTTTTGTGTTATATAAACTAAAAGTGTTGTGATTAAATAATTCTTTTGCACAACCGTAAGTTTTATACAAAATTTTGTTAGTTTTTTTTTAATTTTGGTTTCTTATATTTATAATTAGTTTTCGTGGTACATTTATATTTTTTTAAAATGCGAAAGTGTAAGCTATGCGGAAAAAAACTTCAGCCAGGGAATGGTACATTTTTTATGGTACCTAAGGATGAGGAGAGAAGAAAAAAGTGGGGTGAAATATGCAATATGAATTTTACTCCAAATGCTCATATTTGCATTGACCATTTTTCTTCATCTGATGTGGCATTCTGTAGAACAAAGAGAATTCTACTACCCAAGGCCGTCCCTATTGTTGATGAAGGCCCTCAGTCCTCATTTGCAAGGTAAAAAATTTTGTTCAGTTAAAGTGTATAATAAAATGTTAAATTAATTGTATGTATTTCAATAGCAACATTTACTCCAATACGTCTGGAAGTAAAAATACAATACCGTAAGTATATAAATTTGTTTTTTTTTTATTAGTAGAATTTAAATAATAATTTTTATTATATTTACATATTTAGGGTAACAGTTCCTGAAGAAGTAGAGGTGATGGATTTTGGCTACGAAATGCCAAAGATTGTTAATAAAGAATCACAAACTGAGTAAGTGTGCATTTAATTACTTAAAATTTATTTAATGTCTATGGTCATATGCAAGGAATAGTTTGAGTCAATATAAGGTCTAATTAATTATCCATATTAGGGGCTTCAGAAAAGTCAGGGTAGTATTATAATATCAATAAATAAATAAAAAATTAAACTTTAGTTTTATTTTTAAAGCAACACTTTCAATTGCTTTTGTTGTTCTAAGCTCACTGAAATAATTATAAATGCCACAAAAATTACAATTAACAAATAATGTCAGAGCTGGGGTGTGAACCTGGAGCTCTTGTCCAGTAAGCCAATACAATAACCACTAAACTGTATATGATAAATATTAGTGTTTATAATCTTAACTTTTACATTACTTTATATATTTAGTTTGCTCTCTTTAAATGAAAATAAAGACTTTAACCATCGGATTTCCATCAAAACATACATAGAGCAAGAAACACAGACAAGGTGAGTTAGTATTATATACATAAATTAAAGATTGGATTGTTTTAATATAATTTATTTAAATAAATTATCATTTTATATTTAAATATCTTTTCAGTCCCATATTTTTTGAGAGGCAAGAATATACTAATAAAATCAGGTATCTTGAGTCTGAAATAAAGGACTTAAAGTGTGAACTTGCTCAAGCGAATAACGCAATAAATAATATGAGAAAGATATTCACTGAGGGGCAAATAAGGAAGTTAAAGTCTCCAGGAAATGTTAACTGGCAATGGAAGGATATTTCAAACGCATTGTGCATACATGCTGCCGGACCTAGAGCTTATAACCACTTATATGCGAAAGGTTTTCCACTGCCCCATGTTTCAACTCTACACCGTTGGTGCCGAAAAGTGAGCATAGAAGAGGGCATAATAAACACATCTATTGATTTCATGAGGCACATAACGGATATTTCTGCAGAAGAAAAGGTTTGTGTCCTCGCGTTCGATGAGATGAAGGTGGCCGAAACCTTTGAATACGACGCCGCAATAGATGCTGTTAAAAAACCAACAAATTACGTGCAGGTGGTTATGGCTCGAGGGTTAAAGAAATCTTGGAAACAGCCAGTGTTCTACAATTTTGATTGTAAAATGTCCAAGAACATTTTGGATCAAATTATAAGAATCCTGTATTCTGCTGGATTTCCTGTGGTAGCAATTGTATGTGATATGGGCCCATCTAACCGAAAGTTATGGAAAGACTTAGGCGTTTCCCCAGGTAAGTAAATTGCAAGATAGATGATTACAACACACTACACTACTACCACACACAACACATTTTTTTATTTCTTTATGGCCAAATGCTAACAACATGTAAGGAAAGATATAGTTTTTTTTCACTATTTGGAAAAGTGGATATCGAAAAACATAATATCTATAAAAAAATGTAATTGAAAAATCTATAAACAAAAATACACATAAAATTCTATCACAAATTTAACACAATCACACATATAGATATACAAACATATATACATATTTTAGTGTACGATATAAGTATTTTTTTAATATTGTAACCATTTAATAACATTTCAGATAAACCTTGGTTTCCGAGTCCGGTGGATGAAAATGAAAAGGTATTTACCTTTGTGGATGCACCCCATTTGCTCAAACTATTAAGAAACCATTTTATTGATACCGGCTTGATTTATAATAGGAAACTGCTAACAACAAGCACCATTGGTAGTTTATTGAAGTACACTGCAAAAAGTGATATTTCAATTGCTTTTAAACTCACTGATGAACACTTGTCAGTGAAAGGCGCTGGTAAATTTTTCTATTTTAATTTTATTCTTTCATTGTTTTAAGAAATGATAATTTTTTCACTCTAGGAAGACAAAAAGTCAAGTTGGCCGCACAACTCTTCTCCCACACCACAGCCAATGCTATTTTAAGATGCTATTCCCTTGGGCTGGATATATATGAGCCTACAAACACCGCAACGTTTTTCCAATTGGTGAATGATTGGTTTGACGTACTTAATTCCAAATTAAGTTCATATCCCGGCAAAGTAAGAAATTGCTGAATTTTTATTTCATGTTTTTTATTTTTATATTTTCTTAGGAACCATATGGAATTTGTCTCGAAAATCAACGGGATACGTTGACTCGAATGACAAATCTTATGTCATCACCAGTTTTGCCTGGAAGAAACAATTTGGAGCATTTTCAAAAAGGCATTGTTATGACAAACAATGCTTTGATCATGCTCCACGAATACGTCAAAAAATACGATATGAAATTCGTAGTAACAAGTAGGCTAAACCAGGATGTGCTCGAACATTTTTTTGGTGCTCTGCGCAGTAAAGGTGGCTTAAATGACCACCCCTCACCCAAAGAATTTAAGTACAGATTAAGGAAATACATTATGGGTAAGAAAACTTAAATATTTTTCTAAGTATATACTATTCGTATATTATTTCATATTTTTTAATAATTAGCACGAAATACCGAGCAATTAAGTGGGAAAGGAAATGTTGGTATCGAAGGCACTGAGTGGCTTTCTTCCACGTCAACTGAAATCCTAAATACAGCGGAAGAATCAGTTGAAGAAACTGGGGAAAATTATGAATTCAATGACCTAAATGAGACAAATTTTGATGATATTGGTATTCTTCAAGAGGATGCTTTAGAGTATATATCGGGATACATTATACGAAAGTTAAATCTTGAAGAATATAAATCTCATGAAAATTCGTATACATGGGTTGATCAGGTTTCGAAGGGTTCTCTCATAAAACCATCAAGAGGTTTTCTCCAGACAATAAAATGCTTGGAATCAATATTTAATAAAGTAAATGGCATGAAGATATCCCATATGAGAAATCTTCATCAACACCTGATCCAGGAGAGTTCATATGTTAAGATACCTTACCACATAAAAAAAATGTTTTTCAAATGTCGCATTTACTTCCGTGTGCGACATTTAAACAGAAGATTGCGAGTACAAAAAGCAAGACAAAAAATAATGGGCTACAAAAAAATGCTGAAAATAAATCTTTAAGCATATCCAGCATCTGAAGTAAGTATAGAAAATTTAAAAATAATCAAATATATGTATGTACTTAAATACTATTAATGTTTTTATTTTTAATATTTTTCCTAGGTACAAAACCAACTAAAATACATATACATACATATTTGGGCATATTCTTTTTCTAATCGGCTCTTTTCAGAGCCAACAAAAATTTACAAAAGAGATAAGATACTACTGACTCAATATTTTCTTTAAAAATTATTTTTAATATATTTTAACAAATAAAAAATTTTATTCTATTGTTTTTAATAGTCTTATGATCCTAATACAGTCGAATTCGAATATAAGCACACCGTTTAAATGAAAAAATCACATCAATGCAAAACAAATGGATCATTTCTTTTCTATTTTTATCATTTTCAAAAATGTGCATTTATTCCTAAAATTGTATATCGATTTGCTTTATTTTTAATTTAATAATAGTTTAGAAGTTCATTTAAATGAAATAATAATTCGTTTATCCACTTATAAGAAAGATAAATGCTGTTTTTTATATTTTCGTATAACCGAATTCAACTGTAATGGTATTCTTATAAGAAGTAGCATCCGGTAAGAAATACGAGTTCATATGTATAACAATAGAAGAACTGAGCTAGTTTTTGACCCCTGTACTAAAGATCTCATAAGGGTTGTTTATGTTGTACATATGTATTCATATTTGCAACATATTTCATTCACAATGTATTGAAATTATATTATAGGAATTATATTTTTTCGAACGTTATTCTCACCAGTTTTTATTTTTTAATTTATAGATATAAAGTTCGAATACTGAACATACATATGTACATAAGTATTTATGCATTTTTCTACCATTTTTAAATTTAATGCCTTGAAGTCATTAAATCCAATGATATCAACAAAAAATATAATAATACACTCGTATTTAAGAAAATTATTTTTTATCATTTATTTAAAAAAGTGCTTGTATAAAATTATGTAATAGTCTATGCGGTATTAAGTAATAGCTTATAGCTACTTTAATCTTAGAATGTATTCATAAGGTTAAATAGGGAAATAAATAAATAAAATTAAGTAAAAAAGAAATACAACTAAAAGTTTTTCTTTAGATACATTAGTTTTTTTCATGAATGTTAAAAGTTGTATTAAATGTAAGAAGTTACAAATACAATTTAAATAAGCATCCACAAATTATAATTATAAAACTGCTTTTAAAGCATTACCAACATTACAACGACAAGCAATACTTGATGTTTTTGCTGAAGATATGGAAGCATCACATATTAGTACTACACGTACAAACACCATCCACATCAAAGGTATACTCACATTTTTAAGATCGAAATAGCTGTTGTTTATAGACTATATCTAATTTAATAGGTAATACAGCCGGACAAGTGAGTCTTTTCATCACGTACATACTTGTTTTATAAACTGGTCTAAACAAAAAATGGTCCATTCTCCCTGTTAAACCAGTCTATTATTTAAGCACCCCATTTTTAAAGTTGGCTTTCTTTTTTTTTAGCGTAACTTCTGGTTTAATATTCTCCATAGTATGGATAAACGTCTCAAAGCAAAACTTGTAGCTTTCAAAATATACCAAACAAAAAGTATTCAAAACTGAAAGCAAATAAAACTACCTTGAGACTAAAACTTTTAGCTTTAAATTGTGTATATTAAGTAAAATTACTTACCCTTTAAACGGAATGGTAAAAAATCCTGATTAGTATGAATGTAGTAAGCCTTGGAACCCAAACCACCCATTTGTTGAGGAAACTGAACGTTCAAGCATAATTGCATACTAATGAAATAAATAAAAAAATGTACACTTTGTTTATAAGCATAAATGCATGCTTAAGAGGAAACATACCAAAACTGTGTTTTACCAGCTCCAGGAGCACCATAAAGCTCGATAATAATACTCAAACTTAGTCCGCCTAATAAATAATCATCAGGGTCTTTTATTAATGTAATCAACTTGGGTAATTCCTCTTCTTTGCGCCAAACATCATTTGTAAGTATTATTTTTGAATTTTTATTATTTCAATTAAAACAAAACAAAACTTTTTGATATTTTCGTTTAAAACATAATACTTTTATATACACCGTGGTTTACAATTTAAACGTCATTTCTCACATTTGTTTTGACATTATACCAGCACGAAAAAAAACCAACAAATGCCTGTTGTTTTTGTTAAAAAGTTAGTTGTTGTAATTTTGATACCACCTTATTAAATTCGCCTTGCACCCAGCTGTTCATTCACAATCAGAACAGGGTTACCGTATATTGGAATATATGCCATATGGACACCATTGAATACAGCGGTTGATTTCAGTGTAAAGTTGTCAGACCGAATGTTACTTAGTAAAGGCATAATGAAATGTATGATTTTTTTTGTTTTGAGATTTTTAGAGTTTTCCCTCCCATCCAGTGCCCAGTCATGGATCACCGGAATGGTTGGGTGTGTCATGGGTACGTTTGGGGGGTTAAGACAATGTAAAGTTGGCAACGGTGCGAACACAGCTGTGTGATTAAAGAGATACCAACAAAACAATAATAATATGAAAAAAAAAAAAAAATAGCGGTCAGTTGAACATACTGAAAAGTTCAAGGCCAGCAGGCAAAAAGAAAAAAAGAAAACAAATGGAAAATAGAAGGACAGCGGTTTTTTATATTTTTTTTTTGGAGGGAAAATAGATATTTAGATAGGGAAGAGCCAAAAAGTCTTGATCGAGTTTTGAACGTGGTTAAACGTGCGCGCGGTGGTGGTTACATTTGTTTTCAATTTAATTTTTTTAACAAAAAAAGTAAAGAAAAAGTGCAATTTCAAAAATTAAATCTTTTTAATAAAACACCAGAAAATACTGGTTTATATGTTAAAAATAATTTATTTCAAGTGAAATATGAACAAGTAAAATATTATAAATATTAACAAAATATAACAAAAGTTTTTGTTAACAAAAATATATAATCATACAAAATATATAAACTGAACTTTTGAGTTTTTATATATAAGTTACCACCATAAAAGGCAAATACATATATGCTCAAACTAAATATACAAACTAAATATAAAACTATAATATACAAAAAAATAACTAACTTGAATACCATATAAAAATATAATATAAATAAACTATAGAATCCTAAAACTAATTTACACAGAAAATAAATAAAAGAACAATTTTTATAATACCACCACCAAATATCGCCACGTTCGTAAACACCATCGCCTAGTGTCACGGTTAAACAAGCATTCGTGGAAATATCAACATCCATCACCAGCCAGGATACCTCAGCCTAAGCCACAGTGGAGTTCAGGAACAGCCAGCACGGGATGGAAGAAAGATAAGCTTAATGAAACAAAATACTTATTTAATTCAAAATTTCATTATAAAAATCTTTTAAATATATTGAATAATTATACAGATTTTTGTTTTAATTTTTTTGATTGTATCGGTTACCTTCAATATTATTTTCTTATTAAATCCTCTTTGCTGTTAATTTCCTTTTTGAAATATATATATACATATATATACCAATTGAGTAAGATACCTTATTTGAGAAAATAGGTAAACATTTTCTAAAACGAACTTAGATTGCGGAATATATAGTAGTGCGCCCAGTCGGAACCATATAGGTATATACGTATAACCGTAGGTCTGAGCTCAAACCCTCGGGTAGGCGATAAAAAGAATCGCGCGTGAGCATCTCCATTTTAGGAAATGTACACCTTATCCATTTTCTAAATAGAAATATATATACGAAATTTTTATAAAAGTTTCTAAATAAGGTATATATTTACATATATATATATATTTAAGGAAGGTAAATATTTTTTTTGGTTGAAGGAAAAATTACAAATTTAATTTTTATTTTTTTTTGTAAACTCAATTTACGTTTCCTTTTGTTTATATTATTTTTGTTATTGAAAGTTAAGGGATAATTTTGTTTGTTTGATTAAACTTATTTGATTCTTTTGTGAAAATTTATTCCTTTTTTTTTGGGTTTTTTGTAAAATTTCATTATTAGAATTTAAATAAATAAATCATAATGTGTATTAATTTGGATATGGAAAAATGAAAATGAATTGTTTATCATTTAATATGATTGGTTACTAAAAAGTTATAAATAGCGGTAAGTAAGGTAGTCAACGGTTCTACAGGTCATGTTTGGGACATCCTCAAATCCTTTTAGAGATGTCAAGGAGAGACCTACAGTCTCGGAGGGAGGGAATAGTCCGGCATACCATCGGCCGAAGAATTCAAAGAGTGTAGTGTGCTACCAGAAACGACGAATACCTTGGGCCTCAATTTTTTATTAAAGTATATTGGTGGATTGTTTCATTTTAGTTAACTGGCATGGATTTTTTTTTTGTAGTGACATATTCTGCAAACTTCCGGCTAATTGGCGAAGAACCACCCCATCCGGCGAGCTTAAGCCCGGCAACCGCCAGCATGCCAGTGCTGCCAAGAAGCTGGAGAAGTCATTATACTGTGTTTATTTTAGTAGTGCCACAGCATAACACTACCACTACAATCATTTGGCCTTTTTAATTAAATAAAGAAAAAAAGGATAAACCCCACCTGGGCTCACAAACAAGCCCACATTTTGGTCCTTCGATAAAATTCTAGGAAGGCCTAGAATAGGAAAAAAACCACAATTAAAATTTTCAAGGTTAACCTAACATCATAAAGAAAAATAATTTGGTACCGTAAGCTACAGTCCAACTGTAAAAGAGAACAACAAGAAGGTGGTCTATCAGTCAACGGGTTCCTGCTTTACAACAACAATTCAGATGTGAAGGTATTTGCTACTCCATAGCAACAATTATAATCACACATTATAATTCTGGAAGTCTAGGAAGAAATTTGCAACATCAACAAGATCACCAATAACTAAAAAGAAAATAATTGGGTATGTACAGAAATTTAATTTATTCAGTGTAATTGATTAAATATTGTAGTGAAAAGAGGGAAGAGAAATTTAAAACTTTCATATAATGTGGCTAAAATTTAATAATAATATAGTACATTTAATATAAATAAACATATACGGAAAGTGTACAATATAATTTAAAATTGTACCCATAGTGCCGTCACTGGTAATAAATAAAAGAAAACTCACATTCATATATATTTACATATCAGCATAACAGCGGGTAAGCAATAGACAATGGGTGGTATTCTTGATTCCGTTCCGTGGCTGCGGAAAGCCATATTTTGCCCGGAAGCAAAATTTACTATTATTCATTCCGTTATTGCCATATTGTTCCGTTGCTGCGGTATCATATCGTTACTGCGGTATTGCCTTATTATTGATTCCGCAGTATAGATAATTTTCTTCATTTTGCTTACGCACAAATTTTTCAACGGAAAGCTCACGGAAAGAGATTAAAGAAAAATAAAAAGGATACAAATTAAAATTTTTGTGCTTTAAATTTTAATTTATAATATATTTTCATTTGTTTCTAACAAAATAAATAGTAAAATTTAATAATTGTTATTTTAATTTATTTAATTCGCTTATTTGAACATGAAAATGAAAAATGTAAGGCAAAATATTAAATTTTGCAAAAAAATTTTTTTGAAGTTTAATTTATTGTGTTATGTATATATAATCGAAATAAGGATTTATTTTAGAAATAAAATTAGAAAAATTACAAACAAACAGCAGTTGGAAGAAATGGTAAATACGTATAATGAAATCTAAGAAAGATATTTCATGCGGTTTAAGCCAACGATCGCGAATAAAAGATGCCGGTATTTGAAAAAAAATATTCTTCATTAATTTTTGATTTCTTTTGTATTATACTGTAAGTATTGACTGATTATAAAATCAGAGTGGAAAAAGAAGCTGACAAAGACTGGAAACAGGCTGTGATCCAAAAAATTCCTTTTACAAAAATTTAGGAAAATGTAAGCGCTTTCCTGAAGATTAATACCGCGGTTCATGGCATACAAAATGTAAGCAGTTTTGGTGTTTTCAAGAATAGCTTGCCGACTGAAAATATTGCAAGTGAAGAAATTAAAACGGGGGAAGAAATTTTTATATATTATACATATCGTCCCCTTCCTTGTACCTGGACCTTGATGCGGTGGGAGGGCTTGAGAGCATCAGTGATGAGTCAGGCTATGTCGACGGAGTGACTGATTGTTGCTCTGGTGGGGTCTCCCATGTCGAACAGGTTGACTTTGAGATGTCAGACTAAAACAGGTACAGACACGTTAAGCTAAGGTGTTGAGGCACCCGTGCCGAGAGCTGAATGGCTGGTGGTGTCTTTAAACAACCAGTCCCTAACGGTCCCCTCCGACGCCCGGGCAAGGTCGGTTGTATTTAGTGCCTTACCCCGGTATGCCGGCTCTGCCGGGGTGGACCACCCCTTCCGTGCATACTCGTGGGACCTACATTTGTATATGAACAGAGTACAGAAACTAAGAGTGTACTGGGCACGCTCTCCGTCTGTCTGGGACGGACGAAAACTCGGAGTCAGCTGGGCAATCCAAGGTTTGCACTTAGTTTACTCCTACGATGATGAAGGTGGCTCAAATTAATTTGAGGCATACCAAATTAGCCACTGATAACCTCCGTGTCGTCCTCCGTGAGGAAGACATCGATATCTGCCTAATTCAGGAGCCATGGATCTGGCAGTCTAAAATTATGGGTCTGCAGGATAGATCCTTTAACCTATTTTACGTTCAACATGCAGGTAGGCCTAGGGCCTGTGTTCTTGTTAAGAGAACTATTAATGCCTTCTTGTTGTCTAACTTTAGCTCTCCCGATGTAGCGGTTGTTAGGGTGGAACCATCAGGAAGCCGTTGCTTTTTCTTGGTCTCCGCTTATATGGCTCATGACCGTGCAGCGCCTCCTGAGGAAGTGCTGCGACTGACGGAGTCTCTTTTACCCAAAAAAGAGAACATACTTTTCGGCTGCGACGCAAATGCCAGACATACCATTTGGGGAAGCAGCGAAATTAACGAACGGGGTGAGTCTCTTTTCGATTTTATTATTAGCCAAGATTTATCTATTTGTAACAGGGGCAAGACCCCCACTTTTGTGTTTCCTGGGTCGGTAACGTCAAGTGGTTGGGAGGAAGTCCTTGATATTACCTTTTCTACCCGTTCCCTCAATGTTGAAAACTGGAGAGTTTCTGTTAGCGACTCCTTTTCAGATCACAGGTTGATCTTTTACCAAATTGGGTCCGGTCGGGGTGTCACTTCACCCAGAAGGGACCCAAAGAGGACGAACTGGGATCTGTTTAATAGAGTTTTCAGGGGAAAGGTGAACGGGCTGGAATCTCACATTTCTTCCGTAGGCGATTTGGACAGACACGTCGAGGTCCTTGAGGGGTCGTATCAGTCGGCCTTCAGGGTGTCTTGTCCTCTCACTTTTTGTAAGAAGACCTATCCTCCTTGGTGGAGTAAGGACCTTTCTGAATTGAGGAAGAGGGTCAGAGCGGTCTTCAATGCTTGCTACTCGGCCAGGGACTTTCAAGCCTATAAGGAGTGCTTGAGGGACTATAAGAGGGCCGTCAGAGATGCGAAGCGCGATTCTTGGAGGAAGTATTGCGAATCCATCGAATCCACTAAGGACACTGCGAGACTCGGCAAGATCCTATCTAGGGACCACTCCTGCAGGACTCTAATTGCGAGGACAGACGGGACGTGGGCGGAGTCATCAATGGAGTCCTTGGAAATACTCGTTGACGCTCACTTTCCGGAGAACTCCGGGGAGGTTGGTGAGCCGGTGGAACAGGGTGAGATGTGTGATATTTCGCAGGAAACCTTTCTTTCGCCGGAAAGGATTTCCTGGGCCATTAACAGCTTCTCTCCCTTCAAGTCACCGGGTTTGGATGGTATAACGCCGATAATGTTGCAGAAGACGCAGGGAACTGTGATCCCTATTCTGCGGACGATTTTCTCGGCATGTTTGGCCCTTAACTACGTACCCAGTAGCTGGAGGAGGACCAAGGTGGTCTTCATTCCCAAGGTGGGTAGAAGGGGGCATGTTATGGCGAGTGATTTCAGGCCAATTAGTCTTACCTCCTTTGTTCTTAAGGTGCTGGAGAGGGTGATAGACAGTCATCTCCGTCAGAACCTGGAGAGCAAGCTCTCGGCTGCCCAGCATGCCTATGTGAGGGGGAAGTCCACCGAGACGGCACTACATGAGGTGGTGGGTTCGGTGGAAAAATCCTTGGAGTGTAAGCAGTTCACTCTTGCTGCCTTCATTGATATTGAAGGTGCCTTCAACAATGTAAGGACTGGGTCTATTACTAGGGCTTTAAGGGACTTAGGGGTGGAGAGATATATCTATCTTTGGGTCGCTTCTCTGCTCGGATGCAGGGAAATTAATGCGGTGCTAGCTGGGGCCAAGGTCACAAGATTTGTGAGCAGGGGAACACCCCAGGGTGGTGTTCTTTCACCTCTTTTATGGCTAGTCACCGTTAATGAGATCCTATCCGTAATTAATGGCGGTGGGGTCAAGGTAGTTGCTTATGCTGATGACCTGGTCCTGCTGGTTTCGGGACCATTCCCTTCAGTTATGAGTGAGATCTTGGAGGGTGCTTTAGGTAAGCTGGGTGATTGGGCCGCCAGGTGTGGTCTTCGGGTTAATCCTTCTAAAACTCAGCTAATGCTATTCACCAGAAGATATAAACCTCCGCTGTTTAGACTGCCCAGAATGGGTAGTCAGACTCTGGAGCTCTCATCCAGGGTCAAGTATCTGGGTGTAATACTGGACCCCAAGCTCCATTGGAGGCTTCATGTAGAGGAGCGGGTGAAAACGGCCTGTGTGGCCTTTTACTCCTGTAAATCTATGTTTGGTCGAAGATGGGGACTCAGACCTCATATGGTGCTCTGGATGTACAACCAGGTGGTCTTGCCAATTTTAACCTATGGTTGCTTGGTGTGGTGGGTAGCCCTTCGCAAGGGCTATATTGTCACTAAGCTGGAAAGAGTGCAGAGGACTGCGTGTATAGGTATCACTGGGGCCTGCAGGACTTGCCCCAATGCTGCTCTGAACGTCATTCTGCACCTACTGCCTGTGGACCTTCAGGCTATGTCGATTTCAACTCAGAGTGCGATCAGATTGAGAGAGCTGGGCCTCTGGGGACGATTTTCAGGGGGCCATAGTAATATTCTAGGGCTACTCCCTCCTCATATACGGGATATACGTACTAACCTTGCCCTCCGGAAGTTGGATTTTGGGGGGTGTGCCAAGGTTGTCTTCCCCAGTAGGGAAGAATGGGCATTAGGAAGGGTTGGTATGGGTCCCGGTTTTTCGGTTTTCACGGATGGCTCTAAGATGGATTCCGGCGTGGGGGCTGGTATTTTCTCCGAGTCTGCCAAACTGGCAGAGTCTTTTAGATTGCCGGACACATGCAGTGTTTTCCAGGCCGAGGTGTTTGCAATCATGCAAGCACTGAGGATTCTAAGGGAACGGTGTATAGGGGGTGAAGTTAGGGTTTTTTCTGATAGCCAGGCTGCTATCAGAGCCCTGTCTTCGCCCATGGGAAACTCTTCTCTCGTCCTTCGTTGTAAGGAGGAGCTGAAGCGTCTTGGGGACGTTTGTGGCATCTCCTTGGTCTGGGTTCCTGGTCATAGGGATATCCTGGGAAATGAGAGGGCAGATGAGCTCGCTAGGGGAGCTTCTGCCGGAGGGGAGCATGTTGCTTCCTACCTGGATGTCCACTGCCCTATGACCACCATTAGGGAAAGGATATCCAAGTTTTTCCTTGGGAAAGCACAGAGCAGGTGGAATTCCATTACTACCTGTGCTGTTTCTAGGACACTTTGGCCACGGTATAACCGGGGTAGGACTCTGGGAATCTTGGGGATTCCCCGTCAGTCCTTGTCCAGACTCATAGCGGTGTATACGGGTCACTGGCTGATCGGTAGACACGCAGAGAGGCTGGGCCTCCCCTTTAATCCGCACTGCAGAAGTTGCGGGGATTCTTCTAAGAGGGAGACTGTGGAACATTTTCTTTGTGACTGCCCAGGTCTGGCGGTCAGACGTTTGAAGTTTTTTGGGGTGCCCTTTTTCGACGGCTTGGCGCAATGTGCGAACCTGGACCCCCTTGCTTTACTTCACTTTATAGACAGCTCTGGTTGGCTGTAGTTATATTCTCTTCTTTTTCTACTTTTAGGTAACTTTAGTTTGGTCCTGCAATGGTATCAAAACGGCATTTTGTGCTAATTGTAGTTGATCAGAGTTTCGGATCAACTGGCCATTTGACCTACCTACCTACCTACATATCGTCGATGGAATTAAAGAACATTTAAGGTTTTGTCAGTTACAGCGTTCTTTAATTCTTTCGACGATATGTACATACATACATATATATTGATTTTTACAAAAATCTTTTATATTTTTTGACTAAATAAAAAAAAATATCACACCAAAATATTTATGTATTATTGCCATACTGTTTGTATTTTAACAACAAATCAACTCTAAACTGATTAAAACAGGAATGTTATATTAAAGTCGCGGAAAGCTCATACCGCAGGAATGAATAATTGCAATTTGCTTATCGATCGATATTTCTTTCCGTTCAGCTTTCCTTTTCGTGCGGAATCAAGAATAGCACCCAATATTCAAAAACATACAACGTTGCTTTAACAAAGGAGAAAAAAAGATAGCATATACGTTGTGTACAAGAATGATTAAATTAAAGATTACGACATCGCGCAGAACGTATTTTCATGTTGGAACTCTGACGTCACGCAAATTGTGTTTCTATTGGTTAATAATTTACATCTGGTAAACTGCTGTATATATGTATGTGTATACGTGCATTTTTTGTAGAACTGCAATAGTTATTTGATTTGCAAGGGTTGCCAACTTTCACTTAAAGCTTGTGTTTCCCACAACAAATTAAAAGTTTTACATATAATATATATTTGGTAACACTTGAAATGGAACAACTACGTCATCTAACGGCATGTTATGCGGAAGGCGTAATCTTTAGTTTTATCATTCTTGCGTTGTGTATATACATAAAATTTAATGCAATTACGTTCCACATTTTGACAGATTGCTAAACACATTTTAAACATCTGCAGTACATAAAATTATATACATAAAATTTAATGCAATTACGTTCCACATTTTGACAGATTGCTAAACACATTTTACACATCTGCAGTACATTTCAAACTGTATTTATTTTATGTTATTAATGCGAGTGAAGCAAGTGTACAATTGAAAGAAAAGAGGAAAATAGTATTTATTTTATTGAAAATTAATTTTAATATTTGAAAGGAAAAGGTAACTAGAATATTATTTTATACAATAGTGTTTCGCTAAATAATACGTTTGTATAAATAACAACATTGTAGCTGCTGTGGAACAGTAAAACAGAGGGACAAATAAAAAGGAAGATAACAACAACAACAACCACTTAATAAGCCGGCAAAGGTTTAGGACATATACATAAATATTACATCAAGTTGTGAAAATTTAATAATGTCATTGAATAGAAAAAGCAACTATGATTTTAGCCCGAAATATACGGTGAGTGGAGAATTATAATTTTTATTTGAAAAATTTCGTTTTGGTACAAACGCTTGTGCCATCTGTGAAAATTAAAATTCTATATGGAACATTTATACTGATAAGTAAGGTTTGTTGCGTCTTACAGTGACCATTGAAAATTGTGTACTTATACATTAGAAAAGGTTTGGTGTCATTGCGGCCTCTCGTTGCCAACATAGGATAAATTTTTTGGATAATTATGATGAAATTGGTTTGGTATGGCCTACCGATGCCATTGGAAACTATATGATTGTACATCTTTTAATTCAATTAGTGAATGAAGTTTGTTGCGGCCTATCGTTGCCATCGAAGAAAATATTTATACATTAAAGAAAATTTGTAGCAGTACGGCCTACCGTTGCCCATGTATGATACATCTTTTAATTCATTTAATGAATGAGGTTTGTTGCGGCCTATCGTTGCCATCGAAGAAAATATTTATACATTAAAGAAAATTTTTAGCAGTACGGCCTACCGTTGCCCATGTATGATACATCTTTTAATTCATTTAATAAATGAGGTTTATTGTGGCCTATCGTTGCCATCGGAAAACATATTTATACACTTAGAGAAAATTTGTATCAGTACGGCCTACCGTTGCCCATGGATGATACATCCTTTGTTTGTTGCGGCCTATCGTTGCCATCGATAAACATATTTATACACACAGAGAAAATTTGTATTCCTGCGACCTACCGTTGCCCGCGTATGATATATATTTTGATTGATTTATTAATAAATAATATTTGATTGATTTATTAAAATAATGCCATTGATAGCTAGGTGGAAAACTGCATGACTGCGATCGAAATAAAGATTTTTGAAGGAGGTTTCGATAAATGGCCAGCATTCAGGGATATGTTTATGGCTGTAGTTGGTAATGAGCCTACCATTGCTCCAGCCCACAAATTATATTATTTACACAGCAAAACGAGGGGGGAGGCCTACCAACTCATTAAAGATTATGAATTGGTAAATTATAATTTTGAATTAGCTTGGCAGGCGTTGACAGCTCGGTGTGAGAACAAACGCATTTTGATTTATAACCAAATAAAGAGAATTTATGGCATACAGGGCACTAAAAATGAAACATTAAAATTTTTACGACTGCTTCAGAATACAGTCAACGATTCGTTATCCATTAGTAAAGCATTAAAAGTAGAAGTAGCAAGTGATGACCCATTTCTTATGCATATTTGCACATTAAAGTTTCCCGAAGAGACCTCGCGTGACTGGGAAAGCTCGCTTACAGATCATAAGGAATTGTTTACTTGGGAGCAATTAAACAAATTTTTATCTGAACGAATAGAAACATTATAGACGTTTAGTAGTTTGAGGAAGTCTTCGGGCCGTGACTCTTAACTCAAAGCCACAAGTTTTTTACTCTACAGCAGAACCAGACAACAATAAAATAATGTGCAAGAAATGTAAGCAAAGTCATCCCCTACGATTTTGTAAAGATTTTAAGAACTTACCTATTAGCGATCGAATTAAATACGTATATTCGAATAAAATTTGTGCAAACTGTTTTTCCCCACATCATTTTCGAACGAAATGTCCTAGTGCCAGTAGCTGCCTGAGATGTAACAAGCGACATCACACGATGTTACATATGGAACATGACCCGCCAAGAGGAGGGCCACCTAGCAAGCAATGTTGACACATCATTGTAAGAATGAAAACCCATCTGGGTCTTGAGCTCAACGCCATGCTACCTCTTTAAATAATAACTTGGCGCGAAGTGCCTCTACTAGTTGAAATAATGTCGAGTGTGTGCAAGTTAACTTGACGCAACATAGCGGTACAACTATTTTGCCCAAGGCTTTGGTGTATGTAGAGCATTTAGGTGAAACGTTTACTGTACGTGCATTAATCGACACAGGTTCTACAAGAAGTTTTCTACTGAAACGTGTTCAACAAAATTTGTCAATTCCTTTAGAGCCTTATCAAAGCAAACTTTCTGGATTTGGTGACACGGTGGTTGGATGCTCTAAAGGACGATGCTATATAACAGTAAAATCTAGAATTTCAAATTTCGAGATAAGAATGCAAACTATAGTAGTGCCGACACTGGCACACTTTATGCCTTCACGACGTATCTCAATGCACAACTTAGAAAGTTTTAAGGACCTGAAACTGGCTGATCCCTATTTCTATAAACCAGCTGCAATTGAAATGATCATTGGTAGCGACTATCTGCCATTTATAAATCTTAGTGGTGTTCGAATGAATATTGATAACAATTTCGAAGCACGAGAATCTCACTTCGGATGGTACTTGATGGGACCTGAACCCACGACTAACATACAGTCTTTTCACACTGTGATACATCCCTCAGATGATTTAACACTACACGAGCAACTAAAGCAGTTCTGGGAGATTGAAGAAGCTGAAAGGGGAAAGTTAATGTCCGACTGACTTTTTTGTGAACATTTTTTCAATCGTATGCCAGTTAGGCGATCTGATGGGCGCTACGTTGTGCGACTACCATTCAAAGAGCAATATCCACATGAGATTTTTTTGGGTCCATCCCGAGCCATGGCGCTGGCACAATGCCATCAAATGGAAAAGAAATTGTGCAAAACACCAGAGTTAAAGGTCAAATATGACGAAGTTTTAAAGAAATACCTAGATCTCGACCATATGGAGCCAACATCATATTATGAGGCTAAAACTGAGAAGTTGGTTGCATTTTTTCTACCCCATTACGCGGTTATCAAGCCTGAAAGTAAATCCACGAAAGTCAGAGTGGTATTCAACGCATCGAAGAAGACAGCAGTGGTTTTTCGTTGAACAACGTCCTTCATCAAGGGCCAGCTTTACAAGCTGACTTAATGCAGCTTGTGCTTCGATGGCGATACTACCGCTATGTGTTTACTGGTGACGTCCAAAATATGTACCGAAAAATTTTAGTTAATGAATTGGATCGACCGTATTAACAAATTCTATTCCGCAATAATGTAGAAGGCCCAGTGAATACGTTCCAGTTAAAGACTATAACCTTTGGAATAAATTGCACCCCATATTTGGCGATAAGGACTCTGCTCGCATTGGGGGAAGACTGCCAAAACTTGTCCCCGAAGGCATAAACAATTTTAAGAAACGAAGTATATGTCGACGATATTTTATCGGGAGGGCATTCTATTGAAGAAACCAAGCTTAAACAAGACGAGGTTATCAAGGCTTTGAGATCTGCCGGATTTCCTCTCAAGAAAATGACAGCATCTTCTAGACGAAGATTTTATGAAATTTAGCGATTCCAGTATGGTCAAAACTTTGGGAATACGCTGGAACGCATTAACAGGCAATTTTTACTACGCCATAGAGCCAATTGAGACTACCCCGTCTTTCACCAAAAGAAAAATTTTATCTGTAATTGCAAGATTATTTGATTATTTGGTTGGTTGTGTCCAATAATAATAGTATCTAAAACCCTAATGCAGGAATTGTGGAAGGAAAAATCTGACTGGGATGAAGGGATATCTCCAAATTTGCTAGTAAAATGGTACTCTTTTCTAAAGAACTTGCCATTTGTTTCTCAAATTCAAATCCCTAGATGGATAGACTTTTCCCCACAGTGTAGTATCCAAATACACGGCTTTTGCGACGCCTCCGATCAAGGATATTGTGCCGCTGTCTATATTCGAACAGAAAGCCCAGAAACTGAGTTCAAAACCCATTTGTTAGCAGCAAAGACAAGAGTAGCTCCGATTAAGAAAACTACAATACCAAAGCTTTATTACTGTCTAAACTTATTAGGGGTATGGTTACGAATTTTCACTTACCCTACGAGTTATTTTTATGGACAGACTCTTCAATTGTTTTAGGATGGTTACAGAAACCACCACATACGTTGAAAATATTTGTTGCAAATCGTGTGACCCAGATCATTAATATCGCTAATACTAAACACTGGAAACATATCAAAACTGAAAAAAATCCTGCTAATATCGGAACTCGCAGTTGCACCCCTCAAGAGTTAGCAAGCAATCATCTATGGTGGCATGGGCCTACCAGGCTTCAATTGCCTATGTTTGCTTGGCCGTCTCCAAGGTCTTTTGATCCTACTGATTTGGAGTCGAAAACCTCAGTAAGTCTTCATATAGAAATGAGCTGTATTGATGTACTTGAAGAATTCTCCTCTTACCCACGAGCTCTACGCGTCCTTTGTTATCGAATGCGTTTTATCAACCGACTGCTGAAAGGGCCCTTCTCTACCGAAAAATTTATTACTACGCAGGAAATAAGCGCTATGAATATTCGACTTCTTTCGCTAACTCAAAAGACATATTTTTATCGCGAATACAAATGCTTAAAGAAAATGAAACCAATTAGTCACAAAAGCAGACTACTCAACCTTAATCCGTTTATCGACAAGGACGATCTTCTGCGGGTCGGTGATAGACTAGTAAATTCAGGGTTGAGTTACAATGAGAGGCACCCGGTCATAATTCCAGAGGAGTCTCACCTCGCCAAACTGCTGGTAAATTTTACCCATTTAATTCTTCTGCATTCTGAACACCATATCATGCTGCGGGCTATTCGACAAGCATTTTATATTCCTAGGCTTAAAAATCTTGTACGAAAATGCATACGAGACTGCAAGACATGCACCATTTACAAATCCAGCATCAAATCATGGCCGCACTCCCCCCTGAGCGTGTAAACTTCTCCTTGCCTTTGAGGAGTTCACTACCTTACTCGTACGCATCGAGGCTGTACTCAACTCCGATAGAACCTCAACCTGAAGAAATTAAATTTTTAAAACGCTGGCAGCGATTGAAAGCGCTACAACATATTTTTGCACGTCGCTGGAAATCGGAATATATAACCGAACTGCAACGTCGTTTCAAATGGAAAACCGAACGCGAAAACATAAAGATAAACGATATTGTGGTAATCAAGGACGATACCTTACCTCCAACAGAATGGCTTCTCGGTAGAGTCACCAACGTCATTTTTGGAAGCGATGGTAAAGTAAGAGTAGTCACACTACAAACCAAAACAGGCACTATTATCCGGCCAGTGGTCAAGTTGTGTGTCTTGCCTACAGGCAATTATGTATCAACTGAGGAAAGTCATACATCTACAATGAAATCTCAGTAAACAAACCGACGTAAAAATTTCCACCTTAAACAACTTTAGATATTATTTCAATTGCACTGGGTATTTTATTTTTCTGTGTGTATTTCTTTTCTCTTTTTTTTCTTTATATAGACGACTGGAAAACTAAACTGTCATTTCTGCAACAAGAATCATCCCCTGAAGTACTGTAAGGTCTTCCGTTCAGCCGGTATAAACGCTAAGAGGTCTAGCATCATCAACAAAGGATGGTGTCTTAATTGCCTATCTAACGAGCATACTAGACACTGGTGATCATCACGTAATTGTTGTGAAGTAGAGGTCGCTCCGAACAAATGCTTCATCGGGATACTAAAGATCCCTATTCATCCAGTTTTAAGGAAGAATACGAGCCATGGGATGATACAGAGAATTTAGAGTTCAATGTGGAAGCTTCCGAGTCAACTGAGCTAACAAACGCAACCCTCACTGCAGCATCACCAACTGAGAATCGCCCTCTACATAAGGCCTTTACTGCTCTCAATTTGACAGCGGACCATTCTCCACCTGAGAAAAAATCAAGTCACTTAACAAGAACACGAACTAAGTGGCCAAGTCAGCCTCCTCTTGTACGCATCAACTTAAATTACAAGGGTCAGAAAATGTTCACCAATTTCTATGTTGACCCCAACGCAGAACAATCTTATTTGTTAGGAAGCGTCACTCAATTATTGCCAGAGTTCGAATCAAAGACCAACAAGGCTGGTGAATCCTGTGCATGGTTTACATTGGAACCAACACACCCACACAAACCAGAGGAGACGAGGCGCTTAAATTTGATTATCAAAGATGCTTTAGACTTTCAAGTTCCTCTCGCCATAAAGGACCCGGCCATTGTAACACATTTCAAACAGTACCAACCCCTTGCTCATCCATTTTTTAATACCTGCCGCGAAGTTGATGGTATACTTGCCGGTGATATTGCAGCAAAGGTTTTCTTGCCGAAAATTGAAGCCCCTCTCGATGACGGACCCCTTGCCTATCTTACCATTTTCGGTTGGATGGTTTCAGGGCCGTGAAAAAATTGTTCCTGCCATCCGCGCCCGGGAGAATGTTGAAGTGACTTCAACAAATTTATAATCATTTATATTCTTTTTTTATTTAAATTTAAACTTATAATCATTTATATTTTTTTTTCATTTAAATTTAATTTTATAATCATTTGTATTTTCTTTCATCTAAATTTAACTTTATATTTCTATTTTTTTTTTCTTTCATTATTTACTATACTTTAATTTACTTTATTTATATGTGAATTGGTGTATAAAGTGGACACCAACGTAAATGTAAATGTTGTAAATATAATATAAATTAGGGTATTATGACAAGAGGGAATTGGGTTATATTTATATGTATTCAATTTAAATGACAACACTTGAAACGTAAATTTAATATAATTTATTAAAATGATTTGAGTTATACATACATATTTTTCAAAGCAATCTGTAGGTACTTATTGTATATATGTATGAGTAGATATACATAGATGTAAGTATGATTATTGTAAGAATAAATGCAGTAAAATTGCCTTCCGTGGTATATTTGGTCCCAATCGTCGTCCGAAGATAAGGGTCTTCAACGGTAGTTGATAGATGTATATTTAAAAAGGTAATAATTGAAATTCCATCCAATGGTCTTACAAGAAAGGCAACGAATTATATTTTATTTGACACTGGAAAAACCGACGAGTGAGCAAAACACAGGGAAGGCAATTTAAAATGAACAATAGCATTGTAAAATTAATATGTTTCTATACATATGATTATAGATTCGCTAATATGTATGGATACAATTTGGTATTTTAAATTCAAAGTAAATTATATTGTAAAGATAAAAAATATCATTTTAAATTTAAACTTCAAATACAATTCAATATTTTAGTATAACATAAAATTCATAATTTATATAACAAAATTAATAAAAGATTGATTGTCCAATCTGAATTGGACATTCCGCCGGCCTTGCCCCAGGCAACAGGTTCATCATTTGTCATTAGTTGCACATAGGATATTTGCCAATGATCGAATGGCATCAACGATCACCTTGGCATCGGGTGCGGCAGTTAGTGTTGTATGTTGTACCACAGCTGAGGTGCTGGTCGCAGGTTGGGTTTTAGATGAAGGTTTTGTTGATTCAGTTGCTTTATGAAGACTTGGTTTTGCTTTATTATGCGCTGGTCGATATGTTTGTTGTCTCTGCTGGTGACGTAGATAGTGCATCTGATGTTGGCGTTCCCGTTGTCGGTGGCGCAATTTCCGAGTTTCAATGCCTTTCGGTTGGTTTCGGTTGGATTTACTTGGATGTAGCAGTGTATGGTGAAATTGATCACACTTCCGGCAGGTATTCATTGATATGCATGACCTTAAGTCATGACTTTTTGCCAGGCAATTAATACAATAACCATGCCGGTCAACCACCTTTTCTCTCTTTTCAATAGACATTTTTAAGAATTTTCTCTCTTGCAAAGAGCGCATATAAAATGGATTTCTGAATAACGTTGAGAATTGTTAGGTCTCCTAGGGATATAAAAATGATAAATATTAGAATGAGTGATTATCTACTGAGGAGTAGTAAAAATAAAGCATGAAATGTGAATATAGTGTCATGTGAATCAACTTATCTTATGTGCTAGATACACGAATTAGAAAGTGAGCAATAGGAAATAAACTTGGCAAAATAAAAGGGTTCAGTGTTTTAAAAGAGGTAGAAAACACTATTCAACTATCGGGCGGGTTGTTGTCTGGGAGGATATTCTCACATGTGGTGTCATTACGATCACGAGATCTTCCATTTGTGGCGTTTGTATAAATATTTAAGAAAATCGCGCCATCGGAGAAACAACCAATGTTGGATGGGGATTAGCTTTTTTGATTGGGTAATATTATATATTTACAAATGAACGGGTTGCAAAATGTAACAAAAGCATACTTTTATGGTGGTTAGTTGAAATGATTGATGTCTTTTCAGAAGTACTTAATGGGATTGTTGTCTTATGTGAGGAGCGAGCTTCTTCATGGGTTAAGAAGGCATGGGTTTTGCTCTCTCTTTTTAGATTTATTGGCGGAGAAAAATGATCCTCTTCAATGTGTATGAAGGCTTGGGGTTCTCTCCTTTCTTTTTCAGTTACTACCCTGTGGGGTAGACCTCGCCTCCCAACGAGATGAGTTAGTTCGGGTTGAGTTGCTTCTTGGGAAGGCAAAAAACAGAAATGTTGTTGTATAAATTCTATGTTATTCAGTTCATACACATTCATTAGAATAGGCGAAGACTCGGCTTTTATGCATGGTTGAGTTTCTAAGGGGTTATCAGAAACTCGTTCAGAGTCAGTTATGCAATTTTTACCAACTTCTATTTGGGTTACACTGGGTTCATTCGTTGAGTCATTTTGGCATATTTGTGCTGCTTTTGGTTCTGTATCAGCATTAACTTTTGGATTCTTTAATCCTTCCATTGACCCAGCAGACTCTTTCTCTTTATTGGTTGCACCTTTATATGCTTTTCTAAACTCTAAACTTGGGTAATGGTTATGAGTGGGTTGAAATCTATAGTTGATGGGATTTTTCAACTTCTTTATCATGTCAGATATGCGAGCATAACTTCGGTAATATTTATCTGAGCAAATTTCGTACCTTAATCTGACATAATGTTTTAATTCTGAGGTAACTTTTTCATTCGTGGACATCATAATCGATCTGTATGACTCGAATAACGTGTTCCAAAGTGAGTCTAATTCTTTTAAATTTGCCTCCAAAATAGATTTATCCTTGTCATGTTCAGGGTATTTATCGCAAAATGTGAGAATATTTTCAGAGATAACGCGAAAGCTGGTCTCCAGGTTCCGATTACAAACTAGGGAATCCATATTAGCTAAATATGGTAATTTTTCTATCCAATTTTCTTTCCTGATATAATGGGAATATCAGGTATTTCCTATTTCGGTTAAGGGTTAGTTTAATTTTACAGCGAATTGCCTTTATATGAACGTGGGTGTAAAATGTAAGTATAAATAATGTTGTTAAAAGCCGTTTATAAAAACGAATATGAATAAAATCCAATTTTTATAGATCTATCAAGAATCAGGGACTAATGCGTGTTTAACAATGTTAGAAGATCGAACAATATGGGTAAGGTTTACAAAGTGTTTGAGAAAAAAAAATCGAGTTATTAATTTGCCCAAAATTGGGTGATAAAAAAGTATAACGATATTTTTGAAAATGTACAAAAAGGGAGTGTGACATTTCAGTAATATGTAAGTAGATTGCTATTTTTATTGTAATATGGGCTATGGGTAGCACTAAATTGGGGCATCTAGTCAAAAATGGGTTAATTGTATGTATAAGGGCATGATAAATGTTTGCAAAAAACGATATTTGTAAGTGATCGCGAATCGAAGTGCAAATTTCGGGAGACACAGAATAATAAGTCTCAATTTGGGGTTGTGAAGTGCACGGTATTTATTGATTTTATCATCTAAATAGGGGTTAATGACAGCAGGTGGATATGGGCAATTAGATATAAGAGGTAGATATAGAATGCATTTCGATAGATAATATAGGGAGATAAGAGTTAAAAAATTCTCATTCGCCACCGAGTTGATCGACATTTATGTCAGATAGTTAAAAATTACAATCTTAAGAAAGGCAAAAAGGAAATCAATCGCAAGGTGAGGATTCGAAATTTACGATACTTATCGATTTTTATCATCCAAATACGGGCTATCGGTAGCAGACAGATATGGGTATCTGTTATAAAAGAGATGATAAAATTTGAGGGTAGAAAAAACAAGAAAATAATAGGGTAAGTATGGGTAAATATCAGAATTCCGAACCTACTTATATACGTGAACGAATAATAACTATCTGCACAAGGTTAATGAGAATTCATTATAAAATTTAGGAGTAAATAAATATAAAACAAAATATATGTATACTAGTAATAAGTTTATTTAACTATAACATGTTAATTTTTAACAATGAGATTATGCAATTATATGCTCCAATAAAATATGGGTTGATTCTGAGCTTTATCTTTCGCATTTACATGTGATGTTAAAAAATTTTTTATACTGGATAATAATATAATAAAATATCGGATAATTATAAGTAATCAGTGTATTAGTGCAATCTGAGACAAAGTATGGGTAAATAAATCCTATGATCATAGTTGTAAGCATGGTATAAAAATGATTTTGTATGATATAGTTATGAATGTGTTCGTGTGGATGTGTGGATACTTTTATTATATTTTCTATTTAAATTTATTATTAAGTACCTGTATTCCAATTGTTGTATTTAATACCTCTTCAAGGTTTTTAATAATTGCTTTTATGTTGCCAATAAAACTTGTTTTTATGCATTGATTATTGCTTCTAAAAAAATTTTCAAACAAAAGAAAATATTTGCTGGGTTATTTCTTTTATCTTTTGTTTTCTTCTTCTTATGAGCTTAACTTTATTAATGCCCGTAATTTCAATGATAGGATAACTATTGGTGTAAGTACCTAATAGATATTTTTAACTAGTCGGTAAAATGGCTTCGGTAATCTAAACATATTTTCTACCTGCGTGTATGAACCAACTAGAATTGTTAAAAAACATGGCAACTATAACTTATTTTCAATGTTTTTTTATTAAAAGCATACCTTGCGGCAATTTTAAATATCAGACGGTATATTTTATACAAAAAATATTTATCAAATAGAGATTTTATTTGAATTTTTTATTTCTTTTAATTTAAAAAAAGAATTTAAATGCTATTTTCTTCATTCCATATTTCGATTTGAATAAATCTTTCCTCTTTGTATAATACTGTCCAACAAATGTACTTTATAAACATATATCATCTATCTATCGTATTCGATGTATTTTTCAAAAATCACACTACTATTTGCATAATATAAGTATCTGGTTTTTGAGATTTTTTAAACTACCAAAGCTTAAGGTAACGATATATGATAAGTCACTATCAACTGATAGGTTAAAAGTAAAAACAACAGAGAGTTAAAAGGGCTGCAAAGAGAAGACATTATCTATACGGTCCCGATGACATTTTGTAATTTGTCGTGAATATAACCTTGGACTTCGTTAAATCTGCATATTTTATAAAAACTAAAGTATGACAAACATCAGTATAAAATATATTTTGTGTCTTTTGAAAAAGTTTCCTCGCCTAAGGAAAGAAAAGTTAAAAGCAGGCATTTTCGATGGACCACAAATTAGACCCAAGTTTTAAAATAAAAGAAAAACGAACCTGGCTGTTTCAAATAACAGTGATTGTTTCAAATAAAGTGAGTAAAAGTATCACACTTTTGTAATAATTTTAAACCTACGTGTATATATAAAAGAAAAATAGTATTATTTTCATAATCAGCACAGTTAAATTAAGCAAAAAAAATTAAAAACACCCTGTAAAATTTTTATGTGTTGACCAGTGTAATCAATTTTAGCAAATAATGCATTTAGCAATAATGCAATAATCCTCAGCCACTCCAATCCTATTTATTTTCTGTTTGTAAAATTATTACTTTTTTTAAATAAATTTAATATTTTTCTATAAATAAATGGCATTTGTTCAAACGAAAAACACTTACCTAATGAATAAACCAACCGAAATTCATAGTGTAAGATACACCATATATTACCTATCGGATATGTCTTACCTAGAGGTAGAAATTACCAATTTTTGTTAACACCGTAGTAAACTATGCACTGATAGGTATCACTTCCTTGAAATTACGGCCATAAGTGGAGCGTATTTGCTTCATATATGTTTGATGTAATTCGCTTAAATTTTATTTTATTGGGTCTTCCTTTACTGCATAATTTTTATAGTCGCACGGTTAAAATTATTTGATTTTTTAACACACATACTTAAACTATCATATTCAATACGGTTAAGAAAATTTATATTATTTACTTTATTTTATTCTGTTGTTCTTATGTTTATTTATTGTTGTATTTACTGAATTTTTGTTTTTGTTTTTTATTTCTTTTATATAATTTTTGTGATTTTATTTATGGGTTTTATATATTTTGTTTCAGTTCTGTGTATATTGAATTATATTTAATAATATTTCCTAATTTGCATGTGATTTTAATTTAGATTACAAAATGTGTTCCAGTATTATTTTAAATTCTTGTATTAAGATAGTGGTTTCTAAATAATTTGTTTTCCTTAGAAGAGCGTTCTTAAATAAAGTTCAAAATTTGCTGGTATAAAAGTAAACTACTTTATTGGTAGAAAAAATTTTAAGATTGGTATTTGTTTAATCTTTATTTAATATTAGTCGCCGAGGTCTAGTGGTTAGTGTGTTGGCTTACTAAGACATGGGCCCTGGGTTCGACTCCAGGCTCTGACATCTTCAAAAAAAGAAATATGAAAAAATATTTCTTTCGGCGACTACCTCTCAGCAGTCTTCTGGCAAAAGCTCTGAGAGTAACTAATTGCCATGAACAAGCTTTTCAAGTCTGTCGTTCGGAGTCGACATCAAACTGTAGGTCCCGGTACTCATGGATGAAAATTGACACACACAACATGAGTGCTGCGAGAAGCTAGGCCGTAATCCTGACACAGGGTTGTAAAGGCCAGTTATGTATGTATGTATTTGTTTAATCCAATTTTGGTAGAAAAAAAATTGAACTATGGCAATACTAATGTGAACATAATACTATAGCGAGCACAACACACAATATTATTTCTTTTCTTTTTTTTTTGTTTGAGAATTAATTCTTGCTTACTTTTCGTTTTCTTTCTTAGACATAAATAGAAAATGGATAAATATAATTTTTCCTTTTAAATTTATTTTTAATTTTAAAATTTTTCTTTTCTGTTGAATATGTCTTGTATGTACATAAACATAATTTAAAATTCTAGCACTAATATTTTGCATAGAAAAATTATTTCTTCTCTTTTTTTCAATGTTTGCTGGGTATAGTCTTCTTTTTATTTTGGTTGTTTACAACAAACAATATTCAAAATCAAATTACCGAGTAATAACCAACGAGAACGATGATATAAAGAGATCACAAACCGTTTCACAATTTTTAACTTGTTTATATATTATTAGTAAAGAAAATAATGAGAAAAGGGAATCGATATTTTCTATTTTTTTATTATTACAATCATCATTTGGTTTTCCATATAAACATATTTTTATTTTATTTCTATTTTTATGTAATATTATATGTATTTAGATAGGTATACTTATATGTACATACTGTAAAAATTTTTGTTATTTATGTTAACGGTTTGTTTATATATTTAAATTGCATATATGTAGGTACTGTATATAGAATACTACACTGCTTTCTATTTATTTTAATTTGCACTGTGCTTCTTAGTCTATGTCCACACTCGGCGAGGCGAGTCGGCAACTTTTGTAGTTTGTAGACGATTACGGTGAGGGGAATAAAAGAAGAAAAATACTTGCCCGTTCTCGGCGATTCTTTATATTCCCTCATTCGTTTTTTTCTTTGTAGTTGATTATTTGACATTTCCTTTCATATTTTTTTCGCTTTTTGGTGTACACATCTTTTTCGTACAATCGCAGCGTTCGTTTTTCTTATGTTTTTTTTTCTTTTTAATAAGTGCAGCGTTGCCAGTTTATGTGTAATTACACAAAAATGAAAGAGAACACTTTTTCTTTAAATATTTTTAGACCATACATTTTCTATATAATTTTGTCTCACCATTACTTCAATTAAATTATTTATAATAAATTAATTCAATTATTCATGTTTCTAAGCAACCCATAATATTGGTCACCATACAATTACATTTCATAGAAATCAAACATTATTCAATACCAGAAACAATATGAATCTTATGATAGCAAGATGTCGGTTAGAAACTACGAAACAACGAATTGAATATATGGATAGTATGGAATTTAATAATCTCCTTCAAGATATTAAAAATATACAACGAATTTCAATTTTCAAGAAAAGGATAAGGAATATTTGCTTCAAGACTTAGAAACTGTTTTCATACGATTTACAGCAATCGTATACAATATCCTATAAATTAATAATTAAATTTTGTGTGTATATATTACTATTTTTTTACTTCTTTTATTTCTTTCCTTTCTTTTGTAAATTTTATAAATATATAGAATTAAACCTTTAGATGAATATTTTAAAATAAAATATTTGGGGGATTCAAATGGTCGTTTTAAAGTCATATATCATAAAACAATAAAACGAAAAAATATGATTGCTCTAAACAACCCGTCATAGTTTAGTATATTATTTTTAATTTTATTTTTTTATTTTTCAATTTATGACAAAATGGTAAACACTGGTTGAAAAGTCTTATTGTTTTATGACTTTTTTATTCAAAGACCAACAACAAATTTTTTAAACTATTTTAAAATTGTATGATATTATGACAATATGACTTGATAGGACCCCGTTTGAATACCCCAATTATATATTGTACATGTGTAATTCAAAGCTGTAAATATTTTACCAGCTCGCCTCAATAATGACTAAGTGATGTTGAGACAATCTTAATTTGATATGCTAATGATATAAAGGAATAAATAATAATAAAAAAAAAAAACAAAAAAATTCTTTACGCATTAATAGTAAAACATTTGAATATTTTCAAGGTGACTTTTTCAAAATGTATACCAATTTTAAAATATGTGCACTGGTGAGCTAAAGCAAACATTTTTGGAATTTATTAAACTATAAGTACAGGTAAACCTCTTACAACGCGGTTTCCTATAACGCGTTTTCGCTACAACGCGGTTCCCAAAATGCGGACATTTTCTTACAACGCTACTCTTACAACGCGATCTTTACGAAAATTTTTTCAACTATTTACTATTTTAATTTGAAAAAGGTTTTCTTGCCTAAATTTTTTGCATTTTGTCCATACTTCGATTTATGCTACTTTCATTTGATGTAATAATTTTTTTGTTAGTTTGTTGTCGGCATTGCAAATAAAAGCATCAATCTAAAGCGTGTAAAAAATTGCGAAAAAATATTCAGTCTAATTTCAGTTAAATTATAAAAAATTTGTGAAACAGTTGTTGTTTTTACGTAAAAGAGTTTTGATAAAATTATTTTAAGGTGAATAAGTTGGAAGAATACATTTTTGAGAACGACCTCTTAAGTGACATAGCAGAAATATTTAAACGAAATCTTCAAAACAATTTAGTTCCCTATCAAGAAATTTATAAAAATTTGCGAAATAAGAGCAAAATAAACTTCAATGCACGATTTTTTCAAACCAATAATCGTCGAAAGGATGCCCGAATCTGATAGTGGATTAAGCTCAGGTTTTGAACTGGTACGAACAAAACGTTCGAAACAAATCATACTAAGTGATGAGGAGGAGTAGAAAGTTATCGTTCTATTTTGGCTTTAATTTATTAAATCTTTCAACTTGAATATTTTACGTAGAATTTAAATTTTATTTTATTTTGTTATGGTTTTGTTTAAATAAATGAAGTGTTATTAAATCGCATAATATATGTATATGTTCTTATGACTTAACAAATAAATGCACAAAATTATATTAAGCACATATTTTTACTATACAAATTCAATATTTTATTGAAAATTTTTTTTTTACTTTGGAATCAAACTCTGACTTTTGTATGGAGTTAGAGTCTCCTACAACGCGATTTCCTATAACGCGGAATTTTTCAGGAACCTATTCTTCGTGTTGTAGGAGGTTTACCTGTAAATTGCCTTTCAGTGGGGACAACATGCTTTTTAAATTTTAAGAATCATAATGAAATGTAAATTCTTCTGCCCGTATGCAAAAAAATTAAAATAGATTTTAATTCAAAATTAAAATGGAAAATAAAGACAGCAAATTTACTTTGTCATTTTGTATATGACCGTTAAACTGCTGAATGTCTAATCGACACATAATACGTGAATACATAACCTAGCTGTTAAAAGACAAGGGAATAGAAACATTTTCATTTTTCATTGATAGAAAATTTAATTGTGTAGCATAACGATATTACATTAAAAGAAAATATTTTGTTTATATCAACCGATTTTCATTATTTGCAGCTTATTTTGTATCTAACATACCTTAATTTTAGGATAAAATATGTCTTATCTTATAAACTTCTTCAAAATTTAAGCGGTGCTCCTGAACTACTTCAAGTACTAGTCCTCATTAGCACTAGTATTCAACTATAAATACTTTAATATTGTTTGGGCTGTTCCAATAGCTCTAGTAATAACTTTAAGGCTTTGTCTTCTACAGGGAAATTTATAAATACACAAATATTTATTCATATATTAAAATAATTACAAAAATAAAAAGCATTATATTCTATGTATGAAATATATTTTGGGCAATATATAAAATTTTGTGTAATTTGTGAGTATTTCTGTGGCAACACAGCATAAATGTCAAATTGTAAGAAAAAGCAAACAAAAGAAAACACAAAAATTGCTGAACAACAACAAAAAGTTGGGCAACTAAAATCTCCGAGTGTGGACACGAAGACAAGTTTAAAAGAGAATTGATGAAGAATTGCCCGACTCTTCTCGCCGAGTGTGGACATAGACTTAGTAAGGAGTAACTGTATATAACGGTTATTTATTTTTTTTTTTTTTGCATTTTTTCGGCTATCTTTTCAATTCTTATATGTTGTATAAAATCCCAAGATTTTATACAAAAAACATTAATCAATTTATATTTTTTGTATTGTACTAATTATCAATTACACCACGTATCACATTATTGTGAATTGTTAAATTCGAAAATTGTTAACCAACTTTCCCTTATGGAAAGTGGGAAAATTATATTAGTAAGAGATTTTTCTTGTAACTAAAATTACTAAATTATAAGAGACTTCTTATTTAACTTTTGATCGATTCAGTTCAATTCTTCTTATTTCTACTTTCAATCAGTCAATTTCACTTCTTACTTAACTTGCAATCAACTTAGTTTAATTTACTTACTCTTTATCTTAAAGCTAAACTAATTACTTAAAGTGAAATTAAGCCATAAAAAACGTACATTCTCTAATTTGAAATTACTTAAAGTTAATTTAATATTATATATAATTCGACTTGAAAATATCTAAATCTACTTACATCTAATTTACCCTACACTACATTATACATCTAAAAATTACCTAAATAAAGAAATGGATTCTATTGGAATTATATTACATATATTCATCACAAACAAAGGTTTATAAATTTATATGTAACTAACCCTATACAGCACAAAAGGTGAGATCTTACATACATAACCCATAAATTAACAACACTAACTCTCATTCTCTTCCTTTGATTAACCCTCAACTCATCATTCAATTTCTCATACTCAGGAGAAATTGAAATTGTAATAAGATTGGTGTTTCCAGAAAATACAGTCCACTTAAATCACGCTAAATCCCTATCCACCCAAGACACCAACTTTATTCATGGTCCTTCAAACCGTTAAGGAAAACACCTTGCACCAGACCACTTTATTCATTATCCAATCGAGCCTTTAAGGAAAAAACCCTTTCATTTCATATCATCAGTATTGTTCTACTAGAGAAAAGAAAAAAGGCTAATTGTCAACACTTTTTTTCAACCAACAAAAATGAGGTAAATATTCATCTCATATTACAGTTATTTCCGCTTAATTGAGTCTCTAAAAATGCACGATTTTTGGTGCAATTAAACGGGAAACTCAATTAAGCGATACTCGGTTAATTGATTCGCCGACGCAATTAAAACGAAAAGCACTTAATTAAGCCAGACGAGCAATAAAGCGAAACATCCACGTGTATAGAGAAAATGAAATTCATTTTTTATTTATTAAAAAATAGTGTTAGTTTATTAAGACAAAACAAAACAAAAATCAGGTACGTTCATCGTACAATATTTGAAAAGCAACAAAAATTACAAAATTCTATATAAAAAGAGATCAAAATTTAAAATAATTACATTACATATGTGTATTAAGGTGTCCCAAATAAAATTAAAAATTGGAATTCTTCGGAAGATCATTCTTAATTTGGATACTCATAAGGTAAAGTATTTTTGGGAATTTTTTCAGATTTTTCGGAGTGGTTTAGAGGTCGCGCAAATTGATCTTTAATCAAAAATCGAGCTTTTTGTCAATATTGTCAAAGCAAAAAAAAAAAAATATTAAAAATTTCATACAGTGGGTGCAAAGCTTTAAAAGGGTATAACTCGAGAACGGTAAAAGAAAATTTATTTTTGTTCTGGTAACTTATTTAAAACTTAATAATCTTTGAAACTTCATCATTAGTTTTTTTAGTCTTTATACAAATTTTAAAAGTTATAAAACATTGTTTTCGATATTTGTTGAAAATTTAGGAAAAACTGTTATATAATGTATCAAAATGTGCAAAATTATTGCCGAAACTTATTATTTATGCACATAAAATTAAAGATCGGAATATCTTCTTTACAATATTGACTCAGAAGTCGAGAAAATATCGATTTTTTACCAATTCATAACCATAATTTAAATAGAGCCTAAAAAGCTCGATTTTTGGGTAAAAATCAATTTGCGCGACCTCTAAACCACTTCCAAAAAATCTGAAAAAATTCTCAAAAATACTTTGCCTCATAGTGGTCCAAAATAACCTTGATCCCCAGAGAAAAATTTTTTTTGGGACACACTAATGTGCATGCGAATGTACATTAAATGTTATAAAAAAAACATTATACATGCATAAGTAAAATTATGATTAAAAAAATCAGTCATCAACATTTGAATTTTAGATTTGTTAAGGCTTTCGATGATCTATATCGTCCATGACAAAAATTTTTTTGGCGCCACATAAATGGTTTTATTTTATGCCAAAAATCAATTAACTGAAACATTTGTTTGTGTTTTTCGCATTGCGGTCTCATTTTATGAATCAATTAAACGGGAGGCGCAATTAAGCGGAACTCAATTAAACGGGTACTTTTACATAGGAGGTTATACGGAATGATTTCGATTCGTGATTTTTAGTACAATTAAGCGGGAAATTCAATAAAGCGGGGCTAAATTAACCGAAAACAACTGTACATCTCTTTAGTTCTTAAAAGGCAATCGCAAATTAAAGAACAAGTGTGGGTACGCAAACAAAAAAGTAAAACACAAACAAAAAATAGACCATTGCATATAAATAACAATAAGTGATCGCGCCGGTATAACATATAAAAAACAAATATATATATATTTATATACAATAATAGTGACAAATTAAAACAAATCAAGAAACTAAAACGTTTAAAACTAAAATTCTGAAAACAAAATTTTCGCACAAAAAAAATTATAGTAAAAAATTAAGAAAAAGTGGTAACAAAGGGCAAATTTTAGTAAAAAATATGTGTATATTTCTTAAGGTGGTTTTACACTATCCCACTGAGTATAACGACACGTCAAAAACTCAAATAAAATGAAAAAGTATAATAGTGTGAAAACAATTTGTAATGAATTGTCAAAAAATACGGATAGAAATTTGACAGTCGTATGGCTCTCATCATTTTTAGAAATTTTTCTAAACCATTAGACTTTTCATTTTATCAGAGTTGCTTTTTTACGCAAATAGAAGAAATAATCAGGGTTGGAAAACTGAAAATTTTTAGGAATAATTTTGCTTATTCCTTTTTTTATTAAATAACTACAAAAACACAAAATATAGTTAACATTTGAAGTTCTTTCTCTTTAACATAAAATAAATTACAAATATTTGTTGCAAAAAATAATTAAATATGGGTTATATTATGAAATATTAATAAAACATATATTGGCGTATCAACATGTCCATCCTTGCAGAAAGAAAAAAACACAAACAGCTGTTGTTTCAATTTTATTTTAAATGTGATAGTGTAAAAGCAAAATGTAATACAAAACACATGGCGCAATTATCATAAGGTGCCTTTGAGATTACAACAAGTAAAACAGTAACAAAAACCACACAGCATTTTGATGCTTGTTAGGGTAGTTAACTGTCAAAAAAACCAAAACAAAAAGTATGAAAACAAAAACATACATAAAACAAAGCAAAAATTGACAACTATATTCACAAATTGGCTGAAAAAAAAGTAGCTCAGCTGCCATGTCAAATGCACCTTATAATCAATACGCCATGACAAAACATTTTACATTTGATTTTTTGACAGTGAGACCAAAAACCATTAGATTTTCTTTCGACAAAATCCAATGAAAGTATTAAGACTTGTAGAATAGTGTAAAAGCACCTTTAGAAAAAAAAATTTTTAGTAAAAAAAAGTAAGAACAAATACAAAATCAGTAATAAATAATAACGGTCAACAAAATTGCAAAAAAAAACAGTGTTAAAGAAAAAATCACAGTAAAAACAGAAACAACAAGTGCTTACATAGAAGAAAATTTATAAGAAAAGCAGCACAAATTCCGCGGTAAAAAAAACCCATAAAATAATAACCTTGGTAAAATTCTTAGTCTATTTTCCATTTAATCCGTTACCAGAAAATAATGGCCTGTACATAATCCAAAATATATATATAAAATTATGTATATACATAATCTAATGGTGTGATCGAAAATTCTCGGCTGAAGTTTTATATAAACCGTTACACGAAACATAACGTTCGATATATTTATAAAAAAGAAAAACAACAAAAATAAAAATGCAACGGAATTTTGTCCTTCAACATTCGTATGTACACATATTACATGCAAAAAAAAAGAATAAGTTGACAAAAAAAAAAAAAAATAATACACATAAATATATATGTATATACCTAGATACATATATGTATATTTAAAAGAGAATACAAAAAGAATCGCAATCCGCAATTAAACCGTATTTAAAAAAATTTTTACTTTGAAAGAAAAATAAAATATAGGCATAAAGTTATTTATATCACTTCAATAAATTTAAAAGAAAGAACAAATAAAAGTTACAAAAATAAAAAATTAAAAGAAGTTTCCGAAAAAATAAAACCATTCGAATAAATATGAAAAAAAAATACAAGAAATAAAGATTAAATTTTATTTTACTACGGGTCAAATAATTTTGTGTTTCACTGTAAAAATAAAAAGGAGACCAAAAAGAAATACATGTAAGTTAACACAACCCCTTTACCCCAAGCTAAGCTGGTATAAGTGCTGACGCTGTACAACGTGATCAAATAATTTGCGCAATATAAAAAGGGTTTCAAATAACATCATGGGAACGAAAATTGTTGTGTGTTCGCACCATCGTCGCTCGATTCCGCTGACGCTGCACACGCGTCATATATCAACACCAACTCCAACCAAGGCAGCGCTGCCCATCATACCGCCATCGTTTAGGGTAATAAAATTAGTTTTAGTTAGTCTAAGTTTGACAGTGAAAATAAACGGTAGTATATTTTTTAATCAAAAAAGTGTTTTAATTTTAAAACGCGCCGCTGTTGGTGCGGCGCTTAACTTTTTTAGCCGAAGTCCTTCTGACTTCGATAACTGGCGCCCGAGCAGGGACCGGCATGCATTTGAAAAAAAGGATGTGCCGGTTCCCGTTGAACATGGTTCGAAAGAAAGTGCATATAAAAAAAAAAAAGAGCTCTCAAAATTGAGAAAATTTTTTTTGTTGTTTAAATAAAATTTATCTTAAAAAATATATAAATTAAGAAGCTTATAAAAACGTGCTAAAAGATCAAGTGGAGTAATGATAAATTAAAATAAAGAAAATTATTGTCCTTTGATCAAAATACCTTCAAAATGAAGATGTGAAAATTGAGTGTTAAAACGCAAATAATTCAACCCACGAAATATTTTCTAAAAGTGGAAAAATATTTTAATCGAATATTGTACAAAAATAAGGAAAATTTTTTTTTTGAAAAATGAATTTTTAACAAGAAGAATGGTTTTCAATAAAATATTTAAGTTAACTTAAAGATACAAATAACGAAAAAGAAGTGACCAATATGGAGCCTATGGCTTCAGCATGCTGCGATCTCGAATTCCGAGCACTCCAGTGTGTAAAAAAGTTCCTAGTCACAAAATAAAATAATAAGCAAGTCTTGCGAGCAAATGTGCAAGCCTGCTTCGTAGTATCCTCTTCACAGATAGTGAGATTACGAAAGGTAAGGTCTGGCTTCCTCTACAAGTTGTGGTAAACGTAAGAACCCGCACTACTAAGTAGAATTCTCGTTAGTTGTAGTTAACATAAGAACCTACATTTAATGGGAACCAAGCCTTAAATTTTGCCTAGTAATTGAGGGTAACGGTCGGAGGCTGCACGGGGTGAGACAAATCGTCCCTTAGTACGTCGGAATTTTCCGTCGAAAACGGATAATACGATCCTCCGCTCAAAAGACTATAAAATAATAAGGTTAATAAAAAATAACACAGAACAAATGTAACTCAAATTATCAACTTAAAAGAAAAGTAGGAAAACCAATGAGAAATAAAAGTCTTTGTATACCATATATACTATAAGAATTGAGAAATAGAAAGTTCTTTGATAAATTGAGCCATGTTCAACGTGAAATAAGTGAAAAGAAAAATGTCACTTACTTCAAATAAAAAGAAATAGAACAATTGTGCAACACTTTTCAATTTCAACCAAAAGACTTGTAAAATTCTTTTGAACTAATATACTCATTTTCTTTTCTTCCGTATGTCATAAACGAAGCTCTCGTACAACAAGGAAGCAAGGACAAGGAAGCAACAATAGAAGAAAATATTTTCTCGTGCAGGATGAAAATTATTATTATGTGAGTCATTATATTACACTAAGAAATTGAATCGTTATAAAATATTATATAAAGAATTTTATATTTTGAAATATTGTGAATTGTTATAAAATATTATATTAAAAATTTTTGAATGATAGTAAAATTGTGTAAAATATTATATAAAAACAAAAAAAAACAAACAAAATTTTTATTTTTGAATACATAATAGGACCGTTATAAAATATTATATAAAGAATTTTATATTTTGAAATATTGTGAATTGTTATAAAATATTATATTAAAAATTTTGAATGATAGTAAAATTGTGTAAAATATTATATAAAAACAAAAAAAAACAAACAAAATTTTTATTTTTGAATACATAATAGGACCGTTATAAAATATTATATAAAAAATTTTATATTTTGAAATATTGCGAATTGTTATAAAATATTATATTAAAAATTTTGAAAGATAGTAAAATTGTTTAAAATATTATATAAAAACAAAAAAAGAAAAAACAAAATTTTTATTTTTTTTGAATACATAATAAGACCGTTATAAAATATTATATAATAAAATTTTTTCTTATATTGGAAATTTTGTGAAATATTTTGAATATATAATCGAACTATTTTTTTTACGAATCTAAACATGGACGCATTGAACCAAAAATTGATCGAGCTCACTGGCACGGTCAATCTTCTGCTGCAGCAATTAAGAGCTGCAGAGGGCCGCATACGGGAGCTGGAGAAACCAGGTCTCTCTGAAAATATTATTGAGGAACCATTGCGCGGTCCTGTCTCTGAGGAGGACCTCAGGGAGATTGGAAAACTCCCTGACTCGGTCAAAGAATTGCAAACCTTCGAGGGAAATCCCTCTCAGTATGTATCATGGGTGCATGCTGTAGAGGGTATCCTTAGGGACTATGAGATAGTCAGGGGGAAACCACTCTATAGGGCAATCCTAAAAAGCATTAGAGGTAAAATTAGGGGAAAGGCGGATTCGGCCCTGATATCGTATAATATATTCGACGATGATTGGCCCGAAGTGAAAAGGTGTTTGTCGCTGCATTATGCGGACAATAGCGTCGACCGTCAACTCAACGGTGCGCAACGCTGAAAAAAGCAATATTATCAATTTTCGTTTGAAACAAATTGATGATCGCATAGACAGCCTTACTAGAAAACACTTCCGAAAAACACGTTCAATAGACTGGATCGGGTCGGCATGGAAATGGTTGGCAGGTTCCCCAGATGCTGCCGACTGGAACAAAATCCTCCAAAGCCAGAACGATATAGTGGAGAATAACAATCAACAGTATAAAGTGAATAATGTGTTATTTGTCAAAATGCAAATGGTATTACAAAAGATTAATCACGTCATAGACGAATTCAATAATCGGGTAGAACCCTTGAAGGCAGAATGGCTCCAGCAGGACACACTTAACCAAATTTCAATAATAAGCGAGGTTGTAAACGAGATCATTAGAGCTTGCCAGCTGGCCAAGAACAAAATTGTTAATACAAATATAATCGACAAAGAAGAAATCAATAGAATCATATCCGAAATGGAAACGCTCCCGTATGAAAATGTAATCGAAGCGGTGGAATACGGTACACCGTCGATTTACGTCAACGGGTCTATGCTTTTGTATGTATTGGCTATGCCGAAGGTGAGGAATGAAGAATTTAATCTCCTACATACAAGACCTTCGATATCACAGGGGAAACAGGTGGATCTAAATTATAAGAAGATGCTAGTGAGTCAAAGGGAAACTTATGGAATCACGGGTAATTGCATGTCAATTAATAACTCCTCTGTATGTGATTTGGCACAATTAGAAAAATTGAAGGAAGATGACTGTGTGTCTAGATTATTAAAAGGTGGCGACGCGAAATGTCAGTATCAAACGGGTAATCGAACCTTCGTTGAACTGATAAAGGAAGGTACAGTCTTCGTCACAAACTTTAAGGGTAACCTCAAAGCCTCTGACAACATTATGTACCTAAATGGAACATACGTTATACAATTTTTCAATGAAACCATCGAACTCAATGGGAAAATGTACACCAACACTCTAGCTACCAAGTTGCAGGCTCTTCCGCCAGTATATACCAATATAACTAGTCAAGGTAATAAGATCGACGTCGAGTATGTCCACGGTCTCAGCATAGAGAACATAAGACAATTAAAGCAGCTGACGCAACAGCTACGAGTTGGCGGAATACCCAGCCTTTTCGTCCTTGTTTTAACTGTACTTTTTGTCGGATGTGTTTGGCGAAAGGTAAACGGTGGACTATTCTCATCAGGCTCAGCCTCACCGGGGAATACGCCCACTAATAATTAAGATCTACGAGACGTAGATTTTTGAAGGGGGAGGAGTTAACACAACCCCTTTACCCCAAGCTAAGCTGGTATAAGTGCTGACGCTGTACAACGTGATCAAATAATTTGCGCAATATAAAAAGGGTTTCAAATAACATCATGGGAACGAAAATTGTTGTGTGTTCGCACCATCGTCGCTCGATTCCGCTGACGCTGCACACGCGTCATATATCAACACCAACTCCAACCAAGGCAGCGCTGCTCATCATACCGCCATCGTTTAGGGTAATAAAATTAGTTTTAGTTAGTCTAAGTTTGACAGTGAAAATAAACGGTAGTATATTTTTTAATCAAAAAAGTGTTTTAATTTTAAAACACGCCGCTGTTGGTGCGGCGCTTAACTTTTTTAGCCGAAGTCCTTCTGACTTCGATAACTTGTACGTAGAAATGTACTTATATACAACAAACAATATAATAAAAACACAAATTATTGAAGTGCTGTAAAAAATTAAGAAAAAGAAAAGAATAATGAAAAGCAATTACAAACAACAAATTCAGTAAAAAAAAAACGAGACAAAAAGAAATACATAAAGTAAATCGCAAATTACAAACAAAAAAAAAATAATTTTTTTATCCACATTTTACACCTTAAGCAACTTATTTAAATTATTCGCTTTTGTCTAACAATGTATGTATGTCTGACTTAAAACCAAAACAAAAGGGCAGTCAAAATTTAAGCTCCACATATCCATTAAAAATTTTATATCCAATTAAAGCATTGAAATCAAATAAATTTAATTCTTATTTGCACACTACTGTACTAAAATCATACTTCCAACAAAACGAAAACAAAAAACAGAACATCAGTGATTTACAGATAATGTTTAAAGTCATACCAAAGACTATATAATATAAAGATGTTGCACTTAGTACATTTTGGTTAAGCACAAATTTTGCACAGCATAAGGATGTGTGGGACAAGTGACAAGGGAAGGGAAAAAATTTGCTCTTTTTCTAATTATTTGCAAAGATAAATTTTTTATAGATAACAAATAACGGGGGAGAGCGAAAGCACATTTATTTTGCTCTCTTGCAAGATAAAGTATTTTATATTATTGTTGTTGTTATTCTTACTGTTTATGTTATTTTTTTTTTCAATGGTTTATTTTAGTTTATTTATTTGGTTTATTTTTTAAAAAGAGTGATTGTTCTTTCTATTAAATTTGAGATTGAAAAATAGAAAGAAACAAGATGATTTCGTAGGTGAGGTAGGGAAAATCACATTTGTTTTGTTTTTGTGAAAACGAAATTAAATTGATTCGCACCGAATTTATGATGCCCATTGCATGAAATTTATATACCAAATTTTTAAAAAAATTCTCTTGTAGTAGAAAATTAGGTTTACAAGTAATGTTAAAAATGATAATATGTTATATTTTACTTATTTGTATTCTGCAAAAGAGAAAAGAAGTTCTTACTAAAATAAAAAATTCAAATTAACTTAGTTTTTAATAAAACTTTATTATTTAAAGTGTTATTAAGTTAATAGTGCAAAGTCATAATAATTTCATATTAATAAAAAAAAATGGTAAGAAAATTATTTTTAATTACATGTCCACATTAAACGTTTCGTATACATATGTATATGTATGTATATACTGTTTGTACTCTAGGATTCAAATTCATCGGTCTCACGGAAAGCTGGCAACAAATGCAGTCTGCCCCATTGCCGCAGATCTAAAAGAAGTTCACCTAACGTAAAGCAATTTCGTTTCCAAATATGGACTCACCGTTGTTTAAAAAGTGGGCAGAAAAATGCAACTTTGACGTGCAATTTATTGCAAATTCTTCTTTATTGTTTTTGTGTGATAAGCACTTCTCATTAGCAGAGTTGGGTTTATTGCATTAGATTTCATTTTCCACTAAATTTAGTGGTAGTGGTAAAAATAGTGCATTATCGCCTTTTATATATAGTGATAGTGGATATTTAATGCATTAAATAAAACGAATTTAGTGGTAGTGGAAATTTAGTGCATTGAATAAAATAAATTTTATGGTAGTTGAAATTTATTGCATTAAAAAAAAACAAATTAAGTGGTTGTGGAAATTTATTGCATTAGAAAAAACAAATTTAGTGGTAGTGGAAATTTATTGCATTAAATATATCGATTTTAGTGGTAGTGGAAATTTAGTGCACTAATTTTGAATAATTAATGGTAATGGAATATAACTCCATTGGCACTATAGTGGAATGGAAATTTAGTTCCACTATCGTTTTAATATACCTTCATATATGGATATAAAATTAATATATGCATACATAGCTTAAGTCAATGTCAAAATAAATTGTAGTGAATGTTATTTTCTTAATTTACTAAGTCCGCATGTATAAAGTAAATAATTGTTGTTATTGTTTTAATAAGAATTTTAGTACTTTCAAATATAATAAATTATTCAATTCACCCTAGGTAAGATTTTAATGGCGCTGACTGTCAATATTGCCAGCCACTAATCATTTAGAATTAGTGCACTAAATTTCCATTACCACTAAAATCGATTAATTTAGAGCACTAAATTTCCACTACCACTAAATTTGTTTTTTTTAATGCAATAAATTTCCACTACCACTAAATTTGTTTTTTTAATGCACTAAATTTCCACTACCACTAAATTTATTTTATTTAATGCATTAATTTTCCACTACCACTAAAATGGTTTTATTTAGTGGTTAATTATTTCCATCAGCATTTAGTGGTGGCTGGAATATTGCTGCATTAATACTTAGTCGTTTAGTGGTAGTGGAAGCGATAATGCATTATAAATTCAATGCAATAAACCCAACTCTGCTCATTAGAGCTTATTGGGAAGAAATTTTTGAGGCGAGGTGCCGTGCCAAGTTTATACTTAACTGAAAATAACGAGGACATGAGTGTAGAAGGAATCGAAGTCTATTCTGAAAATGATTTGCAACTTTTCAGATCTCCGCCACAATCGCGTAGAGGATCAAAATCGCCTTCACTTTTATGTACAAATTGTGAAAAAAATGTAAAAATGAAGCACTTTACCAAAAAAATACTACAATATAATTAAAAAGCTTAATACAAAAATGCTAACTATTCGTGATTTAGGGTAAAAAAATTAGTCTTAGAAGAAAAGAGTTATGGTTATGGAAAGAAGTTACAATTAAAGAAATCCATTGAAAGCGAAATTGATGAGTTGCATATTAACCTACTTGATAAAACGCTTTGTAAAATGTTCATAAAGCAAAACAGAAAATCAAATGCTCGATGGGAAGATGAGGAGAGAAACTACGTATTTATTTTTAAGAAATACTTTAAAACTGAACCTTCCAACCCTTTCTTCCCTAAGCAGATGGAGCAATATTAAGAATTTGCAGCCTGGCAATAATTTATGCATATACATATGTATAATGCACTGGAAGCAGCAATTCGTAAAATGCAGCATGCAGAAAAACAATGTATCCTAATTTTTGATGAAGTATCTATCCGGCGTAATTGTACATATAATAACTCTGAAGATGTTATAGAATTATTTAATAGGTAGGATTTTTTAAGCTACATATTTAAGCCAAGTTTTATATTTGGGCAGCAAAATTTTATCCATTAATGAACCTATTCAAACCACCAGGGGTATAATGTCTCTATCAGAAGAAATGTTTCAAGAAGATGACATGCTTTTTATTTTAACCAGTCACTTTAATCAAAATCCATTAGAGAACTTATTTTCGTACCTACGCGCAAAAGGTGGACACTGACATACCCCTCCGAAATGTACATGCGAAAAATTACAATGAAGAATCAGATTTTGGAAATATGTTTCTTGAAATATGCAAGATACAAATAAAAGTATTTGAAAAAATATTCACGGAAGACAAAAGCATACGAAATATTAAGAAAACTATTGACAAACAGTGCATACAATGCACCAAAAATACAACATATTCCTTTTTGTATAAGGAGAATGGCGTATGCTGTAAACATAGATTAGAGATGCTGAATCTTCTTGTGCTAACATTACTTCGTAAGCATTCTTCATGGCTGACTCAAAACTATAAATCATCGAGTGGTGAGAAAGTCAAAATTTTAGCTCATTAAAAATTAATTTAAATAACCTGTCCAAATGTAAAAACATTTTATCTTTATTTCTTTGTTAAAATTTGTATATTATAATAAATACTTGTTAAATTTTTTATGTTATTTATAAGAAATCAGCATTTCGGTGCGAGTCGATTAAGTTTTATTTTGTACACCAATAAAACACATATTCTTTACCCTATATAAATATCAACATTTATAAAATTTATTTTCTTGTTTACTACAAATGTTATGTGGTTTAAAAAGTATTAAAAAGAAACAAAACACAAAAAGAACTTATGAGTGGACTACATACATATGCATACAAACATATCGCACACCCAATTCAAAAATGACACAACTCAAAAATTAAAACTACACGCATTAATACATAAACTCGAAAAATACAAATTTTGAGTTGTGTCACTTACGAACTGGGTGTGCGATATGCATGTGTACGTCTGCTTGTTATAGCTTATTCTCTTTTTCGTAAAATTCGTCTCCCTTTTTATCTTTCAGAGAGACTATAAATGATTTTCTCTTTCATATGGGATTTTTGATAAATCCCATGCAGGTTTTTGCTATGGAAAAAATAATGTACTGAGTGCACAATCTTTATATTATATAGTCTTTGGTCATACATAAGGATAAAGTAAAGAAGTAAAAAAAAAGTAAAACAAACAAATAGTTTAAACAGAAAATTTAACCACACAAAAAATAGAAACAGATCAAATACACTATTAAATAAATTTAAACGAGCTTTTTTTACAATAAAAAATTAATTAGAAAATATCAATAGAAATTAAAAAAAGAATTACTAAAAGTAAAAGTAAAAAGAAAAACAATATACAACAATACAATATACATATATAAGCATATATAGAGAAAATCTTTATGAAATTAAAATAATCGTAATAATTATTGTTATTTTTTCGAAATTGATTGTTTTATAATAATTAAAAAAGAAAACAAAAAATAAAAAGTAATGCCGAAAAATAGTTATTGCTCACTTCTGTAAAATAAATTTGCCCGCCACTGCAAAATCAAAAACGAATAAAAAAGAGTAAAACAAAACAACAAAACAAACGCTGTAAAGAAATAAAATAATATTTAGAAATTATTCAAAACAAATACGAAAAGAAACAACATAAATGTTAAAACCAACATAGAAGAAAGCATAATAAACAAAATAAAACAGCAGGCTGCAAAAGCAAAAGAGCAGAAGTAAGAAAATAAAAAAGCAAATAAAACCAAAACAGATTAAAGGTAACAAAAAAAAAAATATATTATTATACGCATACCCTACACTACACAAATACACACAATACAACACATATTACACAATGGTAATAATACATTAAAATATATTATTTTAACATATTATCAATCACATATATATTTATTTACATAATTTATAAAATTTAAAAACCTTTTCAATCCCTTACACAATTTGCATTTTAACCCCACATATTCACCTATTCACTACTCGATTATTAAATTCATTAATTAATTGAGCTTTCCGAAAGTACCCGTTCACATCATTACCGCGTTGTATATAAATTTCACATTTATTTCCCATTGTTCAAAATTTTCATTCGGCCAAGTGCATTGATAAGTGAAAGTAGTTGAGTCCTAATCTTCCTAAATTCTTCTTCCCCGTATTTATTCATTTTGGTTCACTTATAGCTTAACTAACTCTCGAATAGCAGAGTATTTGTTTTCTAGTAGGATTACCCTCAGTGTCGTTTTGCTCACTCTAAAGCTTTTCACGCTTTTTCTCCGCTTACACAAGGGAACCATAATCCACAAACAGACTCGGTACTCGAAACGAAGATGAGTGATCTTGAAGTCCGATGGGTGAAACTTCAAGATGCATATGAAGAACTCATGATGTCTCAGGAGAAAGGAAACACGAAGGACTACAAAGAAAACGCGAGAATTAATTTTAATGCCTGCACTGAGGCATATTACACGTGTAGATCTCAACTCGTAGATCTACTCCAGATTAGCAAAGAATGCGAACCCCAAAACACTGCAGCATTGGTAAGCACACAGCCCCAAATCCCAACACACAGTAGAACCTCGTTTATTAGGTTACCAGAATGCGACATTGAAACATTCAATGGAAATTACGAAGAGTGGCCCGCTTTTCGTGATCTTTTTACTACAGAGTGCATCGAAAACGATGAAATCCCACGAGCACAAAAGCTGTTTTACCTGCGTTTAAAAACAAGCGGCAGCGCAGGTGCAATTGTTAAACGGTACAATCTCTGCGACCAAAATTTCGAACCCGCCTGGAACGCTCTCAAAGCACGCTTCGAAAACAAACGCCTCTTAGTAGACAATAGACTCAAAATGCTTTTCAATATCCCTGCCGCTACCTCAGAAAATAGTGAATCCATTCAGAGAATACACTCTACAGTCACAGAGTGTTTGACTGCCCTAAGAGCTCTAAACGTAAACGTGGACGGATGGGACCCTATTCTCATATATTTAGTTTCCACAAAGTTGCCCGACAACACATTAGCTCTCTGGGAACAGTCATTCAAAACCCAACGCGAACTTCCTACATGGGCCCAGATGGACGAATTCTTAGTTAATAGGTATGAGGTAGTAGAACGAATTTCTTCTATCAGGACTACAAGGGAATGTTTTAGTTTTTCGACCCCAAGTCAATCGAACATTCAGTCGAATTCATCTCAGGAGAAACTCAATCCCGCTTGTCCCTTATGAAATGGCTACCACACTCTCAGAGCATGTATCAAATTCAGGAAATACAGCGTGCAACAGAGGATAGATTACGTCTTCCGGAACAAAATTTGCAACAACTGTCTATCTTCTAATCACCTGAAAGCGAAATGCTCAAGCAAAAAACTCTGTTTAATTTGCAAATCAGACCACCACACTCTGCTGTACATGCAGAAATCCCCTGAAAACTGAAACACCGCAAAAAATCGAGAAACCCCTAAAAATACAAATAAAATTCAAGATTCTGATAAAAAAGAAACTCGTAGCGAACGAAGAACAGATTTCAGAGACGATAGACCTTCAACATCTCGAAATTCTCACGTACAAGCCAATTTTTCGGCAAATAGTGAACACATCTTACTTCGCACAGCCTTAGTCCAAATAGAGCTTAGAGGAGAATTGTTCACTGTAAGAGCCCTCATAGACCCAGGATCACAAAGAACATTTGTATCGGAAAGAATAAGAAATATCCTCAGAATACCGTACAAAAGCACTCAGATGGAAATTGTCGGCATAGGTGGTCAAACCCAAACAGCGACCCGAGAATGCACAATCAATACTTCGTCCCCAATAGACCTTATCCTTGCAAATGACTCTGAGCATTTCATTAATCTCGAAGGCATAAAAAAGAACATTTGTGGTCAAGCGACCGCGTATAATACGATATTTGGCTGGGTCTTAAGCGGACCAATTCAAAGCACCCCGATACACGCATTTACCACATCGATTGTGTCCTCAGAAATCTCCTCTTTAAACTATACTCTGGAAAAATTTGGCGATCACGAAAAGTTACCATCAGAACCAGTTATATCCAATGATAACAAATACTGCGAGAAGTTTTACAAGCAGACAACCAACAGCGATGAAGATGGTAGACATATTGTTAGGCTCCCGTTCAGGAAAAAGTTTCGTAAAGAAAAATTTTTCGGATCGTCTCGAATCAGAGCGCATTATATTCACACTCTAACTTCTCTCACTCATAGAGAAATAAGATTTACAAACTGCCGTTTAACCAATTTAGCTCAAAAATTGTATTACTCTGAAAAACTTGTGAATAATTCGACTTCTCTGCCAGTCTCAAAGAAAAGCGCATTAAAAGAACTCAATCCAATTTTAGACGCTGCAAGTAATTTGAAAGTAAATTGAAAACTCTCAAACTCGTCTCTCCCATACAATGAGCGACACCTAGTCATATTACCCGGCAACTCAAGACTCTGCCTACTGTATCTAGATTACTTACACTTATTCTTACCCCGCGACGATTGTAATCAGATGTGCAGTATGATACAGACGGAATCTTATATTTCTCGATATTTAAAAACTTGTATTATATACAAGCAACGGCCATGTTCACAGTTCATGGCTCCCGTACCCCCAGACCGATGCGCTCTCACAATACTCTCTCAGATAAGAAGCATGGATTACGCCCGATCAGTTGAATTGAAAGTTTCATCCCTGAAAAAATCAGCAATAGTGAAGAAACACATCACTGTATTTAGATGCTTAACACCATGACTATACACTTAGAGCTGCATTCGGATCCTTCTACAGCAGCATTTAGAGCGGCGTTCCCCAAATTCGTTGTCCGGCGCGGACTGCCTTCCAGGCTTTATTCCGATAATGGAAAACACATCGTGGGCGCTAATCGACTCGATTTCGACACATTTATAAAAACCCCAGCAATAGATATCACACAAAGGCATAATACACAAGGCTTCAAGCGGATTTTCATAAGCCCAAATACGCTGGCAACGATTGAAAGAATACACAATTCGCGCCCAATCTCAGCTTTGTCAGGGGACCCTACAGAAGTTAGAACTGCTACGGGCACCCTAAAACGTCCCATTGTGAAATTTTGCTATTTGCCCCCTTTGAAGAATAGTCCATACCCTAGTTTTGATCCTCCATAGCCCTCATTCTTATCAATGCTTCAATTCCATTTTCCGTAAATTACATTCTTTCATTTCACACCATTTTTCAGCTCTCATCAATTACACAATCGTTCTCTAATTTTCATTTTCTTTTTATTTCATTTTTATCTTCTTAAGTCACAGATAGCGCCAACCAACAACCCTCAAGCCAAAACACGATCCGGATATCTACCAATGCAGAAATTGCAAGCAGTATCATCCAATCAGATTCTGCAGACGATTTTTGAATATGGACGTACATACGCGGACAAAAATCGTAGAAAAATACAAATACTGCATTAACTGTTTGGCAAAAAGCCACGATTTTCGGTCGTGTCCAAGTGTAGACACATGTAGAATCTGTAGAGGGTGGCATCATATCTTATTGCATCCCAGTGTGAAAAGTCGGCTAAACCACCGGAAAAGAATTTACCAGCAAAAAAAGGCATCATCCAGGCCGCCCAAGAAAATTCCAACAAGGGTGTCAACGCAAATACGAGACAACAGTCGAAGTGACGTCCCATCAACATTACGATCGTCCCCGACTCAAGCAAATACCATGCCAAATCAACAGGTCATTTTTGAGGCCATACGATCACTTGCTGCAGTACTTTGTGTTCAACAAAAATAAACGTGAAGGCTAATAAACGTGCTGCTAAATTTAATTGAATTTTATATTTGTTTGAACTTCTTGCTGTTAAATTGAAATATGGAATTTGTATTTACTTATAGCATTTTCAGTTTAAATTAAACCTTTTTCAAAATAAATGAAACCTTTTTCAAAATGAACGAAACCTTTTTCAAATTAAACGAGACCTTTTTCAAATTAAACGAGACCTTTTTCAAATTAAACGAAACTCTTTTCAAAATAAATAAAACTTTATTCAAAATAAATGAAACTTTATTCAAATTTATTTAAACATTTTTCAAATTGAATTAAATCAGTTATAGAATTTAATAGAAAACAAAAGAAAAAAATATTAAAACATTCATTTTGAATTATGAATAATGCCAGAATCCATAAAACCCCGGAAATTCGAAATATAGTGGATAATAGTGACTGTACGCTTAAATTTTAACACCTATTCTCCTATGTTAAACCCGATAGAAAAAGCATTTTCTAAGCTAAAATTCCACGCCCGATCATTATTAAAGTGACATTACCACAGAATATAACATAGTAAGTAGTTGAAGAAAGTGTCGCACAAATTAATCAAAATGATTGTGCGAACTATGTTATGGATATAATCATGCTAATTCCTAAAGCGGTCAGTGGACAAATTCTTCATTAATTTTAACAAGTATTATATAAAAATGAATATGTTTAATATGCTTTATTTTTTTTTTTTCTTTTGTTTTCTATTAAATTCTATAACTGGTTTAATTTAATTTGAAAAATGTTTAAATGAATTTGGATAAAGTTTCATTTATTTTGAATAAAGTTTCACTTATTTTGAAAAGAGTTTCGTTTAATTTGAAAAAGGTTGCGTTTAATTTGAAAAAGGTTGCGTTCATTTTGAAAAAGGTTTCATTTATTTTGAAAAAGGTTTAATTTAAACTGAAAATGCTATATAAATTTTACATTTACATGCTAAGATAATTGTGAATTATTTTATCTTAACATTTTGTATTGGCTTGTATGTTTATTGTGATTTGGTAATTTATCTTAATTTCGTATTGTTAGATAACGGTTTTCTTTATATTGTATATACATACATACTTAGATTCTGGCTGACTTCCTAAATGCATGTCGCTTTGTAGTAATACATTGTAGCGTGTTCCTAAATGCAACCCTGAAAATTTTTACAATGTATTGTGTTCCCTTTTGCAACATTGTTGTAGTTAATACGCAAGGGAAAGCAACAAAGACATCCAAATAAAAGTAGATGCAAAGCGCATGCAATACAAAATACGATGGCGACGCAGGAAGATAACTAAGAATTTTTTGTTATAATATATTATATTTCTCTATTCAGTTTTATTTTTTCTTTTTATTACAGTAAAAAATGGACGCATACTTTTAAAAATCTTTTAATAAATGCAAGATTGGATATGGAGAAAGAATTTCGGGAACAAACCAAGAAACGCGTTGTGCTATGGGAACGTGTATTACAAAATATTAAGTCCATAGATGACACGTTCCCATTTTCACGAGACGAAATATATAGAAAATTTTTAAATTTCATGGTGACGTATAAGCGCATTAAGAAACGCAACAAGACGTCGGGCGAAGCAGCAACTACGTGGGACTTCTATGATCGACAAGACGAAGTGTATGGCTGCCGGAGTGACATATATGTGCCAGAATGCAATCTGGAATCAAGCTTAGACACATTGATGACAGATCTGACCGAGGACAGTAACGAGCCTAGCACGTCTCAAGCAGCTCCGATCCAACGTGAAAGCTTACCTTCAGCACGGAAGCGTAATCGAGTCGATATTGTAGAGTTCCTAACAAAAGAAAGCCAAGCAGATAGGAAAGTGTTAGAAGATGTTCTAAACTGTGAGAAAGAAAAATTGAAAATCGAAAAAGAAAAAATTGAGGAAATAAGAAAATTACGTGAAGCTTTATTAGCGGCTCGTAAATGAATTTGCAATTTTAAAACTTTAGATATAAATCTCTGCGTTGGATAGAAGATTTTAGGTTTTTTTAATTAGAATATGATTTTTTTTTGTTAAATTTGTTTCTTTAAATAGTATATAATACGAATTTGTTTTTGTTAATTTTGTTTCATTAATCAGAATATGAATTTATTTGAGTTAATTAATTTTAAATAAAATAAACATTAAATGAAAACGTTTCTTTAATCTATGCTGATAGAAAAGTAGTTAGCATTTCTCTCTTAATTCTTGCTTGTGCTCTTGGGGTTTCATCATTTAGAATGTTATTGCTGTAATTTCCAAAGTCTATTTCATGAACAATCTCCACGTTCTCAGGAGACCCATCCGTGTTAATAATGAAATTAAGCAGAATAAAGCAAGACATAATTATAGTTTTTGCTGGCTTTACGTCACGAACTTCTAAATAATTCAAAATTTCTTTTTTAGTAGTCCGAAGGCTTGTTCTACACGCACTCGAATTGTACTTAAGATTGTATTAAATCTGATTTGTTCAACTGACAAGTATCCATTATCACGGTGAGGTACCATTAAATAATTTTCTAAGGGATAGGCCGCATCACCTAACAAGTGGCAATTAGAAGGGAAAGCAATGTGGCCTGATGCAATTGCACGCTTTAAAGGACTATCGGCCCACACAGACGCATCGTGACAACGACCTGGATGCCCCACTAAAACATCAAGGAATCGGAACTCACTATCAGACACAGCCTGTATATACAAATGAAATTTGTATATACAGTAAGGGACAAAATTGTTCACAAAATTACAGAAATTTATAATAAATCCAAAAAAGTATGTTTTATTCAAATATATTTTAATTTTTTTTACCTATATAGAATAATGTACATCTAAAAAACGTAAAAAGAACAAAATTTTAAAAGAATGTGTGTTAAGAGTAAAAAAAATAAATATTAATTTAAAAATTCACATGTGAACAATTATGACCGTTGTTGAATATTCCATTGATTTTAGGTCCTAATATTTGGTATGTACACCATTTGCTTTTCTAACTGCCTTAATACTTTTTGGCATACTTTTCACTAAATTCGTCAAGACATTAGGGTCAATACTTTCCCAAGCTTCAACAGCACGCTCCCAGAGTTCGTCTACGGTCTTTGGAGGGTCTTTTTGAGCAAAAATGTTTCTCTTTAATATGGACCACAGGTGTTCTAATGGGTTTAGATCCAGCGACTGAGGAGGCCAATCCAAAAGCTTGATCCCATTTTCTTCAATCCAACGTTTTGTTATCTTCGCGGTAGGCTTAGGATCGTTGTCCTGCATAAAGATGCTATTCTGTCCCGGATCTAAACCAAATATGTCGGGACTTGGAATGTATGAGTCTTTTTAAATGTCTATATAATCTTTAGCACACATTTTGCATATAATTCGTCGAAGTACTTCAAGTTGATTCCCGCGAAAACAGCCCCAAGCCATTAATGAGCCACCTCCAAATTTAATTGTTTGGCAAATATTTCTTTCTTTTACACCAACACTTTTATCCACCCATGTCCATTGTCGTCTGTCTGACCCGATTCTATTAATTTTTGTTTCATCGGACCATGTTACACTCATCCAGACTTCAAAAGTGAATTTTTCATATTTTTTCGCGAACTCTAGGCGTCTTAAATTAAATTTGGAGGTGGCTCATTAATGGCTTGGGGCTGTTTTCGCGGGAATCAACTTGAAGTACTTCGACGAATTATATGCAAAATGTGTGCTAAAGATTATATAGACATTTAAAAAGACTCATACATTCCAAGTCCCGACATATTTGGTTTAGATCCGGGACAGAATAGCATCTTTATGCAGGACAACGATCCTAAGCCTACCGCGAAGATAACAAAACGTTGGATTGAAGAAAATGGGATCAAGCTTTTGGATTGGCCTCCTCAGTCGCTGGATCTAAACCCATTAGAACACCTGTGGTCCATATTAAAGAGAAACATTTTTGCTCAAAAAGACCCTCCAAAGACCGTAGACGAACTCTGGGAGCGTGCTGTTGAAGCTTGGGAAAATATTGACCCTAATGTCTTGACGAATTTAGTGAAAAGTATGCCAAAAAGTATTAAGGCAGTTAAAAAAGCAAATGGTGTACATACCAAATATTAGGACCTAAAATCAATGGAATATTCAACAACGGTCATAATTGTTCACATGTGAATTTTTAAATTAATATTTATTTTTTTTACTCTTAACACACATTCTTTTAAAATTTTGTTCTTTTTACGTTTTTTAGATGTACATTATTCTATATAGGTAAAAAAAATTAAAATATATTTGAATAAAACATACTTTTTTGGATTAATTATAAATTTTTTTAATTTTGTGAACAATTTTGTCCCTTACTGTATGTAATAAATTGAGTCAATAAAAATGAATTTAAAAAATTTACCTGCACAATAAAAAAATATGTTCCCGTGCGATTATAATAACTGATACTATCATTTGATGGCTGTTATATTCTGATGTATGTACCATCAATACATCCCAAGACGTAGGGAAAAGGATGAGATCTAAATGATTCAAAACCTTTCATTATTTTTCTCCGGCTTGATTCCGAGTTGGGAAATTTTATAAGTTGTTTTTGGTTAGCAATAAGCTGAGCACAATCAACAAAACTTCTGTAGCACGCACCTATTCCAACATTGAAACGATCGCTTACTTCACGAAAGCTGTTCTGATTTGAAAGTTTCCACAGAGTCATAAAAAGGATGTTCTTTAGTTCAAGACCAGGACGACCAGTCTGAGCCTTTTTGTGTGAAACATTTAACAAACACAGCAGTTTCTACAAATTACTTTGGTAAAAAACTTACGAGAAGATTTTTATTCACATAAATACTACTTACATCAAAAGTCATCCTTCCCATTCTAAAGTGGCTGTAAAAAACATCGTCTGGTATTTTAACAATGGTTTCCACGAAGCCTTTTGTTTTTGGTATTCTTTTTGATACCCGTGATTCTTTCAGCAAAACAGCAAATCGTTTATGTTTTCTTTCTATAGTGTTTACAGCAATTTTGAGGCTGGAGTTTCCCTGTTCGCACAAATCTAAGGCATTTTTAAATAAAATATGTTCTTTTCCCCCATTATTCGCTTTATTATGAATGATACAATGCATATAAATGTTCCTAAACGATTTCAGTGTTCCAAAGTATTAATATGCAACGTATTAAAAAAGTTACTACACAATGCATCAACTCGGTTTAAATACTGTATTGATACATTGTAAATATACGTTTAGGAAGTCAGCCTCTTTTTGATTATTAGTAGTCTTAATTTTGCAACTCTTGAAGAAAGTACTCCAAATTACCACCCCCTTTTTGATAATTTAGAAGCAAGAAAGTATAACTGTACATTTGTAAGAACAAATTTATATTTCAATAAAAAATGTAAGTTATGTTAAAAATCATACAAACATTGAAAGTATTAATTACATAAATATTCATAATTGGCAAACAACCCGTAAGTCAATTCTATATTTTATTAAGTAAAAAATATTATTATTTGATTACATTTAGAAGAAGAGTTCTGTGTGCTGTGTTGCTTTTTTTGCCGCTCCGTATTATTTATTGTTTTAAGTGGTTGTAACAATTGTTTTAATATATTGATTGGTTTTAATGTGACCAGTGAGCTTTGAAATTGTTGGCGACAAAAATTTTATCCTGTTTTATAAGGTTTTATTTGGATAATTAGCAAATATTTTTTGTATTGTTTGCTATCATATTCATATTTATACATATATAATATTTGTTTGGTGAATATACTGAAATTTGCATTTCTGGAAGCAGCTGATCGTTTTTAGTACTCTTAGTTACATCTGCTATTTTACAAAGTTGCTGTCTTGGAGTTTTATATGCAAGCTGGTTTGTGCACTTGATAAAGCTTTTTAGTTTCGCCATATACCATAAATCTATTTAGCTGAATAATATCAACCCAGCGAACATTTTTTTTACGTCATAAATTTTTGTAATTTCTTTTACTAATATGGATTGCTTGAGCCCAAATTGTAATATTACGGCAAATGATAGAATGATTTCTTGTTGGTTGTGCTTAGGCAATTTCCACGTAAAATGTACGGCACTTAAACCACGTGATGCAGATGCACTTTTGGATCCAGCAAAGTCACTACACTGGACTTGTTTTAATTGCAAGAAAATCAATATTGAATTTTATAAATTTTTTAGAAGCCAAAAGAGTGAATTTGATCAACTGCATAAGGAGTTTCTGTCTGTACAATCTAAACTGGCGAAATTTGGGGATTTATTTAATAATTTCCAAGGCTTGGAAAAATTTATTAATTTAGATTGTAACAATTCTCCTAAAAAGAGGAAAAGAGTAAATAAGTTACCCGAAAATCCCTCTTTAAACATTGTATCTGTCCCTACTTCTGCAAATTCAGTTGCTAGTCCTGGTTGTCCTGCTTCATCAACATCATTAAATAGTTTACCCATAATTCAGTCTTTAAATAATATATCCATTCCTACTCCTGCTAATTCCATTGCTCTTAGTGCTGGTCGTTCTACATCTTCACCATCAAATGTCGTCCAGTTAAATTCTCCATCAGGTAATATAAATAAGGAGTCTTCTACCACAACTTCCTCTATATATACTACTAAACCAAATGACGGGACATTAGATAACCAAATTATTCATAAACCGCTACAAGCTATCCCACCACGGAAAACTGTATTTGTTTCAAGGTTGACATGTGATACAACGGCAGAGGATGTTGATTATTATATTAGATCTAAATTTGGTCGAAATATTGATATTCGCATACAAAAATTTTCATTTTCTACACCCAGGTCCATTTCATCGTTTAAAATATCCACCTCACATGTTGATTTCAATGTTATTGTCGACTCTAACTTTTGGCCTGATAATACTTTAGTTCGCGAGTATATATATAAAGAAAAAATTATGTCTAATAAAATTGGTGTACTTCCTCATCAAGAACAAAATGCTTCAAAAAACTAAATTTTATATCAACTGACTCAATATCATTACTCTACCAAAATGTTCGCGGCTTAAGAACAAAACTGTCAAATTTATATTTGGAAAGTTTTGACTGCAATTATCATATCTTGGCTTTTACTGAAACTTGGCTTGATTGTTCATTTTTAAATACTGAAATACTTTGTAATAAATATTGTATTTATCGTCGTGATCGTGGCTCTTATGGTGGTGGTGTCCTCATAGCTGTTTCAAGTACTATTTCATCTGAACTTTTTATATTTGATTCATTACCTAATATCGAGTTTATAGCTGTTATTATTAAACTTAAGAGTCGAAGAATATTCATAACATGCTCATACATTCCCCCCTCATCACCGCAAGACTTATACATCCAGCATGCTGAAGCTGTTAGAATAGTTGCCTGCTCTGCCAGTGAAATTGACTCCCTAATTATTATTGGTGATTTCAATATTCCTTCCATATGTTGGAATTTTGAGAATGGATACTATATTCAATCAACGATTAATGATAGATTCACTGATTTTTTCAATATCTTGTATGATATGAGTTTATTTCAAATTAATGGAATACTTAATGACTATTCTAAAATTCTTGATTTAATATTTGTGAATAATACGGACGAATGCTCTATTAACCGTTGTGATCCTATTTGCATTCCTGAAGATCGTTTTCATCCTACCATTGCCATGAATATCTATGTACCAGCTGAACTACGTAAAACACATCGTAATAAAGTCTTCTGTTTCCATCGTACGGATTACAATAAATTCAACAACTTATTGTCAAATGTTGCTTGGGATTCAATAATTTCTGGAAATAACCTTGATGACATTATATCAAATTTCTACGCTGTATTACATCACTGCATTTCTGAATCGGTTCCTACAACATTCGCTCTTAATAATAAGAGTCCACCATGGAATAGCTTATACTTAACTAATATTAAAAACAGGAAGAATAAACTTTATAAAAAATTTAAATTATCTGGCTCTTCTCGTGATTACCTAAATTATTCAATTGCACGATCTAATTATATCACTGCTAATAAATTGGCCTACAATAGCTACATACACCGAATGAGAAGAAATATAAAGGAAAACCCAAAGGCTTTTTATAAATTTATTAACTCTAAACGTCGTGTCAATACATATCCCAAGTATTTAAAATTTGGTTCTCGTAGAGCTGAAGATGATATATCCATAAGCAACTTGTTTGCTGAATTTTTTGCTACAACTTATTCTAAAAAATCATTTAATAATCAAACCTGTTATCCGTATTCTTTATCTCAATCATCAAATATTCATCTTTCGAATATCTCTTCTGAAACTGTTCTATCTAATCTACTGTCAATTCAAAGTTCACCTACCCCTGGTCCTGATGGTATACCTACCTGTATTCTTAAGCATTGTTCTGAAAATCTTTGTGGTCCCCTAACGGCAATTTTCAACAAATCTATTGATTTGGGTTATTTTCCATCTGATTGGAAGAAGTCATACATAATTCCTTTGTTTAAAGCTGGCAGTAAACTGGAAGTTTCAAACTACAGAGGCATAGCAAAATTAAATGCGATTCCAAAACTCTTTGAAAAAATTGTGACTGACTCTTTATATTATCAAATATCGTCACTCTTAACTTCATATCAACATGGTTTTCGTAAATTTTGTTCAAGTTATACTAATATCCTGGAATTAACAACTAAAGTTAATGAAGGCTTCGTCAACAATCATCAAACTGATGTTATCTACACAGATTTTAGTAAAGCGTTTGATAAAGTTAACCACGATCTTTTGCTCTATAAACTATCTTCCATGGGCTTTAGCAACAATGCTGTACGTTGGCTACAATCTTATCTTTCTGGAAGAACTCAACAAGTGAAATTTGAAAATATTCTGTCTAAAATCATTGATGTTCACTCCGGAGTACCTCAAGGGAGCCATCTTGGTCCAGTTTTATTCTCATTATTTATTAACGATCTTCCATCTGCTATTATTCATTCTAATATTCTCATGTATGCTGATGATGTTAAGATTTTTAATTCGTTCGATAGCATATCTGCTCAGTCAGCACTTCAAGGAGATATTGACAATTTTTTACAATGGTGTGATGTCAACTTATTGGATTTAAATATTAATAAATGTAAACACATGTCGTTTTATCGTTCACTGAAACTTGATACGTCATATCATTTTAAGGATAAAATCCTGGACAAGGTGTTAAGCGTTAATGATCTTGGGATCTTATTAGATCATAGACTTAAGTTTTGTGAACATATTTCAATGATGGTGAACAAAGCAAATGGAGTTTTAGGATTTATAAAGCGTTGGTCAAAAGAATTTACTGACCCCTACGTAACAAAACAACTATACACTTCTTTGGTACGCCCTATTCTTGAATACGGGTCTATTATATGGGATCCATACTTCCTCACTTACGTTAACCTTATTGAATCTGTACAAAAACGCTTCCTTTTATTTTGCTTGAGAGGTCTAGGATGGAACTCATTCGCTCTTCCTTCATATGAGAACAGACTTGCTCTTATAAAACTGCCTACCCTGAAAAGTCGAAGAACAATGCTAAGTGTATCTTTTCTATTAAGATTAATACGTGGTGAAGTACGTTCTGAGTATTTGTTAAGTAAAATTATTTTTAATGTTCCAATTAGACCGTCCCGTAACTTTCATTTATTATATTTAAAATATCACCGTACTGTATATGCCAACAATGACTCCCTTCGTCAAATATGTTTGAAGTTTAATAATCTTTATCATTTAATTGATCTTTCTGAGAGTAATGATTCCTTGAAAAGAAAAATTATTTTGTATTTAAATCATTATCATTAAATATTTATCATTATTATTTAATATTGTTTGTAAATTTTACTCTAGTCTGTAAGGAACTATTATCCATAGACATAATTAAATAAAATAAATCTGCATTTATCCACATAATGCAAATTTAAACAATGTACATAACAAACGTTTCGTTGAGTTTCGTTCAATTTCATTTGTTTACGTTTGGAACGAGCCGATCGTACCAAACATACGTAAACAGCTGTTTTTTGTGTTTGTGTAAACAATAATAAACAAAAGACCGCAGTGTGCAATGGAAATCGAGGATAACTTTATTGAAAATTTGATTGAGAATATATAAACAAAAACGCTTTCTCTGTGACAAATGTGTATCTTATTCATTTTCAACCATTTAAATATTTTTTTTTTCTGTTCATTTTGTAGCACATTAATAACAAAATTTAAACAAATGTGCCTGTGTTTACAATTGGAATGAACGCGCGGCTGTATTTTTTAGTACTATTTTTTATTTATGATTAATTTTTTTTTAATAAAAAAAATTGACGTTTTTTCGATAAAATATTTAACCGTTGTAGATATTAAATAACATTTTGTGATAAAAATCTATACATTTTATATTTATGAAATATAGAGACAAATCAAGTTTTACATAAGTACTAATGTTTGCAACTAAGAACAGCTTACATTTAAGTTAAAAAGTACATTATAGCCACTCGAAAGCTTTGTTAGACTTTTGACAGACGTTTCGTTGATTTTTGACATTAACTTACGTCAACAAAAGTACATTATAGTTGGGCCTTAAGAGGAATAGAGCCGACTTTTGTATAAGTCGACACTAACTCATTCATAAACAACTTAAAGTATACTTTTGACATAAAAGTCGACTCTAAAGTTAAAACCAGTAAAACCTGTTTTTAACATTTAAAACAACACAGTTGCCCACTTTACACTGCCGTTAGACATGCAAGTAATCACTTGCAAGTAGAGCATACGTATTAACATCGAAAATGCCGAAAAAATAGCCGAATATTTGCAAGTAGCTTGAGTGTTTACACAGCCAGTTGCAAGTTCATTTTCAAAATGTTCACGAAGCGTAAACATCATATGCAAATAGCTTTACTTCTAGAATTAAAAAAACTAGAAATACAAAACATAATTATAATATTAAAAAAAAAAAAAAAAAATAAAAAGACAGTTGTTGTTCATGTTCCACAGAACTTCATTTGAGCGATATAAAGAAATTAATTACAAAATTTCCTCTTTATTTAACTTTTTCTTCATCTTGAATTAAAATACATATGAATATTGCTTTATTTTTAAATTTTGTGATATTTTATAAATTCAGTGTTGCTGTGTTTCTGACTTTATAAAATTACTGAAAAAAATATATGGATAAGTATTTTTTCTCCCAAGTGCATGAAATATATAATTAAAAATACTTTTTGGGTGAATAACTGGACAATTCTTTTATTTTTTTATTTATAATTCTGTATAAATAGTGCGAAAATCAGCTAAAAATTAATACAAAACTTAACCGTGGTAACACCGTTTTTCATATTTCATTTCACTTGTCGCAAGTGCCAAAAATTTACTTACAAGGAAATTCTCTTGTAAGTTGAGCTGCAAGTGTGAAAAATATGATTGTGTGAGTAAAAAAGTATTAGTGTATTGAGTTTTTCGAACTTGCACTTGCATGTCTAAACGCCGGGTTAATGCAAAGCATTTGTTTGTAAAAGATAAAAAATTCTCGGTTATTTTGCATTTAGTAATAATTGTGACGATTATGTTGCTGAATGAAATCCAAAAATAATTAAAATTGTTTCGAGTTTTAAAGAAATAAAAACTGAAGTAACGTTCCAATAAATTACGGTTAAAACTTCCCATTTCCAGTTTATCCATTATTTTGGTGGGGTGTAGATAGACCGCCTCCTCGTGGTGCACCCTGGATAACGCTAAATGGTCTATAATTTTCTCTGGCACGACCCTCGCTTTGTCCTCGGACTCTCTCAATTCGATTAATTTATCTTGATGTCTTGGGCTGGCGGTTGTAGTCTTCTGGACCTAGTAGCAACGGGGTGAAACCCGGCGTGAACGGCTCCAGTTTAGGGCTGCAGCTGTCTCCGTCCCGTTAAAACCTTGGCAGGCCTCTAGGTACGTTCCTTGTCCGTCGCCGTTGAGTTGGCGGTGTAGGTTCGGTTGAGACTGACTCCCGATTAGCACTGGTCTGGCTCTGAGCGCCTCACCCAATGAAGGTAGGTGCCAACCCTCGCATGGCCTCCCTGTTTCATAGATAACCATAGGACCACCAAAAGTGACTACACATTCGGTCAAGGATAGCGGCTTAGAGTGGGGACCCGTAAGACTAATGAATCCTAGTAAGAATACTAAATATTCGCCCACTCAAGCTGGTGAGCGAAAGAAACTCTTCAGACAGAAAGTTGTCTGTCCAACCTCTGGCAACAGAGGTCCAACTTCAAAATCTGCGGCTAAACCCGCTTCTACAACTAGCATGCCGAGTACGGTGACTTCCTTACCGTCCACATCGGCGGCTGCTAAGAAGATACAGCGTAATTCGACTGACGAAAAGACACTGAATAACAGATCGGAAACGTCAGTCCCAAGTACCAAACCTTCTTCTGGTACAGACCTCCCAAAGGGCGGAAATGCCCACATAAGCGCCAGCACTAGGGCGTACAGAACGCGGAGATCCGCTGCACGTATCGTCTCCAGACTAGGTGCCAAATATCCTGCTCTCCTGTCGGAGGAGGAAAGAGGTAGATTGACGTCGGAAAGGGCTCACGTCGGAGTTAGACCATCTGCCTCGCCGGTGAAACCCGAGGCCGCTGTGAAGTGGCAGAGATCCGACGAGCACACTGCTCGTGCTTCTCTGCAGTCGTCCAAGCGGTCTAAAACTCTACCACCCAAGCCCAGACCCTCTAAACCTCTTAGTGAGGTTGTAAAGGAGAGCCTGAGTTGGGCGGTGATCGACCACGGTCATCCGGAGGGCACCATCACTCCTGCTAGGTGGAAGTTGGTGGAGATGGCCCTCCTCAAAGTTTTCTTGGATGTTATAGCGTCCAACCCCGGCCCTTCACCCAGTTGCCGCGATGCAGGGTGGTTTCAAGGGCACATAAAAGTTATAGCCTGTGCAGATTTCCGCTCCATGGAGCTGTATAAGTTGGCTATTAGCAAGGTTGGGGAGGTGTGGCCGGGAGCTAAGCTCGACCTCGTTCTAGGGCTCGTATTCTAGCAGAGCCCTCTAACCCCGAGGAAATACTTTAGATCCTGAAGTACAGCAACACCGATTTACCCACCGAAAATTGGAGGGTAGCTAAAGTTGGTGAGGCTAGGGGAAATTAGCGCGACGCCATTATCATACTAAATGAGAAGTCGCTTCAATTAATCAACGCCCGCGAAGGTGTGATTAATTACGGTTTTGGGGCTATTACACTAAACGTGTATAAGGCTGATGCCCAGATGGCTCGGCTTCCCCCAGCTGGGTTGCCGACCCCACAGGTTCAGCCTAGTAGCTCTAGGGTAACCGCTTCAGATGAGGACGTGGGTAGCCAATCCTCTCAAAGCTCCAAATTGAGCTATGTTTCCAATTCCGAGTTGGTTGGGGACATGTTCAACGGATTGGAGATTAATGCGGGTGTTGTTTCTCCTTTATCAGAGGAGGACGATGCCAACGCCACTCCGGTTGTCCCTAATGATAAGGGTCATCCAGATAAATCTACATAAATCCAAAACCGCGTCTGCGGCCTTGCTCCTACTTCTTGCGAAAGAAGACTGGGAGCTCGTGCTAGTCCAGGAACCTTGGACCGTTGATGGGAAGGTTTGTGGACTCAACGCCGTCGGTTACAGAACGGTGTGTATTCAGGACATAGGTAGGCCTAGGGCTTGCATTTTGGTTAAATCCTCAATTGATACTTTTTTCCTTCACAGGTTCAGCGACAAGGACACCGTCGCTATGGTGATTACCTTGGGCAACTCATCCATATGGACAGTGTCCTCGTACTTCGCCCACGACTACGGGCTCAATCCCCGCAGGAACCCGTTGGTCAGCTGGTTGCAGAGGCGAATAGACAAGGTATCCCGGTTCTGATTGGCTGCGACGCCAACGCACATCATGTGGTGTGGGGCAGCTCGGACACCAATGAAAGAGGTGAGTGTCTTTTTGACTTCATTTTGATGCATAATCTTAGTATTGCCAATCGCGGTGATGAACCAACTTTCTTGACTTCGACTAGAAGGGAGGTTCTTGATATCACCCTGGTTAGTAATCATTTCTCCGATAGGGTCTTGGACTGGCATGTATCTGGCAAGTGCTCCTTCTCGGATCACAGATGCATTGTCTTTTGTCTTGACCTAGCTGTCTCCCCCTGCAGGGAGATTCTCTGTATTAATAGGAGGCGTACGGATTGGTTTCTTTTTAGGGATAAGCTTCGGCAGGGTCTTCCAGAGTCCCCTCCTACCATCCGTGACTGCCCTGACATTGATAGGGCAGTGGACTTATTATCCACTGCCCTTGAGAATGCCGCCTTATCCTCCACTAAGACTCCTGTGTACAGGGGTAGGCCTAGGCCTAACTGGTGGAATCAGGATATTGAGGATCTTCGTCGCCTGTGCGGTAGGCTCTTTAACAGAGCTAAGTCAACGGGCGAATGGGATCTCTTCAAGGCAAAGAAACGGGATCTGAAATATGCGATTAGACGGGCGAAAAGAGCTTCGTGGAGGGACTTCAGCGATAGCGTTGAATCCTCAGCGGAGGTCAGCCGTCTTCGCAAGGTTTTGAGCTCCTCCAAGGGATCTCTCGGAAGCATTCGGAGATCTGATGGTAGCTGGACTACCTCAACTGGTGAGACGCTGAACCTGCTTCTAGACACTCACTTTCCGGAGAGTGTCGACGCTGCAGGTCAGACCGTCTTTCGTGGGGTCGCGCCCATTCCGGGGGACCCCTCCTCAATTCGCATAACCTCTGAGCAATTGCACTGGACTATAGGCTCCTTCGAACCATATAAATCCCCTGGTACAGATGGCATTATTCCGGCTGATCTGCAGAATGGTGAGGATCTCATTCTCCCCTGGCTTCTGTCGGTCTATAATGCCTGTTTGGATCCCATCTATATTTCTCTGCGCTGGAGGATCGCAAGTGTGGTGTTCATTCCCAAAGTCGGAAAAACATCACACGTGCTCCCCGGGGACTTTAGACCAATCAGTCTATGTTCCTTTCTATTGAAGGCGTTGGAGAGAGTTCCTGACCTCCATATCAGGAACACCATCAACCCTTCACTACTATCTACCTCCCAGCATGCATACACCAATGGGAGATCGGTCGATATTGCTCTGCACTCACTGATCTCTCAGGTGGATGGGTCATTGCATTTCAGGGAATATACGTTGGTTGCCTTTCTTGATATAGAAGGCGCCTTCAACAATATCTGCCCCACGGGCATCGTCAATGCTATGCTCAATCTTGGACTGGATTCAGGTCTGATTGAATTCATTGAGCTAATCTTAGGTCGCGATTGATATCCGCCACAATTGGAACTGCAAGGTGCCAGAGGGTGACTGCTAGGGGTACCCCGCAAGGCGGTGTCCTCTCTCCACTTCTCTGGAACATTGCTCTTAACACTCTTCTCATCGAGCTGGAACGCTCTGGTAACAGAGTTGTTGCTTACGCCTATGATATCGCCATTGCAGCGTCTGGGATATGCCCGCAGACATTGTCTGACAAGCTCAACCTCGCTCTGGACGTTGTATCTAGGTGGTGCCGGGAATTTGGACTACGTGCTAATCCTGGCAAGACAGAGTTGATGCTCTTTGCGAGACGGTACAAGGTACCTCATTTCGCTCTGCCCAGTCTGAATGGGGTTGGGCTGCATTTGAGTACTTCGGTCAAGTATCTTGGCCTCATTCTGGACCCCAAGTAGAACTGGGGACCCAATCTAGCTGAAAGGGCGCGTAAAGCTGCCTGTGCTATCTACTGCTGACGCAGGGCAGTAGGGGTAAGATGGGGACTACGTCCCCGCGTGGTTCGCTGGATTTATTCGGCGATCATAGAACCGAATCTTTTATACGGAGTGGTCTTTTGGTGGGCCGCTCTCGACAAGTTCTGCAATGTCAGACTCCTTGATAAGGTCAGGAGGTCCGTAGCAGTGCAGATTACTGGTGCATTACGGACCACCCCCACGAAGGCACTCTTTGTTATGCTGGGGTGGCTTCCGTCTAGGATTCTTGCCAGGCAGCAGGCTAAACTGGTGGCGGTAAGACTCAATGCACTAACACGGTGGAATATTGTTCCCTCGGGGCACTCCGCTATTCTTTTAGAGGAACCTCGGATACTGGACAATATTGATTACACCTCACCGAGACTGGAACTACACAGAGACTTCCACACGGTGATCCCAAGTAGGGATGACTGGGCCTCTGGCAGGGTCATCCCCAGTGGATAGGTGGAAGTCTACACTGATGGTTCCAGGATGCTCACCCTCTCCATATCACTTCGCCTCCCTGATTATTGTAGCGTTTTTCAGGCCGAAATAATGGCTATATGTCACGCTGCAAAGGTGATACTTCGGGGTGGCACTCCCACTGCCAGTATCATCATACTATTTGACAGCCAGGCGGCGGTCAGATCCCTGTCGAGTTTGAACACAAACTCTAGAATTGTCGGCGACTGTCGCGATACCCTTGTGGCACTCTCGAGGCAGTGCGTCGTTAGTTTGATCTGGGTTCCTGGTCACAGGAACATGGCGGGTAATTGTATTGCGGATGAATTGGCTAGGGCGGGCACGTCTCTGCCGAACGTTCATCCTCATTTGGAGGTGGGTATACCTCTTTTCTCCGTTAGACTCCTTATTAGGAGGAAACATTTATTGGACGCGGACCTGTCCTGGTCGCGGGAGGAGTCTTGTCAAATTTCTAGACTCACCTGGCCCAGGTTGGATCTGAGGCGTACCAATCAACTCTTTAAACTGAACCGCAGGGACATCTCTTCCGTTGTATCTGTCCTCACGGGTCACTGCGTGATGGGCAGGTATGCAGAGAGGCTGCGCTTGCCTGCAAACGACTTCTGTCGTGGCTGCGGGTCGATTGAGGAAGAGGAAACTGTGGTTCACTATACCTGCCAGTGCCCTTCTCTGGCTCGACGAAGATTTCTTACATTAGGATCTCCTTTTCTCGATGGATTGACCGACCTGTCCACCAGGGACATGAGTTCAATTGCCAAATTCATTAGGCTCTCCGGCTGGTTTCCAGCATAATTTTCTGGGGAAGTAGTGCTTCTTTTGTGGAGCTTCTGACTATCAGGGCTCCCTGCATCATGTGGTATCACAACGGGCCGCTATGCGTGCTCAAGTGTGCCCTGTCATTACGAGGCTGTCACTTCCTCCTATGCTATTATTTTATTACTGATATTTATTTATTTTTTGTTAAAAAAATACTGTTTAAACGTCTTTTTTGGTTTTATATTAATATACACACAAATAGGATAGGATAGGAGGAAGTGGCAGCCTCGTAATCATCACCGCGATTGGCAATACTAAGATTATTTGTCAGTATGAAGTCAAAAAGACCCTCACCTCTTTCGTTGGTATCCGAACTACTCCACACCACATGATGTGCGTTGGCATCGCAGCCAATCAAAACCGGGATACCTAGTTTGTGCGCCTCTGTAACCAGCTGACCCACGGGTTCCTGCGGGCGATTGGGCCCGTAGTCATGGGCGAACTATGAGGACACTGTGCACAGGGATGAGTTGCCCAAGGTAATCGCCATGGCCACAGTGTTCTTGTCGCTGAACCTATGATGGAGAAAAGCGTTAGTAGAAGATTTAACCATAATACAAGCCATTGGACTACCTGTATGATGAATATACACCATTCTGTAACCGACGGCGTTGAGTCCACAAACCTTCCCATCTCCGGTCCAAGGTTCCTGGACTAGCACGAGCTCCCAATCTGCCTTCGCAAGAAGTAGGAGCAAGGCCGCTGATGCAATTTTAAAACTGTGGAGATTGATTTGGAAGACCCTCATCATCAGAGGCAACCATGGTGGCGTTGGCATCTTCTTCCGGTAAAGGAGAGACAGCACCCGCCGCAATCTCCAACCCGTTGAACATGTCCCCAACCAGCTCTGAATTGGAGACATAGCTCAATTTGAAGCTCTGTGAGGAATGGCTTCCCATGTCCTCATCTAGAGAGATCGCATCAGAGCTACTAGGCTAAACCTGGGGGTCGGCAACCCAATTGGGGGTAGCCGAGCCATTTGGGCATCAACCTTATACACGTTTAGTGTAATTGCTCCGAAACCATAATTAATCACACCAGGGCGGGTGGTGATTAATTGAAGCGACCTCTCATTCAAGATGATGATAACGTAGCGCAAGTTACTTTTGCTACCCTCCAGTTATCAGTGGGTAGATCGGTGTTACTATACTTCAGAATCTGAAGTATCTCCTAAGGGTTGGAGGGCTCGGAAGTAATGCAATCCCGTGATGGAGGTCGTTAGGGGATTTTATCCAGAGGAGTGGTCTCAAGCTTTGCCCCGGTCCACACCTCTCCGACCTTACTAATAGCACTTTTGTACATCTCCATCGAGCGAATGTCTGCACAGGCTATTACTTTGATATGCCCTTGGAACCACCCTACATCGCGGTAACTGGGTGAAGGCCCGAGGTAACACGAAATCACGTCTAAGAAGACCTTGAGAAGGGCCAACTCCACTAACTTCCACTTAGCGGGAGTGATGGTGCCCTCCGGATGACCATGGTCGATCACCGCCGAGGTCAAACTCTCTTTTACAAAATCGCTAAGAGGTTTAGAGGGTCTGGGCCTGGGTGGTAGGGTTCTAGGCCGCTTGGAAGGCTGCAGAGAAGCCCGAGCAGTTTGCTCGCCGGTATTCTGCCTCTTCACCGCAGCCTCGGGTTTAACCGATGAGGCAGATGGACGATCACCGACATGAGCTCTTGCCCACGTCAATCTGCGTCTTTCCTCCTCCGACAAGAGAGCAGGATCCTCAGCCCCCAATTTGAAGATAATGCGTGCAGCAGATCTCCGCGTCCTGTACGCTCTAGTGCTAGCACTCACAGAGGCGTTACCGCTCATGGGAAGAATTGTACCCGAAGTGGGTTTGGTACTTGTGACTAACGTTTTCGATCTGTTGACTAGTGTCTTGACGTCAGTCGAAGAGCGCTGTGCTTTTGTAGCAGCCGCCGATGTGGACGGTAAAAACGTCACCGTCTCAGGTTTTGTTGGAATAGTTGCACCCGGTTTACGAGCAGCAGTAGCGGGTTTAGCCTCAAGTCCCGAAGACGTATCCTATTCCCCACCTTCATGGGGTTAAGTGCTCGGAGCCAGACCGGTGCTAATCGGGAGTTAGTCTCAACCGAACCTACACCGCCAACTCAACGGCGATGGACAAGGAACATACAGAGAAGCCTGCCAAGGTTTTAACGGGACGGAGACAGCCGCAGCCCTAGACTGAAGCCGTTCGCCCCGGGTTTCACCCCGTTGTTACTAGGTCCAGAAGACTACGGCCGCCAGTCCGGGACAACAAGAATAGTCAGGAAGTCAAAAGAATAAGAGTCCGTGGACAAAGCGATAGTCGTGCCAGAGCAGAGTATAGAACATTTAGCATTACCCAGGCTGCACTACGAGGAGGCGGTCTATCTACACCCCACACACAAGTAATTATTTGTATACTAATTGTTCAAAGTTGCGACTTCGTAATTATTGATCAGTTTTTATCAAATAAGAGTTGACACCCAACTCAACTTAGAGTATACTTTTATTTTGACTATGAATAATGGATGGGATACTTCGGACAAGATAAAGTCTCTGATTGGGGTCAACCTGGCGGCCTCCAGAACGATCCTTGTTCCCGTTGTATTCAAGTCGACATACAGCCTCCTCGTGACCCTCCTGGATAACATTCTAGCACCCGCTAGCTTATTAACTAATGTATGCGGCGATTGTCCAATCCCCTGGACTTTAAATTAGGGTTGTGGGTAGGGCTTGAAACCCACCATGTAAAAACAAAAATTCAATGAAAACTAAGACAATAGCCTCTAAACCGGCTCCCTTCTATGTTGACGAACTTGGCAAACGTTTTAAGGACTATGATTTAAGAATATGCACCTGGAACGTGAGAACTCTTTATAGGGAAGGTGCCTCTTTCCAACTGGCGGATGCTCTCACGAAATGTAGGGCTGACATCACCGCCATCTAGGTAATGCGATGGATAGGGCAAGGTTGTACAAGGCAAGCAACATGTGACATCTACTACAGCTTCCATGAGAAGAGACACGAATTTGGTTGCGGATTCGTAGTTAGCAAGAGACTTCGCCACCATAAAGGCGAAATTTTATAACATCAGCCTTATTTGTGTTCACGCCCCGACGGAAGAGAAGGATGATGTGGCCAAGGATGCTTTTTACGCAAAGCTCTAGGAAGTGTACGATGGGTGTCCGGCACATGACGCCAAAATTGTCCTCGGTGATTTCAATGCGAAAGTTGGACGTGAAAGTATCTTTGGCCCCACTGTCGGACAGTTCAGTCTCCATAATTCCACCTCACGGAATGACTTGAGACTGATCGATTTCGCCGCGGCGCGAAACATGTTAGTTTGTAGCACCAGATTCCAGCATCTCGATATCCATAAGGCCACCTGGCTCTCCCCTGATCGATCTACCAACAACCAGATCGATCACATTGTGATTGATGGAAGGCATGTTTCCAGTATTCTAGACGTGCGAACATTTAGAGGTCCAAACATCGACTCGGACCTTCATCTTGTCGCAGCCAAGATGCGGTTACGCATATGCGCATCGAATACGGCACGCTCTAGTGTTCGGGGAAAGCTGGACATCAGAAAGCTGCGATCACAGGAGACAGCTAGGTCATTTTCCGATCGTCTTTCTAGTAAGCTCCAAGGCCTCCCATCCTCTCTCGAAAGTATTGGTGGACAGTGGTCTCACATCTCTGACTCACTACGCACCACTGCTGAAGCAGTTCTTGGTTTCGAGCGTCCTCCCCGGCGAATCCAATGGTATGATGAAGAGTGCCGTGAGGCAACTGCAGCAAAGAACGTTGCAGTCCCCCACTACAAGAGCAACGGTGGGGGTGTACAGGGAGAAGAGGAGGGAAGAGAGGCGCCTGTTTAGAAGAAAGAAAAGGGAGCAAGAAAGGCGTGATCGTGAGGAAATCGAGATGTGAAGGAGTAGGAATGATGCTCGAAATTTTTACAAAAAGATAAGGCGTCTTACCACTGGTTTTAATTCCGGAGCAACCTCCTGCAGAGACGAACATGGAAATCTGGTTACAGATGCACAAGGGACACTGAGATTATGGAGACAGCACTTCTCTAATCTACTGCAGGGCGATGACAACACAATTTCCGAACCTATAGATGCTGTGCCGGATCCAATCAATGACCATGACATTAAAATCCCGTCACCCAGCTATGAAGAGGTCATGGTTGCCATACGGCGACTGAAAGGTAACAAAGCGGCTGGACCTGACGGTCTGCCCGCTGAGCTGGTTAGGAGCATGCACCAGCTCATTTGCAGAATATGGCTGGAGGAAAGTATGCCCGAAGATTGGAATCTCAGTGCCCTCTGACCCATCCTGAAAAAGGGAGACCCCACTATATGCACCAACTACAGGGGTATAAGCCTTCTCCCTATCGCATATAAGGTTCTTACGAGCGTATTGTGTGAACGACTGAAGCCATTCGCCATCTCACTGATTGGACCTTATCAGTGCGGCTTCAGACCTGGTAAGTCCACCATTGACCAGATATTCACACTGCGCCAAATCCTGGTGAAGACCCATGAAAGTCAAGTCGACACACACCACCTTTTTGTCGACTATAAGGCGGCGTTCGATAGCCCGATAAGGGATTGCGTATATGCCGCAATGTCTGAGCTCGGTAATCCTGCAAAGCTTGTAAAACTGTGCAGAATGACGTTAAGCAACTCCTGCAGCTCCGTCAAGGTAGGAAAAGACCTCTCCGAACCTTTTAATACCGTGCGAGGTTTCAGACAGGGCGATCCCTTATCTTGCGACCTTCTCAATTTCGTCATGGAGAGTGTTTTGCGAAAGGCGGTTGTACATCGAAATGGCACTATATTTAACAAAAGTGTCCAGCTCCTTGCGTATGCAGACGATATAGACATCATTGAGCATACCAAGCGAGATGTCACCGCAGCCTTTAATGCTATCGAACAAGAGTCTGCAAAAATGGGTCCGGCGATAAATGAGAGCAAGACGAAGTACATGTTGTCGACGAGTAGGGATGTTGGTCTCATCGGCTTCCATGTTACAGCCGGCAACTATACATTCGATGTGGTGAAGGAGTTCATCTACCTTGGCACTACCATTACCAGCAAAAATGATGTCAGTCTGGAGATCAAACGAAGAATCACACTGGCCAACAGGTGCTACTACGATCTCAGTAGGCAGTTTAGTAATAGAGACCTCTCTCGTGCGACGACATTAACACTCTATAAGTCGCTTATTCTTATGGTGCGGAAGCATGGACGCTGTCTTGTGCCGATGCAGCAGTCTTAGGAGTATTCGAGAGAAAAGTTCTTCGTAAGATCTTTGGTCCTCTAAGGCATGGCGATGAGTTTCGCGTGTGGGCGTTGTTCAGCGTATTAACATCCAGCGGCTACGCTGGCTCGGCCATATTATTCGGATGGATGAATCTGCTCCAGCGAGAAAGGTTTTCGATGCGAAGGTCACTGGACGTCGGCGTAGAGGATGACCGTGTTTACGTTAGCAGGACCAAGTTGATGAAGCCCTGTCGTCAATTGGTGTGACAAACTGGAGAAGGCACGCGCTTAGCAGAGACGCCTGGAGACTAGTGTTAAGGCAGGCCGAAACCCGTTAACGGGTTGTTTTTTTTTATTTATTTATTTATTAATTATTAAAGTCTATGGAAGATAATCCGTACAGACTAATAACACTACATATAATGCTTAAATAATAAAATTGAAACAAAAGTGTACAAGAGGAAAAATAAAAGTAAATGTGAATGACAATGTTACGAATTAAGAAATATAATTATCTTATTCCTAATAGTATTTAAATTCAAAGAAAAATCAACAAATTCTGACAAATTATTATATTGGCGACAAATTCTTATAAAAGAGTCAGCAAGCATATAATTAGATCTACATAATGGAATGTACAAAGGTGTATGATGACGAGTATAACGACTAGGAACATTTAATTTAACACAGTTCAATAGAAATTCACAACATATATTGCCATTTAACAGATTCATCATAAAAGACACGTTCAACATAACACGACGACTTTTAAGAGTAGGTAGTTTAATTAGAGCAAGTCTACTAGTGTAGGAAGGAAGATTGGTATAATTCCAACGAAATTCACGCAAACAGAACAACAAAAATTGCCTCTGCACAGATTCAATGATATTATTATTTACATTATAGTAAGGATCCCATATAATTGATCCATATTCCAAAATGGGTCTCACTAGAGATACATAGAGCTGTTTAGTAATATAAGGATCGGAGAACTCCCTAGACCACCGCTTTATATAACCAAGAACGCTTCTTGCTTTGTTAACAGCCATAGTAATATGAGCATTGAAATACAGCTTAGCATCAAGTAGGATTCCAAGATCAATGATTGATTCAACCACCTCCAAATAATTCCCACCCAGAGAGTAATTAACTATGTTTATGTTGTTTCTACCAAATTGCATACATTTACATTTTCCTATATTTAACTCAAGCATGTTGTGTTCGCACCATATGAAGAAGTCATTCAGGTCGTTTTGGAGAAAGACATGATCATCAAGATTAGCAAAAGGAAGGAAAATTTTAACGTCATCAGCGTACATCAATATATCAGCGGATTTAAAAACATTTGGAAGATCGTTGATTAGCAAGGAAAACAAAAGTGGTCCAAGATGACTGCCCTGGGGAACACCAGAAGGAACAGATATGTGTTTAGATACACAGTCGTTAACTCGTACTGTCTGTTTCCTTCCTGTTAGGTATGACTCCAGCCAATTCAAACTAATTCGCGATACACCCAACAAATCAAGTTTAATCAATAAGAGCTTATGATTAACCTTGTCAAACGCCTTACTGAAATCAGTATATATGACATCGATTTGCTTCCCTCGAACAAACGCAGCATTGGCTAAGGAAGTAAAATGAAGAATATTAGTTGTCGTAGAGCAGCCTTTTCTAAATCCATGTTGTGAAGGTGATATTAATGATGCAGTGTGATGACAGAGAAAATCAGCAACCAATTTTTCAAACATTTTCGGAATAACACTTAATTTTGCAATGCCTCTATAATTTTTAATATCAGTCCCACTCCCAGATTTAAACAGCGGTATAATAAATGAGTCTTTCCAAATAGTAGGAAAAAATCCAAACTTAACAGAGGTACTAAATAAAAGAGTCAGCGGTGTAACAAAAGATTCAGCACAGTGACGTAAGATACTGCTTGGAACCCCATCAGGACCAGGAATAAATGAGATTTTAAGCTTTTTTAAGTTAAGTAATATATCACTACTGCTAAAAATTGGTAAGGTTTTAAACTGGTTCGATGCAATGGTGTATGGATACTTGTTGTCATGGTAGACAGCATCAGAATAAGTGCTCGCAAAAAAGTCGGCAAACATGTCACATATATCCTCAATATTGCCAGATTCTTGGTTATTTAATTTCATAACTGAAGGAAATCCGTTTGATTTTCTTTTGGAATTTACGAACTTGTAGAAGGACTTTGGATCATGAATAAAATTTCCCTTAACTTTATTTAAATAGTTTTTGTATAAAGATTTGTTAAGTATAATATATTTGGAACGGACAACTGAATACTTTCCATAATCAATAGAACAAGCAGATCTTTTGTATTTTCTATAATATTTATTTTTCAAGTTTTTCAGCCGAGACAGTTGCTTAGAATTCCATGGCGGACCAGATAATTTGTTATCACTCTGCTTAGGAACGCAAATTTCAAAAAATGAATTTAATATATTATAAAAAGAAGCAGTCATCGAATCAATATCTAAATTAATGTTACCAGAAATTGAAAGAATATCGTTCCAACACGTATTTTCCATTAATTCATTAAATAAAGTATAATTGGTCCTTTTAAAACAAAATACTTTTTCAGGTCTAGACAGTATTAACTTATCTCCAGATAGAATTGAACAGCTTATTTCAATAGTAGGATGAAATCGATCTTCAGGCAAAGTTACAGGATCAGTTCGCCTGATACTACAATTATTTAAATCATTAGTAAACACTAAATCCAGTAATTTGTCAAAGCTGTTATATACCGAATTCATCTGATAAAAAGATAGATCAAAAATGCTGTTCAAGAACTCATCATAGCAAGGTCTATTCTTCACTGGAACTAAATATGATGTGTATGGTGGTTGCTTCCACGTAATCGCAGATAGATTAAAGTCACCAATAGCAAAAACTAAATCATTTTTACCTGCGAGTAAAGTTACTGCTTCGATGGCTTTAATATGATCATTGTAAACGGAAGAGTTTGAGTTCGGAGGTACGTAAGAACAAGTAAAGTAAATTTTTATTTTCTCAAGTTTCACAACGACAGCAATAAATTCAATATTAGTGTAAGATAAATTAATTTCCTCAGATGGATAGGAGCACGATACGGCAATTAAAACACCACCACCTCTACGATCATTGCGATTATACCTATATAATTGATAACTGTTGCACAGAATTTCAGCATTAAAAACATCATCAGTTAGCCAGGTTTCCGTAAGAAGAATCACATCATATGTAAAATCATAGCTATTTAACAGGAGAGTTGATAATTTAGTATTTAGACCTCTAACGTTCTGGTAAATAGTTTTGAAAGTATCAGTAGGGATAATTAGTTTTTTGAGGTATATGTTGAAGATGAAGGCAAAAGGACTGAGCTTCTCTGTCGTGGTTTAAATGTAAATTCCCGAACAAGTGTACCAGCAGGCCAAAACTCGGGCGCCATTACTTGACCAAATAATTTATCCTCTACAGTAATTTTAAAAGACGCCACCATTCTTGGTTCCGAGTATGAGAACTTATACACCGAGGTAAACAAACCAGATCCACATTTCGAACTCACGTAATATTGTACATCCTCAATAGTGGTGTCAGACGCCAAGCGGGAAACAAAAATAGTTCTATTTGGTCAGGAATGCAATTTTGGTCTTCGATACCATGCCTTTGGAACTTTGCTTTGGCAGGAGATTTAAGGTTGAGGTAGCGGACCGGGAATGATGGTCTACTGGGTGTTTGGCTCGGAGTGAGTCTGATCTAAACTGGTATACTGATGGTTCCAAAATGAACAGTGGAGTAGGGGCTGGCGTCTATGGACCCAATCGAAACCTGTCAATTCCACTAGGGAAGTCATTGAGTGTTTTTCAGGCTGAAATCCTGGACATGACCGCATGTGCTGAGATTAACCTCGATATCGGGCTCAAGGGCAAGACAATTAATATTTTACAGATAGTCAGGCTGCCTTAAAGGCGCTTGACTCTCATCGTATGACATCTAGACTTGTCAAACATTGCTACGACACGTTGCAAAAATTATCGCTTAGAAACAAGGTGCAGCTGTTCTGGGTACCTTGGCACTGTGGTATAAGCGGGAACGAGGAAGCGGATGCATTATCTAGGAGGGGATCTGCCACGCCTTATATTGGTCCGGAGCCCTGCTGTGCAGCACCGCTTTCTACTATTCTCGGTCAAATTAGTGAATGTGAAACTGGCAAATGTTTGGAACATTGGAATGCCCAGTCGGGTCTTAGGCACGCCAAGGCTGTGATTCGTCCGCGATTTGGGGGTAAGTTTGATGTTCTAAAGTATATATATATAATCAGGCCTGTCACAGAAATGAAAGTGGAATGAATTCCGCATTTTGCTTCTTCAGAAAACGTAAAACGAGAATTTCTTACGGAATAAACCACTTTTAGTTTCCTAAGTGGAATTGATATTTTCAGTGACTAGAATTTAAAAAAATTAATTAAAAGCACTTTTAATGGGAAACAAATATTGTTTTTGATTTATTTTATTGAAAAATAATTTTTTTAACATTTATTTTCTTAAAAATATACACATTTTTGTAATTGTTTCTGAAAGAAGCTATCTCTTAAACCTCAATTTTTTTTCAACAAAAATTAAAAATTTTCAAAAAGTATATTCTGGCAATAGGAACATCGAAACCAAAATAAAAAGAAATATTTCTATTCCCGGCATTTTTCTTTTATTATTAATTATTTTAATCTGTATAACTTTTTTATGCCGTTTGTTACAATTTTTTTTAATTTGTTTTGCTCTTATTCGCTTAAAACGCATTATTTTTGTTTTGGTATACCTGCTGTGCAGCACCGCTTTCTACTATTCTATTGATTTGGATGCAGGGGACGTTCCACAAGATACATCTCCCTTATATAAACATCTATCAGCCTCTCCATAGTCTTCAGGAGAAAGGATGAGAGGCTGATAGGTCTATATGATTTTGGAAGGTCACTACACCTACCTGCCTTTGGTATAAAGATAACCGTAACCTCCCGCCAAGCTCGTGGTATGTAACCAAAAACGAAGCTGGCCTTGAAAATTACAATAAGTTTTGACACTATTATGTCAGAGCTCCTCTGCAGGAGAGCTGGAAAAATCCCATCTCTTTGAATCCTTATAGGGTTTAAATGAGCCAATAGCCCACAAGAACCTGTCTGGAGTAAATATCCTACCCGCAAGAACTCTGATTCTCCTTTCAGGCTGAAATCCTGGACATGACCGAAATTGGATTCCTGACTACCTTGTGAAGAATGGCCAGGTTCCTTGAATCACTTCGAGGTGTTCTTACGAACATTTTTGTCGCCGAATACGCGGCCACCCTCATCACATAAATATGAAGTGGTGTTAATCCAATCAGGGCCTCTAAAGCCACTATTGGACATGTTCTCATTGCCCCGGTTACACCAAGGCACATAAGCCGTTGTATCTTGCCCAATTTCCTTATGGTGGTAGACTCCTCAGTCTTTCTCCACCAAACTATTGCCGCATAAGTGATTATGGACCGAACAATGGCGGTATAAATCCACAGTGTCATACAGCTGTTATTGGACAGCAGAAATGTGCGAGTTCCAAGTAAGTCTTCTATCCAGAATGACACCTAGATACTTAACCTCCTTAGAAAACATAATAGTGGTACCTCTAAAAGAAATACAGTCGCACGTTAGCTTATATTTCTTCGTAAAAGGTACAAAAACCATCTGTGAAGGATTCACTGAGAGTCCTTCTTGAGAGCACCAATTCGACACATCCCTCAGGTCACACAATGTACTTTCAAATTTCCCACGGGCCGTTATAACAAGGTCATCAGCATAACTAATTACGCTGATTCCTTTTTGAGCCAACATGGTAAGCAAGTCATCAACTAAAAGCGTCCACAACAATGGAGATAGGACTCCACCCTGAGGGCATCCCTTCGACGCCATCGCGGTCAATTCCTCTCTATCAAGGGATGAGCTGATAATCCTCTCTTTAAGCATGGAGCCGATCCAAGCTATAATTGGCCTTTCCACCCCTTTCCGTTCCAAAGAACTAGTAATGGGGTCAAAGCCTGTGTTGTGAAAAGCACCTTCTATATCCAAGAAAGAACAAAGAGCAACTTCCTTGTCAGAAAATGCATTCTCAATGCTCCCAAGGAGAGACAAAATTGCACCCTCAGTCGATCCGCCCTTCACATACGCGAATTGACTCGGGTGCAGGGGACGTTCCACAAGACACGTCTCCCTTATATAAACATCCACCAGTCTCTCCATTGTCTTCAGAAGAAAGGATGAGAGACTTATGGGTCTATACGACTTTGGAAGATCACTAGGCCTACCTACCTCCGGTGTAAATATAACCGCAACCTCCCGCCAAGCTCGTGGTATATAACCAAAACCGAAGCTGGCCTTAAAAATTACAAGAAGTTTAGACACTATTATGTCAGAACTTCTTTGTAGGAGAGCCGGAAAAATTCCATCTCTACCCGGAGCCTTATAGGAGTTAAAGGAGCCAATAGCCCACAAAACCCTGTCCCGAGTGAATATTCTACTCGCGAGACTTTTGACCCTTCTGGTAACACGTACAGGTGCGGGAATATCCCAGCACTCGCGTACAGGTGCCACCTCTTGGGAACCAGGAAAATGCGTTTCCATCAAGAGATCCATCTAGAAGGACTGAGTGTACCCTCCGGTACCTGTACTAAGGGACCTTATGCCATTAGAATGATCTATGGTGAGAGACTTTTGAAGGCGAGCCAATACAGGCAAGCCCTCAATGGACTGACAAAATCCCCTCCACGTCTCCCTTTTAGACCTTCTAATCTCCTTATTGTACTTAGTGAGACTAACCCTATAAATCTGCCAATCACCTGTGCGCTTGGCCCTATTAAAGTTCCTCCTTACGGTTTTCCTCAGCTTTGACAAAGTGTCATTCCACCAAGGCACCTCACAAACAATAGAATGGTCACTATGACGCACACTAATGCCCAAAGAGGATTTTAATGTTGACTGTAGCTGATTTGCCGCCAGATCCAGTTCATCAACAGACCCTATAGAATCTGGCAGCCAGTCAACTTCTTTAGCCCCATTTTCTCTGAAGCAGGTCCAATTTACCTTCCTAGAGACTATTGGCCTATCATCGGTTCTAGCAACGTTAACCAGATCAAATCTAATGTGCATATGATCGGATAAGGATACTTCGTCTGACACATGCCAGTCCCTCACAAGATTAGACGTGAATGTATCACACAACGTAATATCCAATACCTCCGACCTTATGGCGTTAACAAATGTAGGTCTACTGCCCCTATTGGCCACAGCCGCATTATTGCTAACTATTGTTGTTGTCCGTGCTGCCCCATACGATATGATGAGCATTCGCATCACATCCAATTACGAAGTGGTGGTTCTTCTCCCGACAGTACCTGATGAAATTTTGGACTTTCAAGGGTGGTACACATTCCATATCCCCTGGGAAGTGAGCAGAGGTGCATATTACCTCCCTTATACCAACATCAGTAATAAGTTTGACGCTTACAGCCACCAGGTTCATAGTAATGAACTCTGTAATGGGAAAGAAGGTGAATTTGGAATTTACCAAAATAGCAGCCCAGGGCCTCTCCCCAGCCGCATACACCAACTTAAACGTCTTATTTTGAAGTCCTCTGACTCTGTCATTAATAGCCCAGGGCTCCTGCATGAGCCCCAGACTAATATATTCAGTAGCAAATCAGCGGCTAAAAATGTTCGACGAACCTTTGGCCTTATGCAGATTTGCCTGGAGCACTTTGAAAGTACCTTTCATAATTTGCGCTCATTGGAAAGCGCCTCTGATGCAACTTTTCTCCCTGCCTGGCTCAAATGCCCAGCAAACTTTGTTGCCTCAGTCTTAAGTGAGAAACCTGGGGATTTCTCTCTACCCCCCACAGGTTTGCTTTTTTCAGTACTGTACAGTACAGTTATCAGGGTAGTAACACTTGTGTCGCCTACCCCTTTTATGTTTGTGGAAGACACAATTGTCTTCCTTATAGTTGATGCATAAGAAGCATCGCTCTCTAAATTATCGGCAATATTTTCCATCAAAATATGCGATGCTCGGGTTAAAGAGTCACCTGCGGCATTGCTCGGCTTGCCACAAGAAGGCTAATTAAAACTGGAGGGCGCCTGGTATCCAGAGTCCGTATACGAGTAGTCAAGTACCCCTTGACCATACATCCCTCAGTGTATGCTATTCCACCTTGGATTTGGGGGAATGGTTATGAGGAGCGTCCACCTCCCGCATGATTAAATTTTTAACTAACAATCAGCAGAGACATGACCTTACTGAACTGCGAGTTGCGGTTACCACCCATAGATTGTAAAGATCACACTTCTATATGAGTTTCCAGATAGCAGGACTGTACTAAGTGAAAACCAATGTTAACCCTTAGTGGAGTCCCCTGAAAACTTTAGCCATGGTCAAGAGTTGGCCTGAGTGGAAACGCAATTCACACACAAATGTAGGACACGCGAGTCTCACCCAGACCCGCACCGACAATGTTACCAGTGGCCGCCACGTTGAGGCAGTAAGTCTTCTTGTGCAGTTGTCCATAAGGATCGTCTATTGACTTTGCCTTATGGGTCCACACCTGACCACCATAACACAACAAAACAATTATTCAGTAATACAAAATCAAAAATTGATAAATTGGATAAAGCTAATGTAGTATATGGAATAACATGCAATGGCGATGAGAATAACGTGTGTCAAAAGGTATATGTTGGTACTACAAAAACCAAACTTAAAACAAGACTCTCTTCACATAAATCAAATTTAAATTCACAAACCAAAAAAGAAGCATTAAATCAATCAATCAACAGGACTTGCAGCCCACTGTGCAAAAGACTGGACATCAACCTGCATTTAATAAAGTACGAATTTCATAGAGAGAATCTAATTATAACAAGAGATATATTCAAGAGATGCTACACATAATAAATATCCCAACTAAAAAGAGAATTAATTACAAATCTGATATAGATAATTGTGCACATATATACAAACATATAATAGAGAAACACCGTACTAAAGAAATGAGCAGAGCTTTTACAGATATTAGGTGATAAACATTACAAGTATTACAACGAACAATAATAAATGTAAATATTTTTATTTTTGTTGTAAAAAATTTGTTTTTGTAAAAACATTTTATGTTTAACGTTATCTTTGTTTTTATTATAGATACATTATTAACCCTGATGATGACTAGTGTATTTGGCCGAAATATTGGTAAAAATAAAAATAAACAATAATAAAATAAAAAACTTTTACAAAAGTATTTTAATTGCTTTTAAAAAGGACCTTGAGCCAAAAATAATTTCCAAATATTTTATTTTAATTTTTAATTTACATATATATATATTTATGTATGTTTAAAATATATAACTGTATGTATATAGATATTCATTTTTAGAAGAAAAGATACTTCAATTTTTTTATGTTAAGAATAAATAATAAATAAATAATAATCAAAATTAAAGTTATTTCTTACTTTATATTTTGAAGCACCAAAAAGTATATTTGAGGATTTTCATCTCCATAAAAAGGCTAATAAGGTTAGCTTTTTTAAAAATTATTTATTGAATAAAATATCTATTTTTGGAACTTCCTTTTTCTGAAGTCCAAGAGCAATGATTTCAAAGGAGCACCAATAATAGAAAATCCAATGCTTCCATTCTGTGTTGAGAACAAGTGTTGGCAAACCACTCTGGGGTCATTCGTTTACATGACTCAATAATAAAAGATTTTATACCAATTTTTTGAGGTTCAGATTTGAAGACATTATGAAATATTAAAATGTGTTTTTTGCTTGCATCCATTTTGCTATCATTCTAAATTATTTTACTTCCCAAAATGGTTTATCTGCAGATTCTTTAAGTGAAATTGTTAAAGAAAATATTAATATTTTAAAAAGCATTGGTATTAATATTAATACACTTACGAGTATATAGTCGTATCGGAGCACTGTATTCTTTATTACAAAAAAATATTTGAACCAACAACATTCTCTAAGTTTTAAAATTTAAAAAACGAGAACAGCTCACAATGAATAAAAAACACAAACACATGAATTGTATTGTATGTGAATATTGTTGTTAGCATGGCGTATTGATTATAAGGTGCATTTGACATGGCAGCTGAGCTACTTTTTTTTTCAGCCAATTTGTGAATATAGTTGTCAATTTTTGCTTTGTTTTATGCACATTGTTTTTGTTTTCATACTTTTTGTTTTGGTTTTTTTGACAGTTAACTACCCTAACAAGCATCAAAATGCTGTGTTGTTTTTGTTACTGTTTTACTTGTTGTAATCTCAAAGGCACCTTATGATAATTGCGCCGTGGTTGTTAGCATGAAACCGTTTCTGTACTTAACCCGGGGTCTCCACGAGATATGAAACGAAATATTTTTATATCTGCGTACGGCAAATTCGATAGCCGATATAATTTTGTTACGTGTAGACTGCGAATCAGCTATCATAATATCTATTATGATATGGATATCATAATATATATTATGAAAACAATATCTTGATATGAAATGTCAAAAACAGCTCATATAAAGAAACAAAACAAAAAAAACTGAAGTTGTATTTTTTAAATTCAATAAAAAAGCAATAAAATAATAAAAAAATATATTAATTAATAATAATTATACACAAAATTATTTAATTTTTATAAAATTGTCCCTTTATTTTTAAATAAATCTTCACTAATAAAATATTTCGACATGTTCTTTCTTTCATTGCTGTACGAAAAAAAATGGAATATTATAATATTTCAATATCAACGTGTTCCTGTTGTTAGATATGAAGAGAAATATTAAAATGGCATTTTATTTTCTCTGCCGACGTTTTCTTTCATATCATATCAAAGTTGATATCAGGTGTAGACCCTGGGTAAGCAAAAAAGAAACACAAAGTAAGAGAGTAAACGAGCTGCATCGGAAAGTATACTAGATTTCAACTAGATTTTGTCGAAATCTAGTAACGGAATAGATTTTGTTTTATATGGGAAATCAAGTAAAGAACGACTAGATTTCAATTGAAATTTGGTAATTAGTTGATTTGAGTTTGGTGTAAATGCGCTATAAGAGCTTTTTATTTGAAGACTTACTTTAGCCAGAGTCGACTTTGGTGTATGACTATGAATAGGGGCCAATATTTATAATTTTTGAGTAAGAAAACATATTTTTTTTGAGTAAACAATTTGCATAACTGTTAACACTGTTTAAATATTTTCCCAAATGGGGCAGTTATGTATAAAAGATCTCTATTCTATTGCGTACATAGGGATGATTTCAAGGAGAAGTACCTATACATACGGTGACCATTCGTTCTGTATTATACAGAACAATTCTGTATTTGAAACCCATGTTCTGTATAAATTATTCATTAGGGAAAAACATAAATATATTCTGTATTTTATTTAATGTTCAGTATTTGTTCTGTATTTTTATTTCTCAAAGTAGTATTTGTAGTTTAGATTAACACCTTTGAAAAAAAGTTTCCTGGCGAGCATCATAAGCAGAGACGAAATGGCCATAGAGACATGCTTGTCTGTATAAGCTATACATTTCGTATACGTATGCATATTTTGAGGTCGCCGTGGTATAGTGGTTAGTGTGTTAGCTTACTAAGAACGGATGGTCACCGTAGGTATATTCTGTATTAAATAATATATAGACCAATGAAAAAAATGATGAAATGAAAATTGGAAACCATTCAAAGTCATTTTGGTCACTAAATTCAATTATATGAGTAGTATAGAGTTTAAACAATATTTAAAGGTAAATGATAACATGGTAAAACAAATTTATTCATCAGGAAAATACCAAAATTAGTTGTAATTTTATTGTACCCCTTCAATGCACCTTTCTGTGAATTTACTTTGAATGATAAAAACAAAATATAAAGTTTTTTATTGTATATCTAGAAACTAATTTTTATTTTATGGTATTTAAAACTTATGTACATATCGTCGCAAGAATTAAAGAACGCTGTAACTTACAAAAAATCGAAAATACGTTTTTTGCATAATTTTTATCATAACAAAAATACGTGTCGATTGGTCCCGGTCCCAGATTTCTACGATGAAAATAAACTCACGCCGTCTGCGTTTCGAAAAATATCAGTGTCTTCTTTCTACTTCCATACAGGTTTTTTGGCTCTGGTGAACATTTAAGATTTTGATAGTTACAGCCTTCTTTAATTCCATCGACGATATGTATGTATCTTATGTACTAATTTAATGGTCTCACGAAATTTTAGTTATTTCAAAATTTTTGGTAAATTTTTTTTTTAATTTGTTAATTTTGCATTTAAATAATAAATATAATAAATACATACATGCTTATGTATGTATGAATATAACAGACTGTAGCCCATTAGCTCCACTATCTCCCACCTTTTTCCAATTTCTGCCACAACTCACTCAGTGGGTTAAAATGGCAAAATGTGTTTTGAGATACCTTAGGAATTTGCTTTTATATGGATTGTATGAACCAAAAACTATTTCTAAATAAACTGAATATGACAGGTTGTAGCACATTAGGTTCACTATCTCCTACTACTTTCCAATTTTTGGCACAACTCACACAGTGGGCTAAAATTGTCAAAATGTGTTGGAGTGAGATACCTTGGAATGGATTGTACGTATGAAAGATGTTTGTTTGCATTTTATAGTTGCTATTGGTCAGATATTTCCTTGTTCTGTATTTTGGTTTAAAAAATATGGTCACCGTACCTATACATACCACGCGTTGTGTCAATTGTGTGTTTTGCACTGCTGTCAAAAAAGTTAAAATAGTGAATTTTCAGAAAGCAAATTAGGTAGTCTATGTCCACATTTGGCGATTCCAGTCGGGCAATTCTCCACCAATTCTCTTTTAAACTTGTCTTCGTGTCCACACTCGACGAGTTTAGTTGCCCAACTTTTTGTTGTTGTTCAGCAACTTTTGTGTTTTCTTTTGCTTGCTTTTTCTTACAATTTGACATTTATGCTGTGTTGCCACAGAAAATACTTACAAATTACACAAAATTTTATAGATTGTCCAAAATATATTCATACCTTAAATACAATGCTTTTTATTTTTGTAATTATTTTAATATGAGAATAAATATTTGTGTATTTATAAATTTCCCTATAGAAGACAAAGCCTTAAAATTATTACTAGAGCAATTTGAACAGCCCAAACAATATTAAAGTATTTATAGCTGTATACTAGTGCTAATGAAGACTAGGTACTTGAAGTAGTTCGGGAGCACCGCTTAAATTTTGAAGAAGTTTTTATAATGTCTTATGATAAGACATAATATTTCTTAAAATTAGGGAATGTTAGATATAAAATAAGCTGCAAATAATGAAAATCGGTTGATATAAACAAAATATTTTCTTTCAATGTAATATCGTTATGCTTCACAATTAAATTTTCTATTAATGAAAAATAAAAATATTTCTCTTCCCTTGTCTCTTAACAGCTAGATTTTGTATTCACGTATTATGTGTCGATTAAACATTCAGCAATTTAACGGTCATATACAAAATAACAAAGTGAATTTGCTGACCTTATTCACCATTTGAATTAAAATCTATTTTAATTTTTTGCATACATTTACATTTCATTATGATTCGTAATATTTTAAAAAGCATATTGTCCCCACTGAAAGGCAATTAACTTATAGTTTAATAATTTCCAAAAATGTTTGCTTTAGCTCACCAGTGGACATATTTTAAAATTGGTATAAATTTTGAAAAAGTCACCTTGAAAATATTTAAATGTTTTACTATTAATGCTTAAAGAATTTTTTTTATTACTATTTATTCCTTTATATTATTAGCATATCAAATTAAGATTGCCTCAGCATCAGGTAGTCGCCGAAAGAAATATTTTTTCATATTTCTTTTTTTTTTGAAGATGTCGGAGCCTGGAGTCGAACTCAGGGTCTTAGTCTTAGTAAGCCAACACACTAACCACTAGACCACGGCGACTATTCTATATATGTATGTATATAATTTACAAAGAAAAGAAATAAAAGTAAAAAAATAGTAATATATACACACAAAATTTAATTATTAATTTATAGGATATTGTATACGATTGCTGTAAATCATATGAGAAGAGTTTCTAAGTCGTGAAGCAAATATTCCTTTATTCTTTTCGTGAAAATTTAAATTCTTTGTATATATTTAATATCTTGAGGGCGATTATTAAATTCCATACTATCCGTATATTCAATGCGTTGCTTCGTAGTTTCTAACCGACATCTTGCTATCATAAGATTGACATTGTTTCTGGTATTGAATAATATTTGATTTTTATGAAATGAAATTGTATGGTGACCAATATTATGGGTTGACTTAAAAACAAGAAGAATTGAATTAAATTATTATAAATAATTGTTTCTGGTATTGAATAATATTTGATTTTTATGAAATGAAATTGTATGGTGACCAATATTATGGGTTGACTTAAAAACATGAAGAATTGAATTAAATTATTATAAATAATTTAATTGAAATAATGGTGAGACAAAATAAAAAAAATGTATGGTCTAAAAATATTTAAAGAAAAAGTGTTCTCTTCCATTTGTGTAATTACACATAAACTGGCAACGCTGCAATTTGCAACACAAGAAAAACCAACGCTGCGATTGTATGAAAAAGACGCGTACACTAAAAAGCGAAAAAAAATATGAAAGGAAATGTCAAATAATCAACTACAAAGACAAAAAACGAATGACGGAATATAAATGCTATAAACACAACAAAGGCTACCGACCATCGACTACAAGCTGTCAAAAATAGAATGCACGTGTGCATATGAGAATAATTATTTTAACGGCTACACGACTACCGAACACACGACTACTTTTGTAGCCCGTAGCCAACTTAGGCTAATTTCTATTTTTCTTGGCGACAATAAACAGTTTAGTGCTGCCAATACAATAAGATGCATGAAAAAGGTATTTAAAAAACGCAATATATGAAATATATGCATTAAAAATGCGAAAAAAATTTGAGTTGCACCACTGAAAATAAATAATCATTTGTTTACATTTTTTGTTTAGTTTTCATTTACTTATTTCATTTATATACATCAGTTTTTATTTTATTTTCAATTTATTATTTAATTGCCTTTTTAGTTTCTTAAATTTTTATAAGTTTTTTTTCAGACATTTGTTGTTTTTTATTTCCTCACAATTTCACTTACAAAAAATATATTTTGTTTAGGTTATGTTCAAAGTGTCGAAACAGATGTTTATTTTGTAGCTGTAGTCGTTATTATAATTAAGTAGCTGGCTACTTGGCTACTTTTGTAGCCAGCGATTTTTGTAGTCGTGTGTTCGGTGTTCGATAGCCTTTGTTGTGTTTATAGCAAAAGAATCGCCGAGAACGGGCAAGTATTTTTCTTCTTTTATTCCCCTCACCGTAATCGTCTACAAACTACAAAAGTTGCCGACTGGAATCGCCAAGTGTGGACATAGACGTACTGGCACAATTTGCAAATTATTTAGCATATAGAAGCAGTGTTACCGTTGGTCGACTAAAGTCGCAACTTGCAACTTTTTTTGCGGCCAGCGAGTTTTTGTGCGACTTTTAAAAGCCACTTAATTTTGCCGCTTTCCTTAAGTTTATGCGACTTATTCCCCCTTTTATTCTTGGCATTTCCAATATTTTCCTTTTACTTTATACATAAAAAGTATTAAAGATATATGTATATGGGCAATTTAAAAAATTTTCAACATTTGTTAAAACTGAGTTCAGATGCTTATTATTTCTCCAGTTTTTCTAATTGACCAAAACGGTCAAAAGGTAATGGTAGGCCACACTAGAAAACTGGGAAATTCAAAATTTCAGACCATCAGTTCTTTATTTTTAAAAGTTATGGGCACTAAAATATCGAAAAACTCAAAAAAAGGCTTGAAATTTACAAGAGTTTTTTCATATTTCATCACTTTTCTACTTTTAGTTTTAAACTTCCGATGCTCACTGATATAAAATAAAGTCACTAGACTTTGTAGATATTTACACTATAAAAGTTATGAAAATACTACTATTTGGGAAAAAGTTGTATAGCGGTTCATTTTTGAAACCAAAATTTTTCGATTTTTTAATTTTCGCAGTTTTTTCTATAGCGTTTTTGCGCCGTTCAAGAAAATTGCATTTCGTCAAGAGTATTTAATAGATGGTGTAATTTGCTAAAATTTGCGCCATATCACGTCGATGTCAGGCTGCTAGTTGCTGAGAACGATGACCTCAAACTTTTATAGAATTGGCATAAATTTGTCAAAAATGACAGTTTTTCGCGCCTGACATTTGCAATCTTATTTAAAACTGGTTTATGTATTGCGTGATCTAAACTTCTTAATAAATGGCACCTCAACGTCAAGAAGGCGCTAAAATATTTTGAAACGCAAAAATTTTATAAAGAAAATAAAACTTTTGCGAAATTTCATGATTTTGTTTCGCGTTTTTTTTTAGTTAATCAGTGGTTTAAAATCAATGTAAAGTATTGGAAATGAAGTGCGGCGGTGAACTAAAGATCATATATAAATACGGTTGAATTCGGTCCATATTTAGCGGGTACAGCGGCATTTTTCTTCAAACACATTTTGCTTTGTGACATCTGCAGTTATATATAGATTCCGCCGCGATTGACACCAAATGAAAGGTTTTTTTTAAACCGAATAGGCATTAAAAAATTTTCATGATTTTAAATTTTACAGATCAAGAAAAAAAATCCTAACCTCAAAAATAATTCTTATATAATTTTTTTTATTTTTTAAATTTGCAAGTTAAAACATTGTTTTTCTGTAAATTAGTTATGCGTTATATAAACGCATATTATAACAATCGGTGAAACATTCATATTTTTGCAAAAATTCGCGTTTTTTAATGTTAAGGAATTTTAATTAATATTTTTTTATGTATTTTATCAGTGCATTGATAAATTTGGACTGCACTTAAAAATTTGAAATGAGTTTCATGCATCCATATAACATTTATTAAAATAAACCAATAAATTTAACTTTAAATTTTTTTAAAGAGATTTTAAACTTAAAACCTCCATAACTTTCGCGCCGTTTGCAATAAATTATTAACGCGAACTGTTTTGGTATGCTAAAATATCACCCTTAACGTGACCAAAGCGTCATTCGTGTCATCAAAAAAAAAAAAATTAAAAAAAAAAATATCAAAATGTCGAAAATTTTTGAAATTGCCCATATATAGGCCATGAAGCTGAATCAACAATAAATTCTGATAAAATATATGATATAGTGATAAGAAACTTGGTGCCTTAAGGTTTTTTCAACCAATGTCTTTTACTTACAATGAAAATATTAATTACATAGATCTCATATCACAATTTACTTATATTATAAGTAATCCAGAGGCTGTTATTACCGAATATAAATTACTAGTAAGTAAAACAAATGATATCTCATATCAACACATTTTTTGTGAAAGTTTTTGGTACACAATAGGTAGTATAAAAAATTCATTAAATGAACCATTCTACCTGAACTAATACGAACTGGCTGCGCATGTATTAAATTTGCCTCACAGTAGTCCATGGGCTGAACGGGTTTTTTCCAAATTAAGTTTAATAAAAAATTGTTATATACTTTTACCCAAGGCGAATTCATTATTAAGGTGCTTTTGGAATACCAGCTGAGCTACTTTTTTTTAAATATTTGTGTATTTAACTGTCAGGCGCCATTTTTTATTTCTTTGTTGTCTCTTATTTACTTTTTCTTTTAAACAAAGCTGACGGTAATACAAGTCGTACGTAAAATCAAAGTAAAATCAAATTATTATGAAATTCCATCAGTATTTTTAAAATGAGAGTAAAAATCATACGACAGATATTACATACATGCATACATAACTGGCCTTTACAACCCTGTGTCAGGATTACGGCCTAGCTTCTCGCAGCAGTCATGTTGTGTGTATAAATTTTTTATCCATGAGTACCGGGACCTACAGTTTAATGTCGACTCCGAACGACAGACTTGAGAAGCTTGTTCATGGCAATTAATTACTCTCAGAGCTTTTGCCAGAAGACTGCTGAGAGATAGCCGCCGAAAGAAATATTTTTTTTTCATATTTCTTTTTTTTAAGATGTCGGAGTTGGGTATCAAACCCAGGGCTCATGTCTTAGTAAGCCAACACACTAACCACTAGACCACGGCGACTACAGATATTATTTTGTTTTAATAAATATGTGCTAATTATAAAAATGTGCATATGTTAAAAAATCAATACTGTGTCCATTTCAATAAATGGGTTAATTCAAACAATTTTTATCGCTTCTTGCAAAAATCTCCTTTTGCTGACCACACATAGTGACCATCATTAGTGTAGTGTGTTGTGGGTAAAAGTAAAAAAAAAAAATATATTTAGATATATTGTCCCTGCCTAACGTATAGTGTACCGGCGCTAATAAACGCCACGGGTACAAAAAAAAGGTTTTCTACTGGCAGATTTATATGCCAAGAATAAAAAAAGATTGATGCCGATTTAGAGGCTTAGATCATAATGATTTCTTTATTGATTTTTCCTTCGTTTATATACAAAACTAACGGTACAATCAAACTACAAAATTTCCATAATATATCGCTACAATACTGGAATAACAATAGGTTTCCAGTAGGAATAAAATAATAATTAGGGAATACAATAGGTTACCAGTAGGAATAAAAATAATAATTTGGGTAGTACTTATAATAACAAATTTTGTATATTAACAATAATTAATTTAGTTTTGTAATATTAGCTTAATTTACTAATAATAATTGTTTACTTCTATTAATACACTACATTAGCTATTACAAGCTCTTTACAGAGCATTATGTTATTAATTGTATTTATTTCAAGTTTGTTTCTCAATTTGGTTTTGATTAAGGAAAGTGTTGTTACGGATTGTTATTTCTTCCATTTATTTTTCCTTGTCCACACGGGAAATTTTAATTGCACGGGGTAATGAAAATTTTAGCGATTTTTTTGTCATAAGTTTTTCAACTGTCCTTTATTTTTGTAGCTCTGTCATTCCTGTCAAATGCAACTATGGTTATTGTTGCGATCCCTTTTGTCATGGCGTTTTTTCTTTTGGCGCTGGCAAAATTGACCAATGACAGGCCGGCACGCGCCCAGGCGCCATAAATAAATATGGTTGTCACCCATGGTGAAATTACTTACAAGGTGGTGGCAGGTGAATATAGTACAAAAACAACAGGGAATTTGTTTTTGTTTTTTCAGCTCTTTAATGTCAAAAGCAGGTATGGTAAATTAAAAAAGCACGTCACAAGTGTGTGTGTGTATTGTTAACAACATATATGTCTCTACACCAAAACAAAAAACACGAATACACACAAAGCAAAATGTAAACAAAACATAAATATAAACAAAACTTTTGACAGGACCGGTATGACCAAAAAAAAACCCCAGCTGGGTTGGCAACACCACCTTGTAAGTAATTCCACCATGGTTGTCACCCATCTGGCCCGTGTGGAAGAAAGGGAGAAAACTATGGCGCTTCTTTTGCGAATTTTTTTCATTTGAGAACAGAAGCTGTCATAAATGTAAGTAGTCATTCATTAAGTGTTTGGCAGTAGTTCGGGTTGGTTGTGTAAGCGGTTGGTTAAAGATTAGTAAAATGTGATGTGCAAAAGAAAAATGTGGTTAGAAAATTAAACATGTATATGGCTAAACTCATATAATCTCAGCCATATATTTTTATTTTAATTAAATATATAATAAAAAAACAAATTGCCAATTGAATACAAAAAACAGTGAAAGTCAAATAAAAGAAAGGCGAATAAATCAAAATTGTGTATATTATGTTAATAATTTACATTTAATTTAATACACGAATATTGAAAACTTCAAAAATTAAAACCAAAAACTAATCTCAAAGGAAGGTAAATTTACATATAACAAAAATGTATTCCAAAGTTAATAACTAATGAATGTAAAATATTATAAAGACTGCGACATACATACAGTGAGAACTTCTCTAAAATTCTACAGACTCTACTCAAAGTAAAATATACAAACCACAGCAATTATTTTGGTATTTTAGTAATAAGAAGTATATGTATAATACATACACTCACACAAATAAAATAACATCCTTTTATTAAAAATAAAGTCATATTTTAAATTGTAACTGAGACTTCGGCAATTTTTTTTTAATTTTGTACTTATAGGACAGCTTGACAAATAGAGGCAAGTATTATTAAAAGTTAAACTTGTTTAAAATATTATTACCACCATCACGGCACCATTTTCTGCATCACCATCATCAGCACCTGCAACAACAAAACGCTCAATCACCAGTTGCACCTCCACCAGCAACAACAACGGCAACACCGAAATTAACGCCTGCAACAGCACCAACATCAGCTTCAGTTGTACCATCACCTGCAACAATAAAACAATTCAAGCTTAAATTGCATCACAATCTGCAGCTACAAAGATAACCTAAACAACAGATGCACCATCACCGGTAACAACAGCAGCTCCATATTCATCAGTTACAACAAAAGAACAACATAATCATCAGTTACTGCAAGAGACCAACTTAATCGTCCACTATACCTCCGCATGCAACAACAACAACACAATAATCATCGGCTGCAAAAAACTAACATCGGCATTAGTTGCTAAATCTGCTTCAACAACAGTACAGTCATCAGTGTGGTATCATCAGAATCAAACAGTAGTCCCATCATTAAATATACACCATCAGCAGCGATCGCATCATCATCAACTGCATCATGCCTAGACGTCATCGTCAGCATCAATACCACCAGCGGCCACATCATCATCAGCTAAGTTCCTGCAACAAAGTAGGTCACATGTATTTATTTTATTAAAATTTTATATACTTACCTTATTTTGAATACATAATTAATAATAGCAGCATAGATTATTTTTTGTATACCCACTTTCGCATAAGCTCATTTAAATTTATTTTTCTAAAACAGACATTTTGCAAATAGTTTAATGACCTGCGGGTTTTCGATATATATTTCTTTTCAATAAAATCTGCTAATGTTGAGTAAATAAAAATGAGTCTGTAGACTAAATTGATGGGAGGAGAAGGGTGCTGAAAAAGCACAGTGGGTCAATGAGGCACGTGGTCATACATTAGGGACAGTATAAATTACGGGTATCCAATCTGTGGACGGTTTAGGGGACGGCTAAGTGTACCCAATGGTGACCATGACATCTTTTCACCTGGAGCTGATCAGCGCTGTGTACGGTTTTTTATATCTTTGTGCATTTGTTTTACAAATTTATCTTTTGGAATATATATAATATATGATGATATCTCAAAACTTCAATTTTCGACTTAAGCTACTCTTCCAAATTGTCACAGATATATATATATATATATATATATATATATATATATATATTTTTTTTTTCACACTCCCTTGTGGCATGTGGGGAGTGTTATATGTTAACGCGTCGTAGAATACGGGTTGAGAACCACAGTATCTTTTGGAGCTAGCTAGGTAGATCTTTCATGCCCTTGACCATTGGTATTTTACGCGGGTACAGTAATTATTAATCGTGAAATTTTTTTCATTATTGAATATAGGCGACGTGTAGCATATATGGCGCCCAACGTGGGGCCAAGGGAAATATTTGATTGTCGTTTAACATCGTTGGCGCTGTTACATATATGGCGCCCAAGGAAAATTTCCATTAGTAACCAACCGTATTTAACAGGTTGGCGCTGTTACATATATGGCGCCCAACGAAAATTTTGGTGGACCATTTGTAATTTGAAAATTGGTTTCTTTTCATTATTTTTTTTAATGTCATCTTATTTTTCATGGCGGCATTTGAAACACGTTTTTATTGGCGTCATAACCTATATGGTATCCAATGAAAACGTGTTGGCGTTGACACGTGTTAAGAGCTTGGCGTCATAGCAATATGGCGGCATGCTTGATAACGGGTGATTAGCGGCTTGTATTTATGACGGAATTTTTTTGAAACATGACATCAGCGTTGGTAACGGTTCGAAAGTACAGTCAACATAAAACTCTATTTTTTTCGTCACGCGGTTACAAGGCGGTTTCTTATAGAATTTTACATTCTTTCTTTTGCATGCTTTCTCCAATGCGTAAGTCATGACTTTTGAGTTTCAGAGACTCGAAAGTTTCATTTGCGACGTCAATGGAGTGGCATTCTTGAGGGAATGTGGAATTATTTTACTATCGGTGTGGATTCCATAGACATTCGTGATGCCATAAGTCCGAACTGGCGACATCTAGTCGGGCAGTTGTCCGTTGCGATGGCACTTCGGATTTCACTGGAATTCTACAGAGTTGGCCAACTGTAGAAGTCCTCGTTTAAGATTACGAGTTTGCGCTACAGTGGGCAACAATTTTGCTATTTCATTTGAACCTGGTATCGGTTTCATGTGGACGACGATCGTGTACATCTGCGTGAGACATCAAGTTGCTTTGTGGAAAAGCAAGTTGATTTGCCATGCAGTTTGGGAAGTAGTCAGATCACTTGGTGATCTTTGCTCTTCCCGATATTTTACATTTTGTACTTCTTTTTTGGATTCTTTTTGTGCTCCTGCACATTTGTGGCCACGTGCTCAGGCGACTGTGCTGTCCAGCAGTCTCCTCCAGCATCTTACAGATTTTTTTATTAAATATTTTTTTTACAATTTTATTGTTTTATAATTTTATTATTTTATAATTTTATTATTTTATAATTTCATTATTTTATACTTTCATTAATTTTAATTTTATTATTTCATTTTATTTTAATTTTATTATACTTTCTTTACCTTTTGTTTAATTATAATTTTTTTTTTTCACCTTTACTATTATAATTTAATTTTATGGTTTAGTTTGATTTTTTTATTCGTTTTTCTTACTTTTTTTTTAATTTAAATTCATTTATACCACAATTTTTTTATTTTTCTTTTTTTTGATTTTGAACATAGTTATATTTCTTTTCTTTGGTTTTCATTACAATTTTGAGTTCGATTCTAATTTGATTTCTTTTATATATATTTTATAATTTTTTTTATTTTTCATTTCCTTTTCATCTCTTTAATTTTTTTTATTTTTCTATTTTTTTGACACATATTCTTTGCACATATTTCATTTTCTTTTCCGGGACATCTTTTCCGAGACACCGATTTTTCTTGTTTAACTACGCCATCATTCAATTTTGTCACATAGTTTTTTTTATTCAATTACATTTTTTGGATTTACCACGGATTATTGTCGTTTGGATTTCTTTAGCGACGTTGTACACAAGTTTTTTTTCCTACGCTTCTTCATTTTAGTTTTATTATACAGTCTTTTGATCTTGGGATCAATGTTTTAGTGGAATCTTGGTAGGGAGTTGATTTTTCTCACTTTTGTCCCTGATTTTACTTATCTTTTTTGTCTGGTAGCGGAGTATGTCTAGGCCCAACACTAGACAGAGTAGCACTTCGAAAAGTTCCCCTCGCAGAGAGATTAACACTAATTTAATTGATTTATCAAGAAGAGACGGTGTAGTAAGAGTCAAATCCCGAGGTTCATCGTCCGTGCAGAACAGAAGTAGAGGCACTACTCCAATAGACAGAAGATCATTTGGTACCATTAAAAACATCACCTGTTTCTCAGTCACTTGAATCGCGTCAATTCGCTAGAACGGAGGAAAATTTCGATAACTTTGCGCGGGAGATACTTTCGAAATCCCTAACGGTAGATAATACAGAGCCCCCGCGGACTAACGTTTCAAGTACAGCAGTCAACAGTCAAGACGACCCGGACTTAGCAGGAGAAATGGCGACTAGCGGAAGTAATATTGAAGGCGGCAACCAAACACTCGGTGACAGTAACCTGGATAATCTACTAGCATACCTTCAACAGGCCATGAGGAGCACCCAGGATGAATTTAGAAGAGAACTGGCAGCAATAAGAGAAACCATCGGCACCACATCCACTAATAGAACGGATTCAGCGACACCAGCAAATTCATCCTACGTTAGTTTTAACCCTGGATTTAAACTCAAAGACTGGAAAATCTCGTATAATGGCGAAGGCAGCGTATCGGACTTTTTGTTCAAATTGGATACCTTAGTAGAACGCTCGCAATGTCCTCACGATCACTTGATGTCTAATTTTCACATCTTTCTCACTGGTAAGGCAGAGAGTTTTTACTGGGACTACATAAGGCAGTTTCAACGACCAACGTAGCCGATGTTGAGAGCAGCTCTTTCTCGTGAATTCGGCTAAAGGGAAAGTGACCACGAAATCCTGCTTAAAATTTCGACGCGAAAGCAACTGCCAAAGGAGAGCTACGACAACTACCACTCTTTTATAGTTCGATGGAACCTACGCCTAACCAGCCCGTTAACGGATGATGCTCTTGTTGAAATCATTAAGAAAAACGCTCATGCAGATCTTAAAGTCATGTTATTCACAGTAAATCCAACGGACTTGGGAAATCTCCGCGATTTAGCAAGGAAAGCCGAGAAGATTTTACTAGAAAATCGAAATGCCAGCTCCAGTCGACAACGCCAGGTTAACGAGATCACAACCGCAACCATTACCTCAGAAACCCCAGATGAGGATTTAGATTTAGACCCCCAGGTTAAAGCCATGAAAGTCAACCGGACTTGGGTGAAAGGAGATTACTCCAAAATAGAATGCTGGAATTGCTCGAGACTTGGGCGTAGCTACATTTATTGTCCCGACGAAACACGACAAGTTTTCTGTTACAAATGTGGGCAGAAAGGAGTGACTACGGTTAAGTACCGGCTCAAATGTGGGAAACAGGCGTCGGAGCGAGTGGGCGACCGGGGATGCTCGTTCTTCAAAGTAAAACCCGAGTTTCAATGCTGTGTGGAGCATAAGCCTTTTCCGGAGGACTTATCTCCCAACCAACCGAAATTTACACCGGATATACAAAAACAGGAAATTAAGCTGAATATACCAGAGACAACTTGTAATGACCATAGCAATAAGCCCTATTCTTTTCAACAACGTCGTACATCACTGAGGTGAATTATTAATTGCAGACGACGTTACCGGATGAGAAAATTTTTTAGAAGAGCAGTTGAATCAACTTGTCTAACAACTAATGAGGATGGAAGACCGTACGCGAAAATCAAAATTCATGATGAAGAATTACTATGCTTGCTGGACTCAGGGGCAAATGTATCAATATTGGGAAAAGGAATAAAGACTTTGTAAGCAGAAACGGCATTGAACTGAAACATTTTAGGGCAGAAATTTCAACCGCGAATGGTTCTCGAAATGAGGTAGCAGGTTATTGCAGATTGCCAGTGACTTTCAAGGGTGTGACAAAATCGATTGCATTTTATATTGTACCTGGCCTTTCACAGATTGGTTACCTTGGAGTAGACTTTTGGAAAGCTTTTTCTCTCGCCCCACAAATTTTTCCCGATATCTCATGCGCCAAAATTATTAAAGAACCTAGCCCAAACTTTCTTAACTTGACCCCAGACCAAAATTTACGTCTTGAGGACGCCATCTCTCATTTTCCATCGTACGAAAAATTAGGCTTAGGAAGAACACATCTCCTCGAGCATCACATAGACACGGGAGATGCAGTACCCGTAAAACAGAAGCATTATCCGCTCTCGCCTCCTAGGCAAACAGAAGTGTATGAAGAGTTGGATAGACTGCTAGCCCTCGGAGTGATAGAGGAGTCGAGTTCCCCTTGGTGTAGCCCTATACTAACAGTCCGCAAACCTGGTAAGGTTAGACTCTGTTTAGATTGTAGAAAACTTAACTCTCTTACGAAAAAGGATTCCTACCCGTTGCTTCATATCAACGGCCTTCTTAGCCGACTGAAGGACACTCACTTCATTAGTAGAATAGACTTGAAGGACGCTTTCTTTCAAATCGGATTATCGGAGTCTTCAAAAGAGAAAACAGCATTTCCCTTGCCAGGGAGTTCGCTGTACCAATACAGGGTGATGCCATTTGGCGTCTGCAACGGTCCCCAAACTATGAGCCGACTAATGGATAAGGTGATTCCTGCGAGCTTGAGGGAGAATATTTTCATATATTTGGACGACTTACTAGTATGTAGCCATGATTTTGAGACCCATATGGAGCTACTATTAGAAGTTGCGAGATGTTTAAGAATAGCAGGTTTGACAATCAACGTTGGGAAAAGTAAATTTTGCCAACGCGAAATCCAATACTTCGGTTACATTATAGGAGGTGAAGAATTGAAATTTCCTGTTTCTCGAACACCTCTTCAGGTAAGACGTTTTATTGGGATGGCGAACTGGAACAGATCCTTCAGTAGTAATTTCTTCGACCTTGCTGGACCACTCACTGACTGCTTAGAGAAGTCCAACAAACCATTCCGGTTATCGCCTCAGACCATCGAGTCATTTGAGAGATTGAAATCCGCATTATCAGACGCACCGGTAATCCCCAGATTTCTCTAGGGGATTTGTAATCCAGTGCGACGCGTCTCGCGTTGGAGTAGGTGGAGTCCTATACCAATTGGACGATGCAGGTAAAGAGCGACCTATCGCATTCGTATCTCAAAAATTAAATAAGGCCCAGAGAAATTACACGGCCATGGAGATAGAATGTTTAGCAGCCATAATATGTATTAAGCGTTTTAGGCAGTATGTTGAGGGACTAACTTTTAAAATTGTCACGGATCACTCAAGCCTCCGCAGGCTTATGGGCCAGAAAGATTTAAGTGGCAGATTGGCTTGATGGAGTCTAAAACTCCAACATTTCGATTTTACCGTGGAACACCGAAAAGGAACCTTAAACGTAGTCCCCGACGCGCTCTCTAGATTCAACGTGGACGAACTTCATCTGAAAGGAAACCCGCCTGAATTCGACATGACTTTACCAGAATTCGACAATTGCTAATATAACAAATTAAGGGACAATATAAAGGAAAATTCTGAAGCGCTTCCCGACTTGTGTCTGTTAGATAACCACGTATATAAACGCGTGAAATTCCAAAGCGGAGAGGACAACGAGGAAGATCTGTGGAAACTGTGGCTACCAAAATCACTAACTAGAGAAGTAATAAAAATCGCGCATGAAGAAGGATGTCATGGAGGAATACACAAAACCCTTTTCCGAATCAGGCAGAAATACTTCTGGCCAAAAATGGCACGAGATGTAAGGGCTTATATCGCTCAGTGCGAAGTTTGCAAATCTATAAAGCCAACTAATCAAGTATTACGGCCTCCTATGGGAAACCAGATCCTGACAACGCGAACCTTCCAAAGATTATACTACGATTTCTTAGGGCCATACCCTTGCACTAGCGCAAAGAATAGTCAGCTTCTCATTGTAATGGATCACTTAACTAAGTTTCTGTTTTTGAAGCCGTTAAGGTCAGCAACATCCACCAACGTCATCGAATTTTTCTACAATAACATTTTCTGCACTTTTTGCGTCCCATAGTATATACATACCGATAATGCTAGGCAGTTCACCTAAAAGGAGATGCTAGATTTTTTCTCAGTTCATGGCATTACCCATATCACCACAGGGTTCTATTCACCACAGGCGAACGCCTCAGAGAGAGCAAAGAGAAATAATCACCAAACTGCGATACTTTCTTAAAGATCATTCAGACCACACAAATTGGGACAGAGAAATACCCAGGATTTTATAGATATTACGCAGCGACTTCCATTCGGCTATACAGTGTTCACCCTATTTCACCGTCTTTGGCCAGAATATGATCTTGAACGGATCGAGTTATCAAATTTTAGACCAGCTTAATATGCTTGAGGATGACACAGTAGTTCAACGTGCCGATAAGAAGATAGGTAACTCCCTGTACGAGATTGAGGATTTACAAGGAAATTATATAGGCAAGTATCACGCTTCGGATATCCGTCCTTAGGGATCCAATTTTTCATGTAGTTTATTTTATTTTGCCCGGCTAACTCTGTCGGTAGAGAATGAGGACTCTTATCTCAGGGTGTGGGTCGAGCCACACGTTATCGTTATTATTATTTAGCGATTTTTTTGTCATAAGATTGGCAACTGTCCTTTATTTTTGCAGCTTTGCCATTCCTGTCAAATGCAACTATGGTTATTGTTGCGATCTCTTTTGTCATGGCGTTTTTTACTTTTGGCGCTGGCAAAATTGACCAATGACAGGCCGGCACGCGCCCAGGCGCCATGAATAAATATGGCTGTCACCCATCTGGACCGTGTGGAAGAAAGGGAGAAAACTATGGCGCTTCTTTTGCGAATTTCTTTCATATGAGAACAGAAGCTGTCATAAATGTAAGTAGTCATTCATTAAAGGCACCCTTACACGATATGTTTTTTACACGTGTTTTTTAAATTTAAAATACATAAGTTTTTTGTTGTGTTTGTCAAAATTAGTCAATTTACATAAGGTTTATAATTTTTACTCACGAACGTATATGTACAATAACATATGTAAATAAATAATAAATTTTTAGGCACACAATTTATAAAAAAAAACTATTTTACAAATAATTCATTGCCGACTAATGTTTGTACAGGCATAGAAATTTAATATCATATGTGTGTACATACGAAATTAGAGCATGCTCTAATTGATATTTTATCATAAGACTTTCCTTGTGTTTTTTACACAAGCAATGTTTTAAAAGTCACACACGACATGTAACTGTTTACTCATGTAAAAGTTGACAGTAACAGTGTAAAAAACATGTCGTGTAAGGGTGCCTTAAGTGTTTGGCAGTAGTTCGGGTTGGTTGTGTAAGCGGTTGGTTAAAGATTAGTAAAATGTGATGTGCAAAAGAAAAATGTGGTTAGAAAATTAAACATGTATGTATATGGCTAAACTCATATAATCTCAGCCATATATTTTTTTTTTAATTAAATATATAATAAAAAAACAAATTGCCAATTGAATACAATCAGCACCATCGGCAACAACAACGGCAACACCGAAATTAACGCCTGCAACAGCACCAACATCAGCTTCAGTTGTACCATCACCTGCAACAATAAAACAATTCAAGCTTAAATTGCATCACCAAAAACAAAAAAAACAACAACACAATAATCATCGGCTGCAAAAAACTAACATCTGCATTAGTTGCTAAATCTGCTTCAACAACAGTACAGTCATCAGTGTGGTATCACTAGAATCAAACAGCAGTCCCATCATTAAATATACACCATCAGCAGCGATCGCATCATCATCAACTGTATCATGCCTAGGCGTCATCGTTAGCATCAATACCACCAGCGGCCACATCATCATCAGCTAAGTTCCTGCAACAAAGTAGGTCACATGTATTTATTTTATTAAAATTTTATATACTTACCTTATTTTGAATACATAATTAATAATAGTAGCATAGATTATTTTTTGTATACCCACTTTCCATAAGCTCATTTAAATTTATTTTTCTAAAACAGACATTTTGCAAATAGTTTAATGACCTGCGGGTTTTCGATATAGTATATTTCTTTTCAATAAAATCTACTAATGTTGAGTAAATAAAAAATGAGTTTGTAGACTAAATTGATGGGAGGAGGAGGGTGCTGGAAAAGCACAGTGGGTCAATGGGGCACGTTGTCATACATTAGGGACAGTCTAAATTACGGGTATCCAATCTGTCGACGGCTTAGGAGAGGGCTAAGGCTACCAATCCCGAAAATTACCGCCCAATAGCAGTGTGTTCAACACTCTCCAAAGTTATGGAGAGTATGATAAATCACCACCTTATGAGGTATTTGGAGTCCAATAACTTGCTGAGCGACCGTCAGTATGGCTTTCGTAGAGGTCGCTCCACTGGTGATATACTGGCATTACTCTCTGAGCGATGGAGTGGATCTATTCACCGTTTTGGTGAAAGCAAAGTTGTTGCTCTAGATATCTCAAAAGCGTTTGATAGAGTCTGGCACGATGCTCTTATTTCTAAACTACTTAGCTGCCTTTGGCGTCGGTAACCATTTCTGTCGTTTCATAACGAGCCTTCACAACTACTAATATGACGTCTCTTTTGATACTGATGTATTTCATCGTTGTCGTGTTGATTAGCAACTCCAAAGATGGCCATATCACTGCCTTTATTTACGTATTTGCAAATGTACTTGATGAACTTAATGGAATTTTAGTATTCTGCATTAATGCGAGCTTTGAATACTTTGGACAGTAATAGAGAATACGGCACGATCCAACGATTATTGACTTCAAAGTTCTTAATGGTAACAAATCTGCCATTATCTTCCATTGATCGACGACGATATAGCGGGTAACCATCATTTCCTGTAACTGTGTCAGAAACCAAAGCTCTTGCATAACGTTTGCTACATTTTCCATCAACCATACCTGGGGAATTAATATTGAATTCTCCACATGGTCTGTGTATCATATTTTGAATAACAACATCGTACAATTCAGGATTACTTGCTAGGTTCAGAATTTCTGCAAATATTATATTGTCAATTTTATCTGGTGTAATTTTATTCAAAAGCCAAATTAATATATAAGCGTGTGGCAAACCACACTTTTGCCACTCTACAATATACAGTCAGCATTCGGTTTCACTAAACACTTTTGATTTTACGGTGAAATTCATAAGTGCTGTTAACTTTAACCTAAAAACTCGTGAGGTGACATCGTCCCGATCGGTTGAATTTTGACTTTTTGAATTTATTTAAAAGAACATGCACTGACCAGTAGCAAGGTTGATCATTCTAATGCTAATATGGTAACCATCTTCACCTCGGCGAAACAACAATGGGTATTGTAATCCATCGAAGCACCGATGAGTTTCAGATACTTGTTGCAGACGCATATCTGTACGACGGAGTACAATGTCACGGGAATTAAACTGATAGCCAACGATTACAATTGCGACTTCGTCTATTGTTGGCGCATTAAATCTTATTGCATTATGCCCACTTGGAGGTTTATCTGCTCGAATGACGACTGAATATTACTCCGAAGGTATTTGATCAAGAACAGACTGAAAAATCCGAATAAGTTCATTTTTCGTATGTAGCATCTCCTGTAAGCTCTCAACAATATCTTTACCCAAATGTGTAGAAATACTACAACGACAATCTGTTTCAATTTTCGTGTTACCCATAAAGTATATTTGAAAAAATTCATAATTTTGGTTCCGACAGGGAACAAAGAACCAAGTCTATTGTAAACTTGGCCAGGAATCTGGTAAATACCGATAATTTTATAATAATTCACTACGCAATAAATAAAAAAAAAATAAATTAAATTACCTCAAAAGTAGGCATAAAATTGCCAGAAATAATTTTTGTGGCACCGAGCGATGTCATTTGAAATCCGGAGTTATAGGCTTGAATTTTTGCCAAAAAGTGATTGGAGATAGGTGTATCCTCACTTACTAAAGAATGCAAAGGCTCCGGTGGTGGGTTAAGTTCTTTTAATTTTACTTGTTCGTTTACACAATATAGTCCTAACAACTCGTTTTTAAACTTAAGTGTTATGCAATGACTGCAAACAACATTCATTATTCAAATTGAAACTTTTCCATACGTGCAATAGTCAAAGTTTGCATTATCAATTTGTACACAACTTTTATTCAATCACACTCTGAATATGATAAGTAACAGTAATTTAATATTACGAACGGCTTGCAGTTTTTTTTTACGAAATATGTAAAAATATCAACAAAGGACACTTAAATAAAAATTTGTATGCAGATCGTACATATAAAGACACTTCCTAATTATCGAAATTAATAGAAAATTAAATTAAAGCTTCATGCATTCGATGGTAATACACACGGTTTTATTATTAGTACTAATAATTAAGTCCATACTAAATGAAAGCTTTTTACCTTTACACACTGAATTTTATTATTCACACTAATAGTGAAGCCACACACCAACTGAAAGCTTTATACATATCGTCATATTCAATTCAAACGGAGAAGCAAAAAACCTTAAAATCAAAAATTTAGTAAATTCTGAAAATCATAATTTTCAGTATCGTAATACATATAAGGATTGGCATCGCTATAATTCAAGCAAGCTTAAATTTGATCAACAGCATGGTGTGAACATCATTGCGAAATGGTGTGAAAAGTCGTGACTCAGTCAAGTAACTCTAGTGTGAACACCATTGCAACATAGTTTGAACAGTCATGCAACTCTAATGTGAACACCATTGCAACATAGTGTGAACAGTCATGACAGGCATTGTGCTAACCCCGTATTTTAAAAGTACACACTTACGTTATTTCTTTTTTCTGGAATATTGTGCAATCTCTATTGCGACATGGTGTGAAAAGTCATGACTCAGTGATGCAATTCTAGTGTGAACAGTCATGCAATTTTAATGTGAACACCAATGCAACATAGTGTAACAGACATTGTGTGAACCCAGTATTTTAAAAGTGCATTGTGTGAACCCAGTATTTTAAAAGTACACACTTACGTTATTTTTTTTCTGGAATATTTTAGAATTTTTTTTTCTATTCTTCTTATTTGGCCAGAGACCATACCAAATTGGTACGAATCATCGAAATCGGTCCAGCCGTTCTTGAGTTATTAGCGTAGTAACTAACGCCACTTTCTTGTGATGATTTAATCCTGCCATCTGTGACTATGGGTAATGTAAATATTGAGGAGGCTGACGCTCTTGATGTTCTGGGCATGAGAATTAGTTGTGATGTCCGTTGGAATGATCACATATTTCGAGTGTCGAAAGAAGCATTCAAGTGCCTCGGTTTTCTAAAACGGTGCAGGAAATACTTCACTCCATCTCCATCTCAATATTTACAAAACCTTCATCCGGCCTAGGATGGAATACAACTCTCATGTATGGGCCGGTGCTTCAAAATCAATTTTGGGGATTCTCGACCGCGTATAGGAAAGGGCGAAGGTGCTTATCGGCGACGGTAGGGTATCCAACTCTATCGATTCCTTGGAGCATCGGCGCAATGTGGCGTGCGTTTCATTGTTCTATCGATACTACTATGGGAGGTGCTCTGATAAGATAGGGGATTTGATTCTGGGTGGTCGCATATTCCTGCGGACTACACGTACCTCTCTCAGAGCGCACCCATTTGTGGTTGATTGTTCAGCGAATCGCACAATGCATTATAGAGAGAATTCGTTCTTTAGCCGCACCGCTCGTTTGTGGAACAATCTTCCGGCGAAAGTTTTTCCTGCCAATTACGATATCAGTAGGTTTAAATCAAATGTCCACAAACACTACTCCCTCTTTCCCCCTTCCCAAAACATATTTTCCTAGACCAGCACAATGTACTGCATGAGTAGGGGCCGTCCCCTAAGTGCTGGACTTAAAAATAAAAAAAAATGGTGACCATGACATCTTGTCACCTGGAGCTGATCAGCGCTGTGTACGTTTTTTTATATTATATATATATATATATATTTTTTTTTTCACACTCCCTTGTGGCATGTGGGGAGTGTTATATGTTAACGCGTCGTAGAATACGGGTTGAGAACCACAGTATCTTTTGGAGCTAACTAGGTAGATCTTTCATGCCCTTGACCATTGATATTTTACGCGGGTACAGTAATTATTAATCGTGAAATTTTTTTCATTATTGAATTTAGGCGACGTGTAACAGTCTTGAAAATTTGCATTCAGCTGCTGAAGAACTACATATGTGGAATTAAAAACAAAGTTGCTTAATTCACCAAAACTTTTCTCATTTAAGCCGTTTCTAATTGAACTAACTTTAGCCCAAAATAATTCAATATTTAATTCCGTTGAAAGATTTGTTTCTCTTAATCACAACATAATAATATCAGGATTACAGTTCTATAAGAATAGAAGATTTTGAAACAAGGGACAGTATAGGCAAGTCTCATGATTAATTATTTGTAATAATTTAATAACTTCTCGATTAAAATCAAATCTTGAATTGATTTGGCTTAGTAATTCAACGTAAAATCGCAAAATCTCATGTTTAACATCATAAATTTCCTTCCGGGTTAAGATTTATAGTAGTATACTTTTCGGCTTTTGTACCGATAAAAATGTTTGAAACATCAATCAATTAGTATTTTTAAAATCAGTTTCAGTGTTGTGTATTATATATTTTTTGATAAAATTGCTTAATATGAGCAAAAAGTTAGATTTTATGCTTCAATATAAATACGCCTATCTTGAACTTTACGAAATTCCTTATTAATATTTTTTTAGCTTCTGCTAAAATCTCTCTTAGAGACGAATTGGCCATAGAGATATGATTATTCCCATCAGCAATACATTTCATATACATATGTTTGTACATTTTAGAGGAAGAAACATAAATTTTAAAAATATTTTGACGGCTGTCGAGTTTAATTTGTGTTTTTACCTGATTCAAATGTTCCAACAGAAAGGGTATTTTCTGTATTAAATACATATGAACCAATGGAAAAACTCAAATGAAAATGGAAACCATCAAAGCCATTTTTGTCACTAAATTAAACTATGATTGTATAGAGTTTGAAGAATGTATAAAGGTAAAACATAACTTGGTAAAACAAATTTATTCATCACAAAAATACCAAAATTAGTTGTAATCAGGGACCGAAAATAACAGTTATTTTTAAAATTTAAAATCAAAAAGTCAGGTGGATATAATTTGTCTATCAGATATTTGAATACAGCATATTGATGCTGTTATTCTAAGGAATAATAAACTTAAAAGACTTTAATTTTTTTGACTTTTATTAAAAAGTCACTTTATAATAGTTATTTTTTGACTTTTATTTTTTCGGTCAGAAATAAAAGTTAAAATTTGACTTTTATTTTTTCGGTCAGAAATAAAAGTTAAAATTTGACTTTTATTTTTTCGGTCTAAAATAAAAGTTAAAATCTGACTTTTATTTTTTAAGTAAAAAATATAAGTTAAAATTTGACTTTTATTTTTTAAGTCAGAAATAAAAGTTAAAATTTAACTTTTGTTCTTATTGAAAGCAGATGTTAAAAAAGTTAAATAAAATTTTAATTAAATATTAACACAGTTTTTATTTTTAGAATTATAATTACATGTTGTATATGTATTAAAACAAAAAGAAAAAAAATTATAATAGAGTATCTATACAAAAAGGTTTATTGGCTAGAAAGTTAAGGAGTTGGTGTTTTGCATATTTTGCTCTGAAAATACAAATTACATTTTATTTCCTTCATTTCAATATTAAATTGTTCACTCTTTCATTGCAATGACTCATAATTCAATTTCACCATTAATATAGCTGAGAAGTTCTGTTCAGACAAATTGTAGCGCAAGTCGCTGAGAACAATCTTAAGTGTTGAAAACGCTCCTTCTACACTAACTTGTGTCGCAGGTATTTGATGAATAATACATGCCAAGTCCTTTAGACGGGGATATAAAAATTTTTTGTTTTCCCAATATTCCACAAGGTCGACATCAACGTCAATACGCTTCTCCTTGTATGAGTCAAGCAGACATGACATTATAACGGGTGCATTAAACTTTGTTAAAATTGAATAGCAAGTTTGACTAAAGTTGGGTTGGTTAGAAATAACCAAAACAACATCACTGATTGTCATCGATCTTATTTTTCTTATATATCCATTACATTGTTATTATTATGGCATAGTACATTTTTTTTTCTGACCTAAAAAATAAAAGTCAAATTTTAACTTTAATTTTTGACTTAAAAAATAAAAGTCAAATTTTAACTTTAATTTTTGACTTAAAAAATAAAAGTTAAATTTTAACTTATATTTTTGACTTAAAAAATAAAAGTCAGATTTTAACTTTTATTTTTGACTTAAAAAATAAAAGTCAGATTTTAACTTTTATTTTTGACTTAAAAAATAAAAGTCAAATTTTAACTTTTATTTCTGACCGAAAAAATAAAAGTCAAATTTTAACTTTTATTTCTGACCGAAAAAATAAAAGTAAAAAAATAACTATTAAAAAGTGACTTTTTTGAAAAAAGTCGTAACTGTTACGGTCCCTGGTTGTAATTTTGTTGTACACTTTCAACGTACCTTTCTGTGGATCCACTTTGAATGCTAACTTAATGATAAAACCAAAATATACTTTTTAATAGGTTACTTCAACTTTTAGTTTGAAATTAATAGTTTTTTGATTTCTAATTTTTATTTTATGGTATTTAAAAATTATGTACATACATACATATGTATGTATGTTATGTACTTATCTAATGATTTTACTAAGTTTTAGTTATTTTTTTTTTTAATTTATTTTGTTTTTTTTTTAATTTTGTTAACTTTGTATTTAAATAATTAATATAATAAAGACATGCCTATGTACATTTGAAAGGCTGTTTGTTAGCATATTTTTTGTTGTTTTTGTTTTTGATCAAATATTTCCTTGTTCTGTATTTTGGTTTAACAAATATGGTCACCGTATGTATGGGTAGCTTAATGATATAAAAAATTTACAGGCTGTTTCTAGAACACGAATGGTTTTTGACATTCGTCTTTTTATATGGGAAACACTAACAAATTTGAGTGTTTTTGTTGTTGTTTCACATATAAAAAGACGAATGTCAAACACCATTCGTGTTCTAGAAACAGGCTGTTAGTCATATGAGAACAGACTGGCTGGTATAAAACTGCCTAACCTGAAAAGTCGAAGAACAATGCTAAGTGTATCTTTTCTATTAAGATTAATACGTGGTGAAGTCTATTCTGAGTATTTCTTACGTAAAATTATTTTTTATGTTCCAATTAGACCGTCCCGTAATTTTCATTTATTATATTTAAAATATCACCGTACTGTATATACCAACAACGACTCCCTTCGTCAAATATGTATATTTGAAGTTTAATAATCTTTATCATTTAATTGATCTTTCTGAGAGTAATGATTCTTTGAAGAGAAAAATTTTTTTGTATTTAAATCATTAATTATTAAATATTTGCTTATATATTGTTTGTAAATTTTACTTTAGTCAAGGCCCATTAATACAGGTCATTGCATCTCTACAACAATACAACTATAGAAAAAATACACGCATTTTGTGTCGCGTGATCTACCCGTAACTGTCAAAATCATAAAGAGTTTTTGTAGAAAATGGTGGAAAAGAAACTAAAATCAGTGTTGCCACAGTCCGTAAAATTTAGGAACCAAATTTCAATAAAAAATTCAATAAATTAAAACTAAACATATAAATGTCGGCTAATTTTATACATATAAAATTCAATTTCAACATACGTTCTATGATATAAACTGTAAAATAAAGTGAAAGTCTCCCATATAAAACATATTGCTACGAAGAAATATGCATTAATTGCACCGAAAAAACCTTAAATAAATTGGCTGTGTATTTTTGCTTAAAATCTTTTAACATTTTTACAGCCATGTATTTACGAATGTGAAGATAACAACTGAAACCAAAAAATGATATTACTTCATATATACAAAACATGTGCTTTCTTTTTTAGTTATTGCCTTTATTTATTAAAAAATTAAATATTTTTTTCCTTTTCGCTGCATTTAAGCATTTTTATTTGTAATAAACTTATTTTTTTGTCATTTTAAGAATGAGATGCCAGATGTTTTTGAGTCTATAAATCCGGCAGCCTTAAGTCAAACAAATACTTCAAAAGGTACAATTAATTATAAGAGGACGCTCACGATCTATAGCCATTTGCACAGCAAATTTGCTTAGTTTTAGTTTGCACAGATTCAATCGTGAGTGCCCTTAGTATTTTCACTATTTCTAGCATTTGGGCTATATAAAAAAATTATTACAATAAGAAAATACATGTAGGAAAATCAAGTACGTTTAAAATTATATAAAATTTTAAATTATAAAAAATTTACTATTGCTGTGGAATTAGTTAAATACTAAGCAATAGAGACAATAACAATTACTAGAAACACTGTATGTATTATAAATAAGGCTTCACATTACTCTTTTTAGTTATATATAGAAGATTATAAAGTGTAAATAAAAGCTTTAAAATCCAAAAGTATCTGTATTTTTAGTTTGCAGTAAAGAGCCCTAGTATACAAAACGTACTATAAAGGACAATTCATAACAATATTATCCTGCTTGAACCTAAAATATTACAATGTTTAGTTAAAACTATTATTATTCATTTAAAATAAAAATACAATTTTCTTCTTAAAGAAAGAAAAAACACAAAAAGAAAATATGTATATATGTAAGAAAAAAGTAGCCAACTTTGGTTAGATATAGCCAATATGGCAACACTGATTGAAAACATAAACATTCAAATAAAAACAAAAAAGATAAAAATGTAAACAAACTTTGACGTTTACAGGTAGGTTTACATAAAATCAGCCTGAGAGATGACCTGTATTAATGGGCCTTGACTTTAGTCTGCAATGAACTATTATCCATAGACATAAATAAATAAATAAAATAAAAAAATAAAACCAAAACAAAAGGATTTATGTGTGTGCGTGTGCTGTTGTATTATAAAAAAAAGTGTGTAAGCATGTGAATTTTTTACACTGGAATCGGCATAAATTTGTTGTTAAGATCTGTTTTTACGTATCTATTGTACAGTGTGTGATTGTGTGTCTATACAACTATTTAGTGTTTTGCATCAAACGAAAGCAAAAACTCAAGTTACTCTTTCGACATTTGACTTCGCGAGTATTCGAAAGTGTGAAATTGGTTTTTGTATGAAACTCATTACGTTTTTCTCTTTTCTTTTTCTTATTCGTTTTGTTCGCATATATGTAATTCTGATGTAGAGAATCCAAAATCATATATTTTTACCCAACAAGCAAAAGAGAGCAGTCACTCGACATTGTGATCTAGGCTGTAATAGTAATGATGAATTTAAACTTTTCCTCTTTTCTTAATTTCACGACTTTAAATAAATTTCATGACACTTTAATTACATATATTTAAAGTTAGATCTTGCTAAAGAAATGCAAATTCGATCAAATTTTATATGATCATCATATATATAACTTATTTGATTTAACTTTGTTCGGCAAAAGATTAAAGTTGTATGTATTTTATTGTATACTTAAATACAAACTTAAGGCCAAACCATAAAGTGCATGACTTAGCTTAACCAACTGTCAAAAATTAACGAAAAGTCTGCCAAAGGCTTAAGTAAATTAAAGAAAACTTTTAAGTGACCATAATATACATACAGTGTCTCAAAGTAATAATGGGACACACTCTTACGTCGACAGTTCTTGTAATAATTTAGTCAATATAACAACTCCAGGAAAAAATTGTATATGGAATTGAAAAGCATATATGGTACTTTATTTAAAACAGAAACTTTGAATTCAATTAATGCTGGCAAAACAAAATAATGCAAAATAGACTTCATAATACGTTAATTAGACCTCAAAGTAATAATGGGACAAATTAAAAGAACAATTCATAAGGTATTAAATCTAATATTACGGATAAAGATTAATATTTTGTTGGCAGCTCTTTTTGTCGTATTACTGACTTCAATCGATTTGGCATCGATCCAACAAGTTTACGGCAGAACTCAGGTGATATCCTTTCCCATTCCTCCTTTAGAGCAATTATTAAGTCGTTTTTGGAATTTATATGACGAACTTTTAATTTTTCCTCCAAATGGCTCCACACGTGCTCTATTGGATTAATAGCCGGCGATTGTGGTGGGGTTTCAAGCACATGCGGGCAGTTATAGAGCAACCAGCTTCTGACATTGTATGCCTTGTGCTTTGGGTCATTGTCTTGGTAAAAGTAATAATCATTTGTAAGACCCAATTTCTCCGCTGATTCTGCAAGATTTGCACGTAAAATATCTAAATAGTATTTGTGGTCCATAACTCCTTCAACAATGTGGAGATTACCCGGTCCAGCTGCTGATATTGCACCCCATACCATGACAGATCCCATACCGTGTTTTACCGATGGTCTTAAATTTTCTTTGGCGAGCTCTGTATTCGGTTTTCTCCACACGTAAGAACGTCCATCCGACCGGAAAACATTAAATTTACTTTCGTCGGTAAAGATCACTTTATTCCAGAATGAGGAGTCCTTATTTTTATGTTCTGCAGCAAAACTAACACGTTTACGTCTGTTTACATCATTTATATAGGGCTTTTATCTAGCTACCCGGGCATTATAACCATGCTTTCTCAAAATATTTCTTACCGTTTCAGGGTTAGCTTTCTTTTTTAGATATTTTTCTGCTTCAGCAGTTAATTTAGGGGCGCTTATATGAGGTTTTTTCTTAACTTCTCTTAATAACCACCGTTCATCTGCATCGGAAAATATTTTTCTTTTGCTTGGCTTTGAAGCATTTTCGAAACTTTTTGCATCCGAATAACGTTTTATAATATTAAACACTGTAGATTTCGGTTTATTGACTATTTCTGCAATATTTCGAACAGATTTTCCGGATTTTGAGTGTTCAATTATTAATTTTCTAATTTCAGGCGTTGTTTGTAAACCCCGATTCGCCATAATGAATAATGTATTTAAAATGGTTAAAAAACACTTGTAAAAGAACTCTTAGACCATGTAAATAAAAAATATTTACAAATTGTTCCGTTATAAAGCGCATTCAAAACGAAGTTGCCAGCTGTCCCATTATTACTTTGTGATCTAAAAATGTGTTATTGTGAATTATCGCTTGTAACTTTTTTTGTTCAAAACAAAAAGCGATAAAATTATGTCATAGCAAAATCAAGAACAAAAGTAACATAAAAACATAAAAAACATAAACATTAACGTAACTGTGAGAAAAAAATGTGTTAAATAAAAAGTACTTTGGTTGTGTCCCATTATTACTTTGAGCCACTGTACATGAACTTAAGATAGTTGTAACGATTGTTGCACATTTATGCATAATTTGTTTTTTTGTGAGTATTTTCAATAAAAAAGTACACAAAATTACAGCCCCGTATTTGTTTATTCTAATAAATTTGCACACAAAAAGACAGAATTTTGCAAATATAATAAAATAAGGAAAATAAACTATATACATAAATTACCTAAAACTAATGAAGTATACTCTAGAAATATGTATTGTGTGCAAAGCATTTGTTATAACAAAAGGACTGTCTTTTAATTTAGGAAATTATAAAAACCAATAAACAAACAAACATCCATATGCACACATCACTTTTCTTCCATTTGTTTTTAAGCTTTTTTTAAATTTGTTAAATCTATATATTTCGATTTCGATGATTCGTACCAATTCGGAATGGTCTCTGGCCAAATAAGAAGAATAGCAAAAAAAATTTCTAAAATATTCCAGAAAAAAAATACGTGTGTACTTTTAAAATACCGGGTTTACACAATGCCTTTCATGACTGTTCACATTAGAGTTGCATGACTCTTCACACAATGTTTCAATGGTGTTCACACTAAAACCGATTTTGATGTTTCGTACCAATTCGGAATGTTCTCTCGCCAAATAAGAAGAATAGCAAAAAAATTTCTAAAATATTCCAGAAAAAATAAAAAAATACGTGTGTACTTTTAAAATACCGGGTTTACACAATGCCTTTCATGACTGTTCACATTAGAGTTGCATGACTGTTCACACTATGTTTCAATGGTGTTCACACTAAAACCGATTTTGATGTTTCGTACCAATTCGGAATGGTCTCTGGCCAAATAAGAAGAATAACAAAAAAAATTTTTTAAATATTCCAGAAAAATGAAATAACGTAAGTGTGTACTTTTAAAATCCGGTGTTCATACAATGCCTGACTATTCACACTATGTTGCGATGGTGTTCACATTGATAAGAAGAATAGCAAAAAAAATTTCTATGTCGCAATGATGTTCACACTAGAGTTGCATGACTGTTCACACTATATTACAATTGTGTTCACACTAGAGTTGGATGACTGTTCACACAATGTAGGAATGGTGGTCTCACTAGAGTCCAGGAACATGTAACATAGCGAAACATTCAGCAATGGCTAAAGTTTTGATAGCAAGCAAAATAATTATTTGGGACGAATGCACAATGTCGCATAAACGTGCGTTAGAAGCTCTGAATCGCACCATGCAAGATCTGCGTAATGAGGCAAGATATTTTGGCGGTGCGTTGATTTTACTCTCAGGTGATTTCCGGCAAAGACTACCAGTATTACCACGATCGACCGCAGCCGATGAGATCAATGCTTGCCTCAAATCATCGACATCGTGGCGTTATGTGAAGAAACTTCAGCTGACGACAAACATGCGAGTTGCATTGCAAACCGATCCATTTTCCGAAGTGTTCTCCAATCAACTGCTAACTATTGGTAATGGTCGTATTTCTGTCGACGCTTTGAATGGATTGATATCCTTTCCTCCGAATTTTTGTAATTTCGTCTCAACGAAAGAGGAGCTCATCAAAAAAGTGTTTCCTAATATAATTGCTAACCATAAGAACTACGATTGGTTGAGTGAAAGAGCAATTTAAGCTGCAAAGAACAAGGATGTGGATCACATAAACTTTAAAATTCAAGATAAAATCGTTGGTTCCCGGTTTTCTCACATGGATCAGAGCAACTCTTTTGTACATACATTTATGCCGAGAGTGCAAAAACTAAAAATATTGTGTATTTTCTCAAAAACCTATAATAAAAACCTCTTGTAGCCTCTTGTTCTTTTTCAAATTAAATTAAAAGCTAATGTTGATCCCTCATCCATTTTATTTATTTTTTTTTTCTTCATTTTAATTACAATATTTAAATTTTTTATTTTAGAACAGCTGTCTTCGTACGGAATATGCGTTCAGTTTGGCACTTTGTTTAAACATATGACATTTGACGAAAAGTTTGGTTAAGTACATTATAGTTTATAACATGCGTTTTACATGTATTCCCACAATTGCTTAAGTTAGTTAAGCTAATTCATGCATATTATGGTTGGACCTTTAAAAATAGGGCAAAAGTTTTAATTAGACCACAACTTTATCCTTTAAATTTTAAATACAGGCTAATCTAGATGTAAATGACAGTTGTGATGTTTTTATTTCTATATAGCGAAAAAAAGAAAATAATACACAATTATTTATTTATTTTAAGTGTTTTATTATCTTCTTTTTTTATTGTACTATTTGAAATAACTTACTACTTAAATAAATATAACAATAAATAATCAGGAAATCAACTTAATATACTTATGTATCTTCCAAAGTACTTGTATTTGCAATCCTTTTTTATGAAACATTGTCTTGAAACTTTTCAAAAGCTTTTATTGCAAAATCATGGAGCTCTTCAATGCGTTTTTCCAATACATCTGTAAAGAAATAATAAAGGAGAAAAATATTATTTTATAGAAATGCAATATGAGTATAATATTAGTAAAGGTACATAGTTGTTAAATATGACAAAATGTATGTTCAAAAAATAATTCTGTTTCTTTACTCTACATTGGGCTCCCGTGGGATCCCAATTTTACCAAAAAGCGTTTCCGTACACAAAATTTGGGTAAATGAGAGAAGTTTTGAGAGAGTAACATTCTTCTTCTTCATGCACAAAATAGCCCGTTTTTTTTCTTCGGACTAGTTTGTGCAAGTAAACAAATAATTAGCTGTTTAAAAAATAATAGAAAAATTAAAGGTTCAGAAAACTAAAAAAAATTTCAAAAGTTGAATTAAAAAATATTTATAAACCTGCAGTGAAAGTCTTATGGTACAATTTAATTCAATATTTATATAAAAAAGTTTTTTTTTTGGCTTAGTTAACATGTATAATTCGAATTATTGTCGTTTATTTTTTGCGAAAGAACATGTTCAATATGTGTGTGTGTGACATAAAGTTGTGTTTTTTCATATTTTTATGTGAATGGGTAAAATATTTGCTTTTTTGCGTTCTCGTCAGGCCTGCCAAATGAATTCAATCAAAAATCGGCAAATTTAGAAAAAAAAAAATCGGCATTATCTGCACTTCAAGCCAGAAAAATCGGCAAATTAAAATTTTCCATTTTAAAGACAATAAAGTATGAAGTAGTTTTATTAACAAAAAATAAAAAAAATACGCCCAAATACACTATTTATTTATTTTTATTTATTTATTATTTATACACCTCATCAAATTTAAAAAAATTATTTGTGTTCATAAAATCCGTTAAATAAATGTTAAGATATTTTTTCTTTTTTTAATTTTCCTATAGAAATTGGTCACTTGAGTTGCTGTCGCTTGAAAAATTGTTTGGTCTTTCAAATTTGGTAAAAAAAAGTTTTCGTTATTTTTTTCTTTTGTTTTGATTCTTTTATTCTCCATAGTTGATAAATTTTCAAACAAAAATGTACTAACCGAACACACAAAACATACATACCGTTGGTCTCAGGTAGAAAGGCCCTAACTCGCATTTTTTCAAAACTTACTTTTTTAAGTGAATCCAATGCATTTTAGGAAATATGCCGCTCCTCACAAAGAATGTTAACAATATTATTAAAAATAACGGTATTACAAGCAATTGTACAGCATTTAATAAAAAGTTGTATATTAATAATTACAGTATATGTTGTACTTTTACCTACTCCTGTAAATTTTAAATTATTTGAGTTAGGGCCTTTCTACCTGAGACCAACGATACACTTAATTTTAAATAAATGTAATGTTTTTTTTGTAGTCGCCGTGGTCTAGTGTGTTGGCTTACTAAGACATGAGCCCTGGGTTCGACACCCAGCTCCGACATCTTAAAAAAAAATAAAAAGAAATATGAAAAAAAAATTTCTTTCGGCGACTACCTCTCAGCAATCTTCTAGCAAAAGCTCTGAGAGTAATTAATTGCCATGAACAAGCTTCTCAAGTCTGTTGTTCGGAGTCGACATTAAACTGTAGGTCCCGGTACTCAGGGATAAAAAATTTACACACACAACATGAGTGCTGCGAGAAGCTAGGCCGTAATCCTGACTCAGGGTTGTAAAGGCCAGTTATGTATGTATGTTTGTGTCTCTTTTGCAGAAGCGATGAATTATTAACAGTTGTTTCTTTTTATGCAGCAAAAATTTCGTATTTTAGTTTTTATGAACAAGTCGGCATTTTTAAAGCAAAAATTTGGCAAATCGGCATTTTGGTAATTTTAATGTAAAAAATCGGCAAAAAGCCGATAAATCGGCAAATATGGATGGCCTGGAAACGCACCTAATGTGTATTAAAGAGAGTACATACACATGTACATTCATATCCTGTCAGCAATTGGAAGATTGCTTGCTCATAAATCACCAAAATGAGTCTTTTAAGACTCCCTTAGGTGATCAAAAACTGATTAAATGTGCGGAATCATAAAATAATCGTGCAGACGTTCGAAATACGACTGCTTTTATAATTATTTTGCGTCGTATTTTATAGTTTTCTTCTGCATTTCGTTACAATGGGATTTATTTTATTTGAAAGAATAAGAGTTATGTAATTATTGTGATGTCGTGGTATAGTGGTAAGACGCTCGCACAGATATTTAAACGACCGAGGTTCAATCCCAGCAAAGCGCAAAAAATTTAAAATAAAATTTAAGGTATTTCTAAATTATAATTAAAAAAAAATTTTTTTTTTGAATTTATAAAACACATTTTCTGTATTTAAAATTTGAAAATTATTTACAAATAAATATATCCTGAAGACGCTACACGCAGGAGTAGCGAAATATTGATAATTAAATAAAAGTTTTTATTTAAAAAAAAACCTTGAGCTTGAGAATTTCATTACATTAAATAATAAAGGTCGAAAAACCAGAATTAAAAATTAAAATAAGAAGAAGTTCATCTTCAAGAAACCGCACTTTACATTCCAGTCTATTCCACCAGAAACTTGTCTCATCAATAAAAAGGCGCATAATATACATATAAAAAAAGAATTCCTTCAGTTGAGCTTGATGAATTTATTTATTTTTTTTTTTTTTTGTTTTTTTACATTTTAAACAAAATACAATATTTTTATTATTGTAAAGATAATAAAAAGATAAGTAAAACCAAAGAATATAAATCATATAGAATGCGCATCTCAACACTTATCCAAATATTTTGTCAAAAATTTTTCAGACGCGGGAAGGAAGGGCAAAAGGCAAAACAAAAGAAAAGAGCATAACAAAACAAGAGAAACTAATGTCACAGTGTTTGCACTGTGCTAATGTGTGTTTTATTTCTTTTGCATTGTTGTTTAGTTTTTTTCGTTCAGCCCATGGTGAAATTACGTACAAGGTGGTGTTGCCAACCCAGCTGGGATTTTTTTTTGGTCATATCGCTTCTGTCAAAAGTTTTGTTTATATTTCTGTTTTGTTTATATTTTGCTATGTGTGTATTGGTGGTTTTGTTTTGGTGTAGAGACATATATTTTGTTAAAAATACACACACACACTTGTGACATGTGCTTTTTTAATTCACCATACCTGCTTTTGACATTAAAGAGCTGAAAAAACAAAAACTAATTCCCTGTTGTTTTTGTACTATATTCACCTGCCACCACCTTGTAAGTAATTTCACCATGGTTCAGCCACAGTACATACAGTGACGAAACTCCAACAACTATAACAAGAACATCACACAGCAAGATAGCCACCATGGTGAAATTACTTACAAGGTGGTGGCAGGTGAATATAGTACAAAAACAACAGGGAATTTGTTTTTGTTTTTTCAGCTCTTTAATGTCAAAAGCAGGTATGGTGAATTAAAAAAGCACATGTGAGAAGTGTGTGTGTGTATTGTTAAAACATACATGTCTCTACACCAAAACAAAAACACGAATACACACAAAGCAAAATGTAAACAAAACATAAATACAAATAAAACTTTTGACAGGAGCGGTATGACCAAAAAAAAAAACCCAGCTGGGTTGGTAACACCACCTTGTAAGTAATTCCACCATGATAGCCACAATAAAATTTTTGCACACACAACATCACAGTGTATAAGACGATAGCCACAACAAAATTTTTACTTCATGTATTTTTTTTTTGCTTAAGTACAGAAACGGTTTCATGCTAACAACAATATTCACATACAATACAATTTATATGTTTGTGTTTCTTATTCATTGTGAGCTGTTTTCGTTTTTTAAATTTTAAAACTTAGAGAATAATGTTGTTGGTTCAAATATTTTTGTGTATTAAAGAATACAGTGCTCCGATACGACTATGTAAGCTAGTGTAGGGCAAAGCATATTTTAATTTTAATTTTAATTTTAATATAATTTGTAGTTGCGCGAAGGAAAATACATTAATCTACATCGAACATATAGCGCCCTATTTAATATCGTAATAAGAGTGTAGTTAGAAATATATTTTTTTATTATTATTTATTTAAGCTCAACAATTAATTTTATATTTATTTGAAATAAAAGGTTAACTAAACCAAAGAATGTAATTTCAAAAATATTAAAAAAAACAAGTACATATATGTATATTCATTAATGACAAATTTTCGAATGATAAATTGATGATCTTTCAATTATAAGAAAACTCAATTTTTATTTTTAATTTATATATGTATGTATGTATTACATATATCTACATATATATATACATTTTTAAAAGAAAAGACACTTCAATTTTTGTATTTATGTTAAAAATAAATAATAATCAAGATTAAAATTATTTCTTACTTCTTTATAAAAAGGCTAATAAAGTTACTTTTTTTTAAAGATTATTTATTGGATAAAATATCTAATTTTCTTTTTTTGGAACTTCCTTTTTCTGTACTTCAAGATCAATGTTTTTGAAGGAGTACCAATAATAGAAAATCCAATACCTCTGTTCTGTGTTAAGAACAAGTGTCGGCAAACCATGACTTAATAATAAAAGATTTTATACCAATTTTTTAGATTCCGAATTAAAGACATTATGAAATATTGAAATGTGTTTTTTGTTTGCATCCATTTTGCTATCATTCTAAATTATTTTACTTCCCAAAATGATATATCTGCAGATTCTTTAAGTAAAATTGTTAAAGAAAATATTAATATTTTAAAAAGCATTGGTATTAATATTTGTGCCCTTATATGTGCTCGACTAACCGAAAATCCTTTTCCAATCTTAAAGTATCTGCTAAAAAACCGTTTTTTGAATTAAGCGATCAAAAAGTTTTTTGACTTTATAATTTTCCACACTCAATTAAACCTTTGCGGAAGGGGTGGCTAAAATGTGACATAAAAACCCCGGATGGGACGGCAAGCTTTCAGGTAATTAGAGAATTGTAAGAAATGGAAGCAAATGCAAAAACAAAAATGTGCCCAAAACTAGCACGGCAACATATTTTTCCTAACACTTTTGAAAAATGCGTGTAATATTTGCCACACAAATTTTCAGCAGGCCTGTTTCTGCTGCTATTAAAACAACGTCTGAAACCACAAAATTTAAGATATGTTCCGCAGAATTGGCTTTATCAACAGCTCAGTTTATGGAAAAAATGGCCAAATTTTTGATTGTCTTAATAGTGGCTCCCTTTAAAGAGATAATTGCTACAGATCTGCAATTCAGATTAACAATGAAGTATATAAATATATTCAGTTCTTTTTAAAATATTTAAAAAAGGTGGAGTTTGTAGATCAAAACAAGCGTATTTTCTTTTCAAATAAAATGAAACTCACCCTAAATTCAATTCTTATGTTAACAAATGAAATTTTAAGGGAAGGTGGTGATTTATATTTCTTAATGACAAAGTCCCTCAATCAAGACAAACTAGAAAACACTTTTTCTGTATTACGGCAAAAAGGTGGCAACAATAACAACCCTTCCGTAGTCAAATTGAATAACATTTTGGCAAAATTAATGGTAACTAAAATAATTCAGTCAAGTTCGTCCAGCAATTGTCTGCATTTACAAGACGAGATAACGCAAGTTTATGCCAACTTTGAAGCAGATTTATATATTGAACATAGAGAACCAAGTTACAATAAAATTGAAGACGTTGATTTCGACAGCAATATACTTATATGCAGATTATTTTTTTTTCTAACAGCCTTACATACTTTTTGATGCTTTGAAGTATAAAATAAGAAATAATTTGACTCTTGATTATTATTTATTTATTATTTTTTTAACATAAAAAAATTTAAGTGTCTTTTGGTTTAGTTAACCTTTTATTTCAAATAAATATAAAATCAATTGTTGAGCTTAAATAAATAATAATAATAAAATATATTTCTAACTACACTTTTATTACGATATTAAATAGGGCGCCATATATTCGATGTAGATTAATATATTTTCCTTCGCGCAACTACAAATTAAATATGCTTTGCCCTACACTAGCATATATAGTCGTATCGGAGCACTGTATTCTTTATTACACAAAAATACATATTTGAACCAACAACATTATTCTCTGAGTTTTAAAATTTAGAAACGAAAACAGCTCACAATGAATAAGAAACACAAACACATAAATTGTATTGTATGTGAGTATTGTTGTTAGCATGAAACCGTTTCTGTACTTAAGCAAAAAAAAAAAAACCCGAAGTAAAAATTTTGGCTATCTTGCTGTGGGATGTTCTTGTTATAGTTGTTGGAGTTTCATCACTGTATGTACCATGGTGGAATTACTTACAAGGTGGTGTTGCCAACCCAGCTGGGTTTTTTTTTTGGTCATACCGCTCCTGTCAAAAGTTTTGTTTGTATTTATGTTTTGTTTACATTTTGCTTTGTGTGTATTCGTGGTTTTGTTTTGGCGTAGATACATGTATGTTGTTAACAAAATACACACACACTTCTCCCATGTGCTTTTTTATTTCACCATACCTGCTTTTGACATTAAAGAGCTGAAAAAACAAAAACAAATTCCCTGTTGTTTTTGTACCATATTCACCTGCCACCACCTTGTAAGTAATTTCACAAAATAAACAATGCAAAAGAAATAAAGCACACATTAGCACAGTGCATACACTGTGACATTAGTTTCTCTTTGGTTTCTCTTGTTTTGTTACGCTCTTTTCTTTTATTATGCCTTTTGCCCTGCCTTCCCGCGTCTGAAAAAATTTTGACAAAATATTTGGATAAGTGTTGAGATGCGCATTCTATATGATTTATATTCTTTGGTAAAACTCGTTTAGTGTGCGGAGTCACAAATGACTCGTTCAGGGGAATCGCGGCAAGGTTAAATTTTTCTCCCGACAAAACATTCATTTTCGACTCATAAATGAGCTTATAAGTGAGTATTTTAATCGCCCAGAGGAGTCAAAAAAGACTCATAATTGACCAAAAATGCTGACTGGGAACCCTATCGTCTGTCTTTGGTATAAACTAAAGAAGCTTAAATAGTGTGCGTTTTTATTTCTCTCTTTAATATTGAAATTAATGGAAAAACTGGGAATGGGAATTTTAACAATATACTTATTTGTATATTGTTTCGTTATTTATTTATTTAAAACTTTTCATCACTATTTTTATTATTTTGGCTTTCTTTTAACAAAATGTTTTATTAATCACAATCATCAATAATTGCAAAATGTCCAAACATTTTAATCACTTTCACGAAGTTCTTGTCTACTTTGAACAATGTGTTGTTTTAAAAAATTAAAAACAGGCTTATAGAAAAGTGGACTGTATTTTTCTTAAAGTCGACTTTATTTCTGACTATGAATAGGACCATTGTTTGAGCAAACGAGTATATGTATTGGATTTTATATTAAATATATTTATTATTTTATTGTGTTTACAGTATTATTTATTACCTTGTTCCGTTTCAACTTGTTTGCTTTCCATTCCATCTTCATCACTGGAAGGTTCTTCTTTAAACATGTCCTTTAACTTTGGCAAAAATAGCAACAGACAAATTATTCCTATAAATTTAACAATCTTTTTGAAAATTAAAAGTTTTAAAATTATTTTCCCAATTGTAAAAAGGTTTATTTTAGTTTTTAATTTGTGAAGTAGGGATAAATGATCACGTGAATGATACGGGAAAGGAACTGGTTTGTAAAAAGTAGGCTGGGGTGGCCCATATACGGCAGCAGGTGGTCCATATATTGGTGCTGGTGGTCCATAAATAGGTGAGGGTGTCGAAGGTGGTAAGTATTGATTATTGGGTTGCGGTGTGTAATTGTATCCTCCAAAATCCCCATTAAAACCTGAAATAAAAAATTGCAAGTATATTTTTAAATTACATATGCATAGCATGTACAGTATAGCCTATCACCTTACAAGAAAACAAAACTTTATCCGTACCGCCTCTAATATAAAGTATTTTTGCCGTCGTCTTATTAGTTTTTTCGTTATGATATGACAAATTTTTTTGTCTCGAGAAGACTAATGTTTTGCCCTTGAGAGCTATTGACCTCAGCATTAGTCTTTTCCTGGCAAAAACATTGAAATATTAAATTTTTTTGCCGAACATAGGGTTTAATTTTTTAGTTTTTTCGTTAAATCTTAGGCATTTACGGTCCAATCTTTAAGTATGATATATCAATGTTTTTGTTCTTTTCGAGACGACCCCTACGCTCGGCTAAAAAAAAAATCCTTTTTTTTTTTAAATTTCCTAGCAAATATACGTTATGTATGTATATAAGAGACGGTACGGGGAAACTTTTTTGATACGTTCTAAGGCCCAGTTTTTAACTTCATATTTAGATGTGAAATTAGTTAATTTTTAATTAAACTTAAATGGCATTAAAATACAGTTTCAGTTTTTCAGTCATAAATTTAAGTTTGTATTTAATTGCGACTTTTGTCGGTAGAATCACCAAATGTAAACAAGCTGCAGAATTTTTCGCAGAAGCAGCTGTGATTGGCTGCAACAAAATAAAACACCAGAAATAAAATAAAAATACTATTAATAAACATCAATTAATAACAATAAACGTAATTAATATATATTAATTTTATTATTTAAAGACGAGTTCCATTCATAATATGCCAATTTTTTATAAAAAAATTAAAAACATTGTTGATTGTATTATTTTTATTTGCAAAATGTAAAAACAAGATGGCGAGAACATGTTTTTATATAGGGTGTTTTTTATTGAGGTATAGAACTTTAAGTTGGCATCACTTTTTTAACTAGCGGCCATTTTGTCAGCTGTCAAGTGATTAATAAAGGGTGTTTTTTATTGAGCTATAGAACTTTAAGTTGGCATCACTTTTTTAACTGGCAGCCATTTTGTCAGCTGTCAAGTGACTAATATTTAGTTTGGTTTGCCATTTCATCATGAACAGGTTGACAAAAGAACAACGCTTGCAAATCGTGCAAATTTATTTCGAAAATAATGGTTCAGTTCGCGAAGTTTACCGCAAGCTCCGTCCATTTTATGGTCGACATAATCGTCCATCAGAGCAATTAATTCGGTTAACCATGGATCGTTTTCGCACTACGTTTACTCTATGTAATAATACGCATCCGCAGAGACGTCGAACAGTGCGCACCGAAGAAACAATTGCCGCTGTAGAGCAAAGTGTTGAAGAGAACCCGAATGAATCGATTCGCCACCGTGCACAGCAATTGGAGCTTTGTCCATCAACTTTATGGAAGATTTTGCGCAAAGATCTTGGCTTGCGACCTTACAAGATCCAGCTTGTGCAAGAATTAAAGCCGCGAGACCATGCAATGCGTCGTGATTTTGGTGTATGGGCCGAAAATGAGATTGATCTCGATGCTGATTTTCATCGTAAAATTTTGTTCAGTGATGAGGCTCATTTTTGGTTGAATGGCTACGTCAACAAGCAAAATTGCCGCATTTGGAGTGAAGAGAATCCACATGAGACCCTTGAGACGCCATTACATCCACAAAAACTGACTGTTTGGTGTGCTCTATGGGCTGGTGGAGTCATTGGGCCATACTTATTCCGAAATAATGCTGGAGAGTCAGTTACCGTTAATGGAGACCGGTATAGAGCCATGATAACCGACTATTTTGTTCCCGAATTGGATGGCATGAATGTGGATGAGTTGTGGTTCCAACAAGACGGCGCTACATGCCACACAGCGCACGTCACATCGATTTATTGAAGGAAACATTCGATGAGCGCATAATTTCGCGGAATGGACCTGTCAATTGGCCACCAAGATCGTGTGATTTGACGCCATTGGATTATTTTCTTTGGGGATATGTGAAGTCGCTCGTCTACGCCAACAAACCAGAAACGTTAGGGGACTTGGAAGCCAACATTCGTGGCGTTATTGCCAACATACGGCCCCATATGCTCGAAAAAGTGGTTGAAAATTGGACCTGTAGAATTGGCTTTATTTGAGCTAGCCGCGGCTGCCACATGCCCGAAATCATATTTAAACATTAATGGCATAAAATTATCCTTCCAATAAAGCCAAATTGATGGACATTAAAACGATTATCTTGTGTTTTCTTTCAATTCGAAGTTCTATACTTCAATAAAAAACACCCTTTATTTAGTTTGGTTTGCCATTTCATCATGAACAGGTTGACAAAAGAACAACGCTTGAAAATCGTGCAAATTTATTTCGAAAATAATGGTTCAGTTCGCGAAGTTTACCGCAAGCTCCGTCCATTTTATGGTCGACATAATCGTCCATCAGAGCAATTAATTCGGTTAACCATGGATCGTTTTCGCACTACGTTTACTCTATGTGATAATACGCATCCGCAGAGACGTCGAACAGTGCGCACCGAAGAAACAATTGCCGCTGTAGAGCAAAGTGTTGAAGAGAACCCGAATGAATCGATTCGCCACCATGCACAGCAATTGGAGCTTTGTCCATCAACTTTATGGAAGATTTTGCGCATAGATCTTGGCTTGCGACCTTACAAGATCCAGCTTGTGCAAGAATTAAAGCCGCGAGACCATGCAATGCGTTGTGATTTTGGTGTATGGGCCGAAAATGAGATTGATCTCGATGCTGATTTTCATCGCAAAATTTTGTTCAATGATGAGGCTCCTTTTTGGTTGAATGGCTACGTCAACAAGCAAAATTGCCGCATTTGGAGTGAAGAGAATCCACATGAGACCCTTGAGACGCCATTACATCCACAAAAACTGACTGTTTGGTGTGCTCTATGGGCTGGTGGAGTCATTGGGCCATACTTCTTCCGAAATAATGCTGGAGAGTCAGTCACCGTTAATGGAGACCGGTATAGAGCCATGATAACCGACTATTTTGTTCCCGAATTGGATGGCATGAATGTGGATGAGTTGTGGTTCCAACAAGACGGCGCTACATGCCACACAGCGCACGTCACAATCGATTTATTGAAGGAAACATTCGATGAGCGCATAATTTCGCGGAATGGACCTGTCAATTGGCCACCAAGATCGTGTGATTTGACACCATTGGATTATTTTCTTTGGGGATATGTGAAGTCGCTCGTCTACGCCAACAAACCAGAAACGTTAGGGGACTTGGAAGCCAACATTCGTGGCGTTATTGCTAACATACGGCCCCATATGCTCGAAAAAGTGGTTGAAAATTGGACCTGTAGAATTGGCTTTATTCGAGCTAGCCGCGGCGGCCACATGCCCGAAATCATATTTAAACATTAATGGCATAAAATTATCCTTCCAATAAAGCCAAATTGATGGACATTAAAACGATTTTCTTGTGTTTTATTTCAATTCGAAGTTCTATACCTCTAAAAAAACACCCTGTATGTACAACTTAAATAAAACTTAAATGGACAAGGTTGGTCATTTAAATGGCATTTAAGTTTTATTTAACTTTTAACTGAAAGTTGCATTTTTTAAATTTAAATGACATTTAAATATGAAGCTAAAAACTGGGCCTAAAAGAATTTATTACTTCCGTAGAACATGATCTGTGCTAAAAGTAATGGCTTCCGGAATCAACAGATTGTACATTCCTTATATTACCTACATGATTCTCATTTCCCGCTGGGATGCTATTACAGAGATAGATATATCATCATAAAATAATATGTACATACATATGTATGTCTATTCACATCAATTTGCAAATGAAGAAAATTAATTTTATGAATACATAATGTTGTTGTGTATTTAAGAAAAACAATTTTTTGCACACATTTTACACTTTTAACTTTTTTCCCGAGTTCCATTAATGTTTAAAACAACAAAAAATTTACTGACAGAACATGGCGTAGTGCTAAAGGTGCTTTTACACTATTCTACAAGTCTTAAGATTTTTATTGGATTTTTTCGAAACAATATCTAATGGATTTTGGTCTGATTGTCAAAAAGTCATACGTAAAATGTTTTCATTACATTTGGCTTTTACACTATCACATTTCAAATAAAAGGGAAACAACAGATGTTTGTGTTTTTCTCTTCCTCCAACGATGGACATGTTGATACGGCAATATTTGTTTTATTAATATTTCATAATACAAGCCATATTTAATTATTTTTACAACAAATATTTGTAATTTATTTTATGTTAAAGAGAAAGAACTTGAAATGTTAACTATAGTTTGTATTTTAGTAGTTATTTAATAAAAAATGGAGTAAGCAGAATTATGGTGAAAACATTACGGTTTTCCAACCTTGATTTTTTCTAATATTGTATTTGTATAAAAAAGCAACTCTGATAAAATGAAAATTCTAATGGTTTAGAAAAATTTCTAAAAATGATGAGAGCCATACGACTGTCAAATTTGTATCTGTATTTTTTGACAATTCATTACATATTGTTTTCACACTATTATACATACATACATAACAGGCCTTTACAACCCTGTGTCAGGATTACGGCCTAGCTTCTCGTAGCACTCATATTGTGTATGTAAACTTTTTATCCATGAGTACCGGGACAGTTTAATGTCGATTTTCCGAACGACCGACTTGAGAAGCTTGTTCATGGCAATTAATTACTCTCAGAGCTTTTGCCAGAAGACTGCTGAGAGGTAGTCGCCGAAAGAAATAATTTTTTCATATTTTTTATTTTTAAGATGTCGGAGCTAGGTGTCGAACCCAGGGCTCATGTCTTAGTAAGCCAACACACTAACCACTAGACCACGGCGACTACTTTCACACTATTATACTTTTTCATTTTATTTGAGTTTTGGACGTGTCTAATACGACTCAGTGGGATAGTGTAAAAGCTTAAGTATTTATAAGTTCAATGGTGTCAGATTTCGTGCGGCATAGTAAAGCTTGTAATTTTTCTATATGATATTTTTGCACATGTTGATAACTATTTGGTTATATTATATTTTGGACGCGTTTAACCCTAACCATACAACATTTTCATTAGTAGACTACTGACAAGGGTACCAGTAAGTGTTTATTCTTTATTATAATTTTTAAATAATTAAAATTTGCGCTTTAATATTGTGTTCTAATATTTAAATTTTAATTTAAATGTAAATTATAAATTTATGGTATGTTTCCTGCTTTGAAATTTTTTTCTGTAATCCGTTCTGGTCTGGCATACAATAAAATACATCACCCTTATTCTACGTTTCGATTCGAATCGAAATTTTCTCCGTTTTGCAATTTTTGTATTCTGTGTTTTGATTTCGCTCAATTTCTTCCGATTGTAGGTATTCTGCATATCGATCAGAGCTCTCTTTTTCTCCATTGCATTTTTTTAACGGAGGTTGTTAATCGGAGCGGAATGCGGAGACTTCATCGAAACGCAGAATAGGGGTGCATATGTATTGAACTACAAGACTGAATAGTTTCCTCAAGAGATATCAAACGCCAAAGCTAGAACATGTTGTGTGATACTAGTCTACCAATAATCAATATATTCCCTCAAAACCCGTGGCTATCGCCTTATTAGTGTGAAACAAAATACCGTTTTTGCTGTGATTGTTTTTATATATAAACTGGAATTTATTTGATAACATATTATTCTTGGCTTCAAGTCTCGTCGTTATCTTTCAATGTGCATCCCAAAAGAACTCCGATCTTTAGTTTTCTGTTAAATTCTATAACTGGTTTAATTTAATTTAAAAAATGTTTAAATGAATTTGAATAAAGTTTCATTTATTTAGAATAAAATTTCATTTTTTTGAAAAGAGTTTCGTTTAATTTGAAAAAAGTTGGGTTCATTTTTAAAAAGGTTTCATTTATTTTAAAAAAGGTTTAATTTGAACTGAAAATGCTATATAAACTGCAATTTATTTGATAACATATTATTCTTGGCTTCAAGTCTCGTCGTTATCTTTCAATGTGTATCCCAAAAGAACTCCGATCAAAACACATGGTTAATATACGCACACCCTGCTATAGTATTAACCAAAACGACTCTTTTTACGGTTTAGACAAAAAAGATGAAGGGTGTATACTCTCAACAATGAACTATCCTCGATGATAGATCACTTTTAGAGTAGTATATTGAACCATATGGTATCCAAATGAAGCTCTGAAAACAACAGCAAAATGGCTATTTGTCGTCTACTGTACATTAGGCATTTTTGTGACTATGTAATTCACTTGTGTTTTTGCCTCAATCTTAGCGCCAAAAAATGTTAAGTATGACAATTAAAAACACAAATAGACACTCATTATCCAATATATTTGGAGCTTATACAATATTAAGGCATTTCTAACTCTATGTTCAAACGTAGGCGTCGTATTTCGAAAAATCATAATTTATCGACGAAATGGACGCAATCATTCTACATACATATATTGTTCTGACGATAAGCTTTACTTTCTCATTCATAATTGCACATATGCGTGCATACAATTTTTCATATCATATATGACATCAAAAATAAAAATTGTATTGTGAATGCCAAAACTTGTTGTTTTCTTCTATCTCTTTGTAATTGATGATGCCAGTTCTAGACGAAAAATACGCAAATTACATATACATACATATATGCTAAGCAACCAATTTACAGCACACATAGCGAAATAATATCTCTTCGCTTCACTGAGTCTTGATTTGTTTTGTAATAATATTTATTAGTTCATATGTATTAAAAGTGAAATATGTGTTCATTTCAATAACTAATTAAAAAAGTCCATTATTTATCCTTTTTTTTATATAAACTGTAAGAATAATTTTCCGGGTACCCTTGTCATTCGGGTAAGGACTATTTAACTTTAAGAGGTTATACAGTCAACATAAATAAAATTAAGCTGGAGGAACTTTAGGAATTTTAAATTTGTATTTTGCTTTGTTTAATAAATATTTAACTTTAAAGAAGCCTCGGGTATACGTTCAGGTAGGGTTAGGGTTAATTTTCCGATTTTAATAATTTTTTAATTTTGTTTTTAATTTCACTTATTTAAATTATAAACTTCTTAAAAATGTAATCAGAAAAGCTTAAAGTAATTAAAACACGAAAAATAATAACTAAATAATTTTTTTAATCCTTTTTCAGAGTTTTACTATTTTTTACGAAAAACATTTATTTTTTTTATTTTGTGCATTATTTAGGTATTTTGCCGATAACACTAGGCGAAGGTATTATTAGAAATCTTTGTGTTGCACATACATATTTACATATGTACAAATACAATTATTTTGATAAAACTCCTAAATTATTTACATCCAATAACATAATTTTAGTTTGGAATTCTGTTGTTTTATACTTCAGTTATTTACATAATTTGCTTTGAAGCCAGAGCTATATTCTAGGTGAAACGAAATTTCCAGACTTGCATAGTCATTGTTACTAAAAAGTTTTCCTTTCATATGTATATATGTATGTACATACATACATGCATAAGTAACAATGTATGTATATGTGTTTGAATTGAGTTATTCAGGTATGTGCTATAATGTAGAACCAAATCGCGTAAAATTGAAATCAAGTGTCAAGCAAACAAAACTTAATCACGGGAATTATTTTAAAGTTTTGATAAGCAAAGGATTTATGTATGATGATGAAGCCACCGAATGAAAACAAAAATAAAAATGTCACATTTTAAAATCATAACTATCTGAAATTTCATGCATTTTCAATAACACGCGTTTTCGTTATACAACACATACCCGATTACATTTGTTCTTGTAAATCATTACAATATTCAATAACAATTTTATATACATATGTATGTATGTAGATATTTTAAGAAATTAAAATTACTTTAATATTCAAAATATTTCACGAACCAGTATCGGTTTGATGAGAGTTTTGTAATGCATTTATATAAGTGTCCTCGGAAAGCGAGGCATCGCCGTTAGTCACAGTAAACAATATCTGACACACAAAAACCGATAAAGAAATTGTTGAAAATAACGACATTTTTTATGCGTTTTAATCGGAGTCGTTTACGCGGTTCGAAAATAAAATTGACAATGAGCGTTAACAAATATTGGGCCCCTATATAAAACTTTTCCTTTTGTGTACATTTTTTCACTGTAAGGTTGAAAGTCGATAAACATTTAAACTAAATTGCATATACGAATTCAAACATACATACATATGTATATTTTCATTTTAATTTACCTGTGCATGTATGCTTAGCAGAATTCCAATTTCTTAATATGTAAAAAGTAGCGGGTCACGTAGAAATAAAATGTGACAACACAACCACATAACGTATACCACGCCGCATACATTGAAGGCGGTCAAATAATATCACATTCTGATCTATCTAAGGCCCCTGGAATTTAATTTTTATTCACACTTAACGCACACACACACACTCATGTTTCGTATAAATATTTTCTTTTCCAATAACATTTATCACTCTGTTGATAACTTTTGCCCATTGGCAATTCATACATTAAATAATTTTTCGTAAGTACATACATATGTATATGATCACAAAAAGTGCAAAATTAGGCTTTGTACGCGATATACATATCTACATACGTACATACAGATATATATGGCGTAGAAACATAATATTTTTTACATAGGTACAACCCATTAATTTTTGATTTTTAATAAAAAGAACAACATGTAAATTTTTATATTTTTAAGCTTTCTCGACTAGTATTAATTTTTTTTTAATTTAATGTTACCAACATAAACATTAATGGAGTGACATTAATTTCTTTAATTAGTAAGAGAGTCACGTTCTCACTTTCGATGCCAACACAAATACCCATTATTGGTATATAAATAATTTATCGACTATTTTCTTTTCTCTTTTTGATTTTCTGTTATTTTAATCAACATGCAATTGTTAACATTACATACATACTTACGTATATACATATGTACTAATAAAGATGTATTTTTGTATACAAATAACATTGTAATTAATATTGTTATATAAAAATGTAGATTTTTTTTACAAATTGTTGCTCTCTTTTGTTTAAACATTCATATATCATATTCATTCATATATACATATTTACGTACATATATGTATATGCATATACATACATATATAAATTTTTTCTTATATCCAGTCGCATTTAGAGTACCTAGAAGTACATAGCATGCCTTACGTCGTAAACAGCCTTTACAATGTACTACATAAAACAAAGAAATAAAGATAGTGCTTTGTGCAGGTCCGTTATATGTAAACAAAAATCTCTCCCTTTGTGTGACATCATCGAACCAAAAAATTAATTGTGTAAAGAGAAACATTGTGTGTTATTAATATAAAATTTAATATTCTTGGGTTTTATTATTGAATAAAAAGGAGTTATTTGTGTTTATTAAAAAAATATAATTTTTTTTATTGTATTATTAGTTTTTTTATGTTCATTATAGGCAGGTCAAATAGCCAGTTAATCGAAAACGTGATCAACTACAATTAGCACAAGGTGCCGTTTTGAAACCATTGCAGGACCAAACTGAATTCACCTGAAATAGCCAACCAGAGCTGCCTATAAAGTGGAGTAAAGCAAGGGTGTCTAGGTTCGCACATTGTGCAAAGCTATCGAAGAAAGGCACACCTAAAAACTTCAATCGTTTGGCTGCCAGACCTGTGCAATCACAAAGGAAATGAACTACAGTCTCACTCTCAGAAGAATTCCCGCAACTCCTGCAGTGCGAATTAATGGGCAAGCCCAACCTCTCTGCGTGTCTACCGATCAGCCAGTGACCCGTATACACAGCTATAAGTCTGAACATGGACTGACGAGGAATCCTCAAGATTACTGGAGTCCTGCTGCGGTTATGCAGGAAGTAATGGAATTCCATCTCCCTGTGCTTTCGAAAGGGAAAACTTGGACATCCCGTCTCTAATATCAGTAGAGCTGTGCCAAATCGTTCACTTAAATGATCGGTCATTTTCGTTCGGTCATTAAAAGTGATCCGGATCGTTCACTTCGTTCAATTGTTCACTTCGTTCAGTCGTTCAATCTAAATTTGTGTTTTCTTTGCTTGGTCATTCGTTCAATATTTGTTTTGTTGCTTATTTTCTGATATGCATGTTATCAGTCTTGCTGTTTTGTTTATTTTTAATCAAAATTGGCCATCGTTTCTTAAATGTGTAAATACGTACTTTTATTACATAAATTGTTTTTACTTTTTTAATTTTATGTGTATACATAAATAAAAATTTTAACAAATTATACTTCAAAATAAACATACATACATATTTATATTTAGAATATTATTTTCTAAATTATACTACATGTCATTAGTATAAATTATTATTATTTCAATGGGATGTTATGATATTCCAATTTATACGGAAAATTTTTTATGTAATGTATTCCAAAAATAATAAAAAATAGTGTGAAAAATACGATATATTATTTTTTATTATTATATATTATTTAAAAAATGTTTTAAGTAATTCTATAATCAAAATAATAATGTTTATTGTCACTTTATATTTAGAACAAATGTTCCTGTAGATTTAAAAAAAAGTAAAAACAATTTAATAAAAGTACGTATTTCCATATTTAAGAAACAATGGCCAATTTTAGTTAAAAATTAACAAAATGGCAATACTGACAATATGCATATAAAAAATGCGACAAAATAAATGTTAACGAACGACCAAAACAAATTTAGATTAAACGGCAGAACGACCACGTCAAAGAAAAAACAAATTTAGTTTAGACGAATGAACGACCAAAACAAAGAAAAAACGACGAAGTCAAAGAAAAAACAAGTTTAGATTGCGCGAATGAACGACCAAAACAAAAAAAAAAAAAAAAAAAAAACAAATTAAGATTGAACGACCGAACGAACGACCAAAACAAAGAAAAAAGATTTAGATTGAACGACTGAACGACCGAACGACCAAACGAACGACTGATCCACTTCGTTCAATTGACTGATTCGTTCAATTTAACCCGTTCGTTCACGACCGACACAGCTCTAAATGACAGTCATAGGGCAGTGGACTTCTGAGTAGGAAGCAACAGACTCCCCTCCGGCAGAGGCGCTCCTGGCAATTCATCCTATAACCCGGAACACAGACCAAGGATATGCTACAACTTTCCCAAGGAGCTTCAGTATTTCTTTGCAATGAAGAACCAGGGAAGAGTTTCCCATGGGCAACGCCAGGGCTCTGATAGCGGCCTGGCTATCAGAAAACACCCTAATTTCACCCACAATGCATCGTTCCCTAAGTATCCTCAAAGCTTGCATAATAGCAAATACCTCGGCCTGAAAACACTGCACGTGTCCGGCTGTCAAAAACACTCTGCTAATTTGGCAGACTCGGAGAAAACACCGGCCCCCAGGCCGGATTCCACCTTAGAACCATCCGTGAAAACGGAAACACCGGAACCCATACAAATCTTTCCCGATGCCCATTCTTCACTACTGGGAAACAGAACCCTGGCATACCCTCCAAAATCCAACTTCCGGAGGGCGAGGTCCGTACGTCATTCCCTTATATGGGGCGAAAGTTGCCAAAGAATATTACAATGATCACCAGAAAATCGCGCCCAGAGACCCAGATCCCTCAACCTGATCGCACTCTGTGTCCAAATCGCCATAGCATGAAGATCGACAGGCAGTAAGTGCAGAATGACGTTTAGAGCAGCATTGGGGCAATTTGCCTATAAAAGGAATTATTCGATCAAAACACAAAACTTAAATTCTTAATTATTATTAATTTTGTCATTAATAATTATTTTCTTCTAGTGATAATCTTTATAAATATGTTTAATTGTTTATACTACTTTTACGAAAAAATCTTTGAACAAAACATTCCCCTAAATACGTTGTTTTTAATTCCATAAGTTAATACATACATACATACATAACTGGCCTTTACAATCCTGTGTCAGGATTACGGCCTAGCTTCTCGCAGCACTCATGTTGTGTGTGTCAATTTTTATCCATGAGTACCGGGACCTACAGCTTAATGTCAACTCCGAACGACAGACTTGAGAAGCTTGTTCATGGCAATTAGTTACTCTCAGAGCTTTTGCCAGAAGACTGCTGAGAGGTAGTCGCCGAAAGAAACATTTTTTTCATATTTTTTTTTAAGATGTCAGAGCCTGGAGTCGAACCCAGGACCCATGTCTTAGTAAGCCAACACACTAACCACTAGACCACGGCGACTACTACCATAAGTTAATACATAACACTAAAAATTTATTGTATTTCTATTTTATAACTATCCTTTACAATAATTTTTTGACAATTATGAAAGCCTTGGACGAAATTTTTCAAAAATTAAGGAAGAAAATTTACTGATAACAAAGCACTACTTAAAAATTCACTTAAACCATTCGCAAAATATTAATTGCAGCGAAAAAATAAAAACATTATTCTTTCGTGGCAGAATGTTCTTTAAAATTAAGAGTTTAAACCTTCAAATTAATAAAATGAAAAAAATAAAAAAGGAAATGGCACAAAATTCTAAATTAAAATAAATAATTTAATATTTAAGTCATTTAATATACTGTTACGTTTTTACCTTTTAAAAACGTTTTATTTCTACAGACCTTTTCTATAGAAATAATTTTTATTATGCGGATTCCTAATTACAAATAATAAGCACTTGATTTGATTGTGTATTTATTAATTTACTTTATTTACACTTAATACACTTTACAAGATAAACACTGTTGAACAATACCACACGTAGGGATTCACTGATGATCTTTACTCTGTCTTTGCTAAATCACAATTAACTTGATTCCCAATCTCTGCTCTGCCCTTTTATTTAAATTTCAATGTGTCTAGATTTTTCTTTCAGTTTCGAGATCACTGCATATGGCAAAATACTTGTGTGTCAACATGTTAATTTATTTTTGTATATCTGTAGTACATGTAGAAGTTTGTAGATAGAGCATCTCTTCTATTGTTGATGATGAAATGATTTCGTAGTAATTTTTGCAGCACTAATATAAAGATATATGTATGTGTGCGTGTGTGTTTTTGTTTTTACTGGTAACAGCACAAGACAAAATTACGTGGTTGTTGTTATTACTTTTTTTTACGCTAAAGTGTTACCATAATACGCGTTTTTCTTTTATTTTAGCTGTAATCTTTGGCGCTTTTTTACTTAATTTATTTTTTCGTAACACTGCCTCCCACTTAAGCCTGTTCGTCCCGAATAGGCTCCTTAACTACTTTCCCATAGTTTGCCAGTCGCTCTAAGTGTACGACTTTCATCTTGGACCTCGGACTGTTGTACTTTTGAATTCTGTAGACAACATCATTAAGCCTTTTGATTACCTTATAAGGTCCTTCCCAGTTAGTCTGCAATTTGGGAGACAATCCTTTCTTCCGCTGTGGGTTGTAAAGTAGAACCAGTTGTCCTTCATGGTAACCCTCACTATTTGCTGCCTTATCGTATCTCGCTTTCATTTTGTCACTGACCATTTTTATTCGAGTACGTACAAAATCATGTAACTCGTTGAGGTTTTCTTGTTTTACGGCATAACTCTCATCTTCGTCCGCTATTGGTTTGGCGCCAAATTCCAAGTCACCAGGTAATCTCAACTCAGTGCCATAAATAATCTTTGCAGGTGTTTTTGATGTCGAATCATGCACAGCTGATCGGTATGCTAACAGAAATTTTGGTATGTGCTCATCCCAATCTTTTTGATGCTCACTCACCACTTTACGTAGGTATTCCTCAAGTGTTCTATTAAATCGCTCTACCATTCCATCAGATTGGGGGTGTAGTGGCGTCGTCCTGGTCGTGTTACACAATAGTTCTTTTCAGGCTTTGAGAGTGTTCGACTGTAATAGCCCACAACCTTTTCTATTCCATTGACTACCTGTGAGAGTACACCACCTATAGCATGTCCACTAGCATCACTGTCTAAGACAAATTTTTCACCCGGCACAGGATAGGATAAAACGGGTGCTGCACATAATAGATTTTTCAATGTTTGAAATGCCTTCTCTTGTGGTTCGCCCCAGTGGTACGGCCTTGATTTCGTGGTCAGCTCATGTAGACTTGCTGCTACGCTCGCGAAATTCGGCACAAAACGTCTGTAATATGTGCAGAGTCCTAAAAAGGTACGTAACTCGTGAAGATTCTGTGGTCGAGGCCAGTTCTTTACTGCTCGTGTTTTATCTTCATCTGTAGTAATGCCATCTGCCGTGACAAGGTGTCCCAGATATTTTACCTCTTTTTGGAACAATGCACATTTCTTTGCACTTAACTTTAGACCGGCCGCAGATATCCGCTGTAGAACTTCTCTTAAGTTTCTGAGATGTTCGTCGAAAGTTCTACCCATCACTATTATGTCATCGAGATACACCAAGCAAGTTTTCCAGTGCAGTCCTTTCAATACTCGCTCCATAAGACGCTCAAATGTGGCCGGCGCATTGCAGAGCCCAAACGGCATCACCTTGAATTGCCATAAACCACCGTTCGCACTAAAAGCGGTCTTCTCTTTATCTTTCTCTGCAATCTCCACCTGCCAATAGCCACTTTGCAAGTCTAATGTGGAGAACCATTTTGTTCCTGCTAGCGTGTCCAGAGTATCGTCAATCCTTGGTAGCGGGTAACTATCTTTAACGGTGACATCATTAAGTTTTCTGTAGTCCACACAGAATCTTGTACCGCCATCTTTTTTCTTCGCTAGGACTACAGGTGAGCTCCACGGACTGAATGATGGCTCTATTACACCGTTTTTTTCCATTTCTTTCACCAGGTCCTTTACCTCATTTCTCTTGGCCAAGGGTACGCTTCTGGGTGCCTGTTTAATAGGTCTCGCTTCGCCGGTATTGATTAAATGCTTAACAATCGCCGTTCTACCTTGACAGTGATCTTTTACGGCGAAGACGCTAGCATGCTTCTTAAGCAGCTGTTTCGCTTTATTTTTATCCGAAGCTGCTAATTCCTTCACCCATTTCTCCATATAGTCCTTAAATAGAGCTTGGTCCTTGGCAGGTATATTTTCAGGATCCCCCGTGCTCTCATTATTTATTACCGCTTCTACTGGAACACATCGGCCTACATCGGATCTTTCTGTGATGATTTTTTCTTGGGCCGATAGGTTTAGCACTCTCACTGGTACTATGCCTTCTTTATTGGCTTTAATAAGGACTTTTGCTGTTAATATATCGGCCTTTATTTCTTCTGGTTCTACTACCCACAAGCGGTTGTCCACACAATCTCCCTCCGCACGCGCCCATATCAATGTTTCTGCTTGTGGTGGTAATTTTTGTCGTCCTACAGCAACTAGTTTTCTAGCGTGAGTATTGTCGTCATAACCCACATCAAGCGGTATCTCGACATTATGCCAACTCATAACCTGTTGCCCCATATTCAAGTTGATGCCACGGGATATCATAAAATCGGCACCAATGATAACCTCATCAACAATATCGGCAACAATGAACACATGTTTAACGCTAATGTTGGCCATAGTCACCTTAGCCTCTATCTTCCCGTGGATAGTAGCAGATTCTCCCGTAGCTGTTCGTAGTCTAACGTTTTGTAGTGACTCACATCTTCCGTTGACAATATCGGGCCTGATGATCGACTGTGTTGCCCCAGTGTCTATAGTGAAGATGTGTCTTCTGCCATTTATGTACCCACTAACTTTTAAGTTGCTGTTCTTTTGCTGCATCACTGATATGGCGATCGTGGGGCACTCGCTTGTGGGAGCTAGCTCTTGCCCCTTAGTGCTAGCTCGTTTTAGTTTAACGGGGACTCTTGTGATGGTTGCTGGTGGTTCACCCGTTTGTTACTTCTGGATGGCGAGATTGACCTTGCTCTTTTTCGTGGCACTTTGCAGTTTCTTTGGAAGTGGCTACTCTTACCACAATTGAAGCACTTTGCGTTCATCTTCTGCTGCATGCCGGCACAAATTTGCTCAATCATCGCTTTTAGGTCATTAAGCACGTCATGTGCTTCTGGCTCGACATCCAAAGCACGCACTTTGTGTACCTGTGGCCTAGATATAGCTCTAGCGGTTTCCTGCCCCAATGCAAATGCTACTGTTTCAGCGAAGGTGTTCCTTTGAGTGCTGCATACCGCGAGCTTCAAGTCTGGGTCACGTATGCCATTGACGAACGCTTCGGTTTTAAAACGATCTACCAATGGATGATTTTCGCCTGGGTATGTTAATTGTACCAATTTTTCAATCTCCATGGCGAAGGCCTGTAGTGACTCATTGGGCTTTTGCGTTCTGCATCTCAACTCCATTTGGTACAATTCTCGCTTGTGCTCATTACCGAACTTACGCTGCAATGCTACCATTATGTCTTCGTAATTATTTCTGGAGCTCGCTGGAATTGTCTCCAGGACTTCTGCGGCTGTACCCTTTAAGGCCAAAATTAGTTCTAGAGCCTTCTCTTCGTCGTCCCATCCATTTTTGCTTGCAACGGTTTCAAACTGAAGTCTAAATACAGAAAGTGGTGTGTTACCATCAAAGCAAGGGGTATGTATTTTGCTGGTAAATTCTGGAACAACACGTACTGGTCCAGCTTGTTGGCATTGAATACTATTGACCTTTTCTTCAATTTCATTAATTTTATCGTCTAGGTCAGCCACCCTTGCTTCCACGCCTTCTACCCTCTTACTGAATGTTTCAGAAATTTCTACTAACTTCTCGTTTGTTGCTTTAGATGTTTATTTTACCTCCGCCAATAATGCTTGGTTTTGAGCCAATAGTGCTTGATTTTGAGCTCTAGATCGTTCTTCAACTTGAGCCAGCAATGTTTGGTTTTGAGCTCTAGATCTTTCTTCAACTTGAGCCAGCAATGCTTGATTTTGAGCTCTGGATGTTTCTTTTACCTCTGCCAGCAATGCCTGATTTTGAGCTCTAGCTATTTCCATATTCGCCTTTGTTGTTTCTTTTACTTCCATTATGGCAGCCAGCAACGAATTAATGTCTAAACTGCTAGTCTTTGCAGGTTCATATATCTCTATTTCGTCATCTTCAAATTCATAGGCGTCGATGTCAATGCCACGATGATTGAATTCTTCCAATAGTCTCTTCTGCAGCTCCGCTTTATTACCAGTAGTCGGCAATTCCATTTTATTTAATTCACGTTTAAGCCAGTCTACCTTCAGATCTTGAAACTTCATGCTTATTTTTTTTTTGTAATTTCACTTCTGACACCAATTGTTACGTTTTTACCTTTTAAAAACGTTTTATTTCTACAGACCTTTTCTATAGAAATAATTTTTATTATGCGGATTCCTAATTACAAATAATAAGCACTTGATTTGATTGTGTATTTATTAATTTACTTTATTTACACTTAATACACTTTACAAGATAAACACTGTTGAACAATACCACACGTAGGGATTCACTGATGATCTTTACTCTGTCTTTGCTAAATCACAATTAACTTGATTCCCAATCTCTGCTCTGCCCTTTTATTTAAATTTCAATGTGTCTAGATTTTTCTTTCAGTTTCGAGATCACTGCATATGGCAAAATACTTGTGTGTCAACATGTTAATTTATTTTTGTATATCTGTAGTACATGTAGAAGTTTGTAGATAGAGCATCTCTTCTATTGTTGATGATGAAATGATTTCGTAGTAATTTTTGCAGCACTAATATAAAGATATATGTGTGCGTGTGTGTTTTTGTTTTTACTGGTAACAGCACAAGACAAAATTACGTGGTTGTTGTTATTACTTTTTTTTACGCTAAAGTGTTACCATAATACGCGTTTTTCTTTTATTTTAGCTGTAATCTTTGGCGCTTTTTTACTTAATTTATTTTTTCGTAACAATACATATCGTCAATGGAATTAAAGAACGCTGTAACTGACAAAAAATCGAAAATACTTTCTTTGCATCATTTTTATCAAAGAAAAAAAAAAACACGCATCGATTGGTCCAGGTCCCAGATTTCTACGATGGAAATACCCTGTAGGAAGAATGGTATCAAATGTCCCAAAGTCACCATACTTGTCGCCTAATTTGGTAATGACGTCAATACTTTGTCAACAGTTTAGTCTACACACTTACTTTCTTAAATTTTATATATTTTAAAAAGTAGCTTAGAAGTTTGGCAACCTCACAAAACTAAATAGTAAAGTTCTATAAGTCATAAGAGAGATTAGTATTGGTTAATGAAAATTTAATGCTGATAAGAATGTTTTAATAACGGATACTATACAGTCATGGACTTAAGTCTTGATACACCCCCTGTATTAGAGAAAACTTCTAATTTAAGAGCAACATAAAAAAAAGTTCTTACAGCAAAAGTAATTTAATTCATTTTAATCAGTGTACAAGAATAAAAATTTTAATTCCCCTTAAAATTAACTGAATACACTAAAAAAACTAAAAGTAGAGAGGGACAAAAATGTTCATACAGTGTAATCTCTTTTGCTTTATTCCAAAGATTCGCATTGTAACTTTTTAAAAACCGTTAGTTTTTCATATTGCAATGAGGTGAGGTGTTACTTGAATGATTAGTGGATATTTTATTGGTTTTAAGTGATCAAGTGTCAAGATGAGTACGCGTAAAGAGCTTAGCCTTGAAATAAAGAAATTAATTGTGCAAGAGCACAAAAACAACAAATCCTATCAGGAAATAAGCAAATTATTAAATGTGCCGTTTGCTACAATTCAGTATGTTATTAAAAAGTATAAAAATACTGGTTCCATCGAAAATATGCCAAGGCCAGGACGCCCGAAGAAACTCCCCAGAAGAGATGTAAGCTTTGTTTTGAAAGAAGTTAAAAAAAATCCGCGTACTACTGCCTCAAAAATTGCAAAAACTATTGCTAATACTTTAGACAAGACTGTTCATCCTAAAACTGTTCAGAGGGCGTTGCGAGCAAATGGTTATGCAAGCAGAGTTCCCCGCAGAAAACCTTTGATATCTGAAAAAAATAGGAAACTCCGCCTTGAGTTTGCAAAAATTCGGAAATGATGGTCGTGGGAAGGTTTGGCGCAAAAAGAATGCTGTACTTGATCCAAAGAATATTGTTCCAACAATAAAACATAATGGTGGCAACGAAATGGCTTGGGGAGCAATAGAAGCATCTGGAGTTGGGCGGTTAGTGTTTATAGATGGTATTATGGATCGATACTATTATAAACAGCTATTAGAATGCAATTTACATCCGTCTGTTGATATGTTGGGTCTTGGCCAGCATTGGATTTTCCAACAGGACAACGATCCCAAACACACAGCGCACATTGTTAGAGATTGGTTGCTTTTTAATGCACCAAGACAATTAAACTCACCTCCCCAATCGCCGGATTTGAACCCCATTGAGCACGTTTGGGATATTTTGAAAAGAAAAATTGATCCTACTGCCGTTACAAACAAGGAATCCTTAAAGCAAGCTTTGCAAAGGGCCAGGTCTCAAATAACTCCTGATATGACTGAAAATCTGGTCGCATCAATGCCAAGGCGTCTGCAGGCAGTAATTGATGCTAATTGTGGGCCAACAAAATATTAATTTTATAAAAAACTTTACTCAGCTTTCTTATTTCACATTTAAAAAAAACAAATAATTGTACTGTATGAACACTTTTGTCCTTCTTCATTTTTAGTTTTTTTTATCCATTGCTTAAATTTTTAAAAAGAAACCAAAAATTTTGTTTTTTTACGCTAATAAATAAATAATTAAATAATTAAAAAAAAAGGTTTGTAATGCTTTTCATTTAGCAGCCATTGAAAATTTCGGGGGTGTATGAAGAATAAAGTCCATGACTGTATATGTTTATGCCATTAAATATTATATACATATACCTTTGAATTATAATTATTATCATAAGTGTAGCATGAAAAAATATCTTTTAACGAAGAAATCTCTCTCTGTGTTGAGAGTTTTTATTTAACGAAACCCTTTAATTTTAAGTGTGAAAAAATTTAACTTTTGATAAATCAGTTAGTTACTCAGTGCACTCATAAACTAAAAGGTAATGTACACCCCATTCTTTAAAATAAACAAATTGTGATATCCCGAATTTTAATATTCTTTTCATTTTGAAATATCCTTGTTTTTCACTTTGCAAACCAACCCCCCCGTTTTACACCAACATTTTCTGGTCCTTCGAGCCGGATTCGAAAGTGAAAGCACAAGGAATAAGGGTGCATCTTCCCACACTCATATTTAAAATCATCCCATATCTAGGACATTGCCTACAACGAATTTTATCCAGAAGTACGTAATAATATTACAGCAACAACACAGTTCACCCATATTTATCTCGTCTACTGCGTTGGAATTAACCAAAACCCCATAAAAAAAGAACTGAGAAACTAAAATACATGTAGATTCTGAGCCCCAAACGAAAGTTTAATCAGTTCTTGTCAAAAGCAACAAAAAAATTATTTTGTTGAACTGTGTTATTTGTTGTGTATAAAGGTGATGCATGCTTTTAGGGATATATGTTGCTTGTCAAATTTTTTGAATGGAATAATAAATGTAGCAAAACTTTTTTCACAAATTTGAACTCAGTACCAGGCTTTATTAACAACGAAATCCACAAAGTGATGATAAACATTTTTGCTTAAAGCAAAATTTCATACGAAAAGCTGTCAAATTACATATAAAAATATTTCGTTTGAAATAGTAGTGAAATAATGTTTCTAAAGTAGTACTCTGTTCATGCTGTGAAAAACATGTGAAATCTACTTATCAACATTTTTTCTAACTGCAACAAGTTTCTTTCAACATTTTGGTTCATGTACGGAACAACATAGTCAACACATCTTTCGAACGAAATAAAATTAATTTACACCAGCCTACAAAAATGTTTTTTTTTTATTATAATGAGTAAGATTTTAGAATAGAGTTTTTACTGTTGATATAGCTTTGGTGTTGGATTATTTAGATTTATATTGGATATTCGAATTACTATAGGCGCTCTTTTGAAATTTCTGTACATAAAATGCATGATATATTGTTATAATTTCAACTCACCGCACAGCAGCTAGACTCTTAAAGATTGCATAAAAAGTGCAGGTCTTAAAAAGAAGAACTGATAAACTAAAATACATGTTGATTCTGAGCCCCAAATGAAAGTTAAAAAAAAGCAACAAAAAATTATTTTGTTGAACTCTGTTATTTGTTGTGTAAAAAGGTGATACATGCTTTTAGGGATATATGTTGCTTGTCAAATTTTTCGAATGGAAAAATTATTAATTATTATTATTAATTGGTTCAGACCCAGCACTAATGCAGAACACTGCGACCAATAAGATCTATTGTGTCGCCTTAGGTCTATTGTCTGTTCAACAGACCTACTGCCCTCCTAATGAATGCAAGCAGGTCCGAAGTCTGAGTGGTGGATATGTCCGCCAACGAGACCATATGTCTCCCTAGACACATCCATCTGAATCTATCAAGAGCCACACACTCGCACAATATGTGCTCCGCTGTTTCCGATGCTCGTGAGCAAAGTCTACAAGTATCTACGTCTGTGATCGCCATCCTCATAAGATGCGCTCTCACACTACAGTGACCCGTAAGAAAGTCCGTAAGGATCTTCAGGTCCGGTCTTCTATGCCTTAGAACATCCGACTTACCCCCAAATCGCGGACGTATCGCAGCCTTTGCATGCCTCAGACCCGACTGGGCGTTCCAGTGTTCCAAACACTTGCCAACTTCCCATTCACCAATTAATTTGAGAATAGTAGAAAGCGGTGCCGCACAGCAGAGCTCCGGACCAATATAAGACGTCGCAGACCCCAATGCAGCCAATGCAGCCAATGCATCCGCTTCCTCGTTCCCGCTTATGCCACAGTGTCCAGGTACCCAGAACAGCTGCACCCTGTTTCTAAGTGATAGTCTTTGCAACGTGTCGTAGCAATATTTGACAAGCCTAGATGCCACACGATGAGAGTCAAGCGCCTTTAAGGCAGCCTGACTGTCCGAGAATATATTAATTGTCTTGCCCCTGAGCCCAATATCCAGGTTAATCTCAGCGCATACTGTTATGGCTAGGATTTCAGCCTGGAAAACACTCAGTGACTTCCCTAGTGGAATTGACAGGTTTCGATTGGGTCCATAGACCCCAGCCCCTACTCCACTGTCCATTTTGGAACCATCGGTGTACCAGTTTAGGTCGAATTCACTTCGAGTCAAATGCCCAGTAGACCAACGTTCCCGGTCTGGTACCTCAACCTTGAATCTCTTGCCAAAGCACAGTTCCGAAGGCATGGCATCCAAGACCGAAATTGGATTCCTGACTACCTTGTGAAGAATGGCCAGGTTCCTCGACTCATTTCGAGGTGCTCTTACGAGCATTTTTGCCGCCGAACACGCGGCCACCTCATCACATAAATATGAAGTGGTGTTAATCCAATCAGGGCCTCTAAAGCCACTGTTGGACAAGTTCTCATTGCCCCGGTTACTCCAAGGCAGGCAAGCCGCTGTATCTTGCCCAATTTCCTTATGGTGGTAGACTCTTCAGTCTTTTTCCACCAAACTATTGCCGCATAAGTAATTATGGGCCGAACGATGGCGGTATAAATCCACAGTGTCATCCTTGGCGATAGACCCCAAGTCTTGCCGAAAGAAGAGCGACATGCCCAAAGTACCTTTGTCGCCTTAGTCTGGACAGCACGAACGTGCGAATTCCAAGTAAGCCTTCTATCCAGAATGACACCTAGATATTTAACCTCCTTAGAGAACATAATAGCAGTACCCCTAAAAGAGATACAGTCGCACGTCAGCTTATATCTCTTCGTAAAAGGTACAACTACAGTTTTCGAAGGATTCACTGAGAGTCCTTCCTGAGAACACCAGTCTGACACTTTCCTTAGAGCATCAGCCATAAGTTTACATAATGTGGTCTCAAATTTTCCACTAACTGTCAAAACAAGGTCATCAGCGTAACCAATCACACCGATTCCCCTTTGAGACAATGTGGCGAGTAAGTCATCAACTACAATCGTCCATAGCAATGGAGAAAGGACTCCACCCTGAGGGGATCCCTTCGACGCCAACACGGTCAATTCCTCTCCATGAAGGGACGCGCTGATAACTCTGCCCCTAAGCATGGACCCAATCCAGGCTATAATTGGCTCCTCCACGCCTTTCCACCTCAGCGAATCGGTAATTGAGTCGAAGCCCGTATTGTCAAAAGCACCCTGGATATCCAAGAAGGCACAAAGAGCAACTTCTCTGTCCGAATAAGCTTTCTCAATACTTTTAAGGAGAGATAATATTGCACCCTCAGTCGATCCGCCCTTCACATAAGTGAATTGATTTGGATGCAGGGGACGTTCCACAAGATACGTCTCCCTTATATAAACATCTATCAGCCTCTCCGTGTCGCCGTGGTCTAGTGGTTAGTGTGTTGGCTTACGAAGACGATAGTGCTGGGTTCAAATCTCAGCTCCGACATCTTTAAAAAAAAAAAAAGAAATATGAAACAATTATTTCTTTCGGCGACTACCTCTCAGCAGTCTTCTGGCAAAAGCTCTGGGAGTAATTAATTGCCATGAAAAAGCTTCTCAAATCTGTCGTTCGGAGTCGACTTTAAACTGTAGGTCCCAGTACTCATGGATAAAAATTGACACACACAACATGAGTGCTGCTAGAAGCTAGGCCGTAATCCTGTCACAGGGTTGTAAAGGCCAGTTATGTATGTATGTATGTATCAGCCTCTCCATAGTCTTTAGAAGAAAGGATGAGAGGCTAATAGGTCTATATGATTTTGGAAGGTCACTAGGCCTACCTGCCTTTGGTATAAAGATAACCGTAACCTCCCGCCAAGCTCGTGGTATGTAACCAAAACCGAAGCTGGCCTTGAAAATTACAATAAGTTTCGAAACTATTATGTCAGAGCTCCTCTGCAGGAGAGCTGTAAAAATCCCATCCCTACCTGGAGCCTTATAGGGTTTAAATGAGCCAATAGCCCACAAGACTCTGTCTGGAGTGAATATCCTACCCGCAAGACCTCTGATTCTCCTGGTAATACGAACAGGTGTGGGACTATCCCAACACCTCCGTACAGGAGTCACCTCTTGGGAACCGGGGAAGTGCGTTCCGATCAAGAGATCCAAGGTCTGCCTCCTAGACTGAGTGTACCCTCCGGTACCCGTACTCAGGGACCTTATGCCGTTAGAGTGATCCACAGTGAGAGACTTTTGAAGCCGGGCCAAAGCCGGCAGCTCCTCAACGGACTGGCAAAATGCCCTCCACGTCTCCCTTTTGGATCTTCTAATCTCCCTATTGTACTCTGTGAGACTGGCCCTATAGACATGCCACTCGTCCGTGCGCTTGGCCCTATTGAAGTTTCTCCTCACTGTCTTCCTCATCTTTGCCAGAGTGTCGTTCCACCATGGCACTTTACGCGCAGCCGTATGGTCACTATAACGCACACTGCTGTCCAGTGAGAACCTTATTGTCGACTGTAATTGGTCTGCCGCCAGATCCAGTTCGTCCACTGACCATACAGAATCTGGCAGCAAGTCAACCTCTTTTGCCAGTCTTTCCCTGAATAGGGTCCAATTTACCCTCCTAGAAATTGTTGGCCTAGCAGAACTAGCCAGGTCAAACCTAATATGCATATGGTCGGACAAGGATACCTCGTCCGATACATGCCAGTCCCTCACAAGACCAGACGTGAATGTATCACACAAAGTAATATCCAATACTTCCGACCTTATGGCATTAATGAAAGTGGGTCTGCTGCCTCAATTGGCAACAGCCACATTATTACTAATAAGAAAGTTGAGAAGGTACGAACCCCTATCGTTGTTATCCGTGCTGCCCCACACCTCATGGTGTGCATTCGCATCACAGCCAATAATAAAATGGTGACCCCTCTCTCGGCAGAACCTGATGAAGTTTTGAACCCCCAAGGGTGGTATACATTCCAAATCCCCTGGGAAATAAGCAGAGGCGCATATCACCTCCCTTATACCAACATCGGTGCTTAGTTTGACGTTAACAGCCACCAGGTCCCTAGTGATGAACTCTGTAATGGGAAAGAAGGTGATTTTAGAATTTATCAAAACAACGGCCCGGGGCCTTTCCCCAGCCTAGTACACCAACTTACACTCCTTATTTTGAAGTCCTCTGACTCCCCCATTAAAAGCCCAGGGCTCTTCTACGAGCCCCAGGCTCTTTCCTGCTTCAGTTTTCGGTGGGCCCTTCCTTGGCTGAACGACCGCGTCTTTTGAACAGCACGGTCTTTCAGCACTCAACCGAGTATCTTCAGCTGGTGTTTTCTGGGTCACATCTGACGCCTTCGGTTTTGTCGTCTTCACAGACTTTTCACCTCGTGAAAATAACAGATGGACGACTCCAAATCTATAGAAGACTTTACCCTCCATGGCTCGAAGCCGATTAAGTGCAGAGTCCCCTATTGCCATGACGAGATGGACGAGGTTATTCTCCGTCGTCCTTTGCAGTACTCGCTAAGTTGACGTGGGCAAATCTGCGTTCTAAGTCTTAATAGTCTCTAGAATCTTTTCCGTGCCCACGTCGACGCTCTGAGGGAAGTAACCATGGATGATGTTCGGTCTTGGGAACTCTTCCCCTTTCACCACCTTCAACCCAATTTTACATTTCCCCTCGATTTTACTGCAATTCATCCTCAGCCACTCAGCAGTCGCTTCGTTAAAACAGGTGAACAGCAGCCATCCAGTCTTAAACTGGCAATTCAGGAACTGTGGCCTCGTTCCACTGTTCTATGGATATATCAATAATCGCCTCCTGTATCTGAGCCATTTGTCCAGACTCTAGGGGGAATTATTGATATCCCGGGGTAGCAGGCCAATGCGTACGCTTCCAGCTACCATATTGTACGCCATCTTCTTCTCCGCATTTTGCGCGGGCTTGGCCTTCTTTGGCACAGCCCCCTGTGGACTGTCCTCTGACCGTTGGCGCTTGCAAATCTCCTTGGTCTCTGACGGTTTCTATTTCTTTTTCGCAAGGAGGGCTTCTCTGGCTATTTCCAGTGCCTCTTCCCTTGTCTTTCCGTCTTTCCGGGCCCTTTCGAAGCGACGTCTCTCGAAGGACGTAAGCTTCGCAAACTTGCCAGTGTCTAGTGACAAGGACAAGTTGCTTACCGCAGCATTAATTTCTGTACAGCCAGATTTTTGACTGACAGGGATCTCCGTCAAGCACCTATTGCTATTCGCAGACTCATCGCTGCTTAATAAGAGTGACGACTCATCGTCACCATATAGCGTACCACAGACACCAATGTCACCCAATCAAGGAACTGTCCTTGATTGCTGGTACAATTGACGAGATAGTGAAACTTGTATCGACTATCTCTTTTTCGTTTTCAGAGGACATTATTGTCCTCTTTTCATTTGAAGCATTAGAGGCATCGCTCTTTTCTTTCTGAATTTTCTCCATAGAGATATGTAATTATATGTCCGGATTAAGAGGTCACCTGCGGTATTGCCGGCCTGCCGCAGGAAGGCTAATTGAAACTGGAGGGCGCCTGGTATCCAGAGTCCGCATACGAGTCAAGTACCCCTTGACCACACATCCCTTAGTGTATGCTGTTCCACCGTGGATTGGGGGGAACGGTTATAAGGAGCGTCCACTTCCCGCATGATCAAGTTTTCACTAGCGGTCACCAGAGACATGACCTAACTGACTGCTAGTTGCGGTTACCACCTTTCGGTGGTAAAGATCATACTTCTATATGAGTTTCCAGATATCAGGACTGTACTAAGTGAAAACCTAAGTCAACCCTTAGTAGAGTCCCCCGAAATCTCATATAGCAAACCGCAGACGTTGCTTACTTTAGCCATGGTCGAGAGTTGGCCCGAGTGGAAACGCTATTCCCGCTCAAAAGTAGGACACGCGAGACCAGCTCAGACCCGCACTGACCATGTTACCAGCGGTCACCACGTAAGGTAGTAAGTCTTCTTGTGCAGTTGTCCATAAGGATCGTCCATTGACTTTGCCCTATGGATCTGCACCTGACCACCAATGGAAAAATAAATGTAGCTAAACTTTTTTCACAAAATTGAACTCAATACCAGGCTTAAGTGGTCAATATATTTAATCGCTGAAAATAAAGTTTAGATACACGCATCGATTATCAACATACATAACTTAAATGTAAATGCTTATCAGTCATACACAAGTTGAATTTGAATTTTTTGTGTGTTGCTAAACCCATTGTTTTATTTGTTGGTGTTTCTTTCTTTTAAACATCTTGTGTTTTTAACTACCTAAGTATACATATTTATTATTTGCTTATGGTTTGCAACTCATGCATTCTTTTTTAAACATAATCGAAACACAAAAATATTTTAAGTGTGAATAATATTTAAAAACATATTTTTTATCATATACTTTTTATGTTGTGTTCGAACATACATCGTATGAACAAATTTGTATTACATAGACTGTGCGCGAAAAAGATTTTACATCATTACATTGTTTCTTATAATTTTCTTCCCATTTTTTATTCTATTATTTTTTGAAATTAAAATCAAACAAAAAAAAAATTTCAACCCGTGGTAATATTTGTATCGGAATTTTAAATTGATAAATAAATTGTGAATTTAAATATATTTTAATTTTTAAAATATTTCTCAATTTTTTAAATTTTTATCTATAAAATGGCTAATTTAAATTAATTTATTCGTGCGTCGGACCGCGTCGTTGAATTTGGCTCCTATTTCTCTTCAATCCCTCAGGATGTTCACACTATACACAGTCTTGAGATACAGAGGGATGAGATTACTCATCTATGTGGCGTATTGCGTACCACATACGATGACCTTTTATCGAAACTTGATTCATCCAACGACGAGGCCAGTTTGGAAACTATAAGAAATAAATTTTTTGCTTCTCAAAAGTAAATGAATTATTAGAATTTCTACGTCTGCTTTCTTCAACCCAATCTCAGACTGAGTCCAAGCCTACTCATACTGCGGTAGAACGTATTAATTTGCCTCCATGCGACATGGATATTTTCCATGGGGACTATGAATCGTGGCCAACTTTTAGAGACCAATTTTCAGCATTCTTTGCTGAACACAGTCACATTTCTTCTGTCGAGAAACTTTGTCACTTATTAAAAAAAACAAAGGGTGAAGCTCATGAAATAGTTCGATCGAATCCATTTACAAACTCGGGCTTTCAAATGGCATGGCAAAATCTCATTGACCAGTATGAGAATAAACGAGTCCTTGTAAACGCCCAATTGAAAACTCTTTTGAATCTACCCCATATTAATAAAGAGTCTGGCCCGGCTATAAAAACACTCCAGAGAACTATTAATAATTGTATTTCGAATTTGACACTTTTGGAAATAAACACAGGTAACTGGGATGTTATTTTTGTCTACATTGGTTCTACGTGCCTCCCAGACATAACTCTGAACCTTTGGGAACAGTTACTCAGGGATAATACAGACTTACCCAAATGGAAAGATGGATGTGTTTTTAACTAACCATTTTCATACACTATGTGACGACAAAAGGCGAAATTCTTGTTTTTGCCCACACCAAAGTCCACCGAGTCGTCCAGTCAGGGATTTATTTAGTTTTGATTATTTTATTTTTTATTATATTTTATTATACTTTATTATATTTTATTATACTTTATTTTTGTACTTTATGCTATGGATTCATATTTATTTAAATTGAAATATACTTATATAATTTAATACTAATTGTAAAATTTATATTTTGTACAATAATAGATATGTCAGGGCCCACTGTGTTGTTTACGAACTAAAAACACATTTTATGAAGGATAACGGATTCTTCTTTTGGTACACGTTGTGTATACACATAAGGTATACACAACGAATAGGCAAACAGACTTGCTGTTTGGTATGCATTGCAACATGTTCGATGTGGTTGGATGTTGTTTTCTATCACTGAGAAGTGTATAAGTAGAACATGCATATTAAACAGAGAGTCAGTTGATCACAGGCTACAGGTTGGTAAGGTCGATGTTAAATATTGGTAGGCCATATTTAACATCGTAATTATTAACCTAAGAGAGCAAAAGACAAATACTTAAATTAGCACAATATTGGTGACGGTGCCCCACTATTGTGTGAATTTAAGTATTCAATCAAATCAACGACAGACAGATAAACTGAAGCTATACACTAATGGTGACGTTGCCCCGTTAGTGTAGGTTTTTAGTTAGAGACACGGACTATCATTGACAGGGAAAGGTCAGACGGACTGGATTGTATTCACTGACGGATTGAGTGTAGCCGTCCGCAAGTGGTACCCTCCAGACGATTAGAACAACCATTATACCTGGCGTAGGCCGGTTAAATGGTGTTTTTACGACCCTTTCCCTAAGACGCAGGGACAATAGAGAGTTTGACCGGGACACACAGTCCCTTTTGAGATTTTAGTTGCTGATCGCAACTAATAATATAAACAGGATAATATATTACTGGCCTGTAATAATATACTATTATATTAAACATTAGATAAGATATTTAATACGCCAATTTGTAGTATTCACTCTCGTTAATTTAATAATAAAATAGAATTTAATGAAAATATAAAACTAATATTGTATTTTCTTTCTGTAACACTGGACCCCGCTGCGCTACCCCAGCAACCAGCGTAAACGTGTCGTTACAACTAGAATCGGTTAGTGATATCAGATCCCGCATGTGTTCCTACCTCCTCCAAAAAGAAATCAATTTAAAACAGAAAGCAATACTAGCCACCCATTCCAGAAAATTAACTCTTTTCATACGAATATTTCACCAAACCGGAAACTAAGGTGTTGTCTTTGTCAAGATAGTCATCCACTTCTAATATGTCCTAATTTTTTGCATTTGTCTGTCGATGAGCGTCTTAATTCAGTTAAAAAACAGGGTCGTTGCACTAATTGCCTAGCTAGCTCCTATGATTTTAAAATGTGTAAAAGTCAATACGTGTGCTCCATATGCAAACAGAAGCATCATTCTCTTTTGCATCGTCCTTTGAGACCTGATAGTAAATTTTTTACCCCTTCAAAACAAAATATTGAGTCCACCGTCTCCAACTTGGATTATCCCTCTATCACAGTTAACGCCGATAGACCCTCAACATCGAATGAAGATACTGGATTTCGCCGGTCATACGCAACGCACTTATAATCAGCCACACCCCCTTTAGTTCTTCTTGGAACAGCCTTGGTAATAACTACCGTAGGCGATCTCTCCTGTACTGTGAGAGCTCTTATTGACCCAGCATCTGAGGCATCTTTTATTTCAAAATTCCTACAAAGAAATTTAGCGCTCTCGTCTCGTAATTCTCACACTAATGTCATCGGTCTTGGTGATTCACTTATGGCCACTTCGACTAAAATAGGGCGAATTCAAATTAAATCACATTATTGAGGCCTTTGTAGTTGAAAAGGTAACAGGAAAATTACCCTATTATCCATTGTCATCTTCGACTAAACTGGACTTTGCCGACTTACATATGGCAGATTCTAATAGCCACCCATCCACTCACATAGATTTACTCTTGGGGGGAGATATTTACCCAAAGCTCATCAGTGAAGGCGTCCGCTGGAACAAGGATCAAACTCTAATTGCACAACAGACTGTATTTGGATGGATTATCACTGGTCGCACTGATTATAGTTCTTCCAGCATCGCGGTTTTACCTTTCTTCAATAAAGTCGACATTAACCACCTTCTTAATCGTTTTTGGAAACTTGAGGAGATACCTACTCAAACCCGAGACTCAGATGACAAATACGTTGAAGAATTATATAAAAGAACAACATATCGTAACGCAGACGGCCGTTTTGTAGTTTCTCTGCCATTCGTTCGGTCATTTCCCATCGTGAAAACCCTTGGTCAATCACGTAATATTGCTTTATCTCAATTAGTTCGCATTGAAACACGTCTAAGCAAAAATGTCGATTTTAAATGCAAATACGATGAAGTTATCATGGAATATCTAAGCCTAAATCATATGAAAAAAGTTACCCCAGATTTATCTACTGCACCCTTCTCTTATTATTTACCCCATCATGCAGTGGTAAAACCCGATAGCACCACGACTAAATTACGTGTGGTGTTTAATGCCTCTTGTCCATCATCTAACGGTATAAGCCTAAATGATATTCTCTACCCCGGTCCGGTTTTACAAGCCGATTTACCCACTCTTATTCTCCGATAGCGTTTATTTAAATATGTCTTCAATGCAGATTAAAGACGTGCACTGTTACAACTGTTTGTATAAGTTTGTGTGTGCTTACTGATGTCTGTTAGTATAGATGAGTAATTTTGTGTTTCTGTTATAGGTTTGTATTGTTATTATTTGTAGCAGATATAGTGTGAGTGGATAAAGAGAAAATGAGAGTAACACATTTGTTTTCCTATGTTTCGCACAAGCAAATACTTGTAGATACTGGTGGAATACAATAAGTAACTTATTGTGCGATGCAAATAAAAATTCGTATTGCATGTTTTACAAAAATTTTACCAAAAAATAGTCTAAAAAAATCTTATTAAATTTTATTATGTTTTACTTAATATTAAAATCATATAAGTAGGTATATTTTTATATGTAGGTTTCGATTACTATTTTAAATTATTATAAAAAAAATATTTTTTCATTTAATTTAATTAATTAATAAAATAAATATATGTATAATAATAGTAATTTAAATTAAAAATTTTAATTTTGTAAATTTTCCAGTCTTCTTTGTTTTTGTTGTTTTTTATTTACAACCCTTTTCTTGTTTTTCATTGTTTTGTTTGGTGCCGGCTTGTCGGATTGTTTGCAAATTTTATTTTTTTAAATTTTGCCTATCTGCCGTCGGTATTCTACATACATACATACATAACTGGCCTTTACAACCCTGTGTCAGGATTACGGCCTAGCTTCTCGCCGTAGGTATTCTGCTGACATTTTATTGTGTGTATTTATTGATAGGTTTTCTTTTACTATTTTTGGCTTGTTTTGTTGATTATGTGTCACCCTCGCTGTCTATATGGGTAAAAAGAGGAAGCCTGCAAAGGATAAGGCCTCCGAGTTGCTGAATGTTCGAGAGATGAGTCCTGCTGTGCCTTCTTCGTCTGAGGAGGATACGGTTTTGGGACCTGGAGTGACTAAGCGGTGTAGACGTATCTTTTCTGGAGATGATTTAATTAATTATTAAATTTAAATTAAATAAAATGCAAATTGTTACCTGCTTTATTTTGAAGTAAACCGTTTATCTACAAATTTTGGGATTTTTCGATTATTTCTATAATATTGTGTAATGTTGTGTGATGGATTGTCCTATTTAATAATTTTTTAATAGAATTGAGCAACGTTTTTTTATTCTTCACATATTTATAAATTAATTTTTATTTTTTTATTAAAAAAATTTTATAACTAAATTTTAGTTTTTTTTTTTAAATTTGTAAAAAAATTATTTATTCTTTTATATCAACTGAAAAACGAAATAAAATAAATTTTACATAAACAACATCTTAATTAGGTATAATTTATTAATTATTTATATAAATTTTTTTTAAAAATTATATGTACATACATAAATATGTTTATACTTTATTATTATTCTTTTAGAGTTGAAAAATTTAGCAAAATTCTACTTAAACATTTTCATTCATTCTCTTAAAGCACGAATTCAGATCAGTTCACAAAAGTAAAGAAAACCAAAAACACTATCAGAGCTATCTTGTATATTTGCTTCACCAGTAGTATTTTGAAAATACTTATGGTGACAATAAGTATTTGAGAGCAAAAAAAAAATCTATACCATACTCAACTCAAAACCATAAACAACTGTTATTGTTTATAGGAATATAGTGTGTGTGAAAAAGCAAAAGCATACAATATTGGTTACACTCGTTCTCTCATTTATATCCATAGTAACATAGAAGTATATGGTATATTTGTTTTGGCAATACTTTATGGTATACTCTTGCACGTCTTTAATGCAGATATCGAGAAAATGTATTGCCAAATACTCGTAAACCCTCTTCACACCCCTTTTCAGCGGATTTTATTTCGCAATTCACCCCATGAAGAAGTTACTGATTTTGAACTCAATACAGTTATATGTGGCGTCAACTGTGCTCCATATTTGGCGATTAGAACGTAGTTAGAATTAGCAAATCAATGTGAAAAAGAAAACACCAATGTTTCAAATATCATAAGAAATCACATGTACGTTGATGATATCCTATTCGGATCACATGACCCCGAAGATACTATAAGATCTCGCAATGATCTCATTAAAGTTTTAACCTCTGCTGGATTTTCTTTACGAAAATGGACGGCTAACGATTCGAGTATTTTAAATGGCATTGACCCCAAGCATTTGCTTAATACAGAATTTTCGGATCTTTCTGAATCTAGTACCTCTAAACTTTTAGGCCTGTAGTGGAATGCTGGAAACGACTTTTTTATTTTAAGCCCGTAAAATACCTCTGCACAGATAAATTTACCAAACGAGCTGCTTTATCTGAAATTGCAAAATTACTTGACCCCGCCGGGTGGCTAGCCCCAAAACTAATTGTTGCAAAAATGCTAATGCAACAAATATGGAAGGATGGGATGAAATTATCCAACCATCATTCCTTAAACTTTGGCAAGCTTTTCTTGAAGATTACCCTCACGTCGAAAAAATAAAGGTTCCTCGTTTTCTAAATTATTACCCTACCTTTTCTGTTCAAATTCACGGATATTGTGATGCGTCAGAAAAGGCCTACGCTACAGTGCTCACCAGATGGAAAAATTTATACTCATCTTTTAACTTCGAAAACAAAAGTTGCTCCGATTAAGTATATCACACTTCCTCGTAAGGAACTCTGTGGAGCCGATCTTTTAGCCAAAATGTTTCAGCACTTTAAAACTCAATTCCCTAACCCGAATTATCGTTCTTTTATGTGGACTGATTCGACTGTAGTGTTGGCATGGTTACGTAAACCTTCATACCATTGGACCACTTTTGTAGCAAACCGTACTGCTTCCATTTTGCAAAAAACGGACCCTGTAAACTGGTTACATGTCGATACTAAAGATAACCCAGCAGACATAGCGTCTCGAGGATGCTCGGCTCTCAATCTTGTTGATAATGAGTTTTGGTGGCATGGTCCCTATTGGTTGATGAATACCCTTAATACTGGCCTGTAAATCCCATCAACTTTGAAACAACTGAGGAAATAAAACCTGTCCATAATCATCTGACTCACTTTTTAACCACCGATATTTTAGATCGCTTTTCGGACTTTCCTCGGGCTATGCGGGTGATTGCTTACATTTTTCGGTTCTTCAATAAAACTCACCCACGGTTCAAGTACGATCACAATTACCCCTCAATATCGTTACAGCAAACTGAAATTCAATTTATTAAATCTCGTCTCATAATATTGTGAATATGAACTTTTAACCCAAAAGAAGCCATTATCTAGAAAAAGTTCATTACTATGCTTTAATCCATTTATCGATGATAGTGGCTTTATTCGGGCTAATGGCAGATTGTCTCAATCCCCTACCTTGACTTATGAAAAAAAACTCCCGAAAATTTTACCCTACTCTGGACGTTTCACTCGTTTATACCTTGAAATGATCCATAGATATTCGATTCATGGTGGAAATGCATTGTTGATTCGTGTAATGCGTATTGAATTTTAGGTCCCTAAATTAAAAAACTTGGTAAAAACAATAATTCATAATTGTAAGGCATGTGTTTTACACAAACACAAACAAGCTCAGCAGATAATGGCCGCTTTACCTCCTGAGAGAACTATGATATCTCGTCCATTTTCAGTTTCTGGCGTAAATCTTGCCGGTCCCTTTGATATAAAGTCATATGCAGGTCGGGGTTGTAAAATAACGAAAGGATACGTCCTTGTATTTGTTTGTTTTTCAACAAAAGCTATCCATTTAAAGCTAACCTCCGAAATTTCCACTAATGCCTTTTTAGCAGCGTTTTCACGTTTCTTTCCTGCCGTGGTTGCCCGTCGAAGATGTATTCAGACAACGGCACGGCTTTTGTTGGGGCAGCAAATGTCTTATCTATTGAACGTAGTAAGTTTCTGTCAACTGTAAGACACCATATTTTATGTCAACATACCACTCAAAACATTGATTGGCATTTTATTCCGCCTGTCTTATCTATTGAACGTAGTAAGTTTCTGTCAACTGTAAGACACCATATTTTATGTCAACATACCACTCAAAACATTGATTGGCATTTTATTCCGCCTGGCGCTCACTACATGGGTGGAATTTGGGAGGCAGGTGTAAAGAGTTTTAAGTCTCATTTGAAAAGAATCTCACACGCTCAAAAACTCACTTATGAGGAATTCAGTACCATGTTGATACGAATAGAATCTTGCCTAAATTCAAGACCCTTGTGTCCAATAAGCGATGACCCCTCTGATCTGAATGCTTTAACCCCAGGAAATTTTTTAGTCGGATCCCCACTATTAGCCCCCGCTGGTCAATAGGTGGCAAAAATTGAAACTTCTTCACCATCACTTCGCGTTGTTATGGAAAGAAGAATATCTAAAAGAATTACATAAGCGCACAAAGTGGTACTATCCTGAACGAGATTTCGAACCCAACGATAGGGTTGTGATTAGACGGGAAAATTTACCACCTACCCAATGGATTTTAGGTCGTATAGAAAAGGTTATACCAGGCTCCAATTCTAAAGTTAGAGTTGCTCAGATTCGTACCTAAAGAGGTTTAATTCTCAGACCTATTGTTAAACTTGTTTTATTACCCCCTTATAAAACAGATTAAACTATTATTTTCTTTACTTTACAGCCACTATGTCTACCCCACCTCGCCGCCTCAGAACTAATCGCAAAAGCCCTACAAGTGTTATGCAATCGAACCAGACACCAAACAACAATAGAGAAATAATTCCAGCGTCTACACCACGTAAATATAAGGATTGTCGGTATTGTGATAAAGAACACCCTCTGAAGAAATGTTTCGGTTTTAAACGACTCAGTGTGTATGAGCGGCTAAAGGTGGTACATCTTTACTGTTACTGTTACAACTGTCTGGCACATTCGCATAATGTTCGAAATTGCAAAAGTCGAGATCGATGTAAGATTTGTTTGAGCGAACATCATACTCTACTACATCGAAACACCCAAGCAGTTCAACCACGAGCAAGACCCTCTCATCTTATTTAACATCAACAAAATGGTCAAAGAAATTCTTATCATCGAATACATCCCCAACAGAATTCTAGAGTGAATACAACACGATTAGCTCCATCGTCTCATGGCTCACCGACTATCATCATAAATATTAATTCGAAATAACTAATCCTTTATTTTTTAATATTTACCTACCTACAATGTATGTATCTGTATTTTTTTTTTTCGCTTTTTTTATGAATTTATTGAACATAGAATTTCTAATTTTTGTATTACTTATTTTTATTTGAATATATTTGAATTATGAACATGTTAATCTTAAAATCTTGTTATACACATATAATTTGAATTATATACATACATACATACATACATAACTGGCCTTTACAACCCTGTGTCAGGACTACGGCCTAGCTTCTCGCAGCACTCATGTTGTGTGTGTCAATTTTTATCCATGAGTACCGGGACCTACAGTTTAATGTCGACTCCGAACGACAGACTTGAGAAGCTTGTTCATGGCAATTAGTTACTCTCAGAGCTTTTGCCAGAAGACTGCTGAGAGGTAGTCGCCGAAAGAAATATTTTTTTCATATTTCTTTTTTTGAAGATGTCGGAGCCTGGAGTCGAACCCAGGGCCCATGTCTTAGTAAGCCAACACACTAACCACTAGACCACGGCGAATTATATGGTTCTATTTATTCAGTCGTTCGCCTTTGTTGTTGCAATACTGCAAGGGTGCGGAATGTTTATGCCATTAAATATTATATACATATACCTTTGAATTATAATTATTATCATAAGTGTAGCATGAAAAAATATCTTTTAACGAAGAAATATCTCTCTGTGTTGAGAGTTTTTATTTAACGAAACCCTTTAATTTTAAGTGCGAAAAAATGTAACTTTTGATAAGTTAGTTAGTTACTCAGTGCACTCATGCAATTGTCCAATCCCCTGGACTTTAAATTTGGGTTGTGCGTAGGGCTTGAAACCCACCACGTAAAAATATTCTTCAATGAAAACTTCAGCAAAAGCCTCTAAACGGACCCCCTTTTATGTTGACGGCCATGGCAAACGTTTTAAGGACTATGATTTAAGGATATGCACCCGGAAAGTGAGAACCCTTTATAGGGAAGGTGCCTCTATCCAATTAGCGGATGCTCTCAAGAAATGTAGGGCTGTAATCACCGCCATCCAGGAAATGCGACGGATAGGACAGGGTTGTACAAGGCAAGCAACATGTGACATATACTACAGCTGCCATGATAACAGACGCGAATTTGGCTGCGGATTCGTAGTTAGCAGGAGACTTCGCCATCTTGTCTCACAGTTCACCCCCGTGAACGAAAGAATAGCTACGATCCGGATGGGGGGTGAAATTTTATAACATCAGCCTCATTTGCGCGCACGCCCCGACGGTAGAGAAGGACGATGCGGTCAAAGATGCTTTCTACGCAAAGCTCGAGGATGTATACGATAGGTGTCCGGCACATGACGCCAAAATTGTTCTCGGCGATTTCAATGCGAAAGTTGGACGTCAAGGTATCTTTGGCCTCACTGTCGGGCAGTTCAGTATCCATTCTTCCACCTCGCCGATCGGCATGAGACTGGTCGATTTCGCCGCGGCGCGAAACATGGTAGTTTGTAGCACCAGGTACCAGCATCTCGATATCCATAAGGCCACCTGGCTCTCTCCCGATCGATCAACTACTAACCAGATCGATCACATTGTGATTGATGGAATGCATGTATCCAGTATACTAGACGTGCGCACATTTAGAGGTCCAAATGTCGACTCGGACCATTATCTTGTTGCAGCTAAGATGCGACTGCGCATATGCGCAGCGAATATGGCACGTTCTAGTGTTCGAGGGAAGCTGGACATTAAAAAGCTTCGATCACAAGAGACAGCCAGGTCGTTTTCCGATCGTCTTTCTAATGAGCTCCACTGCATCCCGTCCCCTCTCGAAAGTATTTGTGGACAGTGGTCTCAAATTGCTCACTCTCTGCGCAACGCTGCCGAAACAGTGTTTGGTTTTGAGCGTCCTTCCCGCAGAAACCAATGGTACGATGAAGAGTGTCGTGAGGCCACTGCGGCAAAGAATGCTGCCTACGGAGGAACGTTGCAGTCCAATACTACAAGGAGCAACTGTGGAGGTGTACAGAGAGAAGAGGAGGGAAGAGGGGCGCCTATTTAGAAAAAAGAAAAGGGAGCAAGAAAGGCGTGTTCGTGAGGAAATCGAGATGTGCAGGAGTAGACATGATGCTCGAAATTTTTATAGGAAGATAAGGCGTCTTACTACTGGCTTTAAACTCGGAGCAACCTCCTGCAGAGACGAACATGGTAATCTGATTATGCACATGGTGCACTGAGATTATGGAGACAGCATTTCTGTAATCTACTGCAGAGCGATGATCATACAAATTCCGCTGCTAGAGATGTTGTGCCGGACCCAATCAATGATGACGTTGTGACCCCGTCACCCAGCCATGAAGAGGTCAGGGTTGCCATATGGCGACTGAGGATCAATAAAGCAGCCGGACCTGACGGTCTGCCCGCTGAACTCTTCAAGTATGGAGGAGATGAGCTGGTTAGGTGCATGCACCAGCTCATTTGCAGAATATGGCTGGAAGAAAGTATGTCCGATGATTGGAATCTCAGTGGCCTCTGTCCGATCCTGAAAAAGGGAGACCCCACAATATGCACCAACTACAGGGGTATAAGCCTTCTCCCTATCGCATATAAGATTCTTACGAGCGTATTGTGTGAACGACTGAAGCCATTCGCCATCTCACTGATTGGTCTTATCAGTGCGACTTCAGATCTGGTAAGTCCACCATTGACCAGATATTCACACTGCGCCAAATCATTGAGAAGACCCATAAAAGTCAAGTTAACACACACCATCTTTTTGTCGACTATAAGGCAGTGTTCGATAGCCCAATAAGGGATCGCGTTTATGCCGCAATGTTTGAGCTCGGTATTCCTGCAAAATTGATAGGACTGTGCGGAGTGACGTTGAGTAATTCCCGCAGCTCCGTCAAGGTAGGAAGAGACCTCTCCGAGCCATTTAATACCGTGCGAGGTTTCAGACAGGGCGATCCCTTATCTTGCGACCTCTTCAATTTCGTCATGGAGAGTGTTTTCCGAAAGGCGGGTGTGCATCGTAATGGCACTATTTTTAACAAGAGTGTCCAGCTCCTTGCGTATGCAGACGATATGGACATCATTGGGCATACCAAACGAGATGTCACCGCAGCCTTTAATGCTATTGAACGGGAGTCTGCTAAAATGGGCCTGGCGGTAAATGAGAGAAAGACGAAGTACATGTTGTCGACGAGTAGGGACGTTGATCATATCGGCTTCCAGGTTACAGCCGGCAACTATACATTCGATGTGGTCAAGGAGTTCATCTACATTGGCACCGCCATTACCAGCAAGAATGATGTCAGTCTAGAGATCAGGCGAAGAATCCCACTGGCCAACGGGTGGTCCTCTAAGGCATGACGATGAGTTTCGCATTAGAACCAACCATGAGCTGTATGAGCTCCTCGGCGATGTGGGCGTTGTCCAGCGTATTAACATTCAGCGGCTACGCTGGCTCGGCCACATTGTTCGGATGGAAGAATCTGCTCCAGCGGAGAAAGTTTTCGATGCGAAGTAAAGACGTGCAAGAGTATACCATAAAGTATTGCCAAAACAAATATACCATATACTTCTATGTTACTATGGATATAAATGAGAGAACGAGTGTAACCAATATTGTATGCTTTTGCTTTTTCACACACACTATATTCCTATAAACAATAACAGTTGTTTATGGTTTTGAGTTGAGTATGGTATAGATTTTTTTTTTGCTCTCAAATACTTATTGTCACCATAAGTATTTTCAAAATACTACTGGTGAAGCAAATATACAAGATAGCTCTGATAGTGTTTTTGGTTTTCTTTACTTTTGTGAACTGATCTGAATTCGTGCTTTAAGAGAATGAATGAAAATGTTTAAGTAGAATTTTGCTAAATTTTTCAACTCTAAAAGAATAATAATAAAGTATAAACATATTTATGTATGTACATATAATTTTTAAAAAAAATTTATATAAATAATTAATAAATTATACCTAATTAAGATGTTGTTTATGTAAAATTTATTTTATTTCGTTTTTCAGTTGATATAAAAGAATAAATAATTTTTTTACAAATTTAAAAAAAAAAACTAAAATTTAGTTATAAAATTTTTTTAATAAAAAAATAAAAATTAATTTATAAATATGTGAAGAATAAAAAAACGTTGCTCAATTCTATTAAAAAATTATTAAATAGGACAATCCATCACACAACATTACACAATATTATAGAAATAATCGAAAAATCCCAAAATTTGTAGATAAACGGTTTACTTCAAAATAAAGCAGGTAACAATTTGCATTTTATTTAATTTAAATTTAATAATTAATTAAATCATCTCCAGAAAAGATACGTCTACACCGCTTAGTCACTCCAGGTCCCAAAACCGTATCCTCCTCAGACGAAGAAGGCACAGCAGGACTCATCTCTCGAACATTCAGCAACTCGGAGGCCTTATCCTTTGCAGGCTTCCTCTTTTTACCCATATAGACAGCGAGGGTGACACATAATCAACAAAACAAGCCAAAAATAGTAAAAGAAAACCTATCAATAAATACACACAATAAAATGTCAGCAGAATACCTACGGCGAGAAGCTAGGCCGTAATCCTGACACAGGGTTGTAAAGGCCAGTTATGTATGTATGTATGTAGAATATCGACGGCAGATAGGCAAAATTTAAAAAAATAAAATTTGCAAACAATCCGACAAGCCGGCACCAAACAAAACAATGAAAAACAAGAAAAGGGTTGTAAATAAAAAACAACAAAAACAAAGAAGACTGGAAAATTTACAAAATTAAAATTTTTAATTTAAATTACTATTATTATACATATATTTGTTTATTAATTAATTAAATTAAATGAAAAAATATTTTTTTATAATAATTCAAAATAGTATTCAAAACCTACATATAAATATATACCTACTTATATGATTTTAATATTAAGTAAAAAATAATAAAATTTAATAATTTAAATTAAATGAAAAAATATTTTTTTTATAATAATTTAAAATAGTAATCGAAACCTACATATAAAAATATACCTGCTTATATGATTTTAATATTAAGTAAAACATAATAAAATTTAATAAGATTTTTTTAGACTATTTTTTGGTAAAATTTTTGTAAAACATGCAATACGAATTTTTATTTGCATCGCACAATAAGTTACTTATTGTATTCCACCAGTATCTACAAGTATTTGCTTGTGCGAAACATAGGAAAACAAATGTGTTACTCTCATTTTCTCTTTATCCACTCACACTATATCTGCTACAAATAATAACAATACAAACCTATAACAGAAACACAAAATTACTCATCTATACTCACAGACATCAGTAAGCACACACAAACTTGTACAAACAGTTGTAACAGTGCACGTCTTTAGTGTATAGATTAAAGCTGTTTATTATACTATTTTGTTTATTTGTAGTAGTTATATTAGAAATTTTCTTTAAATAAACGTTAAAAAAAAAATTGATGTTGTTGAGCCTGTTGGAATTGCTGCTGTTGTTGTTGAGATTGCTCTAGTTTTTCTTGTTGTTGAGCCTGTTGGAATCGCTGCTGTTGTTGTTGAGATTGCTCTAGTTTTTCTTGTTGTTGATGCAACTGCTGTACAATTTTTTGTTCCTGCAACCGCAGGATTGCCTCCAATTCAGCGATCTTTTCCTGCATTACCTCATCGGTTTGCTGTAGATCCCTATTTACATCGAATATACTCATCTTTTCACTGTATCCTTTAACAAATATCAGTAATCTTCTTATCTGTACTCTTCCTTTTTTTCTCAAATATATCTTCTTTTACTTTTTTATTATTGTTGTTTTTATTTATGTATTTTAATCATTCACAAGTTTAATTTTAAGTTTTGGTTAAAAGAATTTTTTTTTTTCACAATTTTTTTCTTCACCGACTGCGCCAGTTGCGTTTCTTTATTTTAATAGAGAAAACTTTTTTTATTTTTTCTTTGTTCACTCTCCCTCAGAAAAAGAAAAGAACAAGAAAAATAAGTTTTTATTAATACTTTTGTTAAACTTAAAAAAGTAATATTATATTTTTATTAAGCTAAAGTAAGCAATGCGAACATAAATGCTTACATTGCTGTCTGGCTAAATGTGGGAACGAAAAACAAATATGTAATTTAAACTATAGGCTTCCTACTTTTTACACAGCCAATCCTACTAGTTTAAGGGATGGAAATGTAACTCGTGTGTTGTATATATAAAGTACTTAATATCATTTTTTGGTTTAAAGTATTTAAGCAAAAATGCGCAGCCAGGTTTTTTCAGTGCAATTAATGCAAATTTCAAATGCGTATATTTTGTTGTTCCAGAGAAAAAAAATTTTATGTATTTTTACACACTTTGCATCGTTTGCACAGTTTGCAAGGCCCTTCGTGAGTACGCTTAATGGTTCAAAGTCTAACAGAAAACAATGTAATGTTTTGGTTTTTTTGTGTAGTTTCAGAACGGTATATTCGTTGTGTATTCTTTGTTTTTTCTACAAAACAGAACACTTAAGTACATTTTTTAAGGTAAATTTTCGAAAACTGGTTTAGAAAATCACTCCAACTGATTAACGATTGCCAATACTTTAAAATTAATTCATGTGCAAGCCCTTAATGTACATCGGTACATGATTGATATTGACATACACTTATTTTAAAAATAACAACTCAATTCTGACATTATAATGTAAGTTGCTTTGTTTAAAAATTAAAAAAATTTTTTTTTGTTTCTATTGTGAAAATTTTTGATTTATTTTGTGATATATTGATGTATTTTATGTTTTATTTGGAAATTTATACAACATACTAATTTGTGCGACATTTTACAATATTTCTTAGAATGCGTATTTTTTTAATAACTAAAATATTAATGAAATTAAATTATTGAAATTATCTTTCTAAATTTTAAGAGTTAAAAAGACGCTTCAAATGCTCCACTAACTCTCATGAATAGGATTTGTTCTTTAATTTCTTCAAAAAATCTTTCGCTTGCTTGTCCCCTTGCCTGTATTCCAAAGCCCGTATAGTATCAGAATCTGCATGTAAAAAATTTGATTTTAGACAATATGTTTAAGCAAGAACGATAGATCTAAAGATTATGACAACATCATGCACACAAAAACGAATTTTTCTGCACATACATACCTACATACTTGGCGATTACGACTCTATTTCAGGGTTACTGCCTAGCTTCTCGTAGCACCCATGTTGTGTGTGTCAATTTTTATCCGTGAATACCGGGACCTATAGTTTAAAATCAAATCTGAACGACAGACTTAAAAAGCTTGCTCATGGCAATCAGCTACTCTCAGAGCTTTTGCCTGAAAACTGATAAAAGGTAGCCGTCAAAAGAAATATTTCTCATATTTCTTTCTTTCAAGATATCAGAGCTGGGGTTTGAATCCGGAATTCTTGTCTAGTAATCCAACACACTAACCATGGCGAGTAAAATGACGTCATGAAAAACTCAAATGCGCAACTATAACAGTGACGCAACTTATTGTTTCTCTCCTCAAATAGAGGAGAATGCGCATGTCGTAATCTTTAGTTCTGTCATTCTTGGCTTCAACAACACATGTGATATAAAAATTACCTGAATATTCCGGCCTTGAAAGTTCCATATGAATTTGTTCATTTTCATTTGCCATCAAATCTGCAAATGTTATATAACATTCAGCAATATATTGATTAGTCATACCAAATAAGTCCTTATCTTTAATGCTAAATAATATTAGACTGTTTTGCTGTTTACGTTGATCTTCAGACAATTTTCTGAAAATAAATGAAAAGAACAATTTTACTATTTCTATCTAATTTAATTTGCATAGTACATATGTACATATGTATGTATGTACTTATACTCATATGTAAAGAATCAACATACATTGTGAATTGTTCATCGTATAGAGGATAACAAGTTTTGTTATGGACAGCAGTCTTTACAGGATGTACTCCCAAGAAGCGATTTGTCGGAAGAAAATGAGCTTTAACAAATGAATCACAAGATCCATTGTTATCCATTGGTACCAGATCACGAGCATTCATAATTTCCAGCTAAAGAATACATAAAAACAAGAAGAAAAATTATTACATAAGTAACATAGAGCATAGATAGGTGGAGCTTCATATTAATTCACATTGGATGAATATTTAAGCGAACAACTTTTATTCTTTTCGATACACACTGGATGAATGTTAAAGAGCATTATATCTGTAGGTATACACAGCTTTGTATATGTTAGTGATTTTGTTTCATCTGATTGCACGGATAAAACGAAAAAATACATGTCATTCAATGATGTGAACCCTACGACGATCGATGAACTACTGAATAAATGCATATGTTGTATTCTGTATAAATTATTCTTTAGAAAACAAAAAATATGTTTCGCCTTATTGGCAAATACAATTAATATTAATAATAATATGTTGTACATTTTAAAGAAAGAAACATCAATTTTAAAAATATTTTGACGGTTGTCGAGTTCAGTTTGTGTTTACCTGATTTAAATACTCCGACAGAAATATATGGACCAATGAAGAAACTCAAATGAAAATGGAAACCATCGAAGCCATTTTGGTAACTGAATTACTCGTAAACTATGTATAATATGTATTGCATAGAGTTTAAAATAATATTTTAAAAATTATGTACAGACATAGTATGTATGCAAGCTATGTACTTATTTAATGATCTCACGAAACTTAAGTTATTTTTGAATTTTTGGTTAACCCTTCTGTTAGGTCAAAAAAAACTTACGAATCATAGGTATAGGATCATTTTGGTCCATTATATTCTTTTTTTATAATAGTTGCCTGATATAATGTCGAAATATACACATATGTATGTGCTGCACCTAGTTTGACTTTGAAGTGTTTTAATAAGTTACCTTTATTTCTGGGATTCCCCTTTGTAAATTTACAAATCATTTGCGGTAGTTAACTTTAGTGTCTGATTTGTTGGCTTTACTAAAACAATGGAAAATCTACGATTAGACTGCATTGGTATGAGATGTAAAACTTTGATAATTTCTTTTTCAAGAGGTGTTGATACCGTCGATCAAATGATTGGATACTACAGTGTAAAACGAAAAACAAATCGATAGCTAAATATTGTGTTTTCCAATATGTTTGACATATTGACATATTTTTAGTCATTTCTGATTCATTTCTTTGTCCCATTTTACTTTAATTTGAAACATTTTGTGATCATATATTTTATAATATTCGGCCCAGTTTTGAGTCAATTCTTACTTCAATTTGAACTTTCATTGAAATTTATTTAATTTTAGTATATTATTATTATTAAATTATACATTCTCGAAAAACCAAAAATTTTTATTGTTTCTAGTTTTTTCTCCTTTGCTGGGATTTGAAACTCGGTCGTTTCAGTTTCTGTGTGAGAGCTAGAACCGCTATACCAAATCTATGAATATCAAATTGCATTTTAAGTTAAGAAATCTGCAACATATAACTACATAAAAAATGTCCCATTATAAGAATAAACGTTCAAAACACAAAATCAGAATTAAATCATATTGAAGACCAAAAACTGCTTAATTCAGCATGAAGAAACAAATTTCGAACATAAGGTTATTAAAAAAATGACTTCTCTCATTTTTTACAAAAAGGGAATATACATATTTAACTATTCCTTTTGACTAACTATACTATATGAAAACTAAATTTTTAATTACCTAAAGTAGTCAAAATTAAGTAACAAAGATGATCATCGAAAAATAAATTATCTAACAGCCTGTTTCTAGAACACGAATGGTATTTGACATTCGTCTTTTTATATGAGAAACACTAACAAATTTGAGTGTTTTTGTTATTGTTTCACATATAAAAAGACGAATGTCAGAAACCATTCGTGTTCTAGAAACAGGCTGTAAATGCTGGCAGGGTTGATCGTTGTAGGGTTAACATCGTTCAATTACATGTATTTTTTCAAGATGCGTGCAATCTATAAAAAAAAATAAAAATACTAACACATACAAAACTATGTATACGTACACATTTAATGACAAAAAATTGTTCGCTTAAATATTCATCCAATGTGATTGGCTCAATTGGATTTTTAAAAAAATTATAGAATGTAAATGCTTCTAAACTTTTTTGCCTTAATTTCTAAATCCCCGTTTTTTTATTACATATGTACATACATACATAACTGGCCTTTACAACCCTGTGTCAGGATTACGGCCTAGCTTCTCGCAGTACTCATGTTATGTGTGCCAATTTTTATCTATGAGTACCGGGACCTGCAGTTTAATATCGACTCATGTCTTAGTAAGCCAACACACTAGACCACGACGACTACTACTTTATTATTTTCTAATATAATGCCCTGGATAATTAACTTTTGCTTAATTACCTTAAATCAGGCCTGTTGAAAAATAAAAATTTCATACACAATTGTTCCTTAGCTAAACTCACATGTATTCTTAGGCTCTTGCTTTTAGTCGTCACTGAGACAGCGACGAGTTAACATGCGTGGTGGGTGTACGCTGATTTATTGTTTGCAGTGGAAACAAAATTAATAGCAATGCACACAAATATTTTCTATTATAAATGAATTTGTAAATGCAATACCTTATTTATCATAGAGAACTTAAAAATATAGTTTAAAAGTTTTTCAGCGACATTTTCATTATTTTTATAAAATTTTTAATAAATTTAATGAAAAAAACGAAACTTAAAATTTTTTTTTTGTTAAAAAATTAAAAGTTCTTTTTATTTCTTTATAGCAGATTAGTATTTATAAATTGTTCTTAAATTAATTAAATTTTTAGATGAAATTTATACAGCAGTGTAATTATCATTTTCTCACCAACACAACTACATTTTTACTTTTGAACAGGCCTGCCTTAAATATATATGTAACTATTATCTCTGAAACGTAAAATTCCCTTAAATACGTATGTACATACATATGTATATATATACTAGACGTGACCACAAGACTCTAAAATTATACAGTATTGTATTTTTCTCACGAGCGAGTATTGATTGTAATTGCAAATTTAAATAAGAGTAAACAAAACAGCAGCCTAATTCTGTAAGTCGCTAAAGCTAAATTTCCATCGCTAAAAATGCATAAAATTGATTTAGCGATTTTTGGCAACATATTCAATTCTGTAACTTTTAATGCTAAATTTGGCATACCCATGGTGAAATTACTTACAAGGTGGTGGCAGGTGAATATAGTACAAAAACAACAGGGAATTTGTTTTTGTTTTTTCAGCTCTTTAATGTCAAAAGCAGGTATGGTGAATTAAAAATGCACATGTGAGAAGTGTGTGTGTGTATTGTTAACAACATACATGTCTCTACACCAAAACAAAAATACGAATACACACAAAGCAAAATGTAAACAAAACATAAATACAAACAAAACTTTTGACAGGAGCGGTATGACCAAAAAAAAAAAACCCAGTTGGGTTGGCAACACCACCTTGTAAGTAATTCCACCATGGGCATACCGTTAAAACTGAATTCGCCGCAATTTGAGAGTGTATTTCTCTCATCGCTAAAATCCAATATTTTGTATTCTCTAACGTTAAATAAGCTTCAACGTCTCCAAAAATTGTAAAATTTTAGCTATGAAAATTTTTAGTTGCCAAAAGGTAAGCTAAATATAAATTTTGTTTTAATTGATGTTTTGTTATGTATTTAAATATATATTTTTTAATTTTTGCAGAATAATGGAAGACACAACTAAAAGGGTGACAAAAGAGCAAAAAAACATGCTTATTCAGTATTTGAAGGATCATAGAAAATGTGCACATGACAGTTAAAAAATAATAATAATAATTTCTTTTACGTAAATATATTAATTTTTTTTTAGATTTGTAAATTCAACAGGAGCAAAAAGCCTTGCTGAGCAATAGGAGCATTTAGCCGAGAAGCTTAACTTATTGGGAGGTGCATTCATAAGTGGAGAGGATTGGAAGAGTACTTGGACAAATATGCGGTAAGTTATAGTACAAAACTTTTATGTTTAAGCATTTTATTCCATTTTTTTTCATTTAACAGAAGCAAGGCAAAACAAAAGTTCCAAGAGCATAAAAGCTCTTTAGAGTGAAGTGGCATAAATGGCCCTCAAAATTTAAAGTTAACTGAAATGGATGATCGCATAATTGCCATCATGAGGAAGGAATCTTTGGTGGGACAAGCAGAAGTCGGCGAACCTCTGGTAGGTTTTTACCAAAATTGTTTTATTAATTTTTGAATAAATAAATTTTTTTATTGTGTAGAGAGACGCAGAATTTACAGCAAATGTTTCTTTAACATCAGAATTTACTGATTCCACTCCATCTTGCTCTAATGGAACCGTAAGAAGACTTAACAATATTTATTAATTTAACGGTCTTTCGATTTTCTTAAAATTAGATAAATTGTTAAAACCTTAAGTTATTTTATAAGAATTATATTCAAAACTAATACTATACAATTTTTATAAAACAATTTCATACTTTCTTATTTTTTGAACTTGTAGGGAAAACAACACTCGGCATTTACCCAAAAGTAAATAAATTCTTTGTAGTGTTACCATCTTTCAACAAATAAAAAAATTCACACTTGTAGTGGCAAAATGCCTCACATAGATTATATTTTTAAATATCATTTATATATACATATGCATATGCATGTTGCAAAACTATAATACAATTTAGATAAATATTTTAAAAATATCATTAAAAATTCACGTTTGAATCCAAAATATATTACAAAAAAAATAAAAATCAATTTAGAGAAAAAAAAATTTTAAACATAGGCAACTCTAATAAGAAATAACAATGAGAGAAGAGAATAGTATAGTGATAGCAAATAAGCTACGGCGAAAAACTTATATTTTGGCTAAGCTGTTAGACTTCCAGAATACAAATTAAGAGACTTTGTTAAAATATTTGCGGTAAATTTATTTTAGCGTTTTAGCATTTTAGCGTAAGCTTTAGCTAAGAGAATTACAGAATTAGGCTGCAGATAACAAAAAACAACAGTACACAAAAGCCATTGTGCAACATTTTAAAATACAGTTGGTTCAGAGTACAATAAAAATTTTGTACTCTTCGTAGTGTGACAACTGCAGTTCTTCTTAGTATTTTTTTTTATTTGCGACCAATACTCAGAGGTAAACCCCTACTAAATACAGTGCATTGTATTGGAATTTTATTGAAATTACAGTACATTTATGACAGAACATAATTTTTATTTTTTTTTCTTATATTACTATTAAGCGCCTTAGGAATGAGACAAATTGCTGTGAATTGATCATCCAAAGGCCAGTGTTATACCTTCACCCTTGAATTATCAAGAGAAATTGCCTTATCGTTGCATGTTGTGTGGTGAGTGTCTTCGCTAAGTAGGTTTAGCTACTTTAAAGTTAATGGAAAACAGTGTTGCCACGACTTTTAAATTTTTGTAACCAAACTACAGCATCATTGTAATCAATGATGACGACGTTGAGATCTTGTCGCCCAGCTATGAAGAGATCAAGATTGCCATACAGCGATTGAGAAGCAACAAAGCGGCTGGACTGGACGGTCTGCCCGCTGAGCTCTTTAGGTATGGTGGCGATGAGCTACATGCACCAACTCATTTGCAGAATATGGCTAGAGGAAAGTATTCTAGCTGAATGGAATCTCAGTGCCGTCTGTTTTATCTTGAAAAAGGGAGACACTACGATATGGACCAACTACAGGGGTCCTTCTCCCTATCGCATATAATGTTCTTACGAGCGTATTGTGTGAACGACTGAAGCCATTTGCCATCTCACTGATTGGACCTTATCAGTGCGGCTTCAGACCTGGTAAGTCCACCATTGACCAGATACTCACACTGCGCCAAATCCTGGGGAAGACCCGTGAAGGTTAAGCCGACGCACACGACCTTTTTGTCAACTATAAGGCAGCGTTTGTTAGCCCAATAAGATATCGCGTATATGCCGAAATGTCTGACCTTGGTATTCCTGCAAAGCTGATAAGACTGGGCAGAATGACGCTGAGGAACTTCTGCAGCTCTGTCAAGGTAGGAAAAGACCCTCCGAGCCTTTTAATACCGTGCGAGGTTTCAGACAGGGCGATCCTGGACGCTGTCTTGTGCCGATGCAGCGGTACTGAGAGTGTTCCAGAAAAAAGTTCTTCGTAAAATCTTTTGTCCTCTAATGCGTGGCGATGAGTTTCGCATTAGAACCAATCATAAGTTGTATGAGCTCCTCGGTGATATGGGTGTTGTTCAACGCATGAACATCCAGCGGCTACGATGGCTCGGCCATATTATTCGGATGGAAGAATCTGCTCCAGCGAAAACCTTTTTCGATGCGAAGATCATCGTTTACGTTTGAAGGACCACGTTGATGAAACCCTGTTATCAAATGGTGTGCCCAACTGGAGAAGGCGCGTGCTTAGCAGAAACGCCTGGAGACTAGTGTTAAGGCAGGCCGAAACCTGTTAACGGGTTGTTATGTTCATCTAAGTAGGCATATGTATATAAGCATGTACATACATATGTACTCTTTTCTCCTAAGACCCCATAGATTATGCATCTGTCAGGCTGATTAAATGTAAACAATCCTATAGCTGTCAAGGTTTGTTTTTGATTCTATATTTACATTGTTGCCTTGTTGGTTATTTAAAAAAGATATGCAGTTAAAGAAATAAATGAACTAATTTTCTTACCACTAAACCAGTTTCGATAAAATTTGCTCTTATGGTTAGTTTTCCATATTCGGAGTTAGAAATTTCTTTTTGATGACCAAGTCTCTCTAAGTAATACTGATGAATTAAGTCAGCCGTTTCAAAAGCATGCAAGTCTAACATTCTTTCTATTTCCGTTAAAACTTCAACATCAGATGTAACGATGTGACCACTTTTAAAACAGGAAATCATTACGCCCAAAGTGTGACGTAAATTTTGAAAAAATGCCGGTGGTCTTCGTTTCTATAGTTTTTAAATATACGTATTGTATGAATGTGTTTTTTTTTAAATAGTGTCAAAATTGATTCTCTTCTCTACTTACATCCAAATTTGATTGTATTAAATCGTACATTATTATTGAAAGCTCCGCCCATATTGCATCCAAAATGCGTGCAAAATTAACTTCGTTCAGAGTTTCGTAAAGCGTACTTAATGAAGTTTCCAAATACATCATTAAACGTTCCATAGAGTTAGAATCTTCATGCAGAACTTCAGCCCCCTCGGCTAAAAATCTACGTATAGGCGGTGACATTTTTCTAGCTACAATTTCAATTAATTCTAAAATTTGATTTTTTTCCGTATCTAATGCATTATCAATGACATTTTTAAGTGTTACTGCACAACGATCTGCTTCTAACTGAGAACGATATTCTCCCAAACGCCTTATAACATCATCTGTTCCCAATTCCTGGATAAAAATTAAAACAAAAAAGAATTAGTCGTTCATAAAAAATTGCAGAATTTAATTTATGGACGTGCATGTATGTATATACCTTTAGAAATGATGGTAAGCTTTGACGTATATAATCAATATTATTTATAGCTAGACACCATTCGGTTGATACGTGGAATAGCTCACTGTTATCTCTTGTCAAAGACTCTACACGACGTGACATTCTTTGGGCATAAAATACACAGCATCGACAAATATCCTAAGGTTAAAGCAAACATTTTTTATTACATGACGAAACGCCTTAATTATGTAGATCAGAACTAATTTCTATTATTTTCTGGACTGAGATTCAAACCCGATTTTCCCGGGTTTCATTCAGGAAAAAATTTGTTTTTATTTTAATTTTACCATCACAAAAACTTTTAATAAAATCTTACATCCACTATTTTAGCCACAAATGTATATGAGCCTTCTACATCAGGCCAGTCCAATTGCTGCCAAAATATTTTTATTTGGTAGAATATAGCTAGAGTGTCAACTGCTGATGAACTGTATTTAACAGTTTCATCTACAGCTCTCAGTTCATCAAGTTCAATAGCTTTTTCTATTCTCTTAAGTGCCTTTATAACAGATATAGCAAGCCAATGTGTCACACCTGCCATGAACCATGTGTGGAAACGGTCAATTGCCAAATCATCATTTGGACATAGAGATTTACCTATAAAAAGAACGTCAGGCCATTTTAAAATATTTTTTCTCAAAAATAATGTGTAAAAGAGTTAAACATACCCAATGAAAGGAAACGCTTTAGTACCAAATATAGCTCAAATAATGTGGTGCCCATGTTAACACTATCGATTTCTGGTAGTTCCTCAAAATGTTCGTCTGGAACATCAAGACGCTTAATATGACTGCATACTTCGGTAACTATAGATTTTGTTATATCAGCGATCTTTTCATCATAAAATTTAAAAAGTACTGTAGAAAAGCTTAAACGTATTTTGCTGCAAGAATAAATAAGAATTAAAAAAAATTTCAACAAAACTCTTTGTTCTTTTGTAAATAATAATAGCAAACAAATTACTATTAATACAGGATGATCTGACCGTAATGTGTGTCACATTTTAACGTCACATTTTTACTCCACTTAAGTTAACATTTCTTTGTTTCAGTGTTTGTGTCACTCATGGAGAGATACACAATTGAGCAGCGGGTTAAGATTTTTGAAGCCTTTTACGAAAATAAAAAAATCAAATCAAAATGCTTCTATTGGATGTCCAACATTTGCCTTATAAATATTCTAAACATTCATAATGGGGTTTTGATGTACTGCTTAACTATTTTTTGTATTCCTCAGATTGAAAAATAAACTCAGAAAAAATGAAAGTTTCACTTTCCCTCACATTAATTTTAAAGCATTTTCTATAAATAAATAGAAAAAATTCTTATAACTGAATTAGAATTAAAATATTAGATTAAAATTTATTCTATTATTATATCCCATTTTTTAATAAAATTTAAAAAAAGGTAAACAATTATATTTAATTTATTTTTGGAAGCAAGTGGCGAATATACATAGATATTATTTTTAAAGGAATTCAGAATTAGAGCCTAGAAAATAACATATGCATAGATATGCTTGTTCATATTAGAGAGGTTATACTTAATAATACATACATACATACATACATACATAACTGGCCTTTACAACCCTGTGTCAGGATTACGGCCTAACTTCTTGCAGCACTCATGCTGTGTGTGTAAATTTGTATCCATGAGTACCGGGACCTACAGTTTAATGTCGACTCCGAACGACAGACTTGAGAAGCTTGTTCATGGCAATTAATTAGTCCCAGAGCTTTTGCCAGAAGACTGCTGTGAGGTAGTCGCCGAAAGAAATATTTTTTTCATATTTCTTTTTTTTAAGATGTCGGAGCTGGGTGTCGAACCCAGGGCTCATGTCTTAGTAAGCCAACACACTAACCACTAGACCACGGCGACTACAATACTTAATAATACTCTTTCAAAACTACGAGAATTTGAAATTACATACCACCATAGTAACTACGAGTAAACGCGAACTATCAATTTATATACAGGGTGTTCCAGAACTCAACATTAAGCCCAAACGTGTGACAGGATTGATTGTATAACCGAAAAACAGTTACAGTTTGACCAAATTTCTAAGTTTTCTTAAATGCACATAACTTTGAAATGGCATGGGATGGATTATTTTTCTGACTTTTCTCATATTGGTTACAATCAATCCTGTCATCCTGTTTCTCTGTTTATATGTATGTATGTATATTAATGTTTCAATTTTCAAAGATACAGTATTCCTAGGATAATTGCCTCGACAAAAATGTCAAAATGTTTGGGTAATTATGCGTAAAAGTCATTTAAACGAATATGGTTAATTGCCTCTTTGAGGTAATTAAACGAATACTATTAATTGCCGTCAATACATATGAAAAGCATGTAACTTTATACTTATATCTACTAAAGGGGGGTTTAAACGGTAATACAAGTCGTACGACATGTCACATTTTTGTGTAGAAGAGAATGAATAGTATCGTGTAAACTTGATATGTAATGAGAGCGTACGACATTGAGAGAAAATACGGATGAAAATGTGACAGTCGTACGACTTTCTTTGTTTTTTGAAATTTTTTAAAAAACCATCACATTTCATTAGATCAGAGATGCATTTTTATGTTTTTGTTTGTTTATGTTAAATGTATTCATAATGAATTTAAATTGTGGGTGCATGTGTATGTGCATTTTATGATTTTATTTTACTTTGTTTTGGTATTTTACCAACCGTGTAAACGCAAAAAATATTTGTCGTACTATTTTTACTCTCATTTTAAAAATACGGATAGAATTTCATAATATTTTCTCTTTGATTTTACGTAAGACTTGTATTACCGTCTAAACCCGCCTTAATGCATAAACTTGGTAGACTTTAATTTCAAGGTTGTATCAAAAAAGTAGTTTGAAAGTAAATTTAACGGACATTTTATGGCTATATAAACATAGTTGAGTTAAGCTGCAGTTTTTAGAAAATAATTATTTTGGGTAATTAAACGAGGGAAGTTTCTCATTGGAGAAAATATACTTGAGGTAATTTAGCGAATGACGCAAATAAGCGAAAGTTAATTAACCGTGGAATTTTGTTAGAAAATGATGAGAAAAAATAGGTGGATTTAGAAATTGAAGTAAGTAAGAGTGAAACGCATTTAAGCATGGGGCAATTATCCGGGGAATACTGTATGTAGAAACAGCAGAACAGAAATTAAAAAACGTAAAAAAAAGTTCATCAAAAATAGTCAACGAAATCGTTAATTAATTTATAAATCATTAATTAATTTATAAATCGTTACGTCTCCAAATCAAAAATTAGAACGCCAAAAAGGGTTTAAAATTGCCACGTTTAACAATCCTCGTCTCTACAAGCACTTATGATAAAATTTTACTAATAATGAGTTCCAACACTTAGTTGATTTAAAACTTCAGAGCTGTTGCCATTTTTATTGTTGGAGTAATTGATGATACTCGCATGTTGCATTTAAGCACATTTTAGGCTCAATCAATTCACTTCAGGTTAAATAATCTGAATTTGTTCACAAATCTCACATTGTACATATGTATGTATATTTCACTGATTTCAGAATTATTTTTTTTTCTTATTTACATATATAGGATGTTTAGTAAATTAATTTTGCATAACAGTTCAGGAGTTTTAAAAAATAAAAATAAAATAACAAGAAAAAAATAAAGAAATTTTTTAATTTCATATATTCTATACAAAATATTTTAAAAAGAACTAATTCTTTATACAACTTTTAAAGAAGAGATCAAAATCTGTTAATAATTATTTCAAATTAATAAATCAGTACTATTTTTGTAAAAATGGCTGTCTTCCTAAATGTATATTTACAATGTATCAATACAGTATTAAAACCAAATTGATACATTGTATTGTTACTTTGTCAATACATTGCATACTAATACTTTGCAACTCTGTAATCGTGTAGGAATATTTTATATGCATTGTAACGTATCAAATGACAGAAGAGCATATTTTATTGCAAAATTGTTTAGATATGTGTGAACAAGGTAACTCCATCTCCGGTATACATATATCGTTCCCTTAAATGTAAATGTATCATCTATGAACTTAATATTTTGTAAAGCGCGTTCTCATAGAACAAAGCGTGTCTTTTTTTTACAAAATATTTTCCACATACAATCTTGCATTAATTATTAAGTTTTTATAATTATGTGTCAACTTTTTACTGTAATAAATAAAAAGGAGATTAGTAAACAAAATACAATACATTTTAAATTATAAGAAAAAACGCTTCTTATCTTCCTGCGCCGCCATAGTGCTATGTGTTGTATTTATTTTGCATCTAATTTTTTTTAATGCCTTTCTTGCGTATTAATTACAACAATGTTGCAAAACGGAACATAATACATTGTAAACTTTTTTGGGTTGCATTTACGAATACGCACCATGCATTTAGGAAGTCAGCCAATATTGCACTGTTGGTTGGAATGGTGTCGAAACAAGTGTATTTTATTATGCAAAAATTTTTTAACGTTTAATAGTAAGGTTCAGTATTTATCCTCTTTTTAATATTTTAAAAATTTATTTTTTTATTTTAGTGTAATATTTTCATATTAAATATGTAACAATTAGACAGCCTTTTTCAATATAAATAAAAAAAAGTTTTTTCACGGAAACAAAAAGTTGTGTTGAATTTGTTTTGGTGCCACCAAAAATTAAAAAACACACCGAAATTTAAAAAAAAAGCGCACCACGCACCACCTGAGGAATTTTTCGCACAAAAATTAAAAAAGAGTACCAAAAATTGGACGAAACGCACCAAGTTGACAACGCTGCTGATTTCATATATGCAGTTGCCAGTGTACACTTCACAGAAATCAGTTTATTACGCGAAGCAACATTCTATGGCAACACTACTTTGTCAAATAATGCAATGGCATTTTACTGCATTTATGAACACACAAAAGCTTTGTGTAATGAGACAATTTTTAAAAATTTCTAAAACTGTGAACTTTTGTAAAACTGTCAAAAATATACATTTAAATACGAAATTTTATAAAATAAATAAACCTTCCTGCAGAAACTATAATGAACACACAATAAGTAGAAAAGCATTACAAACAAACACAATGCACAAATTTAACGGAAAAGTTGTTGAAAAGTATTGCCATGGATTAATGAACTTGCATCATTGTCAAAAGCAAGAATGATAGAACTCATGGTGAATTTATATAAGAGGTGGTGTTAAAGCACTGATTACCATTTCACAACACAATTGTGCAGAGAGCATTCACACGTATTGCTTATGCTCTTTTAGTTTTTTTCAGGTTAACTTAAGAAAAACGCAACAAATTACGTTCATCCTATATAAAAGACATTGTACAAATACGAAACTGTCATAAGAGTATAAATGTAGAAGATTCAGGCCTGCCAGATGATTTCAATCAAAAATCGGCAAATTTAGAAAAAAAAACGGCATTATCTGCACTCCAAGCAAGAAAAATCGGAAAAAAATCGGCAAATTAAAATTTCCCATTTTAAAGACAATAAAGTAGTTTTATTAACAAAAAATAAGAAAAAATAAACAAAAACATAACAATTCAGTATTAACATTAACAAAGCTTTTAGCTGAGCATTGCACAATTTGCAAAAAAAAAGTATTGTTTCTTTTTTTAGCCCACAGTTTTATATCGTCAGAAGTCCATTCTTCCTTTAACTTGCGCTTTTACTTCTTATCATCCTAAAAAATTTAAAAGACTTTGTCATCAATATTTTTGTACCTCTATTGTGTTTGGAATTCAAGTATACTCAGATAAGATTGGCTATCTGATGTAGTTTTCTATATAATCTGCAAAAAATAAATAATTTTATAATTTAAATTATATTCTTTGAAAGTAAATATAATGCATTTTTCGTACCTCTACTCTTTTGTAAATATCTATCCATTTTAAAACACAAATATTTAATTTTTTATATTTTTATTATAAGAATTGGTCACTTGATTTATTTTCAAACAAAAATGTACTAACCGAACATACGCTTAATTTTAAATATATGTAACGTTTTTGTCTCTTTTGCAGAAGCGATGACTTATTAACAGTTGTTTCTTTTTATGCAGCAAATATTTTAGCGTTGTAAAAAATTGTAAATTATACTAAAACAACTAAAGTTGCCGTATTTTAAGTTTTTATGAACAAATCGGCATTTTTAAAGCAAAAATCGGCAAATCGGCATTTCGGTAATTTTATGGTATAAAATCGGCAAAATGTACAGTCTGCAGAAAAATAATTTATTGTATTTTATTATAAGTAGATCTTTTAACACAATTTGGTGATATATAAGAAGAAAAAAATATTGTTACGAAAAATAAATTAAGTAAAAACAGCGCCAAAGATTACAGCTAAAATAAAAGAATAACGCGTATTATGGTAACATTTTATAGTAAAAAAAGTAACAACAACAAACACGTAATTTTGTCTTGTGCTGTTACCAGTAAAAACAAAAACACACACGCACACATATATCTTTATATTGGTGCTGCAAAAATTACTACGAAATCATTTTAACAACAACAACATAAGAGATGCTCTGTCTACAAGCTTCTACATGTACTACAGATATACACACGCATATACATACAAAAATAAATTAACATGTTGACACACAAGTATTTTGCCATATGCAGTGATCTCGAAACTGAAAGAAAAATGTAGACACATTGAAATTTAAATAAAAGGGCAGAGCAGAAATTGGGAATCAAGTTAATTGCGATTTAGCTACGACAGAGTAAAGATCATCAGTGAATCCCTACGTGTGGTATTGTTCGACAGTGTATATCTTGTAAAGTGTATTAAGTGTAAATAAAGTAAATTAGTAAATACACAATCAAATCAAGTGTTTATTATTGTAATTAAGAATCCAAATAATAAAAATATTTCTATAGAAAAGGTTCATAGAAATAAAACGTTTTTAAAAGGTAAAAACGTAACAATTGGTGTCAGAAGTGAAATTACAAAATAATAAGCATGAAGTTTCAAGATCTGAAGGTAAACCGGCTTAAACGTGAATTAAATAAAATGGAATTGCCGACTACTGGTAATAAAGCGGAGCTGCAGAAGAGACTATTGGAAAAATTCAAGCAGCGTGGCATTAACATCGACGCCTATGAATTTGAAGATGACGAAATAGAGATATATGAACCTGCAAAGACCAGTAGTTTCGACATAAATTTGCTGCTGGCTGCCATAATGGAAGTAAAAGAAACATCTAGAGCTCAAAATCAAGCATTATTGGCAGAGGTAAAAGAAATATCTAGAGCTCAAAACCAAGCACTGCTGGCAGAAGTAAAAGAAACATTTAGAGCTCAAAACCAAGCATTATTGGCAGAGGTAAAAGAAACATCTAGAGCTCAAAACCACGCATTGCTGGCCGAAGTTAAAGCAACAAACGAGAAGTTAGTGGAAATTTCTGAAACATTCGGTAAGAGGGTAGAAGGGGTGGAAGCAAGAATGGCTGACTTAGACGATAGAATGAATGTAATGGAAGAAAAGTTCAACAGCATTCAATACCAACAAGCTGGACCAGTACGTGTTGTTCCAGAATTTACCAGCAAAATAAAAACCCCTTGCTTTGATGGTAGCACACCACTTTCTGTATTTAGACTTCAATTTGCAACTGTTGCAAACAAAAATGGATGGGACGACGAAGAGAAGGCACTGGAACTAATATTAGCCTTAAAGGGTGCAGCCGCAGAAGTCCTGGAGACAATTCCAGCCACCTCCAGAAATAATTACAAAGACCTAATGGTGGCATTGCAGCGTAAGTTCGGTAATGAGCACAAGCGAGAATTATACCAAATGGAGTTGAGATGCAGAACGCGAAAGTCCAACAAGTCACTATAGGCCTTCGCCATGGAGAGTGAAAAGTTGGTACAACTAACATACACAGGCGAAAATCATCCATTGGTAGATCGTTTTAAAACCGAAGCGGTTATCAATGGCATACGTGACCCTGACTTGAAGCTCGCGGTATGCAGCACTCGGAAAAACACCTTCGCTGAAACAGTAGCGTTTGCATTGGGGCAGGAAACCGCTCGAGCTATTTGTATGCCACAGGTACACAAAGTGCGTGCTCTGGAAGTTGAGTCAGAGATATATGGCATGCTCAGCGACCTTAAAGCGATGCTGAAACAAATTTGTGCCGGCATGCAGCAAAAGACAAAAGCAAAGTGCTTCAATTGTGGAAAGAGTGGCCACTTCCAAAGAAACTGCAAAAAGCTACAAAAAAGAGCAAGGTCTATCTCGCCATCCAGAAGTAGCATAGAGCACAGAAGAGGGGCTAAACATGGCAATGCAGATGCTCTATCGCGGCGGCCATGTAACATAGAGTGTAAACATTGTACTAAGGCTGAGGGCAAGGAAACTATCGTCGACATTCGGCTAACTCACATAGAGGCGGACAAGGACTGGGCAACAGCGCAAAAGAATGATCCAGTGTTATTAAAAATTATAACAGCTAAAGAAACGGATCAACGACCAACCCGAAACGATATATCAGTAGAAGGCCCTATAGTAAAGGCTTATTGGGCTTAGTGGAATAGTTTAAAGCTGATTAATGGCTGCTTATATGGTACCTGGGAGAGTGCAGATGGCAAAACAACAACCGACTTAATAGTAGTGCCATCCTCCAAGATAAGGGAAATCCTAAATGAATTTCATAATGGTCCTAGTGGAGGTCATCTTGGAGTAACTAAAACTTTAGAAAAACTTAAGCAAAGGTTTTACTGGATTGGTTATCAACAAGCTGTCACCGATTGGATAGCAAACTGTGCACAATGTATGGCAGCAAAAGGACCAGCGAGAAGAAGCCGAGGGCAGCTACAGCAGTATAATTCAGGCGCACCATTCGAGCGGATAGCGATGGATGTGGCAGGTCTTTTTCTTATCAGTAACAAGGGAATCGATACGTTCTCGTAGTGATGGATTTTTTCAGCAAGTGGCCAGAGGTGTACACAATACCCAATCAAGAAGCAACAACAATTGTAGACGTATTTGTGAACAACTGGGTTTGTCGCTATGGTGTACCAATTGAACTGCACTCCGATCAAGGCAGAAAATTTGAGTCCATGGTGTTTAAAGAAATGTGCGAAATCTACGGAATAAAGAAGACCAGGACGACGCCACTACACCCCCAATCTGATGGAATGGTAGAGCGATTTAATAGAACACTTAAGGAATACCTACGTAAAGTGGTGAGTGAGCATCAAAAAGATTGGGAGGAGCACATACCAAAATTTCTGCTAGCATACCGATCAGCTGTGCATGATTCAACATCCAAAACACCTGCCAAGATTATTTATGGCACTGAGTTGAGATTACCTGGTGACTTGGAATTTGGCGCCAAACCAATAGCGGACGAAAATGAGAGTTATGCCGTGAAACAAGAAAACCTCAACGAGTTACATAATTGTGTACGCACTCGAATAAAGATGGTCAGTGATAAAATGAAAGCGAGAGCAATAGCAGCAAATAGTGAGGGTTACCATGAAGGACAACTGGTTCTACTTTACAACCCACATCGGAAGAAAGGATTGTCTCCCAAATTGCAGACTAACTGGGAAAGACCTTATAAGGTAATCAAAAGGCTTAATGATGTTGTCTACAGAATTCAAAAGTACAACAGTCCGAGGTCCAAGATGAAAGTCGTACACTTAGAGCGGCTGGCAAACTATGGGAAAGTAGTTAAGGAGCCTATTCGGGACGAACAGGCTTCAGTGGGAGGCAGTGTTACGAAAAATAAATTAAGTAAAAAAGCGCCAAAGATTACAGCTCAAATAAAAGAAAAGCGCGTATTATGGTAACATTTTATAGTAAAAAAAGTAACAATAACAAACACATAATTTTGTCTTGTGCTGTTACCAGTAAAAACAAAAACACACATGCACACATATATCTTTATATTGGTGCTGTAAAAATAACTACGAAAACATTTTAACAACAACAACATGCTGCAGATATACACACGCATATATATACAAAAATAAATTAACATGTTGACACACAAGTATTTTGCCATATGCAGTGATCTCGAAACTGAAAGAAAAATCTAGACACATTGAAATTTAAATAAAAGGCCAGAGCAGAGATTGAGAATCAAGTTAATTGTGATTTAGCTGCCACAAAGTAAAGATCATCAGTGAATCCCTACGTGTGGTATTGTTCGACAGTGTATATCTTGTAAAGTGTATTAAATGTAAATAAAGTAAATTAGTAAATACACAATCAAATCAAGTGTTTATTATTGTAATTAAGAATCCAAATAATAAAAATATGTCTATAGAAAAGGTTTATAGAAATAAAACGTTTTTAAAAGGTAAAAACGTAACAATATTATAAAAAATATGCATAAAGTGTTTAACATCCAATAAGTGTAAAAAAACTTCGTTTGAAAATTCGAAGCAAAGATATATATGAAGTGTGCAGTGGGCAAATGAAAGCAAAACGACAGTAAAAAATCAAGTGAGAACTTGTGTGAAAGATTATTTTGTGCACGTTGTAAGTTAATTTGCCTTTAGCTGTAATCTTTTATAGTTTTCCAAAAAACGATGAAGGGCAAAAGCAGCTTTGGTTAAAATTTTGCAATCGGCCGGATGCAATAAAGACGCATATGAAGAGAATTCGTTGTCTACATTTTAAACAGGCCGATTTTAAAGAAATTTCAGATTTGAAATAAGTAAAATATAACTATTTTGGTATGTGCAACGCTTAAATTGAAACCGGGAGCAGTCTCGAGTATAGTTTCGGCTGCAGAGGAGACTGGTTTAAATTTGAAATGAAAACTCTACGAAGAGGAAACGACAACAATGATGACAATGAAGACTGGCACATACCAAGATAGCTTACAACTCTACATAAAATACATACATTATAAAATTTAAAAGGTTCACGGAATCTATGTATAGTTGTTTCTAGGGATGTATTACGCCAGGAAAACAATAAAAAATGCTGAAAGAAAATGAAGATGAAGAGCTGCAAAACCTAAACTATTGTGGTTTAGAGAATTTTACCGGTTATATATGCCACAAATAAAAAATGAAGAGTTGCAGTTACACCTCTCAAGGACGTGACATACTCATGCGTTAATCACCTTAATAAAGTTGGTTTATGTAAGCCATAAAGTTCTTTAATGGAAACTTTGAAATCTTCTATTGAAGTTTTTTTTAAAACTAAATGGAGACAGACTATACTATGCTACCGACTATTATATAAATAGAAAAACATTTGGCTGAAGCAAAAGATATAAAAGCAGGTGAGCAAGTAAGAAAACTTTTTTTCAGAAGTAGAATATATTTTAGAATGAGATTTTTCAATGCAGAAATTTTCAAAATATTAATAAGAGGAAAAAAAAATTTAATAAAATAATAACTTAATATTATGTATAAGTATGTATTTATAAAAAAATATTTTTCTTAAAATTTTTTGAGAAGAAAAATAATATATTGTCCCACTGTTATGTTTACATATTATTTTATTGTCATACTTTTTAATGACGTTATTTCACCTAAATGCGAAGAAGAATCAAATTTTGTGTGGGTGATGGCGTAATCTTTAAATCTATAATTCTTGTGTCAAAAGTATGTGTAATGTGTTTATGGACATTATGAAAAATTAAATACTCGTTATTCTTTAACTTTTCTTTTAAAAGAAAAACACTATTCAACAAATTTTGATTATACTTATACTGTATGAAAAATAACAACAGTGGTATTTTTTTCAAAACGAATATAAATATTCCATACAAATTTTTGTTTATATCCGCTTATATAAGCGGTTAATTTTAAAACTGCTTAAAAATTTAGCACATATAAAAATGCTGCCAAGTTGGATTTTTTTATCTTGACGTTATCTTTTTAAAATTCTATGATATTTCATAAATTTAAAAAAGATTAAATATTGTAAATATGGCTGAGGTGAAGGAATGTAATTATTTTTATAGTGTTTGAATTGTTTTTAAAAAAATAGGGCGACTTCCTAAATGCATGTTGCTTTGTAGTAATACATTGTAGCGTATTCGTAAATGCAACCCAAATAAATTTTACAATGTATTAGGTTTCGTTTTGCAACATTGTTGTAATTAATACGCAAGAAAGGCATAAAAAAATAGATGCAAAATAAATACAACACATAGCACTATGGCGGCGCAGGAAGATAAGAAAGCATTTTTTCTTATATAATATATGAAATGTATTGCTTTGGGGATAAGCATGTCTCTATGGCCATTTCGTCTCTGCTTAAGAGACTCGTCAGGAGACTTTTTACCAAAGGTGGTAAGCAAAAATATAAATACTTATATTCCTGGTGAACAGGTAAAATAGAATTTCAATTTTTAAAAATCAGAAATAAATACTTTTGTTTGGTTTTTATCAGAGTAGGAAAATAAACAAAACTGATCTCATTTTATTGTATTCTTTACAATGAATAAAACAAAAATAAAACAGAAACAGTGAGAAAGATTGTCCCATTTAATTTTGTATATCGTTTTTGTTTTGAGTACTACAAATACACTAACTCAATTGTGCGTAGGTACAACAAAAAATGAATAAGAAGAAAAGGATAGAAGAAGAGAAAAGGAAAAGAAGAAGAGAAAAAAACAACAAAAAACAAAGCAAGCACAAGAGCGAAAAGCTAATTGTTTCATTTGTGCTCTTTCTCATTTAGAAAGTATTTGTTTTTGTTTTGCTCATGCACAATACCATTAAAAAAATTTTGAAAAGTGTATGACTTTGTTGAAACTTTTGCGAAATGTTTTGTTTGTTTGCCCACTCTGGGTTTTATATACTAAATGTGATTCGCATTTAGTTTATAACTTAACATGCTTATCATATATTATGTATATTATATGTATTTGCCTATATGGCGAAAAATATTTTTTGTTTTTAAATTTTTTCTTATAATTTAAAATGTACATATTTTGTTTACTAATCTCCTTATTATTTATTACAGTAAAAAATTTACACATAATTATAAAAACTTAATAATTAATGGAAGATTGTATGTGGAATATATTTTGTTAAAAAAAAAAAGAAACGCGTTGCTCTAAGAGAAGGCCTTTCACAAAATATTAAGTTCATAGATGATACATTTACATTTTAAGGGAACGATATACCGGGGATGGAGTTACCTTGTTCGCACATATCTAAACAATTTTACAATAAAATATGCTCTTCCGTCATTCGCTTTATTATTATTGATACGTTACAATGCATATAAAATATTCCTAAACGATTACAGAGTTGCAAAGTAAGCCATAATAACATATTTTTTTTTATAAAAATTATGAGTAATGCCCAATTTAATTTCTTAAGCAGTTATGTCGTTTTTTTCGAAGCAGTTTATCTAAGCGGCTAGAGGTATCGAAAAAAACACCACTAACGTAAAATATTGCAGCGCTACTACGTGTAATTTTACGATGTTTGTTGTGGTCTGTTTTTATAATTTATCGTCTTTATTTCAATGAACATAGAAACGACAATTGAAACTAAAACTTTAATAATTTTAATACATACCATTGATAAAATACTTACTGATAAAAATGCTTATCAAAGTATTCCATAGCTCTTTGTAAATCAGATCGCACCATTTGAATAAGTTTTATTAGATATTGAAGGTTATCATCATCGGACTGATTATCACTGTTTTGACGGTTTCCCTCTATAATATACTCAAGCCATTCCATAGTTCCGCAGTGTATAGCATCAATAATAACGTTATTTACACTATATTCTGGTTCATATGGCTTAGATAGCCATCCATATAAATTTTGCGGAAACAATTCAATACTTTTTGACTTTTCAACAGTATTTATTTTTGACAGTATATCAAGTACTTCACAGAGTGTTTTGACTATTTGCTTGTCACTAACATTTTTGGCACGTAATTTTCGCAAAATGGCAAAACATGATGGTAGTAAGCGTTTGACTCCATCCCAAAATGTTTTCATGTCCTCAGATTCATTAAGATGACATTTAAGAACTGGAATCACAACGTCTAATATTGAATTGAAGAGACTGAAACTGAGTGGATGATCTTCGTGTATGGTAGTGTATACAGACCATTGACTAAGGGCGCATTCAAAATTAGATAAACCGGATTGGACGGAGTGCTGCAGTCGTATTGCTTCCGCATTAGCACTAAATTTTCCAGACCACCAATAGTTTGCAACTTGCGATGATTCTAACTCATGCATTAGCAACAGTTTTAAGAGATATCGATGTTCTTGTATAGCTACATGCTTATTTTTCTCAGCACTTAGAGCCAAATTGACCAATACTGAACCCCGACTTTTTGTTTTATTTCCTTTTTCGAGATTATACCAAACTGTTATGCCCGACACAGGTATGGACTGCAATATTTATTGAATTTTTGTTCACGAATTAAAAAACATTTAAATAAATTACTTGTCAACTTACTTTTAATGTTATTGCTGTTCTACCAATAAGTTCATTGTCATGTTTTCCGGTAGACGCCGTCATCGCAATTTCCTTCATAAGTTTACGGAGCCCCTTAATACCTTTAACTTCCATTAACTTATTAACTTTTTCTTTTACGGTTTCAGCTGCATCAAAATCCCATACTTCAATAATAAGCACCTCATTTCTAGGATTATCCGCTATTGGCCTTAAAGTACACATTGATAAATAACAAGTTTTTTTGTTAATATATGGAGTATTCTTACAGTGAAAAGTGTTCCTCCCATATGGGATTAAGAGTTTCGGTCTTCACAGACGAATTATATCGATGAGAACCATTTGATTCTAAATATAATGTTACAAATGGGTCCGAAAAACCATTTGCATCTTTTGGTAAGAGGTTTTCAGCCTTAATAATCTCAACGTTAAGTCTAATATTAGGTGGTTCTTTTTGTTGTGCTACTTCAAGTATCTCTACGTGCTTAACATTAGGTATTTTAAATGCTTCCTGAGCAAATTCAATAAGTGATTCTTTGCATACATCGTTGGCTTCACATCCTATGTTATTAGTTATCTCAAAAAGGACTTCTTCATAGAGATCATCAATCTACAAATTAGAATGGTATAAGAATTATTTTATTTTTAATAAAAACTTAACATTATAAATAAAACTTCACCTGAAACATAAAATAAATTACAACATTTTTAAATTTTAAATATAAGTAAGTAGGTACGAGTGGTACAGTGGGTACATGTATATAAATTACATACATACATATATACAATGTACATATGTATGTACATAGGACATACAATAATCTACATTCTACATATAATAATACTAAAGACCGAATTCGAATTTTTCTTTCGAAATTTGATTTATTATTAATATACGAGTATGTATGTATGTATGTACCAGATATTAATTGGGTGTACACATTTTATGCTCTATACCAGCAACCGCCACCGTTACCGTTGGTGGCACTAAAGTGCCAATGTGACTCCTTTTTAGCCCTCTTGGCACTTTTGATGACTTACTTAAAATGACTTCATTCTGACTCTTTTTACGAATTTTTACCCTTTATTGACTCTTGATATTTATTGTACTTCTGGTATAAAACTACGCTTGTAAAAACATGTGTTTTGGCATGCATACTTTTCACAAGGAAAATCATTTGTATATAAGTATTAACAAACAACAAAAGAAATCTAAAGAGAGCTTTCATAAGAAACTGATTTTGAAATATACGAGTAGCTATGAGTTCAGGAAAAACCCGTTTTTGTAATTATTAACAGAAATTAGAAGTATAAGGAAGTTTCACTATTCTAAATTTCCCTGAAAGATCTTCGCAAAAAACGAACAAACAATTTATTGGCTCATACATACTTATATTAAAAAATTTTTGTGCATAGTGTGAATTTATAAAATAAGAAATTATAAGTTTTTATTTAAAAACAGCACTTACGTACTTAGCTGGCCATAACAACCCGTTATCGGGTTTCGGCCTGCCTCAACACTAGTCTCCAAGCGTCTCTGCTAAGCGCACACCTTCTCCAGTTGGTCACACTAATTGACGACAGGGCTTCATCAACCTGGTCTTTCCAACGAAAACATGAACGTCCTCTTCGCCGGCGTCCAGTGACCTTCGCATCTAAAACCTTTTTCGCTGGAGCAGATTTTTCCATCAGAACAACATGGCCGAGTCAGCGCAGTCGCTGGATGTTAATGCGCTGGACAACGTCTACGTCGCCGAGGAGCTCATACAGCTTATAATCGGTCCTAATGCGAAACTCATCGCCTTGCTTTAGTGGACCAAAGATCTTGCGAAGAACTTTTCTCTGCTTCCGCACCATAGAAAAACACCGGAAGTATAAGCGACTTGTAGAGTGTTAACTTCGTCGCACGAGAGAGGTCTCTGTTACTAAACAGAGAGAATGTAGTAGCACCTGTTGGCCAGTGTAATTCTTCGCTTGATGTCTATGTCGTCGGCATACGCAAGGAGGTGGACACTTTTATTAAAAATAGTGCCATTACGATGTACACCCGCCTTTCGCAAAACACTCTCCATGACGAAATTGAAGAGGTCGCAGGATAAGGGATCGGCTTGTCTGAAACCTCACACGGTATTAAAAGACTCGGAGAAGTCTCTTCCTACCTTGACGGAGCTGCGGGAGTTGCTCAGCGGCATTCTGCATAGCCTTATCAGCTTAGCAGGAAAACCGAGCTCAAACATTGCAGCATAAACGCGATATCTTATTGGGCTATCGAACACTGCCTTATAGTCGCCAAAAAGATGGTGTGTGTTAACTTGACCTTTATGGGTCTTCTCCTTTTTCAAGATGGGACAGAGGGCACTAAGATTCCAATCATTGGGCATACTTTCCTCCAGCCATATTCTGCAAATGAGTTGGTGCATGCACCTAACCAACTCATCGCCTCCATACTTGAAGAATTCAGCTGGCAAACCATCAGGTTCAGCTGCTTTGTTGTTCTTCAGTTGCCATATGGCAACCTTGACCTCTCCATGGCTGGAGGACAGGATCTCGACGTCGTCGTTAATGATTGGGTCCGGCACAGCATCTCTAGAGGCGGAATTTGTGTCGTCATCGCCCTGCAGTAAATTAGAGAAGTGCTGTCTCCATAATCTTAGTGTTCCTTGTGCATCTGTAACCAGGTTACCATGTTCGTCTCTGTAGAAGGTTGCTCCGGGCTTAAAACCAGTAGTAAGATGCCTTATCTATTTATTAAAATTTTGAGCATAATTTCTACTCCTGCACATACCGATTTTCTCACGATCACGCCTTTCTTGCTCCCTTTTCTTTCTTCTAAATAGGCGTCTCTCTTCCCTCCTCTTCTCTCTGTACATCGCCACCGTTGCTTTTGTAGTAGTGAACTGCAACGTTCTCCTGTAGTCAGCATTCTTTGCCGCAGTAGCCTCACGACACTCTTCATCGTACCATTGGTTTCTGCGAGGAGGACGCTCAAAGCCATGGACTGTTTCGGCAGCGTTGCGCAGATAGTGAGCAATGTGAGACCACTGTCCACCAATACTTTCGAGAGAGGATGGGATGCAAAGAGCTCATTAGAAAGACGATCGGAAAACGACCTGGCTGTCTCTTGTGATCGCAGGTTTTTGATGTCCAGCTTCTCTCGAATACTAGAACGTACCATATTCGATGCGCTTATGCCCAGTCTCATCTTGGATTCGACAAGATAATGGTCCGAGTCGACATTTGGACCTCTAAATGTACACACGTCTAGAATACTGGAAACATGCATTCCATCAATCACAATGTGATCGATCTGGTTGTTGGTAGATCGATCAGGAGAAAGCCAGGTAGCCTTATGGATGTCGAGATGCTGGAATCTGGTGCTACAAGCTACCATGTTTTGCGCTGCGGCAAAATCGATCAGTCTCAAACCCTTCGGCGAGGTGGAATTATGGAGACTGAAGTGAGGCCAAAGATGCCTTCACGTCCAACTTTCGCATTGAAATCGCCGAGAACAATCTTGGCGTCATGTGCCGGACACCTATCGTATACCTCCTCGAGCTTTGCGTAGAAAGCATCTTTGACCACATCATCCTTCTTTACCGTTGGGGCGTGTACGCAAATAATGCTGATATTATAAAACTTTGTCTTCATTCAGATCATAGCAATTCTTTCGTTCACGGGGGTGAACTCCGAGACAAGTCGAAGGCGAAGTCTCTTGCTAACTACGAATCCGCAGCCAAATTCGCGTCTCTTCTCATGGCAGCTGTAGTAGACGTCGCATGTTGCTTGCCTCGTACAACCTATTCTATCCATCACATTTGCTGGATGGCGGTGATGTCAGCCCTACATTTCGTGAGAGCATCCGCCAATTGGATAGCGGCACCTTCCCTATAAAGGATTCTCACATTCCAGGTACATATGCTTAAATCATAGTACTTAAATCTTTGCCAAGTTCGTCAACATAACCGCACAATCCAAATTTAAAGTCCAGGGGATTGGACAACGACACATTTATTAGTTAACGGGTGCTAGCATGCTATCCAGGAGAGCCACGAGGTAAGAAAAAATTTTTTTATAATTTAGAAATCTGTTGGCTGCTTATTACAATGGAAAGGTAAGTAATAATACAAGATATTACTAACTCTCGCCAACAAAAAAAGCTGGAAAAAGAGTTTTGCCCACTGCATTCAATCCTTATTTCTACAATTTTTATTTTTGTGTTTACCATTGTAATTAATATATAATATGATATAATAAATGTATTATCTGCTAAACTGTTCATTATTTAGATTTTTAATAAAATAAAAAATGAACCTCAGTTGCCAACAAGTCAGATGTCAGTCAGCGATGAGAACTTTGACGAAGATATTTTATCTTCAATTTCCGACTGCCCTTCAAATAGTAACAATGCAAGGCCTCATAAAGACAAGAAAATGTGTTCCAGAAAATACTCAAAGGAATGGGAAATAAAATATAAATGGGTACAACAATCTTGTTTTTTTACTTCTGGTATAAAACTACGTTTGTAAAAACAAGTACTTTGGCATGCATACTTTTCATACTTTTCCAAAAATAAAGAGTCCGATCTGTGTGGCATGCAATCAATTGCTCACTCGTTAAAAATGTAATTTGGTTCTTTTTTTTTATTTAGGACCAATACTCAGGGGTAATCCCCTACTAAATGCTGTGCATTGTATTGGAATTTTGGAAGGGACAGTACATATATTAATATTAAGTATTATATTATTATTAAGCGCCTTAGGAATGGAACAAATTGCTGAACCCAAAATGCTTTTAGAATATGCTAAAAAAGCATCGGAGGACAATGTGATGCAAATTACAGAATATGTACCCACTAGAAATACTAATTTCGCTGAAATACAGCTATTGCTGGGTTAAAACCCGTTTGAGAGCCATTTTATTCAACTAGTCATTCAAACCTATGAATAAAATTGCAAGATTCAATTCCAAGTTTATCCAGATTCATTAATTGCGAAGTCGGTAAGATTCAATTTTTTTAAATAAATATAGTCCGCGGCAATATAGAAGAATAACTTACGTTAAAATATTAAATTTTGAGATGTAAACAATTTTTGTGAATTTTGCCAAAACAACCCTTATAGTGTTTTCCATTCTAATCAAAATGTTCCATATACCTATACTATTCATTGTGAGCTGTTCTCGTTTTTTAATTTTTAAAACTTAAAGAATGGTGTTGGTTCAATTATTTTTTTGTAATAAAGAAGACAGTGCCCCGATACGACTATATAAGCTAGTGTAGGGCAAAGCATATTTAATTTGTAGTTACGCGAAGGAAAATACATTAAGCTACATCGAATATATGGCGCCCTATTTAATATCGTAATAAAAGTGTAGTTAGAAATTTATTATTATTATTTATTTAAGCTCAACAACTGATTTTATATTTATTTGAAATAAAAGGTTAACTAAACCAAAAAATGTAATTCTAAAAATATAAAAAACAAGTATATATTCATTAATGACAAATTTTCGAATGATAAATTGATGATTTTTCAATTATAAGAAAATTGAAAAAAATTTTATTTTTAATTTAAATATGTACGTATGAATTATATATATGTATGTATATATTAATTTTTAACAGAAAAGATACTTAAATTTTTTTATATTAAGAATAAATAATAAATAATAAATAAATAATAATCAAGATTAAAATTATTTCTTACTTTATACTTTGAAACATCAAAAAGTATATTTTGAGGATTTTCATCTCCATAAAAAGGCTAATAAGGTTACTTTTTTTTAATAAAAATTTCGAATATGCAATGAATAAAAAAAAAGAAAATACAGAACTCGGAAATTAAAAAAAAAAACAAAAAGAAAATACCAATACGTGCAAGTAGTCTTGGCAATAACCGGATATCGGAAATAGAAATTTTTAAGCCGAACTATGTATATGCGGATATGTTTATCCATCAATTGTATTTATAATTTATAAAACCATTTTCTGATTCTTTTTCTATAATTATTTAATTTAGTAATCATTTATTTCTTAAATTTTAAATTGGAATCACTTATTGGATCTTTATTTTGTTAATTTATTTATAATTATTTTATCGTTCATAAGGTCCTAAAACTGATTTTCTTTATGAAAATTATCATTCACTAACGAATATGTATAAACACTAGCAGAACTGAACTAGTTTTCGACCCCCGCTCATCAGAGTTTTGTAGACATTTATTTTTCTACATTATACATTTAATTGATCATTAGTGGCGGTAGTCTAGTGGTAAGTGAGTTGGATTACTAGACAAAAGCTCCGGGTTCTGATATCCTTAAAAAAATATGTTTTAGCAACTACCTTCTTTTGACAAAAGCTCTGGACTAACTGATGATATGATCCAGCTCTTCAAGTCGGTCATTCGGAGTCGGCTTTAAAACTATATGTCCCGACATCAATGGAAAAAATTGACACACACACCATGGGTTCTGAGCGAAGCTAGGCCGTAATCTGAAACCCGGTTGTAGTGGCCAATTATATATGTACATATGTCTGATATTATCTGATATTATTATTGGGATCGACTTCATAGTATCACTTTAAATATGAGGCTTCATATTGATACACTATTTACCTGATGTTCGATACGACAAGCATACCCAATTAATTCAGAAAACCAGTTGCTGTTAGAAATCAAAGACTAAAATGCGATTATTGTGTTAAGCTTGAAAGAAGATAAGGCATTGTCGATATCCGCCTAACAGGAATGACGACTAAATATTACTGGTCAAATGCGCAAACGAATGATCTCAATGGAAGAGCGTGAAGCTGATATATGAATATTGGGTTGGATGTAAGCAAGATTTAGTAATCCACTAAATAGCGAACTGCATTCTGATAATGAATCATTATTAAAAAAAATTGGTACTAACAAACTGTTTCTCGAAAAACTGTAGTTACTATAAATAGAGCCTCACATTGTCGGTTACTAGTACATATAAAACGTTATAGAATGTAAATGAAGCTTTAAATCGAAATGCATCGGAGTTTTAATTTACAAATAACGAAATACACAAACGAATTTTAAAGGATAATTCGTAGCAATTTAGTATTTATAAAATTTCTACCATTTTACTGCCGTATTCATAAAAAGTACAATAGGCTTATAAAAGGCTTATTTGACAAATTTATATGCAATACTTGTCAAACTATACCGGACATATACGGTATAACCCTTAGATGAGTAGCGCCAATAAATTGATAAGAGCAATTTGTTCGTGTGATAATATTTACAAAATTCCAATTGACCAAGTGAACAAAATAAAAACTACTCGTATGTCAAGAGCTCAGTGTATTTATAAATGTTGTCAAAGAATTGTTAATCTCTTTTAAAGTCAGCCCATTAATGCAAAATCTACTTTAAAAAAAAATAAAAAATAAAAAAAAAAAATTGGAAACAAACAAAAATATTTTAAAAGGTCTTTAAATCACTTACGGTCATTGTGTGACAAATAGTTTCTGCATGTTGCTTTAGTTGAAGTTTATGTACTCCACGAAAATAATTGGAAGAAATACTACCATTTCTATTTAGGATCCCTCTACGTGGTGGTACTTGAAGTGACAGTGTAGAACCCCTGCTATATAAATTTGATTTCTTAGATGTGCGTTTGTTATTTAAACTCAAATACTTGACATTTTGGTTTATTGAGGTATTTGAATTGCGAAAATTTTCACTTGTCAGTTTACGTGGAAGTGAGAGAAAACTCATTATTGTCTTATTATATACTACATATAATATTAAGCTATTTATTCACTGTAAATACATACATATATACTTTATTCTTATTAGAGTTTTTTTCATTTTCTTTCAGATAAACACGTTACGTGAGTTTATTTATTATGGTAATATAAAGCAGATGGTAAAAAATTTAAAAAAATGATTTATTTACTTGCTATATAAATATACATATGTATTTGTTTCAGATGAAGTAATTCTGTTCAAATTATTTGAAAGATTTGTCTTTTATCCATAATTTCAGAAACATTAAATTGAATGTACGAGTATGTATGTATATTTGTATAGTACGAGTATACATATGTAATTTCACTGAGCGTTTCAATATTCTGATTGTAACGAAATTAAAAGTAAAGTTGATATAAATTTACAAAAAAAAATATTGTTTTAAAAAATAAATAGAAAACATTGACCGAAGGACGCTGACCACGACACTCGACGTAGGGCATCAATTATTTTTTATTCCGCTGATTTCAAAGTGTAGACGTTGACCGTGATCCGATTTTAATGATTTAAAGAAAATTTTCAATTTTGTTTTCACTTGCACACGCTCATTTACCACTTGCTCAGTTTTTCACTGCCCAGTTGTTGGTAAATGCGGCATAAAGAGACTATTATTTGAGTAAAGCATACTTATATTTGCTTAAATAAATTCTAATTATAGCGTAAGAAAAACAAAAAACACTCAAAATTAAAGCAAAAAGTTTATATATTTATTGGTATTGTTTTAATATTATGAAGAATGCAAAAGGAAAAAATTTTATCCAAAATCAAATAAATATTTACTAATAAAATTAAAAAAAAAAGAATAAAAAACAAGAACAAAATATTTCTTTGCTATTAATTTTTTTATACTAATTTTTAACCCTCCGTTACAGTCATGGGTCTGGCCAGACCTTTTCCAATTTATTTTGCATTTTAAACGTGTTTGCACTATGGCTAGAGATTTGAAATTTCAGGTACCCTTCTGAAATTTTCTTGGCTTTCTGGTGGTGAAAAAACGAGACGAAAAAAGTAAACAAAAAAGGAGTTAGAAGGATGTTTTGAAACCTATGTCGTATTAGAACCACAGTGGGTCTGCCCAGACCCACATATATTTTGTATGAACAATTGCAGTGCATTCGTATTTAAACCTTCGTTACTTGAATTTTTTTTCCATAAAATGCGTAGAAAGCCATTAAAATTTCAAAATCAATTGACTAAAACAGGTGTTCAGTAACAAAGTTTTATATTTACGCCCAGATAAACGCTAAGTAGCCACCACTTTTTAACCGTTATATTTTTTCTCCGAAGCAGACTTTGAGTGTTTTGTTTTAGTTTGACGCGAACTTTCAAAGTGTTTATGAGAATTTATTTTTTTTACAAAAGTGGTAAAATTGGAAATTTTGGGAAAATGAATGATGAATTAGAATTTGTTTTCAATACACGACATTCTAGTAACTTTGGTACGGATTTTTATACCAGAATTGCCGAGGCTTTGGCAAATGACTTGGAGCGTGAAAGAGCTAATGAGGAAGCCGGACAGCATGAAGAAGATGATCCATTGGATGAAAATGATGAAGATTATTTGCCAAACGAAGATGACGCATCGGACGTTGAAAATGATTTGCTCATCGAACCAAATGTAGAAGACGACAGTGATGAAGAGGAGGAAGACAGTGGTTCTGAAATAGGTGAAGAAAATAATAATTGTTTTATTGGAAAAGATGGTACTATATGGAAAAAAAATCAGCCGAACAATGGTGTACGTACTCGTCAACATAATGTGATGCGCTTTCGAGCTGGGCCTAAAGAGCAAATCTCTACTCCACTTGAAGTTTTCAAAAAATTTTTTGCACAAAATATTGCAGATATTATTATATTTCAGACAAATCGGTATGGAAGAGACGCAGTCAACAAATGGAATGCCGCAAACGTAAATAAGAAACCAAGAGTTTGGAAGAATCTAACAGAAGATGAATTATACGCTTTCATTGGCATTCTTCTAGCAATGGGAGTTTCACATAACAACATGCAAAATCCACGGATTTTGTGGCGTACTGATAATTTACCCATATTTAGGGCCGCAATGTCTCTTCATCGATTTATATCCTTGACCAGATACATTCGGTTTGATGACGGAAGAACACGCTCATTTCGATTACTCGAGGACAAAGCTGCACCTATTCGTGATATATGGAATTTTCTCAACGAAAATCTTGCGAATAATTATAGCCCGCATGAAAGTATAACTATTGACGAGCAATTGTTTCCATACCGAGGAAAAACTAAATTTACACAATATATACCAACAAAACCTGCAAAATATGGTATAAAAATTTGGTGGGCCTGTGATTCAAAAACAAAGTATCCATTACAAGGAAAATTATACACAGGCCGAAATGCAGGTGAACAACGTGAAGTAAATCAAGGCGAAAACGTTATGTTGCAGCTTGCAAAGCCGTACGCTAAAAGTGGTCGCACAATTGTCGCTGACAATTTTTTTACATCGTTAGAAGGAGCAAAACGTCTGGCTAATCTTGGTCTAGCATTCGTTGGGACCATTCGGTCTAACAAGAAATGCATTCCTATAGAAATGAGAAAAAGTCCTTCACGACCTGTTCATTCATCTGTTTTTGGCTTTCACGACAATTTGGTTTCACTTTGCAGTTATGTTCCAAAAAAGAATAAATGCGTCAATCTTCTGTCCACTGTACATTACACAGATAAATGTGAAGGTGAAGCCAATAAACCAGAAGCAATTTTATTCTATAATAAAAATAAAGCTGGTGTCGATTGCATGGACCAAATGGTTTCACATTTTACAACAAAGAGAACAACGAAGAGGTGGACTTTTGCATTTTTCTGCAATATGTTAGACATTATGGCACTGGCAGCATATTGTATTTGTAAGGAAGTCGATGACAATAAAAGAAATGATGCAAGGCGCAATTTTTTGAATACGTTATCTAATTCTTTAGTTTTTCCAAATATCGAAAACCGAATGAATAACTCTTATGTTATTGGTCAATTTAGTACTCGTTCGGCTATAGAATCTGTTCTTGGAAAACCCATAAAAGTAAGTTGATTAAAATAAACGAATTTATTCCATTTGGGTTCTATTTAACATTCACTCTGTAAATTTCATTTTTCATTTCAGATAAACAAAATAATAACAGCCAAAAGAGGTGCTGATACTCTAGACGTAAAGAAATCTTGTGTAGAATGCGCAACGGGAAGTGAAAAAATTCGCAGAAAGACTCGATTCTTTTGTTCAAAATGTTCAAATGCTGTATGTCAACAACACTCCAAAGTGGAATATATATGTTTTAGTTGCTTAGATTAATAATATGACAAATTTTTATTTAATGTACACTGATTCCATTTCTTTATGAATTAAAAACTTTATAAAAATAAAATTAGAAATAAAATTAATAAACCACCCGTATTTTTAATTATAATTTGATACAATTTAAACCGTTTTTAAAACTATTTACATAAAAAAATAATATTAACTAATGCAAATACATTAAAATTTATATGGGGTCTGGCCAGACCCAATGTGGTACTAATGCGAAAAAGTGAAAGTGTGTGTCACGGAGGGTTAAAAATGTACGTATATAAAGTACGTACTACATGTACGTATATACAGTGGTGTCGATAAAATAGAGCCACACCCAATAAACATTTTTCAACTAAAAACAAAATTTAAAAGTTATGTATTATTTTTTGTGTAACTTTCAGTTATATTCTTTACATTATATACATATACAGGAACACCTCCCATAGTATGGATCCACAATTTAACCATACTATTTGAAATCGGACTCATAGTGGCACTCGGGCCTTATACCCCTATATATATATATATTAACCAAAAGTCAACTTATTCTACGATTCAAAATAAAAAACTAACAATTTTGGTCTATGGGCACGCGCTCGCTAATGTACCCGTTAGGAAATTGGTGTTGTTTTAGATATTAAGGGTACTCACGAATGAATCTGTTCAAACTAAAACTAAGCAAATTTGCTGTGCAAATGGCTATAGATCGTGAGCGTCCTTTTATAATTATTTGTATTTTTTGAAGTATTTGTTTGACTTCGTGCTGCCAGACTTAAAGACTCAAAAACATCTGGCGTCTCCCTCCTAAAATGCCAAAAACACCGCGTATTCTTAAAAAAGAAAAATATTGTAAGTGTATTGCAAATAAAATTGCCTAAAAGCATCGAAGAGGAAAAAATAACTAATTTTTTTCAGTAAACAAAGGCAATCACTAAAAATGAAACACGTGTTTTGTATACGAGTATATGAAGTAATATCATTTTTTGGTTTTAGTTGTTATGTTCATATTCGTAAATATATGGCTGTAGAAATGTCAAAAGTTTTTAAAGAAAAATACACAGCCAATTTACTTAAGGTTTTTACAGTGCAATTAATGCAAATTTCAAATGTGTATATTTTGTTGCTGCAGAAAATAAAATTTGATGTACATATTTTTACACACTTTGCATCGTTCGCAAAGACCTTCGTGAGTACCCTTATTATTTTCCTTGAATTATCTGCTTAAACTACAAATTTATTATAAACTATTTTAAACGTAACGAATACATTAGCGAGCGCGAGCCGTACGTTTTCATAATCAAGGGAAAATATCAAAAATCTCATGTTTTCATAATCAACTGTAAACAGGGCGGATTTAAGAATGTGCAGCCCCTAGGCACTTTATAAGAATTTTATTGTAATTTGAATTGAAACAAAAAGCACATTGTGTTATTTAATAATTTTAACTTATTTATATTACCTTTCTAATTTTTTGATTTACAAATTTGTTAAATACATACTTCAAACTCAATTTTCTCTAAAACGTTGTATTCGATGTGCAAATCGAAACGTCATTTAATTTAGTTTCTTTCATTTATGAATGAAGGTAACTATATTGGTATCAATAGAACATATATTTTCGATATATCCAAACTTTTTATTAAAAAAATTTTATGAATTTTTACGCTTTTGTAATTCGTTATATACTTACTTCTTTCATATTCGTATATATCACTTTTCTGTAAAAGCTGTTTAAACTGAAGAATTTCTTCCATTAGATCCTCACGGTCTAAATCCATTTCATAAAATTCGTACAATTTTTTTTTTATAATTATATTGGTATCAATAGAACATATATTTTCCATATATCCAAACTGTTTATTAAAAAAATTTTATGCATTTTTACGCTTTTGTAATTCGTTTATCAAAACTAATATAATTTTATCAAATACATTTTATTTAAAAAATTCATTTGAACTATCTGTTATAATCTCATCTTCTTCGGATACGTCAAAATGCATTTTCTATTGAATAAAAATATATACGCTTCAAAATCAATTTGATTTCACAGAGGAGAAAAAGGAATCAAATAGGGAAATAAATTTGCTTATAAGTCTTTTATATGGCCGATACAAGAATGAAGCTCCTTTAGCAAAAAATGTTCCTCTTAATGTCGAAAACCTCCTTAAACAACTCGAAAAATATCTCAATGAAAAATTGTTAAAGCTGTCGTAAAAGCATTTCACGATATTTATGGTAGTTTTCTGAATTTAATTGGGCTTGCCTTTTTCGATTCCATAGTTACATATGGAACTAAAAAAATTATAATGAAAAATCTCCAGCTACCCCAAAAGCTGAAGCCTTAAATAGACTGGAACTGAGTCCTATCTTACCAAAAGGTCAACATAGTTTTTCAATTTCATTTCTTTCAAACAATTAAAATTCCTACAGAATTTTTTATTTCGATGAAAGAAAATGCTAGCCTTTTAAGAGTTGTAAATGACTGTGAAATTACGAAAATGAGGAGAAAAACTAGTATTGCTTAGATTAGTTGGTCACCATAGAAAAAAATTTCCCATGGTTTATAAAGCTTATATGTATTGCAAAAATGACTATCGATAATTTAAAAAAATATATGATAATTTGTACTTAATATCCAGTTATATTAATTATTTATTTATTTGTGTTATTAAATATTTTAATTTTTAAATAAACAATGAATATCACCATACAACAATCATTGTATTGTATATGTATATATTTCTATCTAATCCCGAAATTTTATTATACTACCGCAACCTCTAAATATTGACCGATTGTACTCAAATTTTGCCTGAACATTTTTAAGCACTGTTTGAATGGAACCGGCTCAGGCTTCACAACCGAATATTCGATACTTTTGTATTTTGGGCCACCCTAATGTACATACAAAACGTTGAATATGACATTATATAAACTTTTTCTGTACATTCATTTTTATATGTTCAATCCTAGAGGAAGGCAGAATTTATTTTTAAGAGAATCCATACTGATCGAAGCAGTATTATGCGAGGTATTCCTGTATATATTCTACACTGATGGTAATTTAAAATTGCAGACAATACAAATAAATAAAAATATATCAAATTTCTAGGTTCTAGTAGAGCTAAAGTGTCTGCCGAACCTAAGTGTAAATGAACAAATATGTATGTACCTTTCAATTATGAGCACAAAATGTTAATGCGTTTCCATTATGTCTTAATGGGTTTTGTTTTCGAATTTTCGAAAAAACAAAACAGCAAAAAATGTACTGAACAAAAAAGGAAAAAAAATTAATAACAATACTAAAGTTTTGACAATTTTGAATTAAACTGTAAAATACCACAGAATTCTTGACTTGAATTCTTCTACTTTTTTAAACCATCTTTTGAAAAAAGTCCCCTGGGGGTCAATTCTGGTTCTGTGAAACAGAGACACAAAAAGTTTTTTATAATTTTCGTATTCATGAGCACTTTTCATATTACCATATCACAATTGCATAATTTGCGATTCTGTGCCTCGTTTCTATATTACTCGACTCGAAAATTTTCTCACATACATATGTTATAAAACAAAAAATCCCACCGTTTTTCGAATCGTTGTTTTGCGAAAACAATCAAAACAAATTCTTTTCCAATAGGAATATTTCCAGTTAAAATGTGTGAAACGAAAGCAAAACATTAAAAAAATATTAATTGTGAAAAATGTTAACAAACCAAAAAGAAGAAAAAAGCAAAACTATAAAAAGAAGAAATATATACAGTGCACTCGGGAAAACGTCAACACTCGTTTACGTCAACATCCCAAAACGTCAACCCTTAATTTTTTATATTGTCTACTCTAAAACGTCAACCAATCCACAAAGCTATAAAACGTCAACTTTAAATAAAAGAAAATTTTGAATTTAGCAACAGTTAAAATGCACAGATTTGTGCACACACACATTTATTTTATGAAATTAGTTCAGAAATTCGGGATTGCCCTTACCCGGGGTCTACACCTGATATCAACTTTCATATGATATGAAAGAAAACGTCGGCAGAGTAAATAAAATGTCATTTTAATATTTCTCTTCATATCTAACAACAGGAACACGTTGATGTTGAAATATTATATTTCATTTTTTTTTTGTACAGCAATGAAAGAAAGAACATGTCGGAGTATTTTATTAGTGAAGATTTATTTAAAAATAAAGGGAAAATTTTATAAAAATTAAATAATTTTGTGTATAATTATTATTAATTAATATATTTTTTTATTATTTTATTGCTTTTTTATTGAATTTAAAAAATACAACTTCAGTTTTTTTTGTTTTGTTTCTTTATATGAGCTGTTTTTGACAGTTCATATCATGATATTGTTTTCATAATATATATTATGATATCCATATCATAATAGATATTATGATAGCTGATTCGCAGTCTACACGTAACAAAATTATATCGGCTATCGAATTTGACGTACGCAGATATAAAAATATTTCGCTTCATATCTCGTGGAGACCCCGGGTTATAAATATGTAGAGTAGAAAAGAAATCTGTATTTACATATGTCTTTCTTATGTTCAGTTGCTTTTTTGTTCTCGTAAGTACCTATACATAATTTCACATACTTATGCATCTAAAAAAATCTGTTATGTATCATATACATATGATCTCATTTAAAATGTGTTTGTTCTTTTAGTTTTAGTTAGGCTGAAAGCTTTTTTTGTTTCTTTTTTGGATTTGTTTATGTTTGCTTTTAGTTCATAGTCAATAAAACCGTTTTAAAGCACACTATCAATATGTTTTTTATTAAAATTTTTTACATTCATAAACATCAACAATTTGTTAAACGTCAACACCCGCGGTTTTAATTAGTTGACGTTTTCCCGAGTGCACTGTATGTATTTGTGCCAAACAAAACTTAAAAAAAATCAAATAAAAAAAAAATATAATTTTTGTTTCGTCAGAAACGCTTTTATTAGATCAAAGTTAACGGTAATGAATATTTTTGGTAATTAAAGAAGAAATGATGTCCGTGAAGGAATAGTACACTAGCCAAACTGAACAATTGTTTTCGACTTCAGCTACGGTAGTCTCATCAGAGTTCTTTGTGTCCTGTGCATATTCAAGACCAAACATCAACTATTTAACTCACACTTTTCTGGAAATCGCCTACTGAAATTATATTCTTTCACATGTAAGTATGTACATACACTTGTATGAGTTACAAGAACAGCAATGATGGTAAGAAAAGGAGAATATGATAAAAACTGTTGTGTGACTTTGCTTCGACTAACTCATACAAGTGTATGTACATACGGTTTCAGCACAACATCGACTACAGCGTGGTGATAGGGTCTTATTTTGGTTGTACCCCTAATGTATATAGATGTATATTTTAGCAACATATTTGTTCATCTAATGGAAAATTTCTAATTGTTATCATAAATATTAATTAATAAGATATGTTTTGTACTGTTTTTTCTGTTAAAAAAAATTAATCAGATTTTTTCCGGATACAAAATTAATATTAAAAGTAATTGCAACTATCTCCGATCGATTTTTTGTGTTGCCGGTTTCGCCGCTACCAATTTGACATTATACATATTTTGGTCTTTAAAATAAATATACGAGTATTATATTAAAATAAAAATATGACAGGTGCAATTATTTTATTCGATTTTATTAAATATTCTTTTTAATTTTCGCTAGCCCGTTTTCCTCTTCTTAGTTTTTTCATGGTTTAAAACTTTTACGTTATGTTTTCACATATACATTTCCTGTGCAAACTTGTTACACATGTAAGAAAATTTTTACTCTTGTGCAACTGTGAAAATATTTTGTTTCATTCCACTTGCTGTTACATAAAAAATGATATGTACTCGTATCTTTTCATATTTGCACTAAACAAAAATCAAAAACGCTGTGTAATAGTGTTTTCACACTGAGTGGTTTTAAATTAAAAGTTGGTTTTAACGCTAAAACGTACTTTAAAGCCTGGTTTTACTATACAAAATTATTATTTTAAAACTACTTCAAAATCTCTTTTGAATTGGTTTTAACACTGAAAAAACTTCTCATTTCACCGCTTCACAGAACAAGAATTGATCCCCTGATAAGTAATCAGTGTTACCATTGGTCGACTAAAGTCGCAATTTGTAACTTTTTTGCGGCCAGTGACTTTTTATGCGACTTTTGAAAAGCCACTTAATTTTGCTACTATTCTTAAGTTTATGCCACTTTTCTCCCTTTTTTTTAATTGGGCATTTCTAACATTTTTCTTTAATTTACATCATAATTTGTACATACTTATATCTTTTATTTCTAATTTTAACAATCAGACTTAAAAATCGCAAATATATTATTTAAATGTACTTAAAAACGCTAAATATTGCAGACTAAACTTTACCACTCTGGATTTAACCTACGAATTTATTATTAAAAGAGAAGCGAATACGCAAGTAAAAGCACATTAAAGTATTGTAAATGAAAAAAAGAAATTATCAAATTTGTGAAATTTAAAGTTAAAAAACAGTTTTCTGCGAAAAAAATATTTATATGTATGTTTCATTTGTATATTATTAATATATGGAAAGGTAAGTTTTTTTAAATTCTATTCTTATTTTCACAAACTAATCATGTAATCGTAAATTCTGTCAGGTTTCTTATTAATACAAAAAAAAATTTTATAAATGGATCCCCAAACAAAACGACTTAGGACTTGGCAAATGATCAAGTGGTCATTCAATTATCTTCAAAATCAGATAATATTGATTCCCCCACATTTCTTTCAAAAAACGAAAAGTTTCCAGATATTATTCAATAGAATGGGAGCTGCGGTATAAATGGGTTAAAAAGGATGAGGAGACAAGGCGGCCCTATTGCATTGTAAATTGGAGTCCTAGTAATGACCCTGTTAAAAATTACAGAAGAGAAGTTTCTAAAAAGTAGATTTTAATAAAATGATTTTACGTTAATACATTGTATATGTATATGTTTTAATTAAGTATATTATAAGAGTATATATTATAAAAACTGTGATTTTAACATTGTAAATGATTGTTTATTATTATTTCTTAAAACTATTGAATTATTTTTGATTTTGTACTATGAATTTTTGTTTAAATAAAAACGTTTAAAATTGTGCAACTTTTTTTTAAATCCTCTTTTTGTGCCACTTTTTTTTAAAAAATTCCCTTCTTGTGCCACTATTTAAAAAATCCAGCGGTAAGGCTGTAAGCAATACATTTTTTATATATATATATTTGTTTTTCTACGAGTATTCATTAACTACAGGAAAGTATGTCAGCTAAGTCTATGTCCACACTCGGAGAGAAGAGTTGGGCAATTCTTCATCAATTCTCTTTTAAACTTTTCTTCGTGTCCACACTCGAAGAGTTTAGTTGCCCAACTTTTTGTTGTTGTTCAGCAATTTTTGTGTTTTCATTTGCTTGTTTTTCTTACAATTTGACATTTATGCCGTGTTGCCACAGAAATACTTACAAATTATACAGAATTTTATAAATTGCCCAAAATATATTTCATACATAGAATATAATGCTTTTTATTTTTGTATATCATTTTAATATATGAATAAATTTTTGTGTATTTATAAATTTCCCTGTAGGAGACAAAGCCTTAAAGTTATTACTAGAGCTATTGGAACAGCCTAAAACAATATTAAAGTATTTATAGTTGAATACTAGTGCTAATGATGACTAGTACTTGAAATAATACGGGAGCACCGCTTAAATTTTGAAGAAGTTTATAAGATAAGACATATTTTATATTTTTATAATTTATCCTAAAATTAAGGTATGTATGTTACATATAAAATAAGCTGCAAATAATGAAAATCAGTTGATATAAACAAAATATTTTCTTTTAATGTAATATCATTATGATACACAATTAAATTTTCTATTAATGAAAAATAATAATATTTCTCTTCCCTTCTCTTATAATGATAGCATCTTTTAACCAAATACCTTTTGAAATACAAAATGAATGTCTTTTAACAGCTAGATTATGTATTCACGTATTATGTGCCGATTAGACATTCAGTAGTTTAACAGTCATATACAAAATAAAGTAGATTTGCAGTCTTTATTTTCCATTTAAATTTTGAATTAAAATCTATTTTAATTTTTTTGCATACATTTCATTATGATTCTTAATATTTAAAAAAAGCATGTTGTCCCCACTGAAAGGCAATTTACTTATAGTTTAATAATTTCCAAAAATGTTTGCTTTAGCTCACCAGTGGACATATTTTGAAATTGGTATAAATTTTGATAAAGTCACCTTGAAAATATTGAAATGTTTTACTATTAATCAAGGACCGTAATCATTATGAGTTTTATAATAAAAATTACACAATAATAATTAAGTATATTATGAGTTTTAAGGATTTTCTTCAATGGTAATGATTATTTTTTATTTATGGCTTATTAAACATTAAAAAATATGGTCAGAACTAGTAAAAGAAAAAAATATTAAGAAATGCTTGTTCATTTTGCTATATAAAATATCATTTTTTTTGCACAAAAATTATAAAAAAGTCGTAAATTGAAAGTGAGTTTTATTTTAAGCGAAAAAAATAAAAATCATATATAAAGATTATTTTTGAGTTTTATTTCTTTTGCCCAAAAATAATGATTATGGCTGATTTTTTATATTATTACTCACAAATAATCATTACCATTGAAGAAAACTTTAAAAATCAAAAATTTAAAAATTATGACGGATATGCAAAGGTTTTCAAAACATAATAATAATCATGGTATAATCATCATAAGGTAGTCCCGCTTTACCAAAACAATTACAGCTGCTTACTTGGAATTGTCAAAATCTTATTCTTCTTCTTTGTTATTTATTTTGACGTTAAGCAAATTTGAAATTAAAATTTAAAATTATGAAATGCAATACCAAATTATCAATACCAAATTTCGTTTTTTTATTTTTGTTTTCAATATAAATTGCAAAACGTTTATATTTTTATTAATTTATTTATATTTTCCGACATACACACACATATTCTCAATACAAATGATTTTTTTAATACAGTTGCATATTTAATAAAATATAAATTTTTACAATAAAATTTATCTGTTCATTCCGGGCTACTGTTGATGCAACCATCTAATGCGCCATGAGGTAGCCTCTGGATAATCATATTTTACAACCGGCGAATGTATTATATTGTTAATAAACTATTTTTTACAGAACAAAAGTAAAATTTTCAACTTTTAAAAAAATTTTCCACAAAATAAAAAAAGAAGAGGAAGAGTTTGTTTACAATAATATATTTATTTGTGTACAACGGCCAACTACAGTGTTGCTTTTATTTGACAATTCTAAGAGCAGCAGGGTTGCAAAACTACAAGGTTCTATGCTATTTCAAACTGGGACTACCTTATGATGATTATACCATGATAATAATGGTGCAAGAAATGTTTTTATGTCTGTTCTAAGTGATTGATTTTTTTATGTAAAAAACGAACAATAATCATTATTTACGGTCCCTGCTATTAATGCGTAAAGAATTTTGTTTTTGTTGTTATTATTATTCATTCCTTTATATCATTAGCATATCAAATTTTGATTGCCTCAGTATCAGTTAATCATTATTGAGGCGAGCTGGTAAAATATTTACAGCTTTGAATTACACATGTACAATATATAATTGGGGTATTCAAACGGGGTCCTATCAAGTCATATTTTTTTTTTCTTTTTTTTTATATATATTTTTTTTGTCATAATATCATACAATTTTAAAATAGTTTAAAAAATTTGTTGTTGGTCTTTGAATAAAAAGGTCATAAAACAATAATACTTTTCAACCTATGTTAACCATTTTGTAATAAATTGAAAAATAAAAAATAACAAAAAAAATTCAATTAAAAATACTATACTAAACTATGACGGGTTGTTTACAGCAATCATATTTTTTCGTTTTATTGTTTTATGATATATGACTTTAAAACAGTGGTCTTCACCAGTATTACTCAGGTAAATAAATTGTTCGGATATTTTTTTAGTTTTTCTTACTCTCTTCGTGAATATTACAACCAGGGTTGCTTAATTCCACAAAAATTCTGGCAAACAGCTTCTTAAAATATACCAAAACTACCCGTATCGTTAATTCTTATTATATTAGTTTAAAATTAAATGTATTGTACTTTATTAACAGATATCACTTTTAGAATTCATGGAAACCAGTTTTTGTTTTATTTTCTTATGAAAAACTTAATTAATTATAAAAAAATTTGCAATGTTAAAAATCTTTCATAAAAAGAAATCCATACGCTTTGTTTTCATCATGTTAAACGACAACCACAATTATTACAAAAACATGTGTGTGAGACAAAAATTGCGTATGTGTTTATGTTTTATTAGTTTTCAAGAGAGCTAAATTTGTTTGTCAGACACTGAGAAGTTATGATAATAAGCAACATAAACTTATTAATGTTTATATTTTTTTAACTACATTTCAATTTGTTAATAGCATTTACAAACAATTTATTTCATGAATAATTTTAATAAATTAGTTTAAATTTTAAAATTAATGGTTTTTGAAACGAAAATTTTCACAAATTTCATTCAAGTTGTTAAAAACAATACAAATGAAGAAACCAATCTCATCTCTCAGTGTATTTTTGTGTGACTCTCTTTGTGAAGACCACTGCTTTAAAACAGTGATGTCCACTACTACATAAACACACTTGCGCTTGTGTATGAAGCAGAGAAAAGACTGCTTACTTCTACCAGAAATGGGAATGTTTGAATTACTTTCTGTTTATAACTTCATAAATATTTCTTCATAAATCTGAGTAAAGTAAATAATCGATTGTCCGATAGACATGTGACCGATCTATTAAGAATAAAGGAGTACCGAGGTCACATAAATTTGGAGGAAATAATGAATAATTATTTCAGTTAAATAAAAATGATATAATAAATATGCACTATCCATCCCTGCACTATGTTGGAGAGAAGCTAAAATCTTAAAAGAGCAAGAGTAACAATATTTTTTTTTATTATGTACATGTTTGACTTCGACGCAAGCAGAATTTGTTTTCCTATCACGCGTGATAGGGAAAGAGAATTTTGGACATCACTGCTTTAAAACGACAATTTGAATCCCCCAAATATTTTATTTAAAGATATTTAATTCTATATATTTATATAATTTACAAAAGAGGGGAAAGAAATAAAAGAAGTAAAAAAATAGTAATATATACACACAAAGTTTAATTATTAATTTATACGATATTGTATACGATTGCTGTAAATCATGTGAAAATAGTTTCTAAGTCCTGCAGCAAATATTCCTTTATCCTTTTCTTGAAAATTCAAATTCTTTGTATATTTTTAATATCTTGAGTTAGATTATTAAATTTCATACTATCTATATATTGAATGCGTTGCTTCGTAGTTTCTAACCGACATCTTGCTATCTTAAGATTCATATTGTTTCTGGTATTGAATAATGCTTGATTTCTATGAACTGAAATTGTATGGTGACGAATATTATGGGTTGCTTAAAAACATGAAGAATTGAATTAATTTATTATAAATAATTTAATTGAAATAATCGTGAGACAAAATTATATAAAAAATTTATGATCTAAAAATATTTAAAGAAAAAGTATTCTCTTTCATTTTTGTGTAATTACACATAAACTGGCAACGCTGCACTTATTAAAAAGAAAAACACATAAGAAAAACGAACGCTGCGATTGTACGAAAAAGACGTGTACACCAAAAAGCGAAAAAAAATATGAAAGGAAATGTCAAATAATCAACTACAAAGAAAAAAACGAATGAGGGAATATAAAGAATCGCCGAGAACGGGCAAGTATTTTTCTTCTTTTATTCCCCTCACCGTAATCGTCCACAAACTCAAAAGTTGCCGACTCTTCTCTCCGAGTGTGGGCATAGACTAATGGATGGCTGACTATGGTGAAACAGAAAAATAAAATTTAAGAAACAGGAATGTATTGCTTTAAAATTCTTTTGTATTTTATACTTATGCATATACCAGAGTGGGCAAACAAACAAAACATTTCGCAAACGTTGCAACAAAGTCATACACTTTTCAAACTTTTTTTAATGGTATTGTACATGAGCAGAATCAAAACAAATACTTTCTAAATGAGAAAGAGCGCAAATGAAACAATTAGCTTTTCGCTCTTGTGCTTGCTTTGTTATTCGGTTACATTCGTATTAAAGGTCTGCATGAATGTTTTGCTTTTCTGCCAGTTTAGAATGATTCGAGAAGTGTACTCTAATTGAGAGTATATTCAAGCATAGAAACAAATATTCATTCTATTCGTTTTGCAGCCAACGAAACGAAACAGCCTCAAAAAACGAATAGAATTGAATAGAATAAATCTAAATTTACTCTCATAATTCTAAATTATTATAGAGACATTCGAATTGGAGACCTGCATGACTCAATTCATCTCTTTAACATACAGTGAATGCAGCTTAACACTGTTACAATACTTTATGTATCCACACACTAAATAAAGAATGTGAGTAACAGAGGAAGAAAATGTCATTCAACAATGTGTCACTCATAACAGCTTGTGTAGTACACACCATACAGCATATCAATAAAAAACAAAAGAGACCACCAAATCAAAAGTATGAATTCACTGAAAAAAATATACATCCACTTAAAAAACTAGCACTCATTAAGAAATTGGTTTTTGTTTTCTTGCCAGACGCCTTTTGTACAAAGATAGCTTTGAAAAATTCTGTCGTCATTGAGAGAGAGAATATGTTTAAAATGTAAATACATACATACATACATACTATGTATGTGCCCTCTCCTTTGCTCTTTTTTAGGAATGTTAAACTATGTATGAAAAAACAACAAAAACACAACCACAGCACAGTGAATGCATACTGTTAAGAATGTGGTATTCATTGTTGTTTTGAGTTACTGTGATTATGACTCACTCACTCACATTAAATGGATGCAGTAAAAAATGAATGTGGTAAACTATTTAGTCTGTTAAAGAGATATCCACATTTTTACAGATTGTGAATGATGAGTGAGAGCACAACATTGAGTCATTTAAAAGCATGTCCACAATTTTAGATTTTTTCACATTCATTGCAGGTCTCTAATTCGAATGTCTTGGAATGTCTTGAATTTCCTTTGTGAATGAAAGCATGTATTGAAGTAAACGCGATAGTTTGTAATACAAACAAGCGAATGAAAACAAACAAATTGAAATCTAGCAAGAAGAATTGTGCGTGTATATGAAAGCATTTAAAGGCAAAAAAAAAAATTAATCACTTTTTGAATATGGGCATTTCCTGGGGTCGCGAACGTACGTTCGTACGCTTTTGATGTACAAAAAACATGGAAAAAAAACTTTTTGTAACATTTTTTTTGCGATTAAATAGCATTTTGGAAGCTCTATGTGTAGTGCAAAAGATGTATTTAATCGAGTTGAAGTTTTCATAATAATAGTTAAAAACACATGGTCACGAACGTACGCAAAATAGAAGTCAACTTTGGCTGGCAGTAGTGAAATGTAAAATTCTACGTAATGGAACGGAATATTTAAAAGCGATTAATTTATTTTTAAAGCATACTAATGTAGGTATCTATCCAGTATTTTCACAATAAAATATCTCTATTGGTTTTTGTTTAATTGGCTTAAGTATCGGTCGCGAACGTACGGGTCGCGAACGTACGATATTTCCATAGGTTTTTTTACTATTACCACCATGCATTTTCCCATAAATATCTTCAAATGTCATTAATAAAAACTTAACACTCAATTTATAGCGTATAGTAACACTCATAACAAGAAATGTACCAATTTATTTAATATAAAATAATAATGAAATTTTAACAATATTTATGATATTTTTTTTTTTTTTGAATTGGCTGTTAGAGCCATACTTTATTCAAATACCTAGTTACAGAAAATCGAATCAATTATTCTGATACCTGGAACATTCGGTACATCATTCCATTTTTCCAGAAAAGTGGAGAACATCTTACAAATTTTATCAGCTCCAATGTATATTATATTAATTCCAGTAATGTGGTGATGGCCACAGTTGTAAAAAGCCAAAGCATCAGTTAAAGTAATGTTTTCTGTTGTGGTTATTTGAAAAACCTTTCTCTTTACAATCGCTCCAACGCTGACGTTGGCCACTCAAGTGTTTTAAAAGCAAATTTAGCAATAAAGTCGGGTAAGCTCCAAAAAAAAAATTATTTTTAAATTGAGAGCTATTTCCGTCCGAGAAAATCAATATGTTTTGAAATTTGCCATGTTGATTTATAATTTCTTCAATAATCTTCGTTATAAAAAAGTACACATCGACTTTGCATTTGTTCTATAACCTTTTTATTTTTTTAATGCTAACCGTCGTTTTTGATTTTGATTTTGTTTTTCATTTTGCGATTTATCACACGTTTTGCCCATCTACGAAAGTATATTATCGTGTAAAGAAAATAAATACATACATTGTTTATGAAAAAATTTACTTACGGTCGCGAACGTACGAAACTTTGCAAGTAAAAAAAAGTTTATTTAATTATCACACTGAAGTTTTTTTTCATGTACAAATTAGTGACACCAAACTTAATTAAAATATGTTTTTTCCGACCCCTGTGGATGTTTGATGCAAAGCAATTACAACAAAATGATGTTTTCGGTCGCGAACGTACGAATAAAACTTAGATAAGATACAAATTAAAAATTAACCGTTAATCGAACTTTGTTTGTTCTCCATACACATTTTCCTTCTTAATTAATTTGGAAAGAGAGGTTTTGGGTAAAGAGTGCAAACATAACATATTTTTTGCATGTAAAATAATTAAATATAAAAATGTCTTTAGAAGTAGCTTAAAAAGAAAATAAAATATTTTCCAATTTCCGGCCCAATTTCCTCAAGTAAATACCTGAGATATGCTATGAAATTATCCTTTTATAAAAATATAGACCCTTTTTTATAATTATTAACAATAAAAGGTGATTATTGTCAACATATTATTTTTCAAACTTGGTTGACCTTTCTGTGGAAATGCCCATATGTAATTTATTTTTAATTCTTTTTAAGTTTTTGTAAATATGTATGTATGTATTTTTAAAAATTAAGCCAAAAATATAAACAAATAAAGAAAAATAACATGAAAAATTATTCAGTTCATTACTTTTATTATTCAGTTCTTTAGTACTTATAATACCAGTACAAGAAATTCTTTTCTATCATATTACAAACAAGACATTCTATTCACTCTATTCATTCCATTCTAACTCTTATGTTTAATGTCTCTCATGTCTCGATACTCTCTTGTCTCTATTCTCTCATTATTTACATTCTAACGACAACAACAACTTTTTATGTTTGTTTTATTCGTTTCGCTTTTACGAATTAGAGTTGGAAGTGTGTTTGAAATTTTTAGAATGTCTTGAATATCGTTTCAAACATACCCGTGCAGACCTTTAATTCATATAATTTGCTTTTATATATACATTTTAATAATATTTGAAGCTTAAGGTATCTTAAATAAAAATTCTTTTATTTTTTCCCTGCAAAAAAATTGGACTACATAACCCAGATGAGTAGTTACCAGAATAGTCCTATGTAATTAAATTGTGTACTTTTTTGTATGTTTGAAGTAAAATTTACAATTGGGTAACACCTGCGACACATTTAAGTTAAAAAATTACTGAATGGTAACGCTGGTGGCGTCCATGTTCAGTTTTTCTCAAAGCCTGTGTATACATAAAAGTGTAGTAATAATATATATTAGGGCTTAAAAAGTGTTAAAAAAATATAATTGAAACTTGATTTATAATTTTAAAGGTTTGTAGGAAATAGTCTTCTGTTAGTAGTCCATGAATTAATGACATACAGTAGTTACCAAATTAACTACAAAAGTTTATCCATGGAGTATATACATGAAGTAGTTATGAAACTAATCTCAATTGTATAATTCACGGAGTAGTTACATGGAAGTAGTTTTAAGGTTACTCTTATGTTATATTTGGTTGGACCTGGTCCTCTCCTAGGACATCGCAATGTAAAATGGGTCACTTTTTTACATGCATAATGGGTAAAGGATGTTACTAGTCATGGTCCATCATGGAGTACATTTTACACACGTGCATGGAGTAGTCGCACTTTTTGCAGGGTATATATACACATATAAATGTGTATGTACAATATATAAGGTGGCCATATTTTTTAAACCAAAATACAGAACAAGGAAATATTTGACCAGTAACAACTATAAAATGCAAACAAGCAACCTTCATAAGCATGCATTTATTGTATTTATTATTTAAATGCAAAATTAACAAAATAAGAAAAAAACAAAATAAATTAAACTAACCCTGCTGTTAGGGTTGGACCATTTTGGTCAATTTATTTTTTGTTTTTGCTTTGACTGGTGCAACGTACCAACATAAAACGTTTGCTATTGGAAAACTTTCAACTAAATATAATAAAATAGAACTTAGAAAAATAAAAAATTACGAATTTTAGGACCATTTTGGTCCGATATTGTTTTTATATTAAATCATCTCACTATATGATAAGCAAATGATCTTTCGTTGCAATTTACATATAAATTTATTGCATCCCTGCAAAAAAATTGGACTACATAACCCAGATGAGTAGTTACCAGAATAGTCCTATGTAATTAAATTGTGTACTTTTTTGTATGTTTGAAGTAAAATTTACAATTGGGTAACACCTGCGACACATTTAAGTTAAAAAATTACTGAATGGTAACGCTGGTGGCGTCCATGTTCAGTTTTTCTCAAAGCCTGTGTATACATAAAAGTGTAGTAATAATATATATTAGGGCTTAAAAAGTGTTAAAAAAAAATATAATTGAAACTTGATTTATAATTTTAAAGGTTTGTAGGAAATAGTCTTCTGTTAGTAGTCCATGAATTAATGACATACAGTAGTTACCAAATTAACTACAAAAGTTTATCCATGGAGTATATACATGAAGTAGTTATGAAACTAATCTCAATTGTATAATTCACGGAGTAGTTACATGGAAGTAGTTTTAAGGTTACTCTTATGTTATATTTGGTTGGACCTGGTCCTCTCCTAGGACATCGCAATGTAAAATGGGTCACTTTTTTACATGCATAATGGGTAAAGGATGTTACTAGTCATGGTCCATCATGGAGTACATTTTACACACGTGCATGGAGTAGTCGCACTTTTTGCAGGGATATGGTGCATTTGCTATCGCACTTAAGATTGCACTGCAGATTCCACGGTTTCTAGTTGTTGTAATTTTGGTAAACCGCATGTAGATACTGTACAATCAGAAGCTAATGTTTTTATTTCGGTAAGAAGTTCAGCTGAAAATTTATTTGCAGGGAGCTTAGATCTTTGTGTCATGTAGTCTGGAGTTAAAGATAAAGCTAACTGCCTCAAAAATTTTGCTCTCTTACGATTTTTGTCCACTGGCGCGCACGAACCATCAATTTCAGAAAACAATATGGCAATCATAATCAAAAATTAAAAAATAACTAAAGTTTCGTGAGATCATTAAATACTTAAGTACATAGCTTGCACACATACTATGTATGTACATAATTTTTAATATATTTTTTAAACTCTTTACAATTTATATTATAGTTTAATTTAGTGACAAAAATGGCTTCGATGGTTTCCATTTTCATTTGAGTTTTTTCATTGGTCCATATATTTCTGTTGGAGCATTTAAACCTGGTAAACACAAACTAAACTTGACAACCGTCAAAATTTTTTTAAATTTATGTTTCTTTCTCTAAAATGTACATACATACATACTTATATGAAATGTATTGCTTATGAGAAGAAGCCTGTCTCTGCTTAAGAGACTCCTCTTAACCCAAAGGTGTTAATCAAAACTACAAATACTACTCTGAGGCATGAAAATACAGAACAAATACTGAATATTAAATGAAATACAGAACATTTTTATGTTTTTCCCTAATAAATAATTTATACAGAACACGGGTTTGAAATACAGAACTGTTCTGTATAATACAAAACGGATGGTCACCGTATTTGCATGTATGTAATGTACGAGTACTATAAACTTAATATAAATAAAATAAATTTTTTGCAGAAGAAGTAGCGAAATATCGATTAAAAAAATACAGATACTCGTATTAAAAAGTATCCTTGGCTTGGATAGTTATTAATATTTAATTCAAAAAGTCGAAAAAAAAGAATAATAGAATAACTTTTATATGCAATTAAATTATAATTCTGGTTTTCCACTTACATACATATATTACTACAATGTATTGTGGTTATAGGTACATATACATATATTATGTATATTATATACAAATATTTACACTATATTTATTTAATATATATGTACGTACCAAAATATGTAAGTACCAAAAAAATAAAGAGTAAAATTACCCCCATATTGTTCCAATTACAAACAGCCCAACACTGCTTGGCAAATGTCACGTAAAGTTACGTAGAATTCTATTTTCAATAGGTTGCTACGATACGTTTACGTTACTCTACGCTTGAGTAACCACTTGTATAGCTTTTCATATAACAGAAACGATTAGCTGACACGACTACATTTACGGGTTTACGTTTACGTTTGGCTAAATAGGCCTTAAAGTCTACCAAGTTTATGTATAAGTATAAGCAGCGCTGCCACTATTGGTAGATCTCTACCAAACTTGGTAGAAAATTTTTCGTTTGGTAGAATGGTAGGCTGAATATGATTTTGGCAGGTTTTAGCAGAAGTTAAAACAAGTATGGCAAATACAGTTAAATGTTACTTTTTATTTTTATATTATGTATTGCCCATTACAAACAATCTTACTAGGGAATTTCAGTCGGAAAGTTCAAGATTGCCGTATTTATATTCAAGCATAAAATCTAACTTTTTGCTCATATTTAGCAATTTTATCAAAAAAAAAAAAAATGTAATACACAACACTGACACTGGTTTTAAAAATACTAATAATCACATTGATGTTTTAAAAATTTTATCGATACAAAAGCCAAAATGTATACTACTAAAAATCTTAACCCGGAAGAAATTTTTGGTGTTAAACATGAGATATTGCAATTTTACACTGAATTACCAAACCAAATCAATGTTAGATTTGATTTTAATCGAAAAGTTATTAAATTATTACAAATAATTAATCATGGGAAAGTATTGTCATAAGAAGACTTGCCTATATTGTCCCTTGTTTAAAAAACTTTCTAATCTTATAGACTGTGATCCTGATATAATTATCATACAGTGGAATCTGTTGCGATTAACAGAAACAAATCTTTCTACGGAATTAAACATTGAATTAATTATGTTTCTTTCTCCAAAAAGCACATACATATGTATATGAAATGTATTGCTGATGGGAATAAGAATGTCTCTATGGCTAATTCGTCTCTAAGACTCGTCAGGAGACTTTTTTCCAAAGGTGTTAATCAAAACTACTAATATAACTTTGAGGCATGAAAATACAGAACAAATACAGAACATTAACTCAAATACAGAACATTTTTATGTTTTTCTCTAATCAATAATTTATACAGAACTCGGGTTTCAAATACAGAACTGTTCTGTATAATACAGAACGGATGGTCACCGTACATGTACGTAAAATATATGTATGTAATATACATAATATATATGTACCTATAACCACAAAACATTGTAGTAATATATGTATGTAAGTGGAAAACCAGAATTATAATTTAATTGCATATAAAAGTTATTCTATTATTTTGGTTTTTCGACTTTTTTAATTAAATATTAATAACTATCCAAGCCAAGGATACTTTTTAATACGAGTTTCTTTATTTTTTATCGATATTTCGCTACTTCTTTGTGTAGCTTCGGCAAAAAATTTATTTTATTTATATTAAGTTTATAATAATATAATAACTTTATTGACCTCTTTTTTTAAATAATAATAAATCTCTTTTTCCGAGCTTAAGGTCTTTTTATATTAATATTAAATATTTATTTGTTTTCAATATTTCGCTGCCCCTTAATATTTAATATTAATATAAAAAGACCTTAAGCTCGGAAAAAGTTTATTTTAAGTTTGTTTAAGTTTATATTTATATTTAAGTTTATAATACTCGTACATTACATACATGTATATATTGTACATACACATTAATATCGTCGATGGAAATAAAGAACGGTGTAACTGACAAAACCGTAAATGTTCACCAGAGCCAAAAAACCTTTATGAATGTAGAACAAAGACACTGGTATTTTTCAAAAGGCAAACGGCGTAAGTGATTTTATTTTCATCATAGAAGTCTGGGACCAGGACCAATCGACTCGTATTTTTTTCCTGATAAAAATGATGCAAAAAACGTATTTTCGATTTTTTGTCAGTTACAGTGTTCTTTAATTCCATCGACGATATGTTCATATATATAAAAATAAAAGAATTTTTATTTAAGATACCTTATGCTTCAAATATTATTAAAATTTATATATAAAAGTTTAAACAATTACCATTTAAATAATTTTCGTACTTTTTTCGCGTAATGTGCACATATTTCCGTACTTTTTCAAACAATCAAAAAAAAGTAACAAACTGAATTGCCATCTCAATGTTTATGTATGACCAAAACAGCTGACACGTTTTTACGTTTGGATAAGTGCAACTACATTTACGTTTACGCTACATTTACGAATTCTACGTTTGGCTAAATAGGCCTTTACTCTCTTCGTGAATATTACAACCAGGGTTGCTTAATTCCACAAAAATTCTGGCAAACAGCTTCTTAAAATATACCAAAACTACCCGTATCGTTAATTCTTATTATATTATTTTAAAATTAAATGTATTGTACTTTATTAACAGATATCACTTTTAGAATTCCTGGAAACCAGTTTTTGTTTTATTTTCCTATGAAACACTTAATTAATTATTAAAAAATTTGCAGTGTTAAAAATCTTTCATAAAAAGAAATCCATACGCTTTGTTTTCATCATGTTAAACGACAACCACACTTATTACAAAAACATGTGTGTGAGACAAAAATTGCGTATGTGTTTATGTTTTATTAGTTTTCAAGAGAGCTAAATTTGTTTGTCAGACACTGAGAAGTTATGATAATAAGCAACATAAACTTATTAATGTTTATATTTCTTTTAACTACATTTCAATTTGTTAATAGCATTTACAAACAATTTATTTCATGAATAATTTTAATAAATTAGTTTAAATTTTAAAATTAAAGGTTTTTAAAGTGAAAATGTTCACAAATTTCATTCAAGTTGTTAAAAACAATACAAATGAAGAAACCAATCTCATCTCTCAGTGTATTTTTGTGTGACTCTTTGTGAAGACCACTGGTATACATACATACTTGTTTAATTACCTCAAAGAGGCAATGAGTATAATGTTCTTTAATTTCACTATATAAAAATTGTATATCCGTTGTTTCTCTTTGAAATATACATATATACTTAAGAAAACGAAAATTCATTTCATTTTATTGTTAATAAAACTTTTATCTATTAAATACATAATATTGGTTTCAGAAGAATACTAAATACTTAAATAAATGTTATACAGTATTCCCCGGATAACTGCCCCACGCTTAACTGCCTTTCACGCTTATTTACCTCAATTTCTAAATCCCCATATTTTTTCTTACCATTTTCTAATAAAATTTCACGGTTAATTAACTTACGCTTAACTGCGTTATTCGCTTAATTACCTCAAATATATTTTCCCCAAAGAGAAATTTCACTTAAAATTCCCCGCTTAATTACCCAACATAATTGTTTTCTAAAAAGTGCAGCTTAACTCAATTATGTTTATATATGGCATAAATTGTCCGTTGAATTTACTTTCAAACTACTTTTTTGATACAACCTTCCAATTAAAGTCTACCAAATTTATGTATATGTATAATTATAAAATTACTTGCTTTTTATGTGTATTGATGGCAGTGTATATAGACAATTAAGCATATTCGTTTAACTGCCTCAAAGAAGCACTTAACCGTATTCGTTTAAATGCCTTACACACATAATTGCCCAAAAATGTTGACATTTTTGTCGAGGCAATTATCCGGGGAATACTGTAAAGCATAGAATAATTGTTTTTCTCAACACCTAGATAATTCTTCTTTTATTTAATTTACCATAGTTTTATTGTATTTCTATTTATTTTATTCATATTCTATAGATTTGTACATAGTCTTTAAGGATTAAATCCATTGACTAATTAAATAAATAAATAAAAGAAGTGGAATAAGGAAAATTCGATGTACGAACTATATCAGAAATCTTTGCAAGCGCGTTGCAGCAATCCGTAACACAATCAATTTTGGCAGCATCAAATGCTAATCGTCAAAATGGGGAACCAACCCACCAGTGTCAATACCTGAATATAAATCAAGTGATATCACGTCCGTCCAGGACTATGACATATAACAATATAAAGTCAATTCTAATAGATGATTTTGATAGAAAGAAAAATCAGTATGCAGAAAGCATTAGTTTCCGTCAAATTGTACAGGGTAAAGAGGAAACGCTAGCTAATTTTACACTACGTCTTGTAAAATCTGCCACACATTGCAATTATGGTACTTTTTTAGAATACTGATGGAGCAATTGCTTTTTCGTTTGGAATCAAGATCAACTTGTGATGAAATAATTTGCTACAGACCCTGCATATTTTAAAGAAGTACACGAAATAGCTTAACGTGAAAAATAATACAGGTGAGTCCGATTCTTCAGGTGAGCATGCATTCAAAATGGGATATAATGCCACTCAATTTAGAAATAAGCCAAAGGAAAATGTCACGCGTTCACTAAAAAAAGAAAACTTACATGCATCGAGTACAAATCAGGCCTACGGTTTCGGCTGTGGCGGCAATCATTTAAGATCTCAATGTAAGTTTTGCAACGTTACAAGTTACGCTTGTGATAAATCAGGGCATATTGCACGTGCTTGTAGATCAAGAATTGGATACGATAGAACTACACTTGAAACTACGCTTGGAAGATACAAATTATTGAAGACAGATAGAATTTTTACAAGCTACACCGGGCATAAAATTAATTGCATCGGCCGTGTGGTGGTTAACGTCCAAGTTGGCACAACTTTTCGAAAACTCAACTTATATTTAGTTGACGGAAATTTTGAATCTTTTTTCGGCCGAAAATGGATAGCGCAGATTGTTAATGAAATTGATTTTGTCAAATTATTATCTGCAACAGAAACCGTAAAAGCGACTAAAACGAGTACACCGCAATTATCTTCAAGCGAGTCGAAGATGTTACTGCAGTTGTTGAGTCAATTTGATGACATTTTTAGTAATACCGCAGGTAAAGTAGATTTTCCTCCAATTAAACTACATTTAAAAGAAGGAGCGAAACCAGTATTTGCAGGGGCCAGAGAAATACCGTTTGCATTAAGAGAGGCATATGCGACTGAAATTAATGAAAAGATTAAAGCTGGTTTTTACAAAAACGTAGACTTTTCTGAATAGGCATCAACAACACATGTTGTTCCAAAGAAAGATGGGAGAATAAGAATCACAGGAAATTACAAACCGACCGTAAACCCGAGAATTATCGTAGACGAGTATACTATTCCCAAACTTGAATAAGCGGGGCTAGACTTTTCTGTCATCTTGATATCACCGATGCTTATACTTACAAATTGACGATGAATTATCACATGAATTAACGTTAAGTACACCAACCCATGGTCTAATCCGGCCCACTCGTGCTGTTTGTGGAGCTTCGAATATATCTGCGATTTGGCAGCGATCTATGGTGGCGGTTTTGAAGGGTTTTCCAAACATATGTAATTTTTTTGATGATATTTTAGTTTATGCCGAGAATTTTGAGAATTTACTGTCAGTTTTGAAATCTACACTTGAGCGTTTTAACGAAAATGGGATTAAACTAAACCGATCGAAATGTGTATTTGCTGCACCTGCAGTAGTATTTTTGCACCATAGAATTGATAGCTGAAAATTCATAAATCTAATAAGCACATACAAGCAATTAAAAATGCTCTAAAGCCGTTGACCCATAACGATCTTCAGCTCTTTTTGGGGAAAGCTAATTATTATGGATCTTTTATTCCCGCCTTGATACTCGACAAAAAGTTTCAGTAGACAGCGGACATCAAGAATGCACTGATATCACCACAAGTACTTGTGTCATATAATCTACAACTACCACTCCTCCTGGCTACAGGCGCTAGCAGCAGTATAGGTTTAGGAGCAGTTTAATCCCACCGTATGCCAGATGGCTGCGAAAAACAGAATGTAGATATCCACAAAGAGGCTCTCGCCATTGTTTTGGGCCGTGCAGAAATTCTTTTTATACGTGTATGCTCGTCACTTTACATTAATTACTAACCACAAGCCTCTTAGTCAAATTTTTTATCCGTATAAACCTCTCCCCGTACTATGTATCAGTTGTATGGCTAATTATGCCCATATTTTACCAAACTCTGATTTTGATGTTCTTTTCAGAAGAACTAAGTAGTAACAATAATAATAACATAAATGAAAATTCAAATGCAATGCCAAAAAGAGCATCATTACTTGATGTTTTGAAAACACCGTGCCTGCCAGCCACTGATTCACCTTTTAAATTAATAAATATGGTGGACAAAAGGTTTGAGAAAATAACTGAGATAATTAAGACATATATTGAGGAAAGTGAAGCCCGAATGCTTAAAGAGTTCGATAAACGTTTCAATGAATTGAAAATCGACATAGTGAATATTACACAACGTGTAACTCAGTTGGAAATGGTTGCCGATAATGTTGCCAGCTTAAAGAATGAAGTCGATAAACTTAAATTGCAACTGCAGCGTCAGGAAAATTCTTCAGTTGCTTCTGACCTGCGTATCAATGGTGTTCCTTGGGAAAAGGATGAAGACTTACCCAAACTTTTTCAAACTTTATGCAATAATATAGGAATTGATTCTCCGGCCGTAAAATCCATTTATCGACTACATAACTACAAAAATAGGTCAAAAGATTTTGCCCCGAAAACAGTTATTATGGTAAAATTGTCTTCTCCCTATGAAAAGAACTACCTGCTTAAGTCAATTGCTAATTTCCGTAAGCATAGTAATGGCCCCCTGCTACTAAGCCATATTGGTTATGATTCTGATCGGCCATTTTATGTCAATGAAAATTTAACATCAACAACGTTTAAAACTTTACAGGCTGCAGTTGCACTAAAAAATGCAAAAAGATTGAAATCCGTTTTTACTCTTCGTGGGACGGTTTACATAAAGTTTCATTCTGATGAACAGCCTGTCCGTATTGATGGCATGCAGGAGCTAAACAGTTTTTTTCCTGATCTATGCAATTAGCTGTTGGTTTTTCACAACTTTTTGTATAATATTTGTTTATTTTTATATATATGTTCAGAAAATTTTGAAACCCTTTTTCTTTTTTTATTTATTTTTATTTTCTTTTATATTTTTTGCATCACTTCCATACTTATATTTACTTGTTGTTACTTGTTGTTACGAGTCCTACTCTTGCGTTGCTTATTTATATAATACAAATCTTTTTTATGACTTTTTCAATGGATAGTGGAGTCTTTAGTTCCAGAGACGTTACATCTAACATGATAAATATACTGTGTAAACAACGAGCTGGTATCAAGATATGTCACTTAAATGCTCAAAGCTTAAAACCTAAAATTGATGAATTCCGTCACATTTTTGAGAACTCCGATGTGGACATAGTGTGTGTATCGGAGACCTGGTTGAATAAGTTTATACCTGATACTATTGTTAACATAAACAATTTTCAACTATACCGTTGCGACCGTATGTCGCATGGCGGAGGCGTGGCCATATATGTCAAAAGAGGAATAGTGAGCAAAATGCGCACCAGTTCAAATATTATAAATGTTTCCAACTCTATTTCAATTAACAACAATATTAATAATAAAATAGAATTTCTATTCGTTGAAGTAATATCTTGTGGTAAAAAACTGCTTGTTGGATCGGCTTATAGGCCCAACCGAAGAATTGAAACAGAAAATTTCTTTGAAAATCTTAAAGATCTTACAGTACAATACGATGATGTTATAATATGTCGAGATTTCAATTCGAATGTACTTGTAGAAACACATTTTACTGATGACATGAAGTCTATTGGTCTTAATCCAACGAATACTTCGTATCCGACCCATTTTACTTCATCAAGTAGCTCAATATTGGACCTATTCTTCGTCAGCAATATTAACAAAGTTCAGCTATATGATCAGCTATCAGCACCGTGTTTCTCAAAACACGATCTCATTTTTTTAACGTACGAATTCCAAATGCGATATGTCTCTAATACTGTCAGGTATCTTGATTTCAAAAACATTAACTATGACATTCTGTCTCGTGAGCTATGTTGTGTAGATTGGAGCTCAATTTACTATATGCCAAACGTAGACGACCAGCTTACGTTTATAGAACAACATCTATTGGAGGTTTGCGAGAAATCGGTTCCAATTAGAGTTTTAAATTATGATTTTAAAAAGAAACCGTGGTTTAATTCGGAAATAAAGTCAGCAATAATACAGAGAGATGTTGCATATAAACGATGGAAGTTCTTGAAAACCGATATCCTTTATACTGAATTTAAAATAGAGAGAAGAAAAGTAAATGCCCTTATAAGGAATGCTAAATCCAATTTTTACTCAAACCGTTTTTCGTCTGCGGTAAATAATGCAGGAACATGGAGAACCATACGTGAAATTGGGATTGGTAAATCATTACCTTTAATTTCAAATGCAATCGATGTTAATGATATTAACAAATCATTTACAAATCTGCCATATATTTCCCCGAATGTTTCATTTTATGAACAAATACAAAACTCGACAGCGAGCAGCAGCCCTTTTTGCTTTGAAGCTATATATGAGTGTGATGTTATATCCTGTTGCCAAGCAATAAAGTCGAATTCTACAGGAACTGACGGACTTAATCCAAAATTTTTAAAAATAGTCCTACCCTATATCTCATGGTATATAACATATATCTTTAATAATATTATAACAAAATGCATCTATCCTAGAAACTGGAAATTCGCTAAAATAATACCTATACCTAAGTCTAACAAAGAATACAGACCTATTGCAATTTTACCACATTTTTCCAAGATGTTTGAACGATTATTACACCGACAAATAAGTAAATACATCAATGAAAATGCTCTTTTAACAGATAGACAATCTGGATTTCGACCGGGACATAGTTGCATTACATTTTTAATTGATGTCTCAGAGGACATTCGTCAGAGAATTGATGTTGGTGATGTTTCATATCTTGTTCTCCTAGATCACTCAAAAGCTTTTGATATGGTTGACCACCGTGTTCTCTGTCTTAAGCTACAGAAAATACTCAATTTTTCAAAGCTTTCGATGCAACTAATCAAATCATATTTGTCAGATCGGTATCAATCTGTCTTTGCTGATAACAAAACTTCTCGAGCTTTTCCAGTGTATAAGGGAGTGCCTCAAGGATCAATACTTGGACCACTGCTCTTTACCATATATGTTAATGACCTGCCTAAGCAACTAAAGTATTGTAAAGCTCACTTGTATGCAGATGATGTCCAACTCTACATCAGTAGTACTTTAAATAACGCTCATCTTTGCATACGGAATTTAAATTTTGACCTCCAGAGCATTGAAAATTGGGCTAAAGCTAACGGGTTATATCTGAACCCCATCAAGTCTAAGTGTTTAGTCATAGCCAAAAGGACAACAGTATTATCCCAGGAACCAAACATATTTTTAAATAATAACAACATTCAAATTGTATCAACTGCAAAAAATCTTGGCATTACATTTAATAATTTATTGACATGGTCTGATCACATCAACACTGTAGCTGGCAAAACGTATGCAATGCTTCGAACATTATGGAGCACTCAAAACTTTACACCAACTAAAATTCGCATTTTGCTCGCAAAGGCGTATCTTATGCCGAGTCTGTTGTATGGCTGCGAAATGTATTCTTATTGTGATTACGCTAGTAAAAAGAAACTGCAATCAACGTATAACTCTATACTAAGATACGTGTTCGGTCTGGGAAGATATGACCATATAACTCAGTTTTCGAAAAGTCTCTATGGGGTAACTTTTCCTGATCTTTTAAGTATTCGAACGCTAATATTGCTGCACAAAATTATTTCCATCCGTAAGCCTATATATCTTTATGAAAGATTAGTTTTTACCCGTTCAGAGAGAACATATGACATACGACCGATAAAGTATATCAACTCAGTGTCTAAATGGCAATTATATACTAATTCAATTCGTCTCTGGAACTCACTACCATTTAGAATTAAAGCAATAAGCAGCGCAGGACAGTTTAGGAAGGAAATATTTAAACTGTATATGTCAAACTGATGCCTTTATTATTATAATTATTTTTTTTATTTTTTTTTTTCCCATGTATTTAATTTTTTTTTTTTCTATGCATGTGTATTTATATTTTACTAGCTGAACCCGGTGTGCTTCGCTACCCCCTCGTTAGATAATAAAATTAAAAGTATTTATATATTTTGCAGACATTTGTGGGAGAAAGAGAGTGAGGCTACCCAACTATTTTAATTCAAATGTATTTTAAATTTGAGGTAAATCCGTTAATAAACCTAGTAAAGAAGTAGGTCCGAAAGTGTGCATGGTCGAAAAATATTATCATGTAATAAGTATTCATGAGTCAAAGCTGCGCGCTGTGAAAATTTAAGATCGGTTAACAATTTTCTTTTGGAACGTATTTCTATTCATGGCAATACCATATATAGCAAATACTGCCGTAGATATAAAACAAAAATTTAAAACTTTCAAACAAAATTTGGCATGAAAAGGGGCGTGAAAGGGCGCGTGGCGTAAGAAATGTTTATTTATACCTCGCCTGGAGTATAATGTGTATAGAATTTGAAGTAAATCTGTTAAACACTATATGGGAGCAATTACATAATTTTAAAAAAGTGGGCGTGGTCGAAAAAAAAGTACCCTATTAATCATGCCAGAGTCCCAGTTAAATGCTGTGAAAATTTCAGGAAGATCGGTCCAGAGGTTTGGTCTCCTATAAGGTACAAACAAACAAACAAACAAACAAATAAACAAACACACATTCAATTTTATATATTTAGATAATTGATTACGTACATTGTTATATTTGTTAAATACTATGTAATAATAATTTTTACGATACCACAATCCATTACTATAATTATAAGATTTAATATCTTGCTGTATTGGATCAAATTAAATAAATAAAAAAAAAATCTGTAAACGCAGATTATTGCTCAAGAGCTCTGAAAGAAACGATGGTTAATAATATAGAGCACAGTGTAGAATACAATGACTTTGATTCATTTATAGAATGCAATCTTATTGTAGCAACAGATTAATCAGCTACCAATGAACGCGGCAAAAATTGCTCAAGAGACGCTGAAAGATGCAAAATTTGGTAAGATTACCAGTATACTAGATACTATGGCTAAAAGTCCCCTGAAATAAATTATAGAATGGAATTAAATAAAATACAGAACATATTTATTTTTTTTTCCCTGATGAATAATTTATACAGAACAAGGATTCCAAATACAGAACTGTCCTATGTAATACAGAACGGATGGTCACCGTAGTTATACCAGAAAATTTTTGCAATAAAATACTGCAAGATTTACACGCTGCCTACTTAGGCATCGGTAAATGAAAGGAATTGCTCGATCTCTGTATATTGGCCAGGCATAGATAGAGACATAGAGGCTATTCCGAATAATTGCATCGACTGTGCGAAACATGCTAGTGATACACCAAAATTTAATGAAACCATAGGGCAATACCGTGGTGGACCCTGGGAACGCATACATTTGGATCTTTCAGGACCAATCTTAGGGTCGATGATTTTTGTAATAACTGATGCCTATAGTAAGTGAATGGATGTGAAGATAACTTCTTGGTGCACCTCTTTTTCTACAATCAATATTTTAGATGAATTATTCTCTAGTTATGAAGTACCAGTCACTGTAGTTTCGAATAATGCTGTTTGATTTGCCTCAACAGAATTCAAGGAGTTCCTCACTTGTGCTGGGTCGAAATTTCATCGATTTACTGCACGGTATTATTCACCCACCAATGGCCAATTGGAGCGGTCAGTACAAATCTGAGCTGAAGTCTTTTGGAACACATAAACATAACCTCCAAATGCATTTGAATAGTTTCTACAACACTATAGAATCGCTCCTCATTCAACAACCGGCAAACCTCCAGCTACTTTATTTCTTCCTCAGGACTCGACGACAAAAATGACTGAAAAGCATTATATGAAGTATAATCCAGCGTTTTGTTCATTCGAACCTATGCAAGACATTATAAACCGTTGAATTGCATTAAGCGCCACATTGACCAGATAAGAGAGAGCAAAAATAGAAACGAAAAACATTATAAGATCGAGCGTAGACCACAGATCCGAAGAAAGAATGATAGAAACGAAATGGAATATAAAATCAATCGTCTAAATAAATAAAAATCGTAAAATTAAGGGCAAAAATCGTTAAATAGTCAATATGCTATTTTTGTGTAGTAAAATCGTCAGAATGGCGATAAAAAAATCTGGCAGTTATGGTTGCATCTGACCGAAACAGGACATTGACACAGAGTTTGGTTTAAAATAATTAAATTCTTTTAAGAGTATATGTATGTACATATGCATGTATATTTTATACTTTAAATAATATTTTGACAAAGTTTTTATTCAGGGAGACTGGTATAAATCGGATAATCATTTGGTTTTAGCATTACCAATCGTATATATTTGCTTAGTTGTACTAAGGGGAAAAAGTGGATTTTGTAATACATGCTTTGTATCCTTAATCAATCATACACGCAGTTTACGAATACTTTAGCTCCTAGAAACCGATAAACTTTTTTGTAATTTTTCTAGTGATAACACTAATAACATGTTCACACGACACTTTGAATTACTTCATTCAATCTTCCAATTACTTCTGCGAATTAACTTTTTCAAGCGTCATTTTTGTAATTCAATTTTTTCTTATTTTAAAATATTCGAAATAAAATTAATGTACTTACATTCATTCCAGCGGATTTTTCAAATAGTTTTTCTTTTCTTTCCTTAACATCAGCTAAATCATTTAACTGATGATGTTGCTCCAAATTTAGGGTATCGATTACACAACAATCTAGTTCTTCATTACTATCGGAGCTATCGGGACTTTCTGAGCATTCCTCGATTTCCTCTTGAGTAGCAGTTTCTTCTTTAAAAGGTGCCAATGATGTTTTAAGATCATTTTCTTCCAACTGTGACTGTTGTCGTAGCAATGATCCAAACTTTTCAAAAAAACCTCCATCAGCATCCTGTAACCTACAAAAGTTTAAGTAAAAAACAGTTAAAAACTTTCTCATTTACATATGACGATTTCATTATTATACATATGTAAAATAAATTTTTTATTACATTTTTCGCACATATTTTACATTTCACTTATAGTGGTATAATAATAAAGGCGGAATATTGTGTAAAATCCGAAGTCGCACGTGTGTAATAAGAAAGCCCCAAATCCCCTCTAAGCCGTTCTTGATTTTTGTATATCTTTAAAAGGGTTAAGGGAAAAGTTTATGATTTCAGTCTGGAGGACTCCATAGTCAATGCCTCAGTCCTGGCATTCACATTCAAATGATACATACACTCCGGTTCACTTATTTAAAAGCACAAAAGATCCCATATTCAGGAGCCGGTATCTTTTGCAATTTTTAACCGATTCCAGAATTTTAAAATAGAAATGGAAGCTAGACATCTTGAGATATAAACAATATAATGACAATTGTGTTTTTTTTTTTGGTTCACTTGAATAAAGGCACGTTGTTGTTTTTGTATTATTTTTAAAGTAAGCGGTGATTTTTTGTTGGGGGCGTTTGTTTATTGCAATTTATTACATCTTAGTCGATTTATGAGTCAAAATGGCAAAACAAAAAATTTTAAATCTATGGGAAAGGGCTAAAATCGATGTTTACCGTTCTGAAGGATATTCTAACCGCGCAATAGCTAAAAAAATTGGACGGAGCCCAACAGTTGTCGACAATTACATCAAGGACCCCGAGGGGTATGGAAAAAATTTTAAAAGAAGGGTTTCGTTGTCTTTATCTACTTATGAGAAAAGAAAAATCATCAGAATTGCTTCTAATTCTGCCTTATCCTTGTCAAAAATAAAAGCTCAAGCTGGAGTGCAAGCGAGCAAGTCATCAGTACGCAAAGTTATTAAAAGCTGTGAGTATCTTAAATACCAGAAATTACATAAAAAGCCGCCGCTTAATGGTCCTCGTAAGGAAAAGCGTCTTCAATTCGCAAAAGACTATATAGTATGGGATGTGCAGCAAAGAGGCCATGTAAATTACTGGAAAACCGTTGTTTATACGGATGAAAAGAAGTTTAATTTGGATGGGCCTGATGACTACCACTATTATTTTGATGACCTGCGTAAAGAAAAGCGATTTTTGAACCGACATCACATGGCACCATCGATCTTGAATTTCAAACTGCAAAAATTACTGGTGCAACCTATTGAACGTTAATGGAGTCGGCTTTTCCGAAGTTCAATAAACTATTTGTTCCAATACTTTGGATATTGCAACAGAATAATGCCCCTATACACAACGCCAGAGTAGTAAAGGAGTACATTGCAAGTCCAAATGTTAATTACTTGACTGGCCACCCTATTCGCCAGATCTAAACATTATCGAAAATGTGTGGGGTTGGTTATCTCGTAAGGTCTATGAAGGAGGTAGACAATTTGATGACAAGCAGTCACTAATTCAGGCCATTAAGGATGATTGGAATGAAATTTCGTTGGATTACATCAATTCTCTTTATCTGTCAATAAAAACCGGTATATTTGAAGTTATTAAAAACAAAGGGGGTTGTACCCATTACTAATAGTTCTTTAATAAAGCAAATAAAGTAATAATAACTTAAAAAACAAGGTAAGCTGTTTTTCATTAAAGTTAGTTAAAGTGCCTTTATTAAAGTGAACCAAAAAAAAACTACCACATTTTTAGATTTTTTTTATAAATTCCTCAAAAAAAGGTTCCTTAGTTAAGAGACCACTATTGTCAGGATTTCGTTTATATCTCAAGATGTCTACCTTCCATTTCTATTTTAAAATTCTGGAATCGGTTAAAAATTGCAAAAGATACCGGCTCCTGAATATGGGATCTTTTGTGCTTTTAAATAAGTGAACCGGAGTGTACATATAAGTTAACCCTACACAAACCTTAGAGAAAGAAATACGAATGGTAATTTCTTCTATTACATAATACAATAAATCATATTACATAAACAATAAATCAAAAACATATTTTTAACGTAAAATTTAATGTTTTCTTTTTATTTTTACAAAAAATAAAATCCTTCAAAACATATTCGAAAAAAAGGTAAATTGTGAGAATTTGCAAACACCAAATTTCAAATTCATGGGTATAGCAATTTCATTCGTATTTAAAAAGTTGGGAATGATGGAACAGAGGCGATTATGTAAGTTTTTTCATCCGACGTTTCGTTGGAAAATTCCAACTTCTTCAGGGATGTTTTAATTTATTTTTTATATTTTCCTAACTTGTGTTTGTGTTTTCTTTTTTTTTTTTGTGGGGGAGTTCCCAATATACGTATAAATAAATTAATATTGTATAGTATACAACTTGCACTATGGTAAAATTACTACAAGGTGGTAGTATTTGGTGTTTTTGTACAAAAAAACAGCAAAATTTATTTGTGTAAAGAACTCTTGGTTGTGAAAAAGTAATTGACGACGCACAGTGTACCCATTTCATATAACGAGCGGCCCAAAATAGAAGGAGTTATCGTAGAGTTTTTAAATTTCGTACATTTTCGTAGAATATCTAAATTAGGAAAAATACAAATTTTTAGTATAATCGGGCGAAGGACACGCCCACCGCCTAGATGTGGTGTACTTACAACAACTGTTGTTCTATACATTCATATAAAGAAAACAGTTTAAAAATTTACAAATGTCATACACGTAAAAATTGGCAATTTATATGCAGATTTTTTCTGAAATTGCAACAAGGATTTTAAATTCTGTTAAATATCCTTCAGGTGAAAAACTTACATCTCTTTCAAAATTTGTTTGATTTCTTTGAATTTCAATTGTCTTCCGGTATTATACCTACTTACATAACATAACAGATGTTCCACATGCGAAATTATATTTTTTAACTCTTTTTTTAGATAGTTTTCATTAGTTTTGAATTTATTCAAATGAATACAGTCCATTGAGGCTCCATAACTTTGGTAATAAATAAATTTAAAATAAAGATAAAATTTTTAAAACTTACTTTAACAAAAATAGACAAAAATGATGATACCAGTTCAGCAACTTTTCTACTTTTAGTACGTTCAGAACAACCATTAAACTTTATTATTGGCCTACCTTTCTAACTGGTACTAGGAGCCTATAAAACTTCAACTTCAAACTTTTTCTTAATATAAGAACTATTTTTCCATTAAGTTTATATTTTAAATAATATGAAATAAATTTCTTTTATCTTTTTTTCACTTAGTTTTATTTCAGAATTATTTTCTACATAACTAATTGCTGTAGATTTTGCATCACTAAATTTTTTGTGCCTAAGCCAGATATCAAAAAGAGGACGAATTTTAAAACGTCCTGGCACTAAAAATTGTAAATATAAATCAAAGTTGGACGAAGTTGGAAATGAAACCAATTTTGTTTAAATGTACTTACTTGTAGAAGTATTATATTAAAATATGGAAAAAGTATTTTTTGGTATTTTTTTTTTAATTGTCCACTAAAATTGTAATATTCACAATAATTGATCTGTTTCTTTTTGCTTGCTTTCTTTGTAACGGTAAATCGCATATGAGTTACAAGTTGTAAAAAAAAAGTATTGTTTTAATAACATACCTGTGTTACAATTATATTTTGGACTAAATTTTACTACTATATCAAAACCCTTTTTAAAACCAATTCTTTGAAGTTTGTATACTTTTCTATCATTTTTTCAAATAATGGCATACTTAACTACAACCTTCAACTTTAAATCAGCATATCTTTTTTAAAAGTCAATATTATTTAAAAATTATTTTTCATTTAATCAATTCAGAATGTTACAAATAACATCAGATAGTGCTTTTCTTTTTATTCAGTATTTAGTATTTTTTATTTTTGGCCGCCCTCGTTACAGTGTGCGACGTTCATAACTTCGAATTTTGTAGTCGTCTAACGAATTGTTTAACTTATTAAAGATGTTCGAAATCACGTATACCGTGCCATCGTAAATCGGAGGAATACGGTATTTTCAGAAAGCAAGGTATTCGAAAAATTGGCAACGTATCTAACGTAAAGAAGTAGGGCAATTTTTAACTTACAAAATCCATTTTCGATGGCTTGTTTGTAATTCGCTTTTACTCTTTGGCATTCTGTTTGAAAGATAAAATTACAAAGATTAAACAAAAAAATTAAGCTTATGAACAAACGTACAATTTGAGAAGTACATATCGTCGATGGAATTAAAGAACGCTGTAACTGACAAAACCTTAAATGTTCACCAGAGCCAAAAAACTTTTATAAAAGTAGAACAAATACACTTGTATTTTTCATTTCGCAGACGGCGTAAGTGAATTTATTTTCATCGTAGAAATCTGGGACCTGCACCAATCGACGCGTATTTTTTTTTTCTGATAAAAATGATGCAAAAAACGTTTTTTTGATTTTTTGTCAGTTACAGCGTTCTTTAATTCCATTGACGATATGGATATGTATATGTTGAAAAGTCGGGGTTTTCTTAATAACAGTCGGCCTTAAATCAGTGCTAATCAAAGAATGAAAGATATTGGTTTTTGGTTCGACTATACAATCGTACTATTATATATGTAAATATATCTGTGGAATTTTGAAAAAACGTCTTCTCTCGAAATAAGACAATTTTCCAAGATTTTTATAGTAAATGTAGAATTTCCTTGTCCTTCTTTTGCTCTAATCCCCGTATTTCTACGATCTTTGGAAGGCAAGATATGCAGTTGACTTATCGACCTCTTTCAGACTTTCCCCCAATTTCAATTTGACAAAACAACTTCTTTCAGAGAATTAAGAATAATTTAAAGAATTGAATGTCTATAAAAATTTGTATTTCATTTTTATTATTATTTTTTAATTATCTGCATATTGAAGGGAAAAATAGAACCCAAATATATTTTCCAGATCAACTTCTTTCAACCTTTATTTCACATTCCATTTTAACAAAACAACTTGACTTGACTTAAGCGATTAAAATAATTTTCAAATTTAATCAAAAAAATGTTGACAAAACGACTTGTATGGTAGAAGCTAATTTTTTTCTTTAAAATTTAAACAAAGAAAATTTAACGAAAGGTCTTAAATTAATTTTTTGTCGTTTTAAAGAAAACTATTGCTTCTAGAGGGAAAAAAAAGGTCGCATAATGTTCGTTAAGTATTTATTTCTCTAAGCAATAACTTGTATTAGCCTTTTTAACTGTTTTTTTGCTCTACTGAAAAGTTTTTGATTTTGAAAGAAGACGTTTTGTCAAATGTCCACAGATATGTATGTGTACATATATATTTGCAAGTTTTCGGTTGTAATTCCCTCTCAAAATGTTCTTCATATCGCAAAAATTTACTTCGAAGAAAATTGTTCGGAAACGCATAACGAGAAGGCGTTGCTCATTCGCGCTTAAATTAGTGATTTATGCCCAATATCAATAAAATCAATACAAATTGTATTTATGTGCAAAACCTTCCAAATAAGTTTGTCTATTTTTAAGTGGAGTTAACTCATGGTTTTTAAAACAAAGTCCCTAAAAACTTGTCACACTACAGTTATATTCTAAATAATTCTGAAAAAATACTATTAAACCCCCAAGTTTGAAAACTTTTACAAAAAATTGAAAGATTTAATTTACTCTCGACCAATAAAAAGGTTTTATTAATAATTGAATCCAAGCTTTATTATTAACATTCGTTTTCGATATACATATATATTCGTACATTTACCCTATTAATTGTTTAGGGTAGATTTGGTCGAATGAGGGTATTTTTTTCTATAATCTGCAACTTTTCGCATTATTATTTGCTTTTCTTCCTCTTATGTGACAACTTGTGATTAAATTCCTCCATCAGATATAACGGCCGTTCTGCAAAGTTTTAGGTTACTTACAATATCCAAGCCAGCATTGTATGCCATACTGTTAGTACGCCATTCTTCTGGATCTTTTTTAAAAATTACGTTGATATGTATTTATTCATCGAAAAACGCCAAACATACAAATGTTTGCAAAATTTCTGTAATAATTTTTACTTATATTTTCATCCATATCAATTTTATTAAATTTTAATAAATTTAAATCTTGATTAGAGGCTTCAGCTGCAATTGGCACTTTTATCCACTCTTTTAAATATATTTTCACTGTAAAAATACATTTGTCTCTAACGTTACACCATTCAGAATCCCTTTTTTGCTATCTTTTCTTATGAATTTGGTCTATATTTATTAAAATTGCAATTTTTGTATGTAATTCAGTAGCTTACTATTTCATCGTGTGGGAGTTTATATGCTCTATCCGCCATTTTATATATCTTGAGTTAATGATGCCCCTTTAGGTTTTTGACACCAAAATTTTTAAAATCTGCAATCCGTTTTCGGCTATTTATCTACAAAACTGGACGAGATATCCGAAAATGGATTGCAGACTTGAAAAATATGGGATCGAAAACCTAAAGTAGCATCATTAACTCGAGATATATCTAAAATATGAAATGGCGGATAGAGCACATAAACTCCCACACGACAATTTATAACCCCACTTGAAATTATAAGATACTTGTTGTGTAAGACTCAGTAAATACATCAATAAATAAAAATAAAATAAATAGAGTAAAGTGTTCTCTAAATAAATATATGTTTAATGTATAAATGGCCTTAGACATTGCATGGTGAAAAGCTCCAAGCTTTTGGAAAATAAACTTTAGGATTGACTCTCGAAGGAAAACTAAAGGCCAGGGTGGCCTTTCTTTTGTGGTACTGAAAGCAAACTCAACTATATCTTTCATAACGCCTAGTACGTTTTTTTTCATTCACATTGTCCATACCAGACTTAAAAGACTTTTTTTATTTGTGAATATTCTTCTCTTCCTTGGCCCAGAAGATTTTTAATTTTATCATCAAATTCATTCAGAAGAATTTCAAAGATATGAAAACGGCAAGGGAAATACAAAAGTAGTATAGCAGCATTGAGCCTCCTACTTTTCTTCTACATCCCATTCTTTCAGCAAATTGGAAATTGATGTGGCTGTCATATCCACACAATAAGATTACTACTGGTAAACGGTCGACTATTTCTCTACCCAATAATGATGGCAAAATTTTATCATCCCAATGAGCAGTCATTTTGATATTTGTTTGTTTTTAAATACATCACGAATTTCTTGATTTTTTTGATATTCAATCTTTTTACGACATCTGCGGGTAGACGTTGTGTTTATCACTAAATCGCTAACGTCAGGTTTCAAGGCTTAAGCGGTTTAGTACCTTTGTGGTTTGACGGTCAATATATGTATGTACTTATATCTATGTATACCGTAAAATAAATAATAAAAAGGTTGCGACATTATCTACGAGTAAACGAATAACTCAATATTTCTTGAATTCTTTAAGCAATTATAAAAGTTTACCTTTTGGTGCGATGGGTAAATAAATGTTCACCTCCCCTTTGGGCTGCCTCTAATCCATTTGATAAATTCGGGTTCGTATATTTTTACGATTTATTTTGGAAAAGTAAAGCTTATTACTAGGGCAACCAAAAATATGCATTAGCATCTTTTTTTTTCTGAATGTTACTGACAAAACAACCAAAATATTAACTCATTTTAGGGGAAACTACGACGTTTAACCCCTATTTGTTTCGGCATATTTTTGCATATTTCGTCATAAATGCATACTTTTGCATTTTTCATATTTATATGGCATATTTTACAAATTTTAACATATGTTAGAAAAATTTACGTGAATTACCAAATCTTGAATTACTGACACATTACTTAAGTATAATCTATTAAATAATATGGGTACTCAGGAAAATGCTTAAAACTAACATTGGGAAAATTGGCGAAGCTCCTTTTAAAACTATTGTGCAATAGTTAATGCCAATTTGATAAAAACGTCAAAGCAAAAAACAAATTAAATGCAAATCTTACAAATTTTAAATACATTTATGGGAATTAGCGTTTAAAAAAATTGCTTAATAATGCATTCTCAATTAAAAATTACGTATTTTTCAATGTTGTATCTATTGGAGGAAAATTGTCATAATTGCATGGTATAAAAATATAATAAGTGAAATAAGTAAATTTTCTTAGGAAAATCAAGCAATCCGTGTCAAACAGACTAAATAATATATTAGAAAATACCGAGATTTTGTAACTAATAGGAATATTCTGTTTTGTAAAGTTTGCAATAAGCCAGTGTCAGCAAAGAAAATATTTATCATAAAACAACACCTCGAAAGTCAAAAACATATTAAGCTCAACGCAAGAAATTATGCTAGGAAACGTTTGCTTTCAAATTTGCATCAATTACTTCCGTTGATGTCGAAAGAAGCTTCTCGATGTACAAGAGCGTTTTACTACGAAGCTTTATGTGTCAAAATTTGAGCGATTAATTTAATTTAAATTTTAATTTTTTACTCTTTTATTTTGTATTCTTGTCAGTCTGAATATTCTGAAATTTTTTTTTACTTTTTTGTTAATTTTGGAATTGAAATAAATATATCGCTCATTTTCGAGAAGAGTGGCATAACTCAAAAAAAGCGATTCTGAGATAAATGTATTTAAACCAGGGACTGAAACCCTGAAAAAATTGGGTTCGGGTTCAGGTTCGGGTTAATCAAAATAAAAAGTTTGGGTTCAGGTTCGGTCCAGGGTTCAGGTTCGGGTTCAAAATTTGGAAAAAAAAAGTACAATATCATTAATTTATTTAAAAAAAAAATTTTCATTTAATTTAATAACACTGGTTTACAGCCAAAAAATACCAAGAACGCCACATGCCTAGATTAGTTAATTGGGACCTCCTGGTAAAAAAATAAAACATTCCAGATCTTTAATATTACGTAGGAAAAAATTGAAGTGAAAATTAAAAATTTTTATAAAAACCTAAAAAATAGGCAAATTTTGAACTTTGAGGAGCCTATCTTAGCGATTTCTTATCAGATAGAATTTAGTAGCATATCGACGGAAAAGGCATTCAATTACCTTTCCATCGATATGCCACTTATCTCGATCGGACTTTTCGGTTGGACTCCACAAGGGTTTGAGTGGGGCCATACACCGAAAAACACAAAAGTACCGTTATCTAAAAAACGGTACTTAGGAAAAAATTATAATTGCGTTTTTCGTGCTCAGGAGATCCCAATTAACTTATCTCGGCATGTGGCGTTCTTGGTATTTTTCCAAATTAAAAATTTGTAAACCTTTGTAATTGAAATATTTTTTAAATTTTCTTCTTTTCAAAGCTGAAAAAGCCCTTTCTACGCTTACTTGCGTTACAGGACCTGCGAAGATGATCTGGGCCACCTGATATAATAATGGTGTTTCCATTTTATATTGCTCCCAAAATCCTAATTTTTGGATAATTTTCGTATATTTTCATCTCATTTTTAACTGAACTATCAATTGAAGAGGTAGCATTTATATTTGAAGAATTATTTTGAGAAAGTACACATAATATTTTTATGTAACAAAATAATTTTTTGAAATTTATGAACCCGAATCTGGATGAGTTTTGGGGTTCAACGGGGTTCGGGTTCATGGTTATAAAAGCACCGAAATGAGTTCGGGTTGGGTTTCAGTCCCTGATTTAAACATTTTAATTTAGCCAAACTGATAGGAAAAGTACAAGAAATTCTGGTCGCCACTTAGTGGAAAAAGATATAAAAATATAATTTTTAGATATTTTTTAAATTACAGTTCGTCTCATATTTCTGCGTTAATAACTCAAAAAACACATTTTTGATGAAAAAACACATTTTTTGAGTTATGTCACTCTTCTCGGAAATGAGCGATATGTAAATCTAAAAGAAATTTATTTTATCTGGTTGGTGGCTAATTGTTACTCTTAATTTTTTCAAATTTTCGAAAAAAATATACGTAATCTTACGTCAACATATTTATGTATTATGAGTTTTATAGAGCATACTTTTTACGCTTAAAACTGTTTTTTTATTGCATATTTTAGGCGCTTAACACTAATTTTATAGGGCATATTTTTGGTTGCCCTACTTATTACAGTAGTTTAACTCGAAATAAACACATGTGAATATTGAATAATACACACATACATTGTCATTTTATTCCAACTTAAGAGCGAATGAGCAACGCCTTCCCGATATGTGATCAGAGAAGAAAAATGCCACTGTACCCTCTAAATATGGACCGAATTCAACCGTATTTATATATGATCTTTAGTTCACCGCCGCACTTCATTTCCAATACTTTACATTGATTTTAAACCACGGATTAATTAAAAAAAACGCGAAACAAAATCATGAAATTTCGCAAAATTTTTATTTTCTTTATAAAATTTTTGCGTTTTAAAATATTTTAACGCCTTCTTGACGTTGAGGTACCATTTACTAAGAAGTTTAGATCACGCAATACATAAACCAGTTTTAAAAAAGATTGCAAATGTCAGACGCGAAAAACTGTCATTTTTGACAAATATACGCCAATTCTATAAAAGTTTGAGGTAATCGTTCTCAGCAACGAGCAGCCTGACATCGACGTGATATTGCGCCAATTTTAGCAAATTATACCATCTTTTAAATACTGTTGACGAAATGCAATTTTCTTGAACGGCGCAAAAACGCTATAGAAAAAACTGCGAAAATTCTAAAATCGGAAAATTTTGGTTTCAAAAATGAACCGCTGTACGACTTTTTCCCAAATAGTAGTATGGGCATAACTTTTATAGTGTAAATATCTACTAAGTCTAGTGACTTTATTTTATATCAGTGGGCATCGGAAGTTTAAAACTAAAAGTAGATAAGTGATGAAATATGAAAAAACTCTTGTAAATTTCAAGCCTGTTTTTTAGTTTTTCAATATTTGAGTGCCCATAAATTTTAGAGATAAAGAACTGATGGTCTGAAATTTTGAATTTCCCAGTTTTCTAGTGTGGCCTACCATTCCCTTTTGACCGTTTTGGTCAATTCGAAAAACTGGAGAAATAATAAGCATCTGAACTCAGTTTCAACAAATGTTGAAAATTTTTGAAATTGCCCATATATATTTCTATCTAGCCCCGAAATTTTATTATACTACCGCAACCTCTAAATATTGGCCGATTGTGGTCAAATTTTGCCTGAACATGTAAACTTTTTCTGAACATTAATTTTTATATCTTCAACCCTAGAGGAACGCAAAATTTAATTTTAATATAAATTTTTTTTTTTTGAGTCACATGCTACTTTTTTGCCGCCCTCTAAATTTGCCGCCCAAGGTAGGTGCCTAGTGTGCCTATTCGTAAATCCAGAGTTGAGTTTGTTTACAAAATGTATGAAATTTAATAAAATTGTGGTAACATTGTTGAGAGAATTTCTGTCTCAAAATGATAGCGTAAGAAAAATCGCTGCCAATGTAAAATAGATTATATTTCACGACTGCATTCTCCAGCGTTTTTATGTGTCAATTTGTATCGAAAAAAAACGTCATGCCTTTGTTCTGTTTAATCATTAATTTTATATTTGGTCCGAGCCAAGGCGAATTAATTATAAAGGTGCTTTTGAGCTACTTTTTTTTAATATGTATTTGTATATTTAACTGTCAGACGCCATCTTTTATTACTTTGTTGTCTCTTATTTACTTTTTACTTGTAAACAAAGCTGATTGGAAGACATTTTGCCAATTAAATTTTTTTTTTATAAAATAAATATATTATGATTTTTTTGTGTGAAAAACGCGTTTAAATTTTTTTTAATGTGAGGTCTTTTAAAGTTATTTACATAAGTATATGCAAATTTTTTAATATTTGCGCTTTATTTTTTGTCTTAATAAGAAGGTTTTGCATAAAAACAGAATTAAATTAAGAAACTTATTTATATTTAAAATTTACTGCTGTATTTTTGATGAGATTATGAAATATTTTTGAATTTCCGATTTTTGTTTATGCACGTAAGAACTTCCATTAGAAAATTATGTAGCAAGAAATTTAATTTATAAATTAAAATGGACTCTTTCTTTCAAAATTATTTAGTAAATACTGGAACTTGTCTATCAATTACAAGTTGTATAGTTTTTCCATCATATTTTACCCCAACCGATTAAACTGCAAATAAAAAATATAATGAATATTAAGGAAACTGGAGAAAACACTATTCTTACTGCCAACTATTTTCTACACTGCGACTTAAAAGAATCATTTTGTGATGAAATTCAATTCCAATTCAATATAAATGTCTGACAAATGGCCAACAGCACCTAATACTTGAATAAACTTAAGAACACTATACAAAATTGAACCACCAGTATGTCACGATCGAAATCGTTAACTCCTTCCCTTGTGATTCTTTAAACAAGTCAATTTTGTTTTGTAAAATTAAAATCTGTTTCCGTTTCATAATGGCAATCAAAAGTAAAGCTGCATTCATTACAGCGACACCATTCAACATAATTGCTGTAAGAATATCGTGGGCATTGTTGCCAATTTGACGTTTTTCCCGTCAAATCTGACGTTTTTGCAATGGAAATTGCGGGAAAAATGGTTTTTAGGGGTTAGCGTGAAATCTGGAGTTTTTTACAGCACTTTAGCGTTTTTTCCAAGGTTGAATTATGTATATGGTATAAGTAAGAAAAAATGCAACCATGTATTTGTGTTCGGAAGTCGAATAACGGTTAATACAATAAGTACAAAGCAAAAATCGAAAACGTAAAGTTTAAATCTATTTTAAATGAAAGTGAAGTGTTGTGTTGAAAATGAGAAGGCAGAAAAGAGAAAATTTCAAAAAAGTAAGTACATGACAAAAAAAGATAAAATTGTTATAACGAAAATTATATGAATATAATTTTAAAAACTACATTTAAATTGAATTTCCTTTAAATAGTTATAGCACCGCAGTATCCACAAAAATTTCGGAACGAATGGCTGGACCATTATAAGCTAAAAGGATGGCTAACAAAAAATGAAAAAGATCAGACAAAAAGTTTTTGCAATTTAATTAATCACGGAGAAACCCAAAAACATAAAACCGCAGCCTCTTTAAGAGGTTCATGTTGGCGGAAACTTGACTTTCAACCCGTGATAGTTGAAAACTCCAAAAAGCAGGAAACTGCATTGACACTGTTTACTTGCCAACATTCGTCGACCAATTCAGTAGATCATTTAACAGAATTGTGTAAAGCCCAATTTGAAGACGGCAAACAAATACGGATGCATAGAACAAAATGCATTATTAAAAATGTTTTGTCACCGTATTTAACGAATCAACTACGAAATGATGTTGGCGATTTGAAATTTAGCCTCCTCATTGATAAGTCAACTGATGTTGGAGTGATTAAACTTTTAGGTAAATTTATTTTATAAAATTGTATTATTTATTAAATATTGTAATAAACTATTTTTTCTTCTAGGAATTGTAATAATATATTTTAGTACAACGAAACAAAAAATCATATCCACATTTTTAACATTTACTGAGGTGGAAAATGCAGATTCAGAAGGTATTGCAAAAATTGTAATTGAAGAACTAAACAAACTAAAAATTAGTCCAACTAATATGTTAGGTATTGGCGTGGGTAATGCCAACGTCATGGTTGGTAATAAAAAAAAGTGTTTTTACGAAGCTAAAGAATTGCGTTCCGAATTTATTTTTAATCAAGTGCGTGCGTCATTCTATTAGCTACTACAAATGCTTGGAAAAATTGTATGCCAAATTACCTTGAATTTTAAGTTAATGAAACGTATAATTGGTTTTCAAGAAGCTACACACGGCAACAAAGTTACAATTCTAATTACTTAAAAATAATTTGATTTTATTTACTATTCTTTTTGATTTAGATGCCATTAAAAATTACTAATATTTGTGACACTCAGTGGCTGTCAATTGAAACATCCATTATAAGAATTATAGACCAAAGGGTGGAACTAAAAGCGCATTTTGGAATTGCCAAAAAGCGAAGTTATATGACTTATATAGCAATAATATAAATTTGTTGTACCTTGTCTTTTTAAAACCTATATTAACCAAAATACAAATGTTGAACAAAAGCTTTCAGAGCCAAAACGCAGATCCTACAAAACTTTTAAATGATGTGGAAGTTTCTATTAACTTCCTTTCACAGTTTGTTTTAGAGCCTGCAAAAGAAATTGACATTTTTACCACTGATTTCGAAAATCAAATTTGTTATAACCTCTATTTAGGATTTTCCTTTGATACATCTTTAAAAGAATTTAAAAATGAAATCGATAGCAAAACGGAAGCAAGCTTTAGGCATGAATGCCTGAACTTTGTTGTCCGTTTGATATTACAATTGAAAGAGGTATTACAAACATATTGCATTCTACCATTTTAAATTTTAATTTCTAATTTGTTGTCAAAGAAACAGTTTTGAATTCAAATAAGAAAGAATTCAAAATAAGAAAGAAGAAGAATAAGATTTTGACAATCTCAAGTAAAAAGTCAGTAAAAAAGTCAAAAACCATTCGTGTTCTAAAAACAGGCTGTTAGTTTTTTATTTTTGTTTTCAATATAAATTGCAAAACGTTTATATTTTTATTTTTTTATTTATATTTTTCGACATACATACTCAATATAAATAATTTTTTTAATACAAGTTGCATATTTAATGAAATATAAAATTTTACAATAAAATTTTGCTTTTCATTCAGAGCTTGCTGTTGATGCAACCATCCAATGCGGCTCGAGGTAGTCTCTGGATAATTATATTTTACAACGGGCGAATGTATTATATTGTTTACTAGCTGAACCCGGTGTGCTTCGCTATCCCCTCGTTATATACATATTACAAAATAAGTATTTTGTATAGCAAACATTATTAGTGGTGTAAGTATGTATCTGAATTAAAAGAGAAGGGGGCGGTGAAGTGGGCGTGGTTCATAGTTATATGACGACGTTAACAGTATTAAGAGCAATATATTACCAAATAAAAAAAAAATACAAATTTCTACATAGAACAAAAAGTTTGAAACTTTCAAACAAAATTTGGCGTGAAAAGGGGCGTGAAAGAGGGCGTGGAGTAATAAATTATTATTTATACTTCGCCTGAAGTATAATGTGTATACAATTTGAAGTAAATCTTTTAAAAACTATATAGGGGCAATTACATAATTTAAAAAAGTGGGCGTAAAAGTAGGCGTGGTCGAAAAACAAGTACCCTATTAATCATGTCAGAGTCCCAGTTAAATGCTGTGAAAATTTCAGGAAGATCGGTCCAGAGGTTTGGTCTCCTATAAGGTACAAACAACCAAACAAATAAACAAACACGCATTCAATTTTATATATTTAGATAAACTATTTTTTTACAGAACGAAAGTAAAATTTAAATTTTTTTTTTTCAAAATTGCTATTGACAGCAAAAGACAAAAACTATGTTGTTTTTGTGAATGTTGTACTCGTTGTAATGAAAAGGGCACCTTAAATGAATTCACCTTGGTCCGAACCACAATAAAAAAGGTTCCCACATCGTACAAAATGTATACAAAGGTCATGCTTGGCATTTCTATTAAAAAATTAGTATGGTAAAGTGATTAATGTAATGAAAAAGCAAGTAAGAAGTGAACATAGTAGAAAATAAGAAATATTGGTGGCAAAAATAAAAAATTTTAAATTAAAAAATATTATATAAGGTATTAGTATTAAAGAAATTTACTGTATAATTGTTACAAATGATTTTTATCCATTTCATTCACCACAAAACAAAATCTTTTTATTCTTGCTAAATAATTCATAACAAATACTATGTATTGTCTTTATTTACTTTAGTTATAAATTCGAGTATTATTAGTTTTTTATTTGCTTAGTTTGACACAAATATAATTATTTTTGTATTTCTTTATGCACATATGTACAGTGGTGGCCATACAATTAGAAACGACTTAGCAGCACACATTTTTCTTAATATATTTTAAAAATTAAGTTCACAATACCAAAACGAAATACTATAAATTGTAAAGTATTAAATCATTATTGAATTTATAATAAAAATATTTACAGCTGAGATAACATTTAAAAAAAAATTAACTTTAAACAAAATGTAGCACTTTTATGTTGGTCTTATAATTAGAAACGACAAAAATGTTTTCACAAAACTTAAAATTTTTTTCACAAAAGTAAACAAAAATTGATATATCCTCTATTCTCTTCCATATTTTATTTTTGACAATATTGGCTAATATTTGTCTTCTCTGTAAATTTTGTATTAAATGCTGGCATATTTACAGAGACATGTTTCCCTAGGTTTGCTGCATCATTTGGATCTATTAGGCTTTTTGTTTTTTGGATTGTTGCTCGCGTGATTCCTTTTTACAATTGCCTATAAGTTTTCAATTGGGTTTAGATAAAAATTTTACGATGATAAATAATTACAAAATGTCAATATTTTTATACGAAATCCAGTATGTTATTAACTTAGGCTTTTGATTTGAGTCGTTATCATGTTGAGAACGAGCATATTCTCAAAAGAAATATTGTTCTATTGCATTTTTTAAATTGTTTTTATATTGATGTTAATCAACTTTTACCTTTATTCTAAGAATGGGTTCACACCACACCACGAAATCACATCCCAAATTATAATAGACCACCATTGTTTTAACAAAATACCTAAAGTCTAAGGATTTTACTGAGGAACATCTTACGTAAGATTTTTCGTCTGGTGAAAACAATATATTCTTAAATTCGTTGGTTGTGAGAATTCTATTTCAGATAACATGCATCTTTGTTGACCATTTTTCTTGCAAAGCGTCAGTGTTTCTTAATATTTTTTTGCAACATGCGGTTTCTTTTATACAATACATTTACGAAAGCCAAAATACTTATAAACGCATTGTTATTGTCCGTGTAAATATTTCTTCTCTCATTTGTTGCCCAGTTTCACCCCACTTTTGTGTGAATTCAGAAATTGGTTACCTGCAAAGAATCTTATCTTCTACTTAAGGAGTTTTTCTAGCACTGGGCTTCCTGGCTGGGGTTGCAAACTTCTTTTTTTTTAATTTTAGAAGTGAACTGCACCAAATTTCACTTTCTTGGATTATGAAAACCTTTGTGCGATAGCCCACATTGACAATATTTCCATTGGATACGCCTTGTAAACGCCCTCCTTTATTTATAGAGTGCATCACTTGTTTTTTCCAGTTTTGAAAACTAAAACGTATTAAGATTATTTAAATACGATTTACTGAATTTTAAATTTATGACTCATAATAAAAAAAGTTAATTAATGAAAGAAAACCTGACCATTTCTAATTACGTGGCCAGCTAAAAACCAACTACTTCAAAATTAATCAAAAAATTTTTAAAGTGCAAGCTTTAAATTCAAAGGTTTTTTGCAGCGGCAATAATGTGGATTGTGTGCTTTTCGAATAGTGGTGCTTGTAGTTTTTAGTAATGGTTTTAAAAGAAGTTACACTTTGATTTCATTTTGATTAAACATCGTTTCTAATTATATGGCCACCACTGTATGTATTTATGTAATTATCAATTGAATATGGCAGCACTGATTTTACGAAAAATTTTTGAAATGGATTAATCGTGGTGCAGAAAACTGTCTGTAAACAAAAAATTCGTTTGCACAAAAAATGTTTAGAAACTTATAGGTGAATCCGCCTTCATAGAACACTAATCTTCTTTGACATTCGTCTTTTTATATGTGAAACAGAAACAAAAACACTAAAATTTTTTAGTGTTTCTCATATAAGAAGACGAATGACAAAAACCATTCGTGTTCTATGAACAGGCTGTAAATGACAGATCGTGAAGTTGCAGCAGTCGTTTTAATTATGGGCAAGTTTTCTCTGAGAATCGTTTTTGCTTGAAGTTGTGGTCTTATTCTGTTAAATTATTTACTGTAAACCGATAATGTAAATACACACGCAATTAGAAAACATAAAACAAACAAAAGAAAATAATGGAAAAACTTTAAATGGTAAGTTTTACCAAATATTTATTTGGATATTACTTTTATTATTTTTGGCATTCTTTCAACAAAACTATCGTCACAATCATCAATAATTGCAAAATCTCCGAACATTTTTTAACTTTCACGAACTTCTTTTTGCTTTGAAATGAGCAAATGTGTTGTTTAAAAAATTAAAAGCAGCTTTATTAGCTGATTTTAACTTGAGAGTAGACTTTAATGTCAAAAGTATATTTTAAGTTGTTTCTGAATGAGTTAGAGTCGATTTATACAAAATCGCTTTTCTTAAAGTCACTTTATTTCTGATTATGAATAGAGGCCAATTGTTTTATCTTTAGAGAATCGTTACATTTTAACTTGTTCCATTTCAAAATATAAATGTATAAAAAAGAAAATAGTCAACTGCCAAGATTTTTATGCAATACAGAAATTAATAGAAAAAAACATTGTTAAAAGAATTTGTAAATATAAATTTTCACTTCACAAAATATTGACGAAAAGAAAATCTGGAAGACCCAAGAAATATACACAATCTACCTTTTGTGTCCACATATAACCATGGTTTGAGCACAAACATATCGAAATTCTTTAAAACGTTGTTTAAATTTCATTTGATTTTTATGTTCCTCCAGTACCCGTCTTTCTATTTCATTAATAATCTTTTTACGTATTTAGGTACATACATACAGTACGTACTTATTTTTTATAATTTTAATATTTTTGTATTGTCTTAACTTTATAATTGAATAATATTTTTTTATTTTTGGTTTATTGATTACTTTTAATGTAAAAATGTATAATATGAATAATACGAATTATAATATCACATAAATGAAAACAAACACTACCTTTGCAACAAATGAACTAATTTGACCTAAACTTTAGAAAATGGTTATAAGCCAATGATGGGACAACTAGCAACAAAACCCATACCAACTTTACACTTCGATAGTTACAACCAATGCTCTTTATGCTAGAAACACAATTAAGACGAACAACGAATTTCGCCACCTCGACGAATTCGTCAGCTAAAATTCGCTGCATAAATTCGTCGTATGAAGCACAATAACGACGAATACAAACATAACTAAAAGCATAATTCTTTCCCATATATCGTTTTTTGCACATTTTTATTATCTATTGATGCCAGATTATACAGGCATTCATAAAATTGCAGATTTTCAATTATTATTTCACTTGTGTCCATTTTTTATTTGTTTATTTAAAATCCTTAATAAACTTGTGAATTGCATTTACGCACAGAAATTCTCCTTTGTTTTTCTATCACAACTGATAGGGTGACCATACTAAAAAAATAATAGATAATAATTAATTATTAATAAAAACACGCTTTGAGACAACTTTAATAGTTAAATATTCTAAATATTTAATTTAAATGACTTAAAATTAGCAAAAAACAAGTAGGGCATTAAAATATAACTTTATTTACTACAAAACCTAAAAAGTAAAGGAAAACATGGTCACCCTGAACTGATAAGTTTGTCGTTCGCCGATGAATGAATTAAAATTAAATCTAATTTGAGTTCGTCGTTTACGCCGAATTTCGCCATACGCCATGATTGAGTGCATTTTCATATACACAAATATGTTTTATTTTTAGCGACGAATATTCGCGACCATAGCTGCCAGATAAATTGACCTTGAAATAGTCAAACTTCGACGAAAAAATCGTCAAATTGATTCCTTCAAATCGTCAAAAAATCGTCACCAAAATACATATAAGAAAACATCATATTTTTAAAAATAACTTTTGTTTAGAATTCTCAGTATAAGGGTATATTAATATTATGTAAAATTTTAAAGCCTAAATAAAAAAAAACAATAATCATTATTATTTATTTCCATATATATTTTACCATTACACACTTTAGTTAGTTTAGGTACAATGTTGAAGTGAAAGGATTCTCAATTTGTTTTTGTAGACGAAATAGTCTAAAAGAACGTTTTTTGTAAGTGGTTTTTAAGTTATATTTTGCTTAGATTGACTAAATAATCATTTTCCTTTTTCAAAATAAGGTAGTGAAACTAATTTGTTTCGGATTAAAGTTAGATAAAGTTAGCAAAAACACTAGAGTTAGATTCTTCGGTTATTATGTATTAAGGACTTAAAGCTATGTACTCGTTCAAATCTTATTAATATTCGACCACACAGTTCCTATAAAAATAATAAAGCAAGTAATGATAGTTTTTCTATTCTATTTCATCAATTCTTTCATTAGCAAACATATCTTTTCTTCGAAGTCTAAAAAATTTGATTCAGCTTTACAATCTGCAAAATAAAAATGTTCAGTCTTTAGCACAATGATTTTTAAACAATTACTTATTACAGATTTTAGTGAGTTTTTCGTTTCACTATATAAACATTGTATTTACGTTGTTTTACGCTGAAACATATTTACTTAAGAAAATTTAAATACATTTTTAATCCCTGTAAAAATTCTAGAATACTGACTACAACTAATTCTAGCAACAACCAGCGTGCTTGAATTATATGTAAAATTTTTCTTTTTAATTTTTTTAGTTATAAAAATAACATTTTATTTATTTCTTATAATAATATCTTTTAAAATTTGGATCATTAAATTGGTTGATATAAAAGTTGCTAATTTTGGATTTTCCTATATAAAAAAGGCATAAAAAGTAAATAGAGTAATATTCTACATTTGAATTTCCAAAAGCAATAGTTGCAAATAGTGTAATAATAATCGTAATAATGTTTAAGAATTCAAACAGCATATAACCGTTGTGAATTTTAAATTTCCAAAAATCGTCAAAATAATTAAAAATCGTCAAATTAAGGGCAAAAATCGTCAAATCGTCAATATGCTATTTTTGTGTCGTAAAATCGTCAAAATGACGATAAATCGTCAAATCTGGCAGCTATGTTCGCGACCTAAAATTCGTCGTTCGCCCCAATTGTGTTCCTACCATTAAGTTCTTCTCTCTCTAATTTAGTATGTACTCACATACATACATATTTATATTCCATTAGTTTGTTTCTGTCTGCCTTAACAATAACACACAGTACGATGCACATACATATGGATTTATGTATAACTGCTAACCGTGGAAGACAATGGATTTACTACTCATTAACTGTTATTTTATAGTTCTACTCTTTTCCCATTTACGTTTCATCTAAAATATAATAGGGGCTAAAATATAGTTTTTTTTGTGTGTTTATGTTTCTATTATGTTTTTCATTTAAAAATGCATATAATATATATGTTCATATGTATGTACATACATACATATATTTATATTAGAGGAAGTACTTATGTACATATGTATTTATATACATGTATGTACGAGTATATTTTCGGTTGCTATTTAGTTTTCAAATATCGTAATTTTAAATATGTATGTACCTTTGTTCCTACATTTATTTGTTACAAGAACCTACTCGAAAATATTTTGAAATAATCATTTAGTTTGCTTTGATACATCCATACATTGCAATAAAACTAGCGTATTACTGTATAATACTTAATTCAAGACTTTTATTTTTGCCTTAAAGTATTAAAAGTTAAAAAATAACTTTAATTTATTGAGTAAAATAATAAAAGACAAAAATAACTTTTAATTTTTGCCTTAAAACTTAAAAGTTAAGAAATAACTTTTATTTCTGCCTTAAAAAGTTAAAAGTTAAAAAATAACTTTTTTTTCTTGACTTTTTCGATAAAAGTCATAACAGTTACGGTCCCTGTTTTATACAGCTGCGTGCAACTAATTAAAGACACGAAGCTTACATGTGAGCTTGAAGCAAAAAAATAAAAATAGTTGTATATATTGTCAAAATTTTTCCGAGTTTAGTTATTTAAACTCTTAGTCGTAGGAAATAACTGTTTATTGTGTCAATGAAATTATTTTGTATAAAGCAGTGAGCCATATTTTAAAGAATATTGAATTCAGTCGTGCATATAATTAAGGACACATTGTAAAATTTAAGAAAAACTTGTATTTATTAAAAAAAAATCAATATTTTGTTGCAAAACGATTGTTTTCGATAACAGCTTGACATCTGCGAGGCATCGAGCTAACCAGATTTTCACATACACTAGTTGGAATGGCCTCCCAAGCTTTCTTTGTTTCGGCGAAGAGAATATCAAAATTGTTTATTTTTACTGCGCTTACTTTGGTTTTTACAACTTGCCATAAATTCTCAATCGGATTGAGATCTGGACTGCATGAAGGCCAATCAAGTACAGTGACCGAATTGTTTATAAACCATTGTTTGACGTGATGAGCCGTATGCTTCGGGTCATTATCTTGTTGAAATATCCATGTTGCTGGCATATTCTCGTCTGCATACGGCATCATTGTATCGCTTAGGATTCTTACATATTGGAACTTGTCCATGTTTCCGTCAACTTTGTGCAGCGGTCCAAGACCGCATGACGACATAGCACCCCAAAGCATAATCGAATCTCTTCCATGCTTTACAGTGGCCCGGGTGTATCTTGGATCAAATTCTTTTAACTTTGGCCGGCGAACATATTTTTTTCCATCGGGAGAGACTCTATTAATTTTTGTTTCGTCCAAAAATAACACTCTTTTCCATTCCACAGCGGTCCAATGGCGGTATTTTTTGCAAACTCTATTCGCTTCTTCCGGTTACGCTCAGACAACAATGGTTTCTTTCGGGAAATTCTTCCAAAGAGGCCAGCTTCCCGCAATTGACGTTTTACTGTGTCTACAGATGGTTTTGCTCCATTTTCACCAAAGACTGCTATCCGAATTTCATTTGCTGATTTATGCGGATTTTTTTTCGACTCGCGGACAATCAGTGCATCTTCACGCACTATCGTAATTCGGCTTCTTTGTTTACGAGGCACTTTTTCAGCTGTCGAATGTTTTTTGAAATATTGCACCGCTTGGAAAACCATTGTTTTAGAAACTTTTAAGGCTGTTGCGATCTCCCTATAAGAGCTTCTTTCCTGATGCATTTGTACAATAATCTTTCGAGTACTGACGTCACAGGACTTATTTTTAACCATGTTTAGCAATAAGTAAAAGTTTATCAAATTCTGAAAAACACTTTGTGTAATCTCATTTATTTGAATTTAACTGTTAAAACTTACTTGAATTTTAAAACTTTAAAAAATTTTTCACTGTCCTTAATTAAGTGCACGAGTAATTTATTTCACAAATTATGAAAAACACCACAAAGAAAAAAATAACGGTAAAAATAGGGTTGCCATTGAGAAGTTTCAATAAAAAAAGTTGGATTAACTAAACAGGGTCAAATTTTAGCGGTTTTTTTAATAGTATTATTTTCAACATAATGATTTAAATATTGAGTACTACTGTACTTAATTAATTGCACGCAGCTGTATATACATACACTCCGGTTCACTTATTTAAAAGCACAAAAATCCCATATTCAGGAGCCGGTATCTTTTGCAATTTTTAACTGATTCCAGAATTTTAAAATAGAAATGGAAGCTAGACATCTTGAGATATAAACAAAATCGTGACAATGGTGGTTTCTTAACTAAGGAACCTTTTTTTGAGGAATTTATAAAAAAAATCTAAAAATGTGGTATTTTTTTTTTGGTTATTCACGGATTGTTATTGTTGCCACCTTTTTGCCGTAATATAGAAAAAGTGTTTTCTAATTTGTGTTGATTGAGGGACTTTGTCATTAAGAAATATAAATCACCACCTTTCCTTAAAATTTTATTTGTTAACATAAGAATTGAATTAAGGGAGAGTTTCATTCCATCTAAAAAGAAAACACGCTTCTTTTGATCTACAAATTCCACCTTTTTTAAATATTCTAAAAAGAACTGAATATATTTATATACTTCATTGTTAATTTGAATTGTAGATCTGTAGCAATTATCTCCATAAAGGGAGCCACTATTAAGACAATCAAAAATTTTTTCAATTTTTTCTCCAAACTGAGCTGTTGATAAAGCCAATTCTGCGGAACATGTCTTAAATTTTATGGTTTCAGACGTTGTTTTAATAGCAGCTGCAACAGTCCTGCTGAAAATTTGTGTGGCAAATTTTACACGCATTTTTTCAAAAGTGTTAGGAAAAATATGCTGCCCTGTAAGTTATGGGCACTATTTTGTTTTTGCATCTGCTTCCATTTCATACAATTCCCTAATTACCTGAAAGCTTGCCGTTCCATCCGGTGTTTTTATGTCACATTTTAGCCACCCATTCCGCAAAGATTTAATTAAGTGTTGGAAATCATAAAGGCAAAAAACTTTTTGATCGCTTATTTCAAAAAACGGGTTTTCAGCAGATACTTTAAGATTGGAAAAGCATTTTCGCATAGTCGAGCTTTGATCACATATAAGGGCACAAATGTTAATGCCAATGCTTTTTAAAATATTAATATTTTCTTTAACAATTTCACTTAAAGAATCTGCAGATAAACCATTATGGGAAATAAAATAATTTAGAATTATAGCAAAATTGGAAAATATAGACTTGATCATAAAAACACAAACATGGGTGCCAACTTTATTGGTTCTCTCAAATCCCATGGTTTCGAATCCATCAACTAAATCTAAACTTGCATTGTATCTTAACTCTTTTCTTATACTCATTTCGTCCATGATCAAAGTCATATGCTTGGTATCCCTGTCATCCAACTGGGTACACATTTGCTTTACGAGTTCAAAGGCATTATTTATCAAGCCGGGTTGGAGAAATTAAATGGGTGCCCACCGATTCAAAGTGGAAACATGAGGCAGACTTAAATTTAATTTATCCCTTAAAAAATATGTGGACTGGGATTTGTAAAATATGTTTTGAGCTAAATATTTTACATCTTCAGAAAATTCCTTTGGACGAGAGGTCACCAAAAGTTTACAAAAAGTTTTGCTTTCTGTGCTAATATTTGGCAAAGAATCAAACGTTTCTCTAAGAGACTTCTCTACATTTTTACGGCTAAACTTTCTGACAAATTTTGTGCGTTTCTTTGATTTCAATTTTTTTTTTAAGATTTCTGTATTTTTTGAGGAGATTAGTACCGATTTGCAAGCAAAACTTGTTTTTCGCAATTACTACAGAAGTGGGCCTCAACGTTTTTATAATCTGTAATTTTTGGGGAGAACCTGAACTCTGCGTTTAAATCTTCCGTTTCTTCTTCAATTTCATCCATATTTTCAGTTGGAATAGCTTCCGCCTTAAATTTTTTTCCCCAATGTAGGAACTTGAAAATATATAATTTATATATATAATTTTTTATCAAAATCCTTCTCAGAAATTCGACATTTCTCCCGCTAAATTTGACCTAGAATACTATCCGGCGGAGGAAATTTAAACATTTTTAAGTTCTTGAAATGCCTCTTCGATTTTCCACATTTCCCCACACAACACTTAATGCCCGATTGCAAAGAATTCTTTTTTTTCCCTATTGCTCGAATTCATTTCTTCATTTAAATACATATGTTTAAAAATCGCTTTACGCTATTAAGAGCTGACAATAGAATAAGCCAGGCTTGTGTCGTTCTAGAATGAATTAATTCGACTGATTGATTCTTTTAAAAGAAAGAATGCAATATTTCAGTATTTTCCAGAGCATACCCTTCTATTTGGAATTTTTTTATGTAACTGTTGTTTTGTGTGTTGGCGATAAGCAGGCGTCAAAAATTTCAAGAATGTATGAATTCATTACAACAACAATGTCATTAAACATTGCTCTTGGACTACGGAAAAAGGAAGTTCCAAAAATAGATATTTTATACAATAAATAATTTTTAAAAAAAAGTAACCTTATTAGCCTTTTTATGGAGATGAAAATTCTCATAATATACTTGTTTATGCTTCAAAGTATAGTGTAAGAAATAATTTTAATCTTCATTATTATTTATTTATTATTTATTCTTAACATAAAAAATTGAAGTATCTTTTCTTTTAAAAATGTATACATATATGTATACCTGCATATATCTCTTCTAATATATAAAATTCTCGTGTCGCGGTGTTTGTTGCCAAACTCCTCCGAAATGGCTGGACCGATTTTCATGAAATTTGGTGTGTATATCGGGTAGGTCTGAGAATCGGTCAACATCTATTTTTCATACCCGTAAATGTTAAGCTGACCCGCCCCAAGGGAAAATTTATACCTCACCTAAATAACGTACTGTCTTCGATGAAATTTTAAACTAAATAGATCAGCGTACCGTAGAGCATATACGGTTTGCGTTTTTTTTTTAATTACTCAGAGTGGGCGGTACAAGGACTACTTCTCCCTATCCCCAACTAACAAACTGATTTTGATTAAATTTTATTGGTGTCTTAACACAGCTTTAGATTAACAAATGTAAATTTTAATATCTATTTTTTATACAGTAAGCCAACACACTAACCACTAGGCATGATTAATAGGGTACTTTTTTTCCGACCACGCGCACTTTTACGCCTACTTTTTTAAAATTATGTAATTGCTTCCATATAGTTTTTAACAGATTTACTTCATATATATACACATTATACTCCAGGCGAGGTATAAATAAACATTTCTTACGCCACGCCCACTTTCACGCAAAATTTTATTTGAAATTTTTAAACTTTTTGTTCTCTGTATAAATTTGTTAATTCCAACGGATTTTTTTTATTTGGTAGTATATTGCTCTTAATACTGTTAACGTCGCCATATAACTATGAACCACGTCACCGCCGTTAAATTGATTATCTAACGAGGGGGTAGCGAAGCACACCGGGTTCAGCTAGTGTACATATATAATTCATACATACATATACATATAAATTAAAAATAAAAATAGAATTTTCTTATAATTGAAAATTTGTCATTAATGAATATATACTTGTTTTTTATATTTTTGGAATTACATTTTTTGGTGTAGTTAACCTTTTATTTCAAATAAATATATAATCAATTGTTGAGCTTAAATAAATAATAATAATAAAATATATTTCTAACTACACTTTTATTACGATATTAAATAGGGCGCCATATATTCGATGTAGATTAATGTATTTTCCTTCGCGCAACTACAAATTAAATATGCTTTGCCCTACACTAGCTTATATAGTCGTATCGCAGCACTGTATTCTTTATTACAAAAAAATATTTGAACGAACACCATTCTTTACGTTTTAAAATTTAAAAAACGAACACAGCTCACAATGAATAATAAACACAAACACATGAACAGAAACACAAACAAATTGTATTGGTATAACCAAAGAATTTAAATCATATAGAATGTGCATCACGTACAAGTAAAATTTCTTAGACTGTGTTTACACGTAGAGATTCTTATTTTTAAGATTGCATGTTTATTGGCGAAGGCGGCGTTGGGTAAAGAGACGAGTACACTCTGTCTTGTACTGGCAATACGCTTCACTCTCTCATTCGTAATTGCACACATGCATACACACAATTGTAAGTAACATACGTGACGTCAAAAATAAGAATTGTATTGTCTGAACGCCGAAGATAGTTCAAAGAAGAATAAACCAAAATCTTAAAAATAAGAATCTCTACGTGTAAACACAGAGTTATGGCGGGTCGTAATGTTGGAGCCCGCAAAAAGAATTGTTACTCTCAGCAAAGAGAATTCGTTTACTCTCTTACTTTGTGTTTTTTTTTTTTTTTTTTTTTTTTTTTTTTTTTTTTGCTTAAGTACAGAAACGGTTTCATACTAACAACAATATTCACATACAATACAATTTGTTTGTGTTTCTGTTCATGTGTTTGTGTTTCTTATTCATTGTGAGCTGTTTTCGTTTTTTAAATTTTAAAACTTAGAGAATAATGTTGTTGGTTCAAATATTTTTGTGTAATAAAGAAAACAGTGCTCCGATACGACTATATAAGCTAGTGTAGGGCAAAGCATATTTAATTTGTAGTTGCGCGAAGGAAAATACATTAATCTACATCGAATATATGGCGCCCTATTTAATATCGTAATGAAAGTGTAGTTAGGAATATATTTTTATATTATTATTTATTTAAGCTCAACAATAAATTATATATTTATTTGAAAAAAAAAACTAAACTAAACCAAAGAATGTAATTCCTAAAATATTAAAAAAAACAAGTACATATATAATCATTAATGACAAATTTTCGAATTATAAATTAATGATTTTTCAATTATAAGAAAATTCTATTTTTATTTTTAATTTATATATGTATGTATGTATGAATTATATATTAAAAGAAAAGACACTTAAATTGTTTTATGTTAAAAATAAAAAATAAATAAATAATAATCAAAATTAAAATTATTTCTTATTTTATACTTCAAAGCATCAAAAAGTATGTATATTTTGAGGATTTTCATCTCCATAAAAAGGCTAATAAAGCTACTCTTCTTAAAGATTATTTATTGAATAAAATATCTAAATATCTAAATTCAATGTTTTCGAAGGAGTCCCAATAATAGAAAATCCAATACCTCTATTCTGTGTTGAGAACAAGTGTCGGCAAACCACTCTGGGGTCATTCGTTTACATGACTCAATAATAAAAGATTTTATACCAATTTTTTGCGGTTCAGATTTAAAGACATTATGAAACATTAAAATGTGTTTTTCGCTTGCATCCATTAGTTTATCTGATGGGGCAGCTAAATTTCCAAAATCTGTTAGCGATTGATAATTTTTAAATAAAATAAAATTAATTGTTGAGCTTAAATAAATAATAATAATAAAATATATTTCTAGCTACACTCTTATTACGATATTAAATAGGGCGCCATATATTCGATGTAGATTAATGTATTTTCCTTTGCGCAACTACAAATTAAATATGCTTTGCCCTACACTAGCTTACATAGTCATATCGGAGCACTGTATTCCTTATTACACAAAAATATTTGAACCAACAACATTATTCTCTGAAGGTGCGTTTAGACTGTGCTAATATTTGTGCAAAGTCGTAAAAATTTTATTTGTCCTAGTGTAAACACTCAAATTTGTTAGCCACCAAATATTTTTCGACTGTTTGTTGGCTAAAAAAATATTTGTTTGTGAATAAAGCTTTGCATAGTGTAAACACTTTGTCAGCACGTCGTTACAAATATTTGGCTCGATATTTTGTTTGTTCTCACAATATTTTTGGTGGATCAAATAGCGACAAATAATTGTAGAAACGTGGGTTGCCAACAGTTATTTTTGACAGTGCTTAACATATAAAAAATTAAATAAATTTAAATGGCAATACTGGTCAATTCGTTTGAGAGATTGGTAAGTAAAAAGAGCTTTTTTGTAATTCTTTATTATAAAGCATATTTTTCTGAAAGAAAATGGACAACATCAATGCACCATCTGCCAAAAAAACCAAAAGGAAGAGGATGACGCACGACTGGAGCGAGGAAAATATATTTAAATTGATCGGCGAAGTGGAAAGCCATAATTGCATTTGGAATGCATAAAGTGCTGACTACCATAAAAAACCACTGCGGGATAGCGCATGGACTGAAATTGGCGATATACTTAATGTTACAGCGGAGGAAGTTTCCACAAAATGGTCGAATTTTAGGCTTTAGTACCGGTGCTACCTCAAAAAAAAAAAAGCAAATGCAGACAATGCACTAAAGTGGAAATATTTCGACTCCATGGCTTTTGTTGGACTTGCGGAGGTTAGCCAGCGGCAACCAACAACAACAAATTTAGATATTTTATCTGAAAGCGAAGGTAAACTAATGAGCACCAGTTATTAATAAATCTGCAATATCACTGTCACTAAACATTTTAACTGTTCACGTTGCTTCACAAACACAATTTGATACTATTTGGCAGATGGATTTCTTAAACATAACAACAACATTATTTGACAGATGTTTGTCATACACACCGAACAAATAAAATTATTATTGCAGTGTAAAGGGGTATACAAATATTTGTACCAAACATGGCTGACACAAAACTTCTGTTATTTGTGCAAATAAAATTCAAACAAATATTAGTGCAATCTAAACGCATGCCCAAACATTAGTCACAAAACATACTATTAGCCCAAACCATTGTTTGTTGTGTTTGGACAAATATTAGCATAGTCTAAACGTACCTTAACTGTCTAATTCATAATGAGATAAAACGTGCTTATAAGAGCCTTATAAGCAAAATCTCTTTATTTTGTATTCATAAACAAGAAACAGTGTCATAACGCTATCATAAACCATTTATAAATAAGAAATTTTTATTGTAGGTTTCTAGGTACTTTAACCGTACAATAACATGACATTTGTGAGTTAGATTGGATATTGTATAAATAAAAATAATATAGCATTACAAGGAATAAAACTTATGTACAATAGTTGCAAGTATAGATACATACATATGTACATATTTAAATTCACATAATTAAAAATTTTCGTAAATGATTGCAGTCTCTGTACAAAATAAAATTTCTAAATGGCCAAGAAATTGTTTTTATTTTGTATTACATATCCCATCTCTTTCCTTTACAGGCTCTGTCATCAGTGCCTGTAGAAATTACGAATGTAAATCTCTCTTTCTCTTTCTCTCCAGTTTACAATTCCATTTTACCAAATTTTGATATAAAAAAATTTAAACAGAATAGTGATGCACAAACCAAAAAGAGAATGGTAGTATTCGATTACTTTATACACAAATTAAAAAAAATGTTCTTCAAAGGAAATTTTTTTTCTATTTTTTCAGTTTATTTTAGTTATTTTTTAACAGCAGTAAATATTACTTCAATCACATCAATTTTATGTATAATTGTGTTACTATTACATTATTTTTATGAATATTAATTATTTACCCAAATAATGGTTTTGGAGGTTTATGTCAAAATAATATTAGTTTTAGGTTTTTAACAGTTTGACTATTATTATTTTGACATAAACCTCCAAAACCATTATTTGGGTAATTAATTTTCTATAAATGAGGACAGATATAGAAAGGTGAGATAATTTCCTTTAAAATAAGCCCTCTTCCAGCGTTACAGGTCAACTATTCACCAATTGCAATGAATACTTCCAAAAAAATAGCATTATTTTTGGATGACCTAAACACCAAATTTTCTCTTAAAAAACTGGAAGCTCGATTTTGATTTTAGAACCATGGTTTCTTTAGGAAAAGTTCTTAGAATTTCCCGTAGATTACGATTTTGCTATACGCTTAGTAGGCAAAAAAATTGACCCACCCTAATATATAATACATACATTATATATATGTACATATATATACATTTTTAAAACACACTTCAATTTTTGTATGTTAAAAATAAATAATAAATAAATAATAATCAAGATTAAAATTATTTCTTCTTCTTCTTTATAAAAAGGCTAATAAAGTTACTTTTTTTTAAAGATTATATATTGGATAAAATATCTAATTTTCTTTTTTGGAACTTCCTTTTTCTGTAGTTCAAGATCAATGTTTTTGAAGGAGTACCAATAATAGAAAATCCAATACCTCTATTCTGTGTTAAGAACAAGTGTCGGCAAACCACTCTGGGATCATTGGTTTACATGACTCAATAATATCATTCTAAATTATTTTACTTCCCAAAATGATTTATCTGCAGATTCTTTAAGAAAATTGTTAAAGAAAATATTAATATTTTAAAAAGCATTGGTATTAATATTTGTGCCCTTATATGTGCTCGACTAACCGAAAATGCTTTTCCAATCTTAAAGTATCTGCTAAAAAACCGTTTTTTGAATTAAGCGATCAAAAACTTTTTTGACTTTATAATTTTCCACACTCAATTAAACCTTTGCGGAAGGGGTGGCTAAAATGTGACATAAAAATTGATCTATTGCAGACTAATTTATTTATTTAATTTATTTAAGTCAATGGATAAAAATCCCTACTGACCATTACATAAAAAATTAACATTAAATTAAAATAATTTGATTTAAAAATACAGATAATTTTAACGATACAAATGATACAATTATGTATTAAGAAAAACAATAATTATCCGTTTTATAGCACAAGAATTTAAGGAAAAATCAACAAGATCTGACAAATAATTATATTGTCGGCATAGTCTAGTTAAAGCATCAGCAAGAGCATAGTTAGATCTACATAAATGAATATAAATAGGGTTATAATAACGTGAACTACGACAAGAAATATTGAATTTAACAGAATTTAAAAGAAACTCACAGCATATATCCCCACTGATCAGATAAATCATAAATGATATGAATAATATGATAAATACAGAACAACAGGAATTGTTTTTGTACAGATTCGATATAGTCACTATGAACGTTGTAATAGGGATCCCAAATGATTGAACCATACTCCAAAATAGGTCTGACGAGAGAAACAAACAGCTGTTTAGTAATATACGGATTAGAAAACTATCATATCCTTATTTACAGCCATAGTAATGTAATTTTCTATCCAGTAATATACCAAGGTCAATAAATGAATCCACTAACTCCAATTGATGACCACTAATTGAATAATTAATACCAATAAAATTACCTCTTAAAAATCGCATGCATTTATGTACACTTTTTAATATTTAGCTCCATCATGTTATACTTGCACCATAAAAAGAAGTTGTCGAGATCACTCTGAAGATAAGCATGCTCATTGGAATTTTTATAGAAGAAAAAAATTTTTACGTCGTCAGCATACATTAATATATCAGAAAAATTAATAACGTTAGGAAGATTATTAATAATTAGCGAAAATAGAAGGGGGCCAAGATGGCTACCTTGAGGAACACCAGATGGAACGTAAAAGTATTTAGATATACAATTATTCACCCGTACAGACTGCATTCTACCACTCAAATACGAACTTAGCCAGGTTAAGCTTCTTTGGGTTACTCCCAGCAGATCCAATTTTTTTAAAAGAAGTCTGTGATTCACTCTATCAAATGCTTTGCTAAAATCTGTATAAATTACATATGTTTGCTTTCCCTGAGTAAATGCAGCATTAATCATGGATGTTAATTGTTATTGAAGAACATTAGTTATGGTTGAACAGCCCTTTCTAAAACTATGTTGATAAGGTGTTAATAACGATGAAGAATGATGAACAATAAAATTTCTAAATTTCAAATATTTTTGGGATAGCACTCAGTTTAGCAATACCTCTATAATTTGTAACATCAGACTTATTACCAGATTTAAAAAGGGTTATAATGTAAGAATTTTTCCAATTCTTCTGAAAGCATTAAACAAGATACCTAAAAGTATGACGAATGATTCCGCACAACGATTTAAAATACCACTTGGAATGCTATCAGGACCAGAACTAAAAGACATCTTAAGTTTCTTTAACTAGACCAAAATATCACCATAGGAAAAGATATTAACTGACTGGAAGCAAGACAATCACCCCTATCGTAAAAATTTTTTCGCTCGAAAAATTTTCCCTTTTCCCATAATTGCAATCGTAAATAACTTTCCTTCAAATTTTTTCCCTTTTTCTGATCATTAATTCTTGAATGATATCCCTTCAACAAATTCACATTTAAAAAATCCCTTTATCGTAAACGACTTTTTTTTAAATTTTTTTCCGTTTTTTACATTGATTTGTTCATTTTGTTTTTTCTAGAGAATAGCATATAAAATGTAAGTAGTTTTTGGTTTTTACTTGAGTACTTAGATTAAAAAATTATTTTTAGGTCAAGATCAGTAAACAAAACGCAAAACGACATACATCTCAATAGGATGCAAGGCAATACGCAAATAGCGTGTGGATTTGTTAAGCTTTCTAAAGACGTGGTGGACAAATTTTGGAGTTCTCTTACGGAAGAGCTCAACAGTGCTGGTCCTCCTATGAAAAGTGTTCTTGAGTGGAAGAAGGTAAGGCTTTATTTTAAATATCATCCATATGTAATACACGTATGACAGTAATTTGTAATATAACAGGTATGGCCAGATCAGAAAAGATATGTCAGGTCAAAAGCTGCAGCTAATTTAAAAAGCCAACGGGGAACTGGAGGTGGGCCAAACCAAATCAAAACCCTGTCAGCTACCGAACTGTGTTTATGCGAGCTGATAGGAATGAGAGAGTCAGTAGAGGGTTGAGAAGACTCGTTTGTTTTTGGCTCACCAGTGGGTTTTGGAGAGAGTATGAAGAAAAATAAACCATCGGAACAACCAACTACCTTGCATGACAAAAAAAATTAAATACATCTATGAAGAACCTATCTATTCAAAAGTGCTTACAAAACCACCGTTAGACTCCACCATGAACCAAGAGCTCAGTGAAAAAAAACTAACTTTTTAAAACGAAAAAAAGTGGAATCGAAAGAAAAATTAACAGCAACAGAGCTAATTGCGAAAGAGTTGAAGTCGCAGGAGATCTTATGCTCCAAAATTGCAGAGATTGGTGAGTCATTACAAAATCATAGCAAAGAAATGGAAGCTATGATGAAACGGGTGTTTTGTTCGCTGGAAAAAAACAACGAATTGAAATCCAAACAGATAAAAGAGTTGGAACGACATAATGCAACTATCGAAGAACTTCGCGCAAAAGAAGTTGAAAGTAAAACAGAAAAAAATAAAAAAATTTTAGAGATTGAGGCGATTAAACTTAAAATATTACAAAAAAACATAGAATAAAAGAACATGAACATTTTTTTCTATCTTAGAAGTACAAAACTGAACTGTGTTTATTTCATTTTTTATTTTTTTTTTTTTTTAATATTAAAATTCATTTTTTGTAATCTTAATATATAAAAACGTTTGTGCCGGGTACGTGCTACAACAACTCAAGAACCGCTAGACCGATTGACACCAAACTTGGACAATATATAAGTTTAGTCAGTAGCCAGGTTTCTCCTAAGTTTAACAACGATAGGTGGCGCTATTGTCGTAATATTTCAATTTTTTTTACTTATGGTACGATTTGGCTCAAATTTACAAAATATATTTATTAAACAATAATATGTATCCTTTTCTTTTATGGGCATTCAAAAATAAAAAATTGTCAATATATTAAAAATTTTCTTAGAACTATCTGTAAAAGAATTTAAGTTTCAATAAAAAATATTAATAATTAAAAATTCCGGAAAATCCTATTTGTTTTAAAATAATGCCGACCCGACATTGGCAGGAACACTCGACGCGCCCGAACTGAAAGAAATCAACGAGCAAATTCTACACATGATCAACATTTACAACGGAATATCGAGCTTTCAAACCGAGTACGTGTAATGGGTGCTTAATTGGAGGCAAAATCAAAACATTTCAGGGCAAAACAACGTTCGCCGAGTCAGCTAGTTTTAAATAAATATTCATGTATAACAAAAAAGTCTGAATTTATTTTTTTATTTTTCCAATAAAATGTTTATATTTTTGATATAATATAATCTTTTCATAACGATTTCGCTATACTATTACGAATGCATTGAGCAGTAGCTAAATATCTTTCGTGTTCATTTGAACTATCACTTTCCTGAGTAGAAACTACAATTGGTTTTACGTCAGGTATAATGCTGTCATTATATTCGCACTTATGAGCTATGCAGATATTATGCAGAGCTACACAAACATTTACTATTTTAATTGCTTTTTTCGGCTCATAATGTAGCTCTCTAGCGCCGAGCAAGCACCTCCATCTATTTTTTACACACCATTTGTTCTTTCTATTATATTTCGACATTTAGAATGGGCGTCATTAAATCTTTGTTCGAAAGACCTGGGTACAGGGGTTCTATAGGGTGTTAATAACCATGGCTCTAAGCGATATCCGCCGTCACCTAAAAGTATTCATGTTAAAGGTATATACTCTTGTGTAAATTATGTTCGTACATAAGCATATTTTTATTATATACATAATTATCTTGCTTACCTAATAGCCATACACGGGAACCTTGCGAATAGTTTTGTTCTATTACACTTCTGTAGGAACTTGTCTTCCAGACAAAAGAGTAGTTACAAGCTCCGGGATGTGTGGCATCAACAAGTCTAATTTTCATTTTACTGTTCCACAACACCAGGTATCCCAAATTTCCGATAGAATTCCTAAGCAGTAAGTTTATTGTCTTCTTCTGAAGGATAAGTTATCCAGTCTACACAGAGACTTTGGTCTAAAGCATTTAATACTTTTGAGAGCACCTCAGAAAAAGTGGATTGTGCCATTCCTACTTCATAGTCAATTCCAACTCCTTTTTGGTATCCACCCTCTGCAAAAAATCGTTGTATTACAGCTCTGGCGGATGTTATTGAGAATCTGAGAGCTGACCTGGACAAGGGCATGGTGTATTTTTTATTACTTCTAGATCATAGCAAGGCATTTGATTCAGTTGATCTTTCGATTCTTATGCAGAAACTAGAAAAATTTTTCTATTTCTCACCACCAGCATGTAAGCTTCTACAGCACTATCTCACTGGGCGATTTCAGATGGTTCAATTGAATGGTATGAATTCCGAGGCCCTAAAAGTGAGCAGGGGCGTTCCACAGGGTTCTATACTTGGACCTCTGTTATTCTGTATGTATATTAATGATCTACCTGATGTGTTGGAACACTGTAGGATACAATGTATGCTGATGATGTCCAGATTTATCATAGTTGTGAAGTGAAAGATATTCACTCTTGTGCAAACAATATTAACAGCGATTTGAATAGAGTTCACAAATGGGCTGTGCACAATGGACTATGTATCAATCCGTCTAAATCCAAAGGTATTTTCATTAATAATATTAATCTGGATAATAACATTCGTATGGAAATAAATGGAGATTTTATTCAGTTTGTAAGTGTCTGCAAAAACAGTCTTATTCAACAACAGACTTTCTTGGTCCAACCATATTGCGACAGTAGTTGGTCGAATATACGGCATGCTGAGGAACCTCTGGGCTGTCAAGTGCTCAACGCCACTTAAAATACGAATGTTACTTGCGAAAACTTACCTTTTACCTATTCTACTATATGGATGTTAAATTTTTTGCGAACTGCTCCAGGAATGATTTTAATAAACTTAGGGTGGCTTATAACAACATTGCTAGATATGTTTATAACATAGGTCCACGCGAATCAATTTCCCGTTTTTCTTATCAGATTTACAATATGAATTTTGAGAATCTACTAAAATTCAGGAGCCTTATTTTCCTGCATCAAATATTTACAAGTAGGGAACCGAATTATCTCTTTAAGTTCTTGAAAATTGGTAGATCTGCCCGTGGAAGGAAATTTATTCAACACAGATACAGAAGAGCCTTCTCCGAACGTCAATTTCTCATTTACAGAACTTGTCTTTGGAAACAGCTTCCAAATCGAATTCAATTAATTGAAAACTCAAACCGGTTTAGAAATGAGCTTTTAAAGTATTTTAGCTAATATTTATTTTTTTTCTTTTTTATAAATATACCTCTTTTTTATTGTTTTTTTATTTATTCTTAAATCTTAACAGCCAGGCCCACGATATCGAATCGTGTAGTTTTAAGCGACAAACAGCTGATTTGCGGCACACTAATTTTTGTGTCGCCAAAAATAAATGCGATTGGTAACACAACATTTTTTTACACACATATACATAGATAAACAAAATCGGAATAAGTTTGTTTACTACATTTCTGTCAAGTTAAACTAGCACATGGTTGCATTTTTTACTGTACAATTTAAGCATTTCAGCGCTTTTTTCGTGTATACTCGCGATTATTTTTTAACCCTTTGACGACGAAGAATGTAAAATTGGAAATTTTCAAATTTTGTTTGCGGATTCTTAATCGGAAACATAACATTTCAAGACTAAAGTGTTGTTAAAATTTAAAAATTTTTACTCCTTATAGGAGAAAAATCATGGGACATATATGTCCCATTCGTCGTCAAGTATAATTATTTGGGAATAAATACATTATAATTACGGCGCATTTTTTTCGCTATAAAAATAAACATAGGCATTATATAACAGTATAAATTAATTATATAAGAATATAACCAACAACGATTATAATTGTGGCTTAATTTCTAGTCAAATGTCGAACGGTTTACATGCCCTAATTTGTGATTTTATATACGGTTTGAAAATATATTTTCCTCCAACATATTTCAACATGTAATATAATTTTAAGAATGAGCAGATTGCGTCGGTTTTATAAAACTGAAATTGAAATTCTACAGATTTTGAACGTATTGGATATTGAAAATGATAAAAGTTTGATAGTTCAATTCACCAATAGAGAACTTTACAAAACTTTATTGTGAACAGAAAGGTATAATATATATTCCATAACTAAAAAAGAGTTGAAAGTACTTTTTGGAATGATCTGCTGATACAGATTGTCAGCAATCTTTGATGGTCTACGATGGAAATATATTAAATTCCGTTTATTTCCGTTTTCAAAAAATCCTTTCCCTACCAGTAATAAATCATTTTAACTTAGCTGTTGAAATTCTTTGAGTCAAGCCAAATGCCAGTCTATAGATGAGCATACCGTAAAATTTACCAGCTGAAATATACTGAAACAAAATATGAAGGACAAACCCATAAGATAGGGGTTAAAATTGTGGTACTGTTGCATATATACACAGGAAAAACGGAAGAGAGAGAGAGAGAGAGAGTTTATCATTGGCGAATCTATTATTCTAGGTGTGGCAGCAGGGCTGGAAAAAATGGGAAAAAATTTCGATAACTTTTTGAATAGTCTAATATTACTATATAAAATGATGACCAATGGAATACGAGCCTGTGAAACTTTGCGACAAAATTGTGCACAAATGCCAAAATTTGATGTCAATAAAACGTTTCCCGGGGCTCGAACCTAGAGCCTCAAACACCTTAAAACGTTTGAACGTTGAGACATCCAGATCTTAATGTCAAATGGAATTTCATTTATAAAATGGGTGGATAACCGTGCGGTTCATATGGGATAAATCCAATCGAAACTGTAAATATCAAACGACGCAAGGCTGGATCCGTAAATAAAATTACAGTGGCATGACCAAAAATGATTTCGCAATATAATACAGGAGTGGGAGGCGTTGATATTATGGACTAAAAAATGGTATAGTGTTATGTAACTCCTGATTAACTTTAGTAGGAAATTATTACTTTCTTTAGATTTAGATTTACTTACTTTCAGTCGTATTACGAACATGATCGTAAATCGAAGATTATCTTCTAGATTTTGTTTTTGATTTACTGGATTCGAAATTCGTTGGATATTTTCAAACGGGAGTGAAAGGTGGAGGCAGGAACCGGTGTATTATTTGCACCAGAAATGGAATAAAATGAGCTTTACGGCGAACAGAAATTTTTTTGAAATTTATCACAATTGAGTTCGATATTGTTTTAGCTTATGTATAGGTATAAGATATCATAATTTTAATTATATCATAAACTTAATTGCTCTTGCTTTCTTTGTTTTTCAAATATACAAGTTAATAAAATAAAAAATATGCACAAAAAAATATCCCTTATTTTTACCGTTGACGACGAATGGGACACATATGTCCCATACTATTTTGAACCTCACAAAAAAAAGTATAGAACCGATTCAAAATCTATTAATTAATAAGTTTGTAAAAGGCATTGGTACATATAATACTAAAAGTTTGTCCAATACTATCAATTCGAAACCGAGATATAAGTAAACAAAAATTGTAAAAAAAAAGATACAAATTTTTAAGTTTGAGACGAGTTTAAGCCCAGTTGAAACAAAAAAAACTTAATTTTAGTGCATATTCCAAAGAATGCATTTGTTTTTTATCGAAAAACATTGATTACATTACAATTCCTTGGAAAATGGGTCTTTAATGACGAAAAATCCAAATGGGACATATATGTCCCGTTCGTCGTCAAAGGGTTAATATGTTGATATGGCAGCTTTGTTGTTTATTTGCATTACGTTGGTAACGTAAAGCAAAGCGAACGATAAAGTGACAATTAGTGGGCCGCAGTTTAGATTCACAGTGAGTGACTGAGTTTCTTTCGCTTAAGTTTTCTTTCGATATCGTGGGCCTGGCTGTAAAATACAATTTTCTTTTCAACTTTGTTGACATACTTATATTGAAACTATAACTCTTACGTTTCTTAACTCTATACGTTTTAAATTTATGTCTGTTTTTAATTAACCCTAATATGTTTGTTATTAAAAAATATTTATCTGTTGTAATGTATGAATATTCTCATTAGCGCTTTAATTTATACGATTTTTACCTTGTTGCGCTAAGATCATTATATAAATAAATAAAAATAAATAAATAAATTGATATACATATGTATAGATAAAAAAAAAAAAAAAGAAAACATGCACTGAGTTTTACGATTGGCGGAATACCAAATGATTTTTTGTTGCCGGTAAGGCACAACTCTGTAGTGTTGTATAAACCTAGTACAACAATTAATTAAAATTATTTTTCACTGAATTAAATTACTTACAATGAATCGGGCAGCTCCAAAGGATTAGAAGCATCTCGCAAGCCTCGACAAGCAATTCGCTGTTGTTGCATTTCCTCCTCTTGCAATAAAATTATGACACCAACTTTTATATTTTTCAAATTTATTTTTACACAATCTCTGGTTTTTTTCTTTTGAATTTTTAAACTTTATTAATTTTTTCACTCAAAGTGCAATGATAGCCAACGTTATATTGAACAGCTCTTTTCCAATTGGAACAAAATTCCCCAAAAATTTCATGATACCAATTTTCACTTATGGGAGAATGAAAATTTTATGGGAACAAGCATTTCACTTTTTATTCACGATAGGGGTGAATAAGGACACATATTTTTATCATTGTAAACAGCATAAGAATAAGTGCTGGCAAATAAATCTGCAAACATATCACATATAGCATTATCATTACCAGATTCTTGATTACGAAATTTCATAACTGATGAAAATCCAGTAGAGTTTCTTTTTGAATTAACAAAGTTGTAAAATGATCTTGGGTTTTTGAAGAAATTATTCTTCATTTTGACTAAATAATTTTTATATAATTCATGATTCCGTATGATATATTCGGAACGGCTGACAGAATATCTTCCATAATCAATAATTGAACCAGATCGTTCATATTTTTTATAATATTTGTTCTTAAGATTTTTCAGTCTTGATAATTGCTTTGAATTCCATGGTGGACCAACCAATGTATAAGTAGACTTTCTTGGAACACAAATTTCGAGAAACGAGTAGACAATCTTGTAAAAATTTTAAATTATTATTAATGGGAGTGGATAAAATTTCATTCCACCGAGTATTAATCATCAATTCATTAAGTAAATTGAAATTGGTACGATTGAAACAAAAAACTTTGCTAATAATAGATTGTTTGAGTTCAGATTCAGTCTAAAATGAAAAGCCAATTTTTAATGTTGGATGATAGCGATCCTCAGGCAAAGTAGCAGGTTCAGAACGTACAATAGTGCAATTATTAACATCATTAACAAATACCAAGTCAAGTATTTTTTCAAAGTCATTAAGCAGACAATTGATTTGATACAGAGATAATCCAAACAAGTCATTCAAGAATTCATCATGGCTATTTTTATTCTTTATCGAAATTAAATAAGGTAAATCGACTGTATGTTTCCATGTAATCGATGATAGATTAAAATCGCCAACAACAAAAATATCATTTACCTCTGCAAGTGATGAGACCGACTTGATAGCATTAACATGATTAGAGTATACAGAAGAGTCAGAATCTGGAGGTATATAACAGCAATAGCAATAAATTCAATATCAGAAGAATAAGTTTCAATAATTTCAGATGTATATAAAGAAGAAACAGCAATAAAAACACCACCTATTCTACGTAAATTATGATTATATCTATATATTTGATATCTGTTGCAAAGAATTTCCGCATTAAAAACTCCATCAGAAAGGTTTCAGTAAACATAATAACATCGTATATAAAGTCATAACTATCAACTAAGAGTGTAGACTACTTAGTATTTAGACCACGAACATTTTGATATAACATATTTAAGTTATAGTTGTTACTAGTTTTCTCAGGCCAGAAACTCGGGTCGATAATATGGCGATAATAGTCAGCATTAATTGAAATTTTAAAAGAGGAAATTGACCTGGAGACAGAAGATTTAAATTTATGTACAAAAAATTTTATCTTTGTGCCCCAATTTAGATTTAATATAATAGCCAATATCGTCCGTCGATGTATCACTAGCTAACCGTGAAATAATTACAGCTTTATTCCGCGGAACAGCTTGAAGCAGTTTAGGAGTAATTTAAGTATTTATCGTTATAATATTATCTGCTATATTTTCCGATCCACTGCCAATACGATTTGATGGAAAAGCGAATTGACCCGAAGAAACGACATTTGATGACGTGGATGGCGTAGATAAAGAATCATTAACGGTTACGGATTTCTTAAGATTAGGTGAAGATGCATTATTCAAAGAAAGAACTTCAAGTAATTTATTTGATTTTACCATATTTTTAAGCGAGATTTTATCATTAGTTTCTACAAATTTATCTAGGATAGAAAATTTTCAAAATAATTCACCAAAACTGGCCAATCTAGATTGCAATGACGCAAAATCAGTATTAAGTTTTTCAAATTCACCTTCATAACTTTTAAAGAATTTGTAGAAATCAACATTAATCTGTTTACAAAAAGAACAAGTCCATTGCAGGGACTATACGGGATCTAAAAGCGCATCCGCATCCTCAGTGCAGTACATTTCAAATGGTAGTTACCCAAACATAGCCAACAGGAAATCATTCTTTCATTTCCCGTAATTGTACATTTTTCATTTAAGCAATCCATGATAATATATATTAATATTTCAGTATTCACTTTTAAACCTTTATTATCATTATAATTATTATTTACGTTACTTTTATCTTCAACTCCCTAAGGTATGCAGTGATAAAATTATAACATAAAGATATATGTCAAGATACCGAGCTTTACGTTCCACAGGAGTACAAATAAATTAAAGTTAAAAGCTTTATTCTTTCTATTATGACAAGAACTGTAACAGCTGTTTTATGTATTTATTGTATTTTATATAACGCTTTTATTATTATTATCACTACCTTTTTCACAATTTTGTTTTGTTCACTTCTCAAAGAAGTTATTGTTTATTTATTTATCGTTTGATACATGTAGATATTGATTTTGTAATGTTCCGTTACTGTTTGTTCAGCTATTATATTGATTTTGTTGTTGTCACTTTGTATTTTCTGATTATTTTAATAATAATATTTACACTTTTGTTCAATGATTGTTCCTTGTCCTAATACTTTATTTCTAAATACACAATGCACATAAATATTATAGTTTTCCAGGCACAAATAATCACCAAAAATCATAATATACAGAAACCAGATAGAGCGAGCAACGTCCGACCTATATCATAACACCAGTGGATATGTAGGTCCCGGTACTCATGGATAAAAATTGACACACACAACATGTGTGCTGCGAGAAGCTAGGCCATAACCCTGAAGCAGGGTTGTAAAGGCCAATTATATATGTATAATGATCCACTTTGTTTTGGATAGTTCACACAAACATGCTTCCAGTCTATGGCGTCTAGGCAATGAGGAAGCCCAATTTGTTGAAAAAACGATGAAGAAATAGTTAAACAGTTTATCATATTAGGGTTTGCCAAATAGATATACATACTTCCCTTAGATTATCCCAGATGATTTCGCATCATTATTTTATAATTAATAGAAATACTTCAGTATTTGTTTTTCTTTTTGTCTGCATGTGGTGCTGAATATACCTTTACCTATGTGTATGCTGGAGCTTTTGGGTGTCAGAATGATGGTGGTGTATTCATGAAAATGTTTTCGGTCGAAAAATTCTTAAAAACAAACTTAGTGCTTCATTAGCTAATTCTAATACGGCATTCCCATACTATTTATAGCAGATAACGCCTCACAGTAAAACAGCCCTATAGTAACCGCGGCAAAAAATGGTTTTTGGCGTGTCGTCCAATTTGGCTGAAATTTTCACAGTATATTAACAGATAGAACATGAGTAATAATTCCCTGAAATTTCAGCCTCATAACTTCATTACTTTTTGGTCTAGAGCAAGTCAAAGTTGAGGTTTGCCAACGCCCTTGAAATATGTTAGTTCAATATGTAATATTCAAAAGCTAATTAATAAAAAAAAAAAAAAAATAATAAATATAACTTTAAACTTTACTTTACTTTAAAGTATTTCTTTAATTTAGTTGCTGTAGAACAGGCCTGTGCAAAAGTAAAAATGTAGTTGTGTTAGTGATAAAATGAGAATTACACGGCTGAACGTGTAAGTAGCAGTATCAGCAACTGTATGAATTTTTTTTATTAAAATTTATATGTAATATTTCATCTGAAAATTAAATTACTTTAATTTTATAATTGCCGAATTCACAAAACCCTTGTATTTATTGTATTCGTTGTTAGATTGTATAGCACTACAATAGTTGTGCGCTTGTTGTTTGTAATTTGTATATAAACATTCGATACATATCATACACTTTTTTTCATATGCTTTAAAAAAGTTGTATTGGTTTCTGTGTTATTGTAAATGAAAAATATTGAAAAAAATATAAACACAAAAAAATTCTTTTTATTTTCAACAGCAAATTAAATAAAATAATATAAATATGGAAGGAAAATGTATTTTGTTTGTAAAAATCAACTTTTTAATACAGTTTTTCTTTTTCTTATTTGGTTTTTGACGTTTAATACACAAAATACTTTCATATACATACAATAGATGTTCACGAGCCAACATTGTATGCAATACATGAAATGACGATACAAAACTTTGTGAATTCGGTAAATATATAATAATATAAAATATATTTGCCGAATTCCCATTTCAGAAAAAAATCCCCATTTTGGGGATAAATCCCCTAATCTGACAACTATCTATGAAATTTTTATTTTTGCACAGGCCTGTTGCAGAATGAGTAGATGAAAAAATAAATTAAAAAAAAAAAAAAAACACGAAAAAAATTTCTTAACAACAGAATTGTGGTGTAAAAATTGAACATTTTGCATTTTTAATGGACTAGGAAAAATAGAGCAGCCCCTCGCCCTAGGTGCAGACTTATATCAAATTAAAGATTGAAGTCTCAGCTTTCATTTAAAGTAAAGGACATATAGCAAAAGTACTTTAAATATACAAAAAACTACATAAAATACGCAACGCGCACATTCTGTCGCTATACGTATGTTATCCGAAGAAGCGCAAGAAGCAATGAATAAGGAGTATAGAAACTGTGGGCTACTCCATTCTCGTAAAAATTCACGTATTTCTACGAATGAAGATGTAATTAACTATTTGTGAATATCATCAGATCCTTATAATAATTCATATAGAATGAGAATGAAATTGAAAAAATTAGAATACCATGATATTAAAAAATTATTGATAGAATGAAAAAAAAAGTTTTCATTTTTATTGCATTTCAATTGGTGTGTTATTGTAATTTTTGTATGAAACTTTTTAAATAATATAAATTACAGTAATACAAAATTTAAAGGTTGTTCCTAAAATATTTTAGAAAATATGGCACTTTTTATGTTGAGGGTGTATGGGTGGTGGGGGTAAAAGTGGGCCAAATGATAATGATTGTAACAATATAACATTCAAGTATACCAAAATTTAAAGCTATACCTAAAGTATTACAGACAATACGGCATTTTACAAATTTCGATTGTATGGGAGGTGGGCGTAAAAGTGGGAGAATTTTCTTAATTTTTTTTTTAAACTGGAATTGTCTCAAAAATAACCTGTGCAAAATTTCAGAGCTCTACAATGACTCCTTGTATTTAATGCCGGCGTTGTCTCCGCTTTTAAACACTTTACAGTAAAATACACTGCATTTTACCAAAATTTTGTAGAAAACCAGAAGTAGAATTGAAATTTCTTTTAGTACACTTGCATACCGGTGAAGATTGCTCCACACTACAATAAATGCCGCAACAAAAAATGTTGACAAAATAGTTTTAGCAACAGTAGTCTTGCACAATTTTTTAATTTTCCCTAAGAACTCAGAATATTTTAATCTAAAAAGAATTGATGAAGACATTGATAATATACATTTATAATTAATATAACAATAAATAATATGTTACTATAATAAAGAACTAAATAAGTTAATTATTGCTTAAATTCATTTGGTTTATTATTATTTATTAATAGATATAACAAGTTTACAATGTACATAAAAGTGCGATATCAATTTTGTACCATGATATCTAGATATATGTGGTTCTAACTCAAGTTGTGAACAAGAATGACAACCATCAAAATAAAGATATAATACATACATACATACATAACTGGCCTTTACAACCCTGTGTCAGGATTACGGCCTAGCTTCCCGCAGCACCCATGTTGTGTGTGTCAATTTTTATCCATGAGTACCGGGACCTACAGTTTAATGTCGACTCCGAACGACAGACTTGAGAAGGTTGTTCATGGCAATTAGTTACTCTCAGAGCTTTTGCCAGAAGACTGCTGAGAGGTAGTCGCCGAAAGAAATATTTTTTTTTCATATTTCTTTTTTTTTTAAGATGTCGGAGCCTGGAGTCGAACCCAGGGCCCATGTCTTAGTAAGCCAACACACTAACCACTAGACCACGGCGACTACATAAAGATATAATAGATATTATTAAATATACCCTGCCAGCAAATTGGCAGTCGACTAAAAATAAAGCTAACTTATAATTCTCTTTTATGGGCTGACTATAAGCTAACTACATTGTAATCCAGAACTTACCAAAATCAATACGTTTATAGCTAGCTACAAAAAGTTAACTTTAAGTTAACGGCTAGGTAACTAACTTTAAACTAACTGCAGAGTCGGACAATTGACTACTTCCTAGGACATCGCAATGTTAAAATAGTTAGTTGTTTTCATATAAAAGTAATCCAAGTGTCAGCCACCACTACTTGAGAAATAGTTAGTTTTTAGTTTAATTGAAAGTTAACTGAATTGCCTGCAGGGTATGTACATATGTAGTATATATTGTAAATATATGCATATTAGTTATTGTATTCATTAATAAATAATTGTCTATATTTAAGATAAATATTCAAATCTTCGACATTTAACAGAACTTCTCACTGATTAAGAATCCAAAAAAATGTTTGAAATCGAATAAAAATTATGAATTCTAGAGTCAATCGAAGTTGACAATTTTTCGGACTTACAAAAAATGTTTAAATTAAAAAAAACATCATCTTTTTAATTGAATTTCAGGCAAACTATGCAACCGATCATTAATTTTTTGGTGTCGGTACCATTTAGCCTGTGGCTGTGAATTTTAAATCATTGTTGTGTTGGAACACAATATCTGAGGACTCAACAACCAACTTTTAACAAGTGGCTAGGAGATTCGTGCACAAAACGTTGACGTACTTGCACAAATAGATAGAAAAGCCACATTTTACTGTAATTTTATTACGACCCTTTTACTGACGTCAATAATTGCTGCTTCTAAATAGATGAAGTTTAATAGGAAGGTTTATCCTAATGCACTTATTTAAAAAAAAGCATCAAGTAGACTCTAATAAATGTTTCACAATCAATGCAATAATTTATGCTTTCATTTTGTACATTTTTACATTTTTAATTTGTCTTTATATTCTTTTGCATACTTTTCTATATTAATATGTTTCTTTGCACATTAAAATATACAGCAATAAAAATTTGTTTTCAAATAGCTTCTCGGTGAATATCGGATTAAAATTTTGTTTTTATTGCAATGCTACCAGAAATTTAAATATCAAATAATATAACTTTTTCCACATTGATGAAATTTCCCCCGAAGGACTTTTACGGAAGTGCTTAAATAATTTTATTTGTTCTTAATTTTTTTTTAAAACTTTACAATTTTCTAATGTAAAATATCAATCTAAAAAATTAGATATAGGTCTGATATGTATCAAAGAAAACATTTAAGGGATATATGACTTTGAAAATGAAAATTGGTTTTCATCCATCATCCGAAGACCGTATGAGGGTTAATTTTTGTGAATATTTTCTAGAATAAAAAATGTTTTCATTTCAAACACATTTTATTTAAATTTTTAAAGTTTACATATTGCTTGGTGTAAGACAACATTCATCTTCTCCTGTGTCACTGTTCCTGTTAAAAACTTCCTCACTATTTTCATTTCTTTTTAAATATACATATGTATATACATATGTACATATATGCAGATTAGACAATCATATTATAAAATTCATATGTATATATGCTCTATTTATACAATTACTTTTCCATATTACAAGTAGTTCTATAAAAATTTAAAGTTTGCAATTAAGTTGTTACAAAAATTACAAAATTCGACAAAAGAATATTATAGGAAACACATATGCACTTTTTGAAACATTAACGAATATCAGAACAACAAAAACAAACAAAAAATTCTATCATATTTTTAATCAATTAAGAATGCCGAATTTTATTTGTATTATTTTTATATGGTTAAAATTAATTAATTTTATTTAGAGACAGAAAAAACTCAAAAAGAGCCAAATTTAATTTAAGAAAACAGTTAAAAAAAGGCTAAAAGCTAAATAAAATTTTTGAAGCTAAATTGCAAAAAATAAGCTAAATTTAGCTTTAAAAAAGGCATTATGGTCACACTGGCCACCGTTTACCACAAAAACATTAAGGGTAGATTTAGCCGAACGTTCATGTAACGTAACGCAACGTACGTTGGTTTCTAGCATATGAAAATAATGCAAATGGTTACCCAAAATAAATGTCACGTTGACGGAACGGAGCAATCTGTATAAAATAGAATTTCTAAACGTTTTACGTGACATTTCAATGCGAGTGATGGGACTATTGTATGTTAAATAGCAATATGTCCCAAATGACTTTTTTGTACTAACATGTCTATATGCAAATCAGTTTCTTTTTTATATGTACAAAAAGACTTTTGAATTTTTAAAGTTTTTAGATAATTATTGTGATATTTATGTGAAATTATTCACATACATTTTTATGTGCATATAAAGTTTGTTTTTAATTGTTTTTAATTTACAAGTCCCATGTTTTGCTTAACATATCTTCGACATTTTATGGGTTACACCGATGAATTATACACATACCAAATAAAAAATTATTTGATTATCTAAAAATACGCATATGGGATGCATGATAGATTTACGTGCTAGCTAGATACCGAGATAAATTAAAATTTTTTAAAAAATTGTACTTAAAAATACACTTTTTTCGTTTCTGGTCCACAATGGACCAATGTATCCGATTCAATAAATAATGACTTTAAACCAGACATTTAATATTCAGTAGTAGTATAAGAATAAATCTTTGCGAAGCATAAAATATAAGAAGTAAATATAATATACTCTTAATTTGGTACTTCTGGTACTTTTTTTTAACTTGTGTGTGTTAATTTAACAACATTCATCACTGCTCTGAACAGCTGGCTTGATATTTAAAAATTAAAATTTTTTGTTTGTGCTGTGTTTTGTGCAGGGACCGTAAATAATGATTATTGTTCGTTTTTTTAAATCAAAAAATCAATCACTTAGAACAGACATAAACAAAAATTTTTTGCACCATTATTATTATTTTTTAACAATCTTTGCATATTCGTCATGATTTTTAAATTTTTGATTTTTAAAGTTTTCTTCAATGGTAATGATTATTTTTGAGTAATATTAATAAAAATCAGCCATAATCATTATTTTTGAGCAAAAGAAATAAAAATCAAAAATAATCATTATTTATGATTTTTATTTTTTTTTGCTCAAAATAAAACTCATTTTTAATTTACGACTTTATATATGATGTATAAAAAAAATAATTATATAATTTTTGTGCAAGAAAATGATATTTTATATAACAAAATGAACAAGCATTTCTTAGATTTTTTTCTTTTACTAGTTCTGACCAAATTTTTTAATGTTTATTAAGTAATAAATTGAAAATGAGTTTTATTTTGAGCGAAAAAAATAAAAATCATAAATAATGATTATTTTTTATTTTTATTTCTTTTGCTCAAAAATAATAATTATGGCTGATTTTTATTAATATTACTCAAAAATAATCATTACCATTGAAGAAAATCTTTAAAACTCACAATATAATCATTATTGTGTAATTTTTATTATAAAACTCATAATGATTACGGTCCCTGGTTTTGTGAAAAGTAACAGCCATCCCTAAATAAAAGCGGCAACGTTTTGGTAAAACATTAAAAACAGGGTAATACAAGGGGGGGGAGGTGCATGGTATAGTGGTTAGAGCTCTCGCACAAAAACTCAAAGGACCCAGGTTTGAATCCCAGAAGAGGTGAAAAATGAAAAAGTTACTTTGTGGATTTTTCAAAATTATAATTTAAAAAAATAAGAGGTTCCCCACCCCCCTCCAGGAAGACCATCTACAAAGAAACCGCTCCCCGACATTTCACTAAATCCACCTTAACCAGTGTCAACGTAAAACGAATGATCAGGAAAAAAAAGCGCCACCTATTGGGAAGTAGCAGATAATAGCTAAACTTACTTAGCGAAGGCACACTCACCACACAATCAACATGCAACGATGAGGCAATTGCTGTTGATCATTTAAGGGTGAAGGTATTACACTGGCCTTTGAATGATCAATTCTCAGCAATTTATCTCATTCCTAAGGCGCTTAACAATAATTAATAATAATATATGTACTGTCCTTTCCAAAATTCCAATACAATGCACAGCATTAAGTAGGGGTTTACCCCTGAGTATTGGTCTCAAATAAAAAATAAAAAAAAACATATGCTTATATAATAATTTTCACTATTTTAATAATAAATAATAATAAATAAATAAAATAATAAAATAATAACATTATTCTATTGGTATTTGTAATGTAAACTAAATTTTATAGTACTATTTTATTTATTTTTATTATAATTTATTTATTTATTTTATATTAATATTTATTATCTACTATTTTGTTTATTTTTTTGCCTTTACACACAACCCTGTTTTTTTATTTGTTTACATTTAGTTGCCTCTTGCGACCAACTTTACTATTAAACGCTGTCAAAATTGGCTTTTCCAATTTCAAAGCGTTGCCGCCGCGTTATTTTGGAATGCTCCATACAAACTGTATGGGCATGAGAAATTTTGACAGCTAGAAAACGCTTGCCACTTTTATTTAGGGATGGCAGTAAGTAAAAAAAAAAAATAATAAATTATTTAATCAGTATTAATAAAATAAAAAATCATTATATTTTATTTTTAGTGGACGATGAAAAATTTATATTACTGGTACAGGCTAATGAATGCCTTTATAATTTCTTGGTTTGTTTTGTTTTCATTTACATTTTCTGGTGACATATGGCACGTTTGTATAACTGCACAATCGTACGTACGTTAACGTACGTACCGTTTTTGCGACATCAACGTTTGGCTAACCAGGCCTTAAATTAATACAAAAATGGAAACTTGGGGCACAGTGTAATCAATGTCTCTACCATATACAAAATTTTATTTTTTTTTTATTATTAAAAAATGTATATATGTAAGTATGTACATTGCACAATATACATATGAATATAGATATTGTTCTTTTAACTCACTTGCACTCATGCTCAGTCTGCGGACTCATTTTAGATTCTTGTAATTTTTCGTAAAAACTTTTCCACATTTTTTCTTCATCCATGATGATGATTTCACTTTATACAATGAATGTATTATATATGTATGTATATATGTAGGTATGTATGTATATCTAAACGGAGTATATTTGTTTAGTATAATCTTTTTGCATGACTAATTATATTTCTTAAAATGTAAAACAAATGTATGTACATAAGTATGTATGTTTGCTTAAATATTTTAAATGTTATGTATAGTTTTGATAATTCTTAAGTTTTATACAGCGAAAGTAGCAAAACAAAATATTTTTATTATTTATCATTCACAAACAGAATAGAACCAAAAATTATTCAACGCGACGCTAACGTTTTCACACTTGCAAGAGTACTAAAGTAGACACAATATTGAATTTCTCCCAAGACTTAAAAAAACTAAACAGCAGCCAACGACACGATTTTAGAAATATCGTCAAATAAATTAGTATTTAAGTGAGGATGATGACGTTGAATATGTAGATTGTTGTTGCTCTTATTAGACTGGCTTTTAAAAAAAATCGATTTTTATTGTGAATAAAATATGTGTACTCTGTAGTGATTTTACTAAGTAACTTAAAATCAAGCAAAGCTTTAGTTAACCCACCTACAATTAACTTAAAGGTAACTCTAAACTGATGCAACATTTAATATTTTGTTTATTTTAGGATTTTTCTCAATCATAGCTAATGTACGAGAAGGATTAAGTTAATATTAAAAAAATTCTAGATAACAAAAAATATAATTAATTACATATACATGCATAAGTACATACTTATATAGGAAAATGAGTAGCTGACTACAAAAATAACCAACGTTAAGTTAGCTTTTATATACTAACTTTAAACTAACTACTACTCAATGCAAAGTTTTCATTAAATGAAGTGTATGTATATTCTGAGCAGTAGTTTATTTTTTTATTCAGGTAAACAAATTGGCGAATGCTACCATTTTTTTTGTTTAATAATTTTTCTGTATAAAATATTTAAAGTTTGTTGTTTAAACAAACGATAAAAGAGTTAAATTTATATTGTGAATTTTATCTGTATTGTGATTTTAATTCTATTTCAAGGTATGTATTAGGAAATTACCATTTCAATTTAATGCAAATTTGGAAGTGTTACTAAAACGCATTCGAGAAGAATGTTGGTATATCGGGCATAACTAAAATTCAAATTAATGCTTTTTTTGTATTTGCAGTAGTCTACTGATTACTGTATTGGCATACTAGACAAAAGCTCCAGGTTCAAACTTCATCTCTGACATCTTTAAAGAAAAAAAAGAAATTTGAAAAAATATTTCTTTTAGCGACTACCTCTCTTAGTAGTTTTCTGGCAAAAGCTGTGGGAACAACTGATTGATAAACAAGCTTCTCAAGTCTGTCCGAAACAGGTTTGTAATGGCCCGTTATGTAAAATGCTTGTATGTAATAATATCAATACTGTTGTACAATAAGTCATAAAGCTGATGGTCCACACAATGCGTTTATACGCACTCTATAAGAATTTTATTGTAATTTGAATTGAAATAAAAGCGCATGTTATTCTAGCACCCGCTAGCTTGTTAACTAATGTATGCGGCGATTGTCCAATCTCCTGGACTTTAAATTTTGGGTTGTGCGTAGGGCTTGAAACCTACCACGTAAAAACTAAAATTCAATGAAAACTGATACAATAGCCTCTAAACGGACCCCTTTCTATATATGGCGAACTTGGCAAACGTTTTAAGAAATATGACTTAAGGTTATGCACCTGGAATGTGAAAACCCTTTACAGGGAAGGTACCTCTATCCAATTGGCGGATGCTGTCAAGAAATGTAGGGCTGACATCACCGCCATCCAGGAAATGCGATGGATTGGACGGGGTTGTACAGGGCAAGCAACATGTGACATCTACTACAGCTGTCATAATAAGAGACGGGAATTTGGCTGCGGATTCGTAGTTACCAAGAGACTTCGCCATCTTGTCTCAGAGTTCTCCCCGTGAACGAAGGGATAGCTACGATCCGGATGAAGACAAAGTTTTATAATATCAGCCTCATCTGCGTGCATGCCCCGACGGAAGAGAAGGATGATGCGGCCAAAGATGCTTTATACGCAAAGCTCGAGGATGTATATGATAGGTGTCCGACACATGACGCCAAAATTGTCCTCGGCGATTTCAATGCGAAAGTTGGACGTGAAGGTATCTTTGGCCCCACTGTCGGACTGTTCAGTCTTCATAATTCCACCTCGCCGAATGGCTTGAGACTGATCGATTTCGCCGCGGCGCGAAACATGGTAGTTTATAGCACCAGATTCCAGCATCTTGATATCCATAAGGCCACCTGGCTCTCTCCTGATCGATCTACCAACAACCAGATCGATCTACCAACAACCAGTTCGATCACATTGTGATTGATGGAAGGCATGTATCCAGTATACTAGACGTAAGCACATTTAGAGGTCCACTCGGACCATTATCTTGTCGCAGCCAAATCCTGGAGAAGACCCATTAAAGTCAAGTCGACACACACCACCTTTTTGCTGGCAGTGTTCGACAGCCCGGTAAGAGGTCGCGTATATGCCGCAATGTCTGAGCTCGGTATTCCTGCAAAGCTGATAACACTGTGCAGAATGACGTTGAGCAACACCTGCAGCTACGTCAAGGTAGAAAAAGACCTCTACGAACCTTTTAATACCATGCGAGGTTTCAGACAGGGCGATCCCTTATCCTGCGATCTCTTCATTTTCGTCATAGCGAATGTTTTGCGAAAGGCGGGTGTACATCAAAATTGCACTATATTTAACAAAAGTGTCCAGCTCCTTGCGTATGCAGGCAACATAGATATCATTGAACATACCAAGCGATATGTCACCGCAGCCTTTAATAGTATTAAATGGGAGTCTGCAAAAATGGGTCTGACGGTAAATAAGAGCAAGACGAAGTATATGTTGTCGACGAGTAGGGATGTTGAACGTATCGGCTCCCAGGTTACAGCCGGCAACTATACATTCGATGTGATCAAGGAGTTTATCTACCTTGGCACCGCCATTACCAGCAATGTCAGTCAGGAGATCAAACCAAATATCACACTGGCCAAGAGGTGCTACTACGGTCTCAGTAGGCAGTTTAGTAAGAGAGACCTCTTTCGTGCGACGAAACTAACACTCTATAAGTCGCTTATTCTTCCGTTGCTTCTCTATGGTGCGGAAGCATGGACGCTGTCTTGTGCCGATACAGCGGTCTTGGGAGTATTCGAGAGAAAAGTTCTTCGTAAGATCTTTGGTCCTATAAGACATGGCGATAAGTTTCGCATTAGAACCAACCATGAGCTGTATGAGGTTCTCGGCGATGTGGGCGTTGTTCAGTGCATTAACATCCAGCGGCTACGCTGGCTCGGCCATATTGTTCGGATGGATGAATCTGCTCTAGCGAGAAAAGTTTTCGATGCGAAGGTCACTGGACGTCGCACAGTGTACCCATTTCATATAACGAGCGGTCAAAAATAGAAGGAGTTATCGTAGAGTTTTTAAATTTCGTACATTTTCGTAAAATATCTAAATTAGGAAAAATACAAATTTTTAGGATAATCGGGCGAAGGACACGCCCACCGCCTAGATGTGGTGTACTTACAACAACTGTTGTTCTATACATTTATATAAAGAAAACAGTTTAAAAATTTACAAATGTCATACACGTAAAAATTAGCAATTTATATGCAGATTTTTTCTGAAATTGCAACAAGGATTTTAAATTCTGTTAAATATCCTTCAGGTGAAAAACTTACATCTCTTTCAAAATTTGTTTGATTTCTTTGAATTTCAATTGTCTTCCGGTATTATACCTACTTACATAACATAATAGATGTTCCACATGCGAAATTATATTTTTTAACTCTTTTTTTAGATAGTTTTCATTAGTTTTGAATTTATTCAAACGAATAAAGTCCATTGAGGTTCCATAACTTTCGTAATAAGTAAATTTAAAATAAAGATAAAATTTTTAAAACTTACTTTAACAAAAATAGACAAAAATGATGACACCAGTTCAGCAACTTTTCTACTTTTAGTACGTTCAGAACAATCATTAAACTTTACTATTGGCCTACCTTTCTTACTGGTACTAGGAGCCTATAAAACTTCAACTTCAAACTTTTTCTGAATATAATAACTCTTTTTCTATTAAGTTTATATCTTAAATAATATGAAATGAATTTCTTTTATCTTTTTTTCACTTAGTTCTATTTCAGAATTATTTTCTACATAAATTAATTGCTGCAGGTTTTGCATCACTAAATTTTTTGTGCCTAAGCCAGATATCAAAAAGAGGACGAATTTTAATACGTCTTGGCACTAAAAATTGTAAATATAAATCAAAGTTGGAAATGAAACCAATTTTCTTTAAATATACTTACTTGTAGAAGTATTATATTAAAATATGGAAAAAGTATTTTTTGGTATTTTTTTTTAATTGTCCACTAAAGTTGTAATATTCACAATAATTGATCTGTTTCTTTTTGTTTGCTTTCTTTGTAACGGTAAATCGCATATGAGTTACAAGTTGTAAAAAAAAAGTATTGTTTTAATAACATACCTGTGTTACAATTATATTTTGGACTAAATTTTACTACTATATCAAAACCCTTTTTAAAACCAATTCTTTGAAGTTTGTATACTTTTCTATCATTTTTTCAAATAATGGCATACTTAACTACAACCTTCAACTTTAAATCAGCATATCTTTTTTAAAAGTCAATATTATTTAAAAATTATTCTTCATTTAATCAATTCAGAATGCTACAAATAACATCAGATAGTGCTTTTCTTTTTATTCAGTATTTAGTATTTTTTTATTTTTGGCCGCCCTCGTTACAGTGTGCGTCGGCGTCTGTTGGTGGAGCCCTGTCTTCAATTGGTGTGACCAACTGGAGTAGGTGCGCGCTTAGCAGAGACTCCTGGAGACTAGTGTTAAGGCAGGCCGAAACCCGTTAACGGGTTGTTATCGCCATCTAAATAAGTAAGTATTTTTTGGATTTACAAATTTATATCTTCAAACTCAATTTTCTCTAAAACGTCGAATTCGATCTGCAAATCGAAACGTCATTTAATTTACTTTCTTTCATTTATTCTTTTTAAACAAGAAACGATCTTTCAGCAGAATAATTTGTTACTGCTAGTGACAGATAAATTCTGAAGATGATTTCAAAAATTCCACGTTATTATATTTTTTTTAAATAAAAAATTTAACTGGTTTGCGATTCTTTTTTCATATTCGGATATATCACTTTTCTGTAAAAGCTGTTTAAACTGAAGAATTTCTTCCCTGAGATCCTCACGGTCTAAATCCATTTCATAAAATTCGTACAATTTTTTTTTTGAAATTATATTGGTGTCAATAGAACATATGTATATTTTCGATATATCCAAACTTTTCATTCAAAAAATTATATGCATTTTTACGCTTTTTTATCAAAACTAATATAATTTTATCAAATACATTTTTTTTAATAATTCATTTAGACTATCTGTTATAATCTCATCTTCTTCGGATTCGTCAAAATGCATTTTCTATTGCATAAAAATATATACGCTTTAAAGTCAATTTGATTTTACAGACGAGAAAAAGAAATCTTATAAGCCCCTTTTGCAAAAAATTTTCCTCTTAATGTCCAAAACCTCCTTAAACAACTCGAAAGCTATCTCAATGAAAAAATTTTTAAAGCTGCTGTAATCATTTCTTTCAAAGGATCCTACAGAGTGGAAAGACGATGCCATTTTTATTTCGATGAAAGAAAATGCTAGCCTTTTAAAAGTTGTAAATGACTGTGAAATTACGGAAATGAGAAGAAAAACTAGTATTGCTTAGATTAGTTGATCACCATAGAAATGTCCCGGGGTTTATAAAGCTAATATTGCACAAATGGCTATCAATTATTTAAAAAAATATATGATTATTTGTTATATTAATATCAAGTTACATTAATTTTTTATTTATTTGTTTTATTAAATATTTTTATTTTTATATAAACAATGAATATCATCATAAAACAATCATTGTATGTTATATTTCTATCTAACCACGAAATTTTATTACACAGGGTTTTTCAAAGGGGGCGCAAGAAAAGTAGAGCGATAGGGACAGCAAACGACGCCACATTCTTTGCCGCTCTTTTGACATTTCTCTTCAGTCAGGTTTGCCATTTCACGATGGAAAGATATACAAGCCAACAACGAGTCGAAATTATTAAAATTTACTACCGAAATTCGGAGTCAGTGGCCTTTTATTTAATGATTCAAGAATAAAAGACATCTTGTTCTTTTGACGGTTACTTATATATATTCCCTTTATTTTATCCTTTTCTTACCTCTAGCTTAATTTAATTCTTATTCTAAGTTAGTTGTAATAAAAGGTAGTATATAATATTCTAGCTTAGTTGTAGTAAAGAGAAGTAGATAGTGATGGGAGTTACATTCATTACACCTCCCCTTTTTATGAAAAAAAAAGAAAAATTAATGATTAAACAGAATACAACCGCAACTTCAGGCAAAAACGTCTCTCAGAGAAAACGTGCCCAAAATTAAAAAAACGGCCGCAACTTCACAAACTGTCATTTATTGTTTTTACATTTCTTGTATGTAAAGCTATTAAAAATTAAGTTTATGAGAGTTTTTGCAAAGAATTGAACATATATTTTATAATTTAATCATTTTTACACACTTTTTCAATTATTTTTACTAAAATATCACTCATTTTATTTAACAAATTCCAAATTTTATTAATTTATTTAAACTTTCAAATGTTTTTTCGATTTTGTTTTGTTCTTATTTTTCTTTGTGCCAACAACAAAAACCAATGGGTTTGTTTACAAAATGTATGAAATTTAATTAAAGTGTGGTAACATTGTTGAGAGAATTTGTTTCTAAAAATGAGAGTATAAGAAAAAACGCTGTCAAAATAAAATAGATTCTATTTCACGACTGCATTCTCCAGCGTTTTTATGTGTCAATTTGTATGGAAAAAAAACGTCATGCCCCAGTTCTGTTTAATCATTTATATTTAAAGTAATAAAATGAATAAGAAGGTATTTTATAGAATTTTTCTTTTTTTTCTTTCTTAAAGTTATTATATTAATTATATATAATATAAAACTATATAAAACATGTATACATACATATTTATAAATAATTTTTTTTTTTGTTAAATTTCATTTCAAATAACAATTTTCTTTATTTGGTTTTTTTTTTTTTTTTCTTTTTATTAACAGCCAGGCCCACGATATCGAAAGAAAACTTAAGCGAAAGAAACTCAGTCACTCACTGTGAATCTAAACTGCGGCCCACTAATTGTCACTTTATCGTTCGCTTTGCTTTACGTTACCAACGTAATGCAAATAAACAACAAAGCTGCCATATCAACATATCAAAAAATAATCACGAATATACACGAAAAAAGCACTGAAATGCTTAAATTGTACAGTAAAAAATGCAACCGTGTGCTAGTTTAACTTGACAGAAATGTATTAAACAAAATTATTCCGATTTTGTTTATTTATGTATATGTGTGTAAAAAAATTTTGTATTACCAATCGCATTTATTTTTGGCGACACAAAAATTAGTGTGCCGCAAATCAGCTGTTTGTCACTTAAAACTACACGATTCGATATCGTGGGCCTGGCTGTAAATTTAATTTTGAATAACAATTTTGGTTTTTAATTAAATCTCGTTTTTAAAAGCAATTGTTTTTTTTTTTTTTTGTTTATTTATTTAAATTTTATTTTAAATAACAATTTTGTTTTTTTTTTTTTTTTAATTGAACTTTGAATAACAAGTTTGGTTTTTTTTATTAATTCTCTGTTTGAAAAGCAATTATATTTTTTTGCTTGTTTATATAAATTAAATTTTAGAAAAAGAATTTTTTTTTGTTTCGTTGGAAGATCGTAATTTTCCCAGGGGTTTTTCACTATTAACGTTTTCGTTTTACCAAAATCTTTATTTGCATATTAGATACATATATGAACATTTTTCAAATTAAAATTCAGAAATGTAGCACTGCCAATTACATGTACGTGTCGTATATTCCAATCCACCTTATCATTCCTATAATAACCTAATCCTGTTTTTATAAATTGTCCTTTTTCTTCCTTTTTTCCTATCTAGTACAGTTATATTGCAACCACTATATTCCCAACAACGAATGGTCCTTCATATATGCTTCTAAACTTATCATACGGCTGTTTCTGTATAAGAACACTGTCGTTAATCTGTAATACCAAGGGTTTTGCGTACCTATCATAGAGATTCTTATTTCGCATCTTATGCTTTTCAATTAATTCTGTGGCCAATCTATGTGCTCTTTGTAACCTGTACTTAACATCTTTGCTGTAGTTTTCTACATTATATAATGGATCTATTGTTTTCCTCAAAATTTCCTTTGGCATTAAGGATGTTTCACCGAAAACTAATTCATAAGGTGAAAATTTATTGTCAAATATTGTATTTGAAGTGGTGTTATGGAAAAATGAAGAGTATGATAAGTAAGTATCCCATTCTGAAATATTCTCATTTATATATGCTCTCAAATACTCATTAAATACCCTATGATTGCGCTCGACTGTGCCCAAAGATTCGTGATGGTGTGCAGTTGAAAAATGCATCTTAATATTTAACAATTTACAAAGTCCCTGCAATATTTGACTAGGGACAGAGGTCCCTAGGCCCGATTTGATCGTGTTCACCGAACCGTAAACTAAAATGAATTTTTCAAATATTCTAATGCCATGGTCTTTCAGTTTCTGAATAGTACAAATTTAAAAAAAACATCGTCTTTAGGCCATTCTAACACATAAATATTCATCTAGCTGCAATGTTTCGTTATCAATAAGAATATTCAGATGTAGAATTTTAGTAAATTTTCTGTAAATATTTATGCGCAGTTTTTAAGTTTTTTATTTTCATATATAATTTCGGATCTTATTTTTGGTAACTTTTTACTGAAATCATGAAAAAATTTGTCATATATCGGGACTTTTGCTCTGGTAGCGTCTGACTTAGTTGGTTCGTTATACTTTTGCCTGGACATTCCGCGGGTTGTCACTGCAAAAATATCTGTGTTTGCGGATTTCAATTCGTCAATTGATATTCGCGAGAGTGCATCTGCTACTACATTGTCTCTATCTTTTACATGTTCTATAACAAAATTGTATTCTGAAAGTTCTAGCCGGATTCCAGTAAGTTTGGACGATGGATTTTTCATGTTGAATAGATAGACTAAGGGTCGGTGGTCTGACCTGACAGTGAATTTGGTTCCGTACACATACGGTCTAAACTGCGTTATCGCAAAGTAAATTGCCGAGAGTTCTTTCTCTATTGTTGATTTATTCTGTTCTGCTTTATTAAAGGCCCTAGATGCGTAGTAGATCGGCAAGTCATTACCGTCGAAATTCTGGCTCAAAACTGCCCCGCAACCAATTTGTGATGCATCCACCATTACAATGAACTCCCTCGAAAAATCTGGGTACTGTAAGAGTTTCGGCAAAGTAAGGCTTGACTTCAATTTTTCGAATGCATTCTGACAGCTTTCATCCCACTTAAATGGTGTTTTTTTCTAGTAAGGTAGTTTAATGGAGTTGCTAGGGAGGCAAAATTATCGATGAATCTTCTGTATTAGTTTGCAAAGTCAACAAATCGTCTTGTAGAATCTTTATCAGTAGGAGTAGGATAGTTTCTCACTATCTCTATTTTATTATCATCTGGTAAGAGGCACTTATGCCCTAGAAAAGTCACCTGTGGTTTAAAAAAATTGCACTTATACGGATTAATTTTCAAATTATGTTTTCTTAGATTTTCAAAGACGTTTCCGAAATTTCTTAAATGGTGTTGTATGCTGCAACCTATAACAATTATATCGTCGATATAAAGAAAGGCTTGATATGGGGGGGGGGGAGACCAGAAAAAGCAATGTGCATCATTCGTGAAAAAGAATTTGGAGCCACTTTCAGGCCAAACAGTAGTACTTTCTACCTGAAGGAACCTCGAGTAGTGCTGAATGAAGTTATGTCTCTTGAGTCTGGATGTAAAGGTATCTGGTGAAATCCAGAGAATAGATCTTATTTATTTTTTTATTTTATTTTTATTTATTTATTTCTTCTTACGTCCCATACACAAGACCAAAGTCTCATATTGCGGTATAGAACTCAGTACGAATACATGCTAAATACATTATAATATACTTATACAATAGGTTACAAAATTAAACAATTTAAAAAAGATTGATTATAAAATACATAAACAAACATTAATGACATAAAAACATAATTGTTAAAATAAAATTAATTACATAGTAGTATAAAATTAATTTGAAAACAGACAAAGGATCTTTTTTCTAAATAAATGCGCGTTACTAATGACTTGAGAGCTGTGGGGGATATCGTTCCAGAGACTTATGGCATGTATAAAGAATTGGTATATAGATATCCGACTGCCATATCTAAAACAAAGTAATCTTTTACCCCTATTCAGAGTGGAAAAGTTCAATCGTTCAAAAAGGTATAGGGGTTGACGCGTGTATATTATTTTATGCATTAAAATCAAAATCCTTACCTTCATATAATCATCAAGACACATACCATAGAGTTTTTTCACATACATTGAAATATGATCGAATCTTCTCCCAAATACGTATCGAACTATATTATTAAAAGTCATATTGAGTTTTCTTCTTCTGATACTGTCACAACAAGCAAAAAGTTCACACCCGTAAAGTAAAGTTGGCACTACTTGGCAAGAAGTATTCGAATATTCAAAGGTGTGCAATGATGACTATACCAAAGATTTCTTAACATAGAAAATACGCTACCACAAGCAAAATTAATATGGTTAGACCAAGTGAGGGTACTGTTAAAATAAATTCCCAAATTATTAGCAACGTTCACAATCTCAATGGGTTGACCATTCAAGGTCAAGACTGGTCTAGAATTGAGTCTCAATAAGTTCTTTTTGATAATTAAACATTTGGAATTAGAGGGATTTATCCCCAGGCCATTAGCGGTAGCCCATTCGAAAATACGATGCAATTCTTCGTTCAAAATTCTCACATATCGGTCAACCTACGCAATATCACAACTTATATACAACTGCACGTCGTCAGCGTACAATCTAACTTTGCATTCTTCGAGTTTACCTGGCAGATCATTAATATATAGCGAAAATAGTAGAGGGCCCAGGATAGAGCCCTGAGGAACACCACGACTTAAAGGCAAAAAGGTAGATTTTGAAGCACCTGATTCGACAAATTGATATCTTTCAGTTAGATACGAAAATATTAAATCGGTGGAAGTGGATGAAAACTTATGAAAAAATTTTAATTTATTACATAAGATATTATGATCGACAGTGTCAAACGCCTTGGAATGATCAAGAAGTACCAAAAACGTCACATTGCCACAATCAACCTGTTGTCTAATATCCTCCGAAACGTCAACCAGGGCCGTTATACAGCTGTGCTGCTTACGAAATCCAGATTGACAGTTTGTAAGAATATTATTATCATCAAGGTATCGAGTCACCTGGTTATGAATCAATCTTTCAAAAACTTTCGAAAGGAAAGGTAAGATTGCAATCGGTCTATACTCTGAGTTGGACTTCCGTACTGGGATGATTCTCGCGAGTTTCCACATTTTGGGATAGCAGTTAGTAGTAAAAATTTTGTTGAAAATAAACGTTATAACGGGAACAAGCTGTGGCATGAGAACCTTTAGAAATTTTGGGTCAATCCCATCGACTCCTATTGCATTGGATTTTACCGACAACACACTAGAGAGAACTTCAAGGTGAGTGACATTAGAAAAATAGAAATTAAGTACTATCTGAGGAATCATTGGAGAAGCAATAGTAATTAGTGGTAGGTTTAACTACAGGAATATTCAAAAATTGCCTATTCAGAACATCCGCATCAATTCCACAAGACTCAATATCAATAGATCGGCCGATACCAATTTCCCGAATTGCTCTCCACTTCTGTCTCATGTCAGTTACAGCAGTAAACTTAGCTGAAAAATACTCAGATTTGGCAATCTTAATTAATTTGTTAGTCGTCCTCCGTGAGATTCGGTACAATTCATGTATCTCAGGAGTTTTGAAGCGCTTACAGCGTAAATATAATATATCCCTGTGACGGATTGCACGCTTAATATCAATCACCGAAAAATATCTCGCTCGCCCAAGGTTATCCAGTATGTCGTCGATTCGGGGAAGCGGAAATTTGTCGGCTATAAGCTTCTTATTCACCGCTTTATAATCGACACACATCCTGTATGACCTTTGTCCGTCCACGCTTTTTTTTAAACTAAAATCAAAGGGCTGTTATAATTTGATCGGCTGGACTCAATTAGGTCGTTCTTTAGCAAATTCTCCACATGTTTATCGTGATGGAAGTTACCTTCATTACAGCCTCACAGTATGCCAACAAGCCAGCGAGGATTTATGAACTTCGTGCGAATATCGAACGTGAAATTGCAGCAGTATCGGCCGATTTATGCTTGAAAATCGTGGAAAATTGGGTTCAGCGTCTGGACTTCTGCAAACCTACCCGTGGTGGGCATGCAAAAGAAATCGAGTTCCATACATAATGGCATCGTACGTACTTTTACAGGAATAGAGAATTTCATTGATATCCGAAACCGCTTTGGTTTTTTTTTAAACTTTTGTAGCGCTCTTATTGAAAAACCCGATACTACATATAAACTCTTTCTGTACATTCATTTTTATATGTTCAATCCTAGTGGAACGCAAAATTTAAAAAAAAGTGTTTAATAAAAGAAAACCCTTCATTAAAAAGGTTGCAATAACTTTAAAGAAAAAAAATATATAAAAATTAATTTTAAATACAATTTTTATATTTTGTATTCTATTTGTCGATTACTTTTAAGTACTGAATGTCACCTCTGTTGTGTTTATTATTATTTAAATACAAGTGCTATGAAAGAGAAGCTTAAAAAAATCGTATCGTGTATCGTGTTTTTTCCAAGCTTTACGTAGGGTCTTGTAGCACAAAACATATAAAATCAATGAATTCCATAAATTCTTTTAAAATCTCAATTTCACTTTTCATTTTGCCTAAATTGTTTTTATTTGATAACAATATTAACGAAACAGTTCACCAAAAAAAAAATAATTTGCGCATAAGACGCATTGCATGTAACTTGAATTTAGCAACGCATAGAATGCATAAAAAATATCATACGCAACTATGCATGAAGGCATGGTGTGGACCTTCACCTTAAGCCTCTGAGAGCACATATACTTGCTTTTGTTCATCCCGAATTTCTTCTGACACTTCTGATAAAAATAAATTCAAAGAAGAGTTGTGTTTTTAAGGGGTATATGTATGTGCAGAGGAAAGCAGTGGAAAATAGTGCATTCAAAAATGTGGTGTCAAAAAAATAATTTTATGCTGTGAAAAAAATAAAAAAGCCAAAAGTAAAGTTGCATCCGTAACATTACCAAAACACATACATATTTAAACAATTCCGATAAAGTCTTTGAACCTCTTTGTGGCTGAAGAATCTGGTTTGAAACGATCTGACATTCGCTTGACTACCATCCATATTTTGTATTATATTTTTCAGTTGAACGTCTGCATTAAACTCTACCAAAATTAATCCATTAGTTTTTCGGTTTAAAAACGAGTTTTTTGCATAAATTAAAATGTGAGAGCTTAAATTTTAGCTCATTTTATAACTATGGATTAAAAAAGAAAATAGTTAATTTGTCCACGCCCTAAAAAGGAATATCCACTTTAAATAGAGGCTTTGACGGACACTTCCCCATATAAACCTCCACGTAACCTCGTTCCCAAACAAAACGTTTGTTCCTCGGAACTTATAGGTTATATAAGACTACTTATTAACTAGAAACTATAATTTTTAATCACATTTAAACATTTTGAGCAAATGGCCATTTTAATCAAAATATTATAAAATTTCTAAACTGGGGCCAAATCGCCGCATTCGTGATCGAATGACTTTGATCGAAATTTTTGTTTTTGAAATCGCGGCATACGTTATCGAATGTCTTCTATCGAAATTTAGGATTTTGGCATTCGATAACGAAGGATTTCACTCGAAAAGTTATACGATAGATTTAGAGCTTTCGTAAAAATAATTAATGTTGTCAAAATTTTATTTTTATAGCCAAATAAGCCGATTTAACACAAAATAAACCGATTTAACGCTACTACTAAATATATCAACGTAGCGTTTTTTCTTACAAAATAAAAGTAGACAACATTTAAAAATACATATTTATGTGTTTTGTTTATATTTTTTAATTATATTATTCCTACTGTTTGCTTTACATATAATAATAATTTTTTAGTTTTAGTTTTTAATTTAGGGGGTCAAACCTTATGAATGTTGGGCACAGTTTAGACCAGGGACTGAAACCCTGAAAAAATTGGGTTCGGGTTCAGGTTCGGGTTAATCAAAATAAAAAGTTTGGGTTCAGGTTCGGTCCAGGGTTCAGGTTCGGGTTCAAAATTTGGAAAAAAAGTACAATATCATTAATTTATTTTTCAAAAAAATTTTTATTTAATTTAATAACACTGGTTTACAGCCAAAAAATACTAAGAACGCCACATGCCTAGATTAGTTAATTGGGACCTCCTGATCACGAAAAACGCTTTTATTATTTTTTTCTAAGTACAGTTTTTTAGATAACGGTACTTTTGTGTTTTTCGGTGTATGGCCCCACTCAAACCCTTGTGGAGTCCAACCGAAAAGTCCGATCGAGATAAGTGGTATATCAATGAAAAGGTAATTGAATACCTATTCCGTCGTTTTTTAGATAACGGTGTTTGTGTTTTTCGGTGTATGGCCCCACTCAAACCGTTGTGGAGTCCAACCGAAAAGTCCGATCGAGATAAGTGGTATATCAATGAAAAGGTAATTGAATACCTATTCCGTCGACATGCTGGAAAATTCTATCTGATAAGAAATCACTGAGATATTGCTCCTCAAAGTTCAAAATTTTCCTATTTTTTACGTTTTTTTCAAAATTTTTAATTTTCACTTCAATTTTTTCCTACGTGATATTAAAGATCTGGAATGTTTTATTTTTTTACCAAATAGTTAATTTAATTACCAATATTTTAAGCGTATTTAGAAAAAAAATCGGATGAAAAATCAAGTTTTTATTAAGGATTTTGTGGAACGACAATATTTTCTTTTTCATTGCTCACACAGTATATTCGCCGTAAATTCCAAAAATTTTAATTACAATGACGAGCCCCTTGAACTTTTACGTTTTTTTTCGGATGGGTCTTCGCAAATGAGGAACCATCAATAGTCCGCCATCATTTGTTTATCCCACCAGCCTTTGTATCGTCTCTCAATTTCTTCCATTTCCTTGTGAAATCTTTCACCTTGTTCATCTCTTTCGGAGCACAAGTTCGTGGTTAAAACTTCCAAATGACTGCTGCTGGCTGCCATAATGGAAGTAAAAGAAACAACAAAGGCGAATATGGAAATATCTAGAGCTCAAAATCAGGCATTGCTGGCAGAGGTAAAAGAAACATCCAGAGCTCAAAATCCAGCATTGCTGGCTCAAGTTGAAGAAAAGATCAATAGTATTCAATGCCAACAAGCTGGACCAGTACGTCTTGTTCCAGAATTTACCAGCAAAATAAAAACCCCTTGCTTTGATGGTAGCACACCACTTTCTGTATTTAGACTTCAATTTGAAACTGTTGCAAACAAAAATGGATGGGACGACGAGGAGAAGGCGCTAGAATTAATATTGGCCTTAAAGGGTGCAGCCGCAAAAGTCCTGGAGACAATTCCAGCCAGCTCCAGAAATAATTACGAAGACCTAATGGTGGCGTTGCAGCGTAAGTTCGGTAATGAGCACAAACGAGAATTGTACCAAATGGAGTTGAGATGCAGAACGCAAAAGTCCAATGAGTCACTACAGGCCTTCGCCATGGAGATTGAAAAATTGGTACAATTAACATACCCAGGCAAGAATCATCCATTGGTAGATCGTTTTAAAACCGAAGCATTCGTCAATGGCATACGTGACCCTGACTTGAAGCTCGCGGTATGCAGCACTCAGAAAAACACCTTCGCTGAAACAGTAGCATTTGCATTGGGGCAGGAAATCGCTAGAGCTATTTGTATGCCACAGGTACACAAAATGCGTGCTTTGGAAGTTGAGTCAGAAATATATGACATGCTGAACGACCTTAAAGCGATGCTGAAACAAATTCGTGCCGGCATGCAGCGAAAGGCGAAAGCAAAGTGCTTCAATTTTGGAAAGAGTGGCCACTACCAAAGAAACTGCAAAAAAGATACGAAAAAGAGCAAGGTCTATCTCGCCATCCAGAAGTAGCATAGAGCACAGAAGAGGGGCTAAGCATGGTAATGCAGATGCTCTATCGCGGCGGCCATGTAGCATAGATTGTAAACATTGTACTAAGGCTGAGGGCAAGGAATCTATCGTCGACATTCGGCTAACTCACATAGAGGCGAACAAGGACTGGGCAACAGCGCAAAAGAATGATCTAGTGTTATCAAAAATTATAACAGCTAAAGAAAAGGATCAACGACCAACCCGAAACGATATATCAGCAGAAGGCCCTATAGTAAAGGCTTATTGGGCTCAGTGGAATAGTTTAAAGCTGATTAATGGTTGCTTATATCGTACTTGGGAGAGCGTAGATGGCAAAACAACATCCGACTTAATAGTAGTGCCATCCTCCAAGATAAGTGAAATCCTAAATGCATTTCATAATGGTCCTAGTGAAAAACTTAAGCAAAGGTTTTACTGGATTGGTTGTCAACAAGCTGTCACCGATTGGATAGCAAACTGTTTGCAATGTATAGCAGCAAAAGGACCAGTGAGAAGAAGCCGAGGGCAGCTACAGCAGTATAATTCAGGCGCACCATTCGAGCGGATAGCGATGGATGTGGCAGGTCCTTTTCCTATCAGTAACAAGGGTAATCGATATGTTCTCGTAGTGATGGATTATTTCAGCAAGTGGCCAGAGGTGTACACCATACCCAATCAAGAAGCAACCACAATTGTAGACGCATTTGTGAACAACTGGGTTTGTCGCTATGGTGTACCAATTGGACTGCACTCCGATCAAGGCAGAAATTTTGAGTCCATGGTGTTTAAAGAAATGTGCGAAATCTACGGAATAAAGAAGACCAGGACGACGCCACTATGCCCCCAATCTGATGGAATGGTAGAGCGATTTAATAGAACACTTAAGGAATACCTACGTAAAGTGATGAGTGAGCGTCAAAAAGATTGGGACGAGCACATACCAAAATTTCTGTTAGCATACCGATCAGCTGTGCATGATTCGACATCAAAAACACCTGCCAAGATTATTTATGGCACTGAGTTGAGATTACCTGGTGACTTGGAATTTGGCGCCAAACCAACAGTAGACGAAGATGAGAGTTATGCCGTAAAACAAGAAAACCTCAACGAATTACATGATTTTGTACGCACTCGAATAAAGATGGTCAGTGACAAAATGAAAGCGAGATACGATAAGGCAGCAAATAGTGAAGGCTACCATGAAGGTCAACTGGTTCTACTTTACAACCCAAAGCGGAAGAAAGGATTGTCTCCCAAATTGCAGACTAACTGGGAAGGACCTTATAAGGTAATCAAAAGGCTTAATGATGTTGTCTACAGAATTCAAAAGTAAAACAGTCCGAGGTCCAAGATGAAAGTCGTACACTTAGAGCGACTGGCAAACTATGGGAAAGTAGTTAAGGAGCCTATTCGGGACGAACAGGCTTAAGTGGGAGGCAGTGTTACGAAAAATAAATTAAGTAAAAAAAAGCGCCAAAGATTACAGCTAAAATAAAAGAAAAACGCGTATTATGGTAACATTTTATAGTAAAAAAAGTAACAATAACAAACACGTAATCTTGTCTTGTGCTGTTACCAGTAAAAACAAAAACACACATGCACACATATATCTTTATATTGGTGCTGCAAAAATAACTACGAAAACATTTTAACAACAACAACATAAGAAATGTTCTGTTCTACAAACTTCTACATGTGCTGCAGATATACGCACGCATATACATACATACAAAAATAAATTAACATGTTGACACACAAGTATTTTGCCATATGCAGTGATCTCGAAACTGAAAGAAAAATCTAGACACATTGAAATTTAAATAAAAAGGCAGAGCAGAGATTGGGAATCAAGTTAGTTGTGATTTAGCTGCGACAGAGTAAAGATCATCAGTGAATCCCTACGTGTGGTATTGTTCGACGATGTATATCCAGTAAAGTGTATTAAGTGTAAATAAAGTAAATTAGTAAATACACAATCAAATCAAGTGCTTATTATTGTAATTAAAGAATCCAAATAAATAATTTATTTCTATAGAAAAGGTTTATAGAAATAAAACGTTTTTAAAAGGTAAAAACGTAACAATATAATATAAAGATTTTATCTATCTTATATTAAATTTAACAGTGAGAAATATAAAGATATTTAAATGCAAATTTTCTAATTATGGGGTCGGCGTCTTGGGCCATAGCTGATGAAAATGGTTGTAGCTGGATACCAGGTCTAATGAGTTGAGTATAAATATAAGCACCTCTTCCTGGATGAAAAGGTGAGTAGATTTTCCGTGATTTTGATGTGGCAGTCAATGAGCCGCTTAGTCCGTAGATTTTCGCATGAGAGGTGTGGGTTAAAAGATTAAGCTTCATTTGTAGCCGCTTTGAAACCAAAGTAGCTTCGGATGCCGCATCGATGAGAGCACGAACGGTACATTTTATGTTTCCATTGTAGACATCAACGAGGGTCGTACGGAGAATAACGGAATGTGAAGCAGATGGTAGTTGGGTTGAAAACGTCTGTAGGGTCCTATCTATTGCTGTATTATCATTTAAGGGAGTTGTATTTCTTTGGAGGGGGGTTGATATTCGAGAATGATACTCATTTGAATGGGGTATAAAAGCAACAGAAGTAGGTGTTGATGGGTTAGAAGACGTTGTATTTTGGTGGGTGAAAGAGAGGGGGGGGGGGAGTCAGAGCGATGAAGTAAGGAGTGATGTTTTCTCTGACATATGTTACAAACAAATCGACTCTTACATTTCCTGTAGTTATGCGAGGTAGCGAGGCAATTCAAGCAGCGTTTCTGCCGTTTAACTATATTAAATCGTTCCGCAATCGGCATTAATGAATTAATATTCTACCCCATTATCTACGGATTATAATCTTCGAATTTCTGTAGATTTACGCCCTACCTACAGAAATCTATGTGTACTCTATAGAGCATGAGCTTAGTGACCATAATATGATAATCTTTGGATTTGAAGGCCAGTCAGTGAAACTTGATGCTGTCGTTGAACAAAAATATATACTTGATTATGAGCAATTTGGAAGATATTTAGACCAAAATCTATCTAATACAAATTTGATTACAACCTCAACTGAATTGTGTGAATATTTAATAAATATAATATCTAATGGAGCAGTACACTCAACAAAAACTAGAAACAAATATATAAATAGTCGAATAAGAATTACTCCTTGGGTTACTGACGAAATGTCAAAGCTGCTCGATCTTAAAGAACACTTATTGAAAACTCGTAGGAAATCTCGTAATAATAAAATAATTTGAAACCAACTTAAGAGAATAAGTAAAGTAATTCAAATATGTAACCGCTGCCTCATGAATAATTATTATATAAAAAATTTACACAAGTGTGCTGGAGATCCAAAAAAAACCTGGGCATTTTTAAATAAAGAGCTTGGTAGGAATATACGAGGTATGCAGGCTGTCGTAAACAGAGATAATGAATTCTTATCGAGTGACAAAGAAAAAGCTTTTGCGTTTAATGCGTTCTTTTCTAACTCTGTTAAAGACATACAAAGTCGAATAGAGGCAAATAACGAAGAAAATATAAACTTTTTTCGTACATTGACAAGAATTAGGTCAAACTTTGCTTTGCAAAAAGTAGAAAAATGTAAAATTCTAAATGTTTTATGTAATATTATTAATTCCAAAAGCCCTGGTCATGATAACATAACACCGAAAATGCTCTTAACGAGAAAGGAATTGGTAGCTGATATCTTAAACACAATTTTTGACAAAATGCTTGATGAAGGATGTTACCCAAACATTCTTAAGATTCAAAAAATAATTCCCATACCAAAAGAACCGGGATCGAATAAAATTGAACACTTCAGACCAATCTCTGTACTAAATGTAATTGATAAAATTTTTGAGAAAATTATATATGATCAACTCTCTGATTACATTGAAAGGAATAATATTCTATTTTGCCGACAATTCGGGTTTAAGAAAGGAAGTGGTACAGAGGAAGCAGTGATTAATGTTATTGAACACATATGCAGTGAGCTTGATGCAGGTTGTTGTGGTGTAGCAGGAGTTTTTTACGACTATTCAAAAGCTTTTGATTTAGTGGATCATAAGATTTTAATACATAAACTGAAATGTATAGGAGTAACTGATCAAACTTTAAAAGTTTTCGAAGACTACCTGTCTAATAGACAACAATTTGTACAGATTGGCAATGATAAAAGCAGCATGTTATCGGTTACTTGTGGGGTTCCGCAAGGCAGTGTCTTAGGACCACTATTATTTAAAATTTATATAGATGATATAAAGAATCTTAATTTGAATGGAAATTTGTTTACGTATGCTGACGATATTTGTCTCTTTTATCCTTTCAACTACAAAAAAGTTTTACAAACGCAAATCGAGTATGATGCAGCTATTATTTCGGAGTTTTCAAGAATAAAAAAATTAGTTCTTAACAGTAAGAAAACTAAATTTGTAATCTTTAAACCATACCGTTCTAGGGATGATGGTCAAATGGTTGTTCACATTGATGGTTCTCCATTTAATGAATCAAATACATTGAAGTATTTAGGCGTTAATCTTAATTATAATTTGTTATGGGGTGCCCATATTAACATCTTAAAATCAAAAGTCTCATCAGCAATAGGTATACTTTATAAATTTAAGAATAAATTAAAATGTGAAACTAAACTGCTGATTTATCAAGCACTTATTCACTCACATTTAACGTATTTGCCTATTGTTTATGGTTGTAAAGCAAATCAATCTTTGAAATCTCTTCAATCTGCCCAGAATAAAGCATTAAGGACTGTGTTTAATTTGCCTTTAAGATATTCTACCATTGATGTTTTCAAGAGCTACGCAAGGAATATCCTACCTGTCAGAGGCCTGTACAAACAGAAATTATTAATTTTTATTTTTAAAACTATTCTCTTGAATAATCAGCGATCTATACAATTTTTTCAAAATATAATACATACTCAAAGAAATACCAGACAATCGGAAATCCTAAGATGCTCGAGATGTCGTTTAGAGCTAACCAAACAACGTATTACGTGTGCTGGACCACATGAATTTAATATCCTACCGAGGGAATTACAAAATATTCAAACACTATCAACATTCAAAAGCCATGTGAAGACTTATTTGTTACAAAATATAGAAACGCTTCTTATGTAAAAACCTTATGTAAAAATTTTTTCTTTAATGTGCAAATATAATATATATATAAAAAAAAAAAAAAAAAAAAACACTTATGAATTATAAACTATATTTCTTCATTTATGTAAATATAACTTTGGCCATATAAGTTGGCTGTTCAGCCTCTCTTAAGCCTTTAGGGCGCTGAGGCATAAAAAAAAGTATTAATTGTATATGAATGAATTTAAATAAATAAAAAAAAAAAAATTCATATAAAGAGGAGAAACATAAATGAAATAGAATATTTGCATTTTTTTAACATACACATGTATGCTTGTTTGTAAATCATACCATCAGCGGTGCCAATTTAGCGCGTTTACTAAAAAACGCGCTAAGTTGGCGCGTTTTAAATAAACTTAATAAAACCACTTCAGTCCAACGTTTTCTTACTTTTTTTCGTAAATTTTCTAGTACTTTTTTTTACAACTATAAGAACAATTTTGTATAATTTCATTTAAGTATAAACAAATCATTCTTAACAATACTTTGGTGAAATTATTTTTAACTACATACACAAATATGTATAGTTTGTATAGTGGTAATAACCAATGTTAATTATCATCTTGGATTGAGATCCACAATTTTAAGAATTCTCTTAATGTCAATCCTGTTATCAAGCTGTTTTCATTTGTTATAAGTTTATTGAGTTTCCCATTTTCAAATGTAGAAGTTTAAAGAGCTTTTGGTATAATGAATTATTTTAAATCAAAAATAAGAAATAGAATGTTTCTCAACACAGTCAATTACTTAATACCCATTAAATATGGCCTAAGATTAAAAAACTCTTGTTGTGAAAATTATGATATTCCATTAGATGTACATACAGTGGCTCAATTTAATAACCGGACAGCTATGTCTCGTACATTTTTTTCCTATTGTTATACATCTTTTCTATTTCAAATTAAAAAATTCATTTAGTTTTTAATTTATTAAAATAAATATTACAAAAAATATTAAAAGTAACGACAAAAACGTTTTTATACTAAAAGTAACAATAACAAATTCATAATGAGACAAAAAATAAAATAAAATTAATAATCGGACACTTCAAAAAATTTCAGATTTTCTAGAATTTTTCTATATAACTAATAATAACCCTTGTTTTTGCAAAAAGCATCCATCCTCTTTGGAGCTGATTCCACTAATTGTTTACAGTATGCAGGATCAATATTGTCCTTTTCTTCCTCAAGGCCAAGTATCAGCTAAGCGATGGTAGAAATCGATTTAGATTTAAATTTATTCTTAAAATAGGCCCACAGATTTTCTACTATGATAATGTCAGGAGACTGTAGTGGCGTTATTATAACATGTGGGCAGTTATACAGTAACCACAATGGAGTATTAAGAGCTTAATGCTTTGGGTCGTTGTCCTGATAAAATTGAAAACTTTCGGAAATGCCCAATTTTTCAGCGCTAGCTACTAAATTTTCTTTCAAAATTGATATATACTTATACTGGTCCATAATTCCATCAACAAAAACCAGCTGAGCAGGACCCGCGGCTGACATACAGGCTCAAGCCATCGCACTTCCGGCTCCGTTTTTTACTGTGGAACGAAGGTTACTTGATCTATGTTCTTCATTTGGCTTTCTGCAAACATATGCTTTTCTATAAGAACGAAAGATATTTAATTTACTTTAGTCCGTGAATAAAACAGTGCTCCAGAACGAAAAACCATGTTTTTTATATTTATTACCAAATTTCAGTCTCCAAATACGATTTATGTTGTTCACAGATGGTTTTTTGTGGACAACTCTTCCATGGAAATTGTTTCTGCGAAGCACATTTCGTATTGTTTTGGGGTTGACGTTAATTTGCAAACTTTCGGACACCAGTTTAGTTAATTTTGGGACACTAAGTTTCCGACTTTTTTTAGTTTGATTTAAAATCCATCGTTCATCTGAAGGTGAACATTTTTTAGGTTGTCCTAACTTTATCTTATTCTCTACAGAATTGAAAATTTTAAATCGTTTAATAATATCGTGGACTGTAAAATTACTTGTTTGAACAATAGCACCTATTTCATGACAGACAAACCATACGGATATTGCTTTATGATCAACTTTCTAACTTTTGTAGATGTGTGGGCACATTTGTTACTCATTTCACAATTTATAACAAATTACGCTTCAAATACGTAGGATATTAAAAACCTTTTACTTTTGACGTTCCTACGAAGCTAACAATTACAATTGGCTTCTTTAAAAACGGGAATTTCCTTTTTAAAGTAACTATAAAGTATTGTAGTGGCGTCATGTCCGATTATTAATTTGTCGTTTAATATTGCCTTACTTGAAAATTTTACTTACAACTTTTTTTCTGAAAATAATTTTGATACCGTACATGGTCAATAATGTAACAAAGGGTTATAATAACAAAATAATCTAGTTTTAGTTTTTGGGAAAAAGGCAGTTTGATTATTATAAAAGTTTTATTAAAAAAATAATGGCTGTCCGGTTATTAAATTGAGCCACTGTATATGCAAAAATTTATTCAAATAACACGTATAATAATTCGAAGTATTACATACAATCGGTTTTGTGGCCAAAAGATGAGCCAGACGGTTTGAATGAAATTGGCGATGATCGATATTAACTTTACTCTTCTACCTTATTTTTTAATATCAAAAGGTTCCTTATTATTGATTTTAATCAGTAAAATATTAAAAGTTTAATATTAAACAAAAAAGAAGACTGAGTTACTATTTTAATATTTGACTGATTATTAAAGTAACCAAGTACAATTTTATGAAATGTTTAACATATTTCAATTTTTATTGATATATGTACATACCAATAAAATATTTTAAATTTTTGTTGTTTGGTAGTTTGTAAGAATCTACTTTTTGCACCTGAATTAAATTCCAAAACAAATATGTAGATACTATTTATTTTCCTTCAATAAAGACTGTACTTTTTCTAATATATGGGTCGAATTTTATTCAAATTTTATTTAGCGCGTTTGGAAACGGCGCGTTTTGCTTATAAATATTTGTCAACGCTATGTTTTAGTGCGTTTTAGCGCGTTTTGGGAAGGAGGCCAGCGCGTTTTAGTTGCAAAAAGTTGGCACCACTGCATACCATACCATTATATTGCTTGAATTTATGTTCTGGATTCTCTCTTTTGTATGAAGCAAGAAGAAATAAACAAGAGAGAAAATACACTGGCTATATTTGCAGTGTTAAAATGAGGGTTGACATCAAACCTGTGGACGACCGAACTTGTCATTAACAAGGTAACGAACATTGTTACACTGAGGCCTGTCTCTTTTCATTAACATATAATATATGATGATAATAATATACAAGTTGAAATTTAAATTGAAATTAAATTGAAGTTGATTGGGAGAAATATTCATATATGAGGACATATATAGAATTTGAAAATATTTTATGGAAATTGCTACTCTAGTGAAGAGGAACAAATAAATTAATAAATTTATTTATATATATACATATACATATTTATATATATTTATTTATTATATAATTTACATGTACACATATACTAATCGATAAATAAATTTAATATTATTTTTGAATACATTAATATTCTAAATTGACAATTAAAAAATTTAGAGAAAATAATAAAATATTTCTGCTCATATCACCTACGTGGGTAGTCCGACAAGTTTTTTGCGAAAAATATTTATATTTGATATACCCCCATATAAGTAGCTGGTCTTTCTACGTGAGTATAGTTTGATTACTCGCCTATCGATAGTGAATTGTCATACCCCCTTGAGAAGAAAAAGTCACTTTAAATATTTTTATATATTAAAAATTGTCTAAGCAGTATTTATGAATAAGATAATAATCATTAACCCCCCTTTTTTATAAAATTAAATTCACTCGTTTTTTATATATTGCATCGTCAATCGATTTTAACGTGTTTTCATACATATTTGTATAGACGTAGGTCACCTGAGAAATTTTTCGAAATATTATAATAGTATTTCTGTCTACTTTTTATAATACCCATTCAAAAAAAATATTTATCCCACAACATGGCGCTCTTAAAAGCCCTTATTCGATCTGCTGATCATATCAAAGAGTTTGAGAGTTACTTCGATAAACTTGATGTTGACCGTCACACTATTCACTCCTTGGAGATTCAAAAAAAAACGAGATGGAGCGATTCTGGAATGATTTTCGAGCATGTTATGAAGATGTCTTGGACAAAATTGATGAAACAAAAGAAAAGATCGACATTCAATCCGTAAAAGGATGTTTTTTCTCCACCTACGAAAGTCATTTACGTGGACTGTCAAAGGCCAATGAACTACTGGATGCTCTTCAACGGAAATCAAAACGGACGTCTTGTTTTGCTGATAACCTAGATCAAATCCCCCATGTATCGGTCCCCCCATGCGATACCGAAATCTTCCACGGAGATTATAAATCCTGGCCCACATTCCGTGACATGTTCACGGCCCTCTATCGCAATAACAAACGTCTCTCCCCGGTTGAGAAAATGTGTCACTTACTCAAGAAGACTCAAGGAGAAGCCCGAGACCTGCTGAAAACTTGCCCGCTTACAAACGATGGATTCGATATGGCTTGGGATAATCTCGTGAAACGATACGAAAATAAACGAGTCTTGGTGAACACATACATACATACATACATACATAACTGGCCTTTACAACCCTGTGTCAGGATTACGGCCTAGCTTCTCGCAGCACTCATGTTGTGTGTGTCAATTTTTATCCATGAGTACCGGGACCTACAGTTTAATGTCGACTCCGAACGACAGACTTGAGAAGCTTGTTCATGGCAATTAGTTACTCTCAGAGCTTTTGCCAGAAGACTGCTGAGAGGTAGTCGCCGAAAGAAATATTTTTTTCATATTCCTTTTTTTGAAGATGTCAGAGCCTGGACTCGAACCCAGGGCCCATATCTTAGTAAGCCAACACACTAACCACTAGACCACGGCGACTACAGTCTTGGTGAAAGCTCAACTTAAGTGCCTTTTCAATATTCCCCCAATTTCTAAAGAAACCGGCCCCAATATTAGGCGTTTACAACGCACAATCAACGATTGTGTTACAAACCTAAATCTTTTGATGATCGATACAAAAAGTTGGGATATAATCTTTGTTTATATCTGTTCAATATGTTTGCCTGACACCACCCTTAGTATGTGGGAACAATCTGTTTCTCAACCAGCCTCCCTACCCACCTGGAAAGAATTGGACGAATTCTTGACCTCCAGATTTCAAACCCTCGAATCTGTGGCAGATATTCGATCTACTTTTTCAAAACCCCATACCTCAAGCTCTTATAAACCCTCTAACCCTAAAGGCCAAAATATGCCTCAAGAAATAAAACTCAACAGTTACAATACCACCGTGTATACGCACAAATCTGGTAATTGCTCTCTTTGCCCCTCTACACACCCCTTAAGACTGCCCTATATTTTTACGAATGCCGATTGCGGAACGATTTAATATAGTTAAACGGCAGAAACGCTGCTTGAATTGCCTCGCTACCTCGCATAACTACAGGAAATATAAGAGTCGATTTGTTTGTAACATATGTCAGAGAAAACATCACTCCCTACTTCATCGCTCTGACTCCCCCCCTCTTTCACCCACCAAAATACAACGTCTTCTAACCCATCAACACCTACTTCTGTTGCTTTTATACCCCATTCAAATGAGTATCATTCTCGAATATCAACCCCCCTCCAAACAAATACAACTCCCTTAAATGATAATACAGCAATAGATAGGACCCTACAGACGTTTTCAACCCAACTACCATCGGCTTCACATTCCGTTATTCTCGGTACGACCCTCGTTGATGTCTACAATGGAAACATAAAATATACCGTTCGTGCTCTCATCGATGCGGCATCCGAAGCTACTTTGGTTTCAAAGCGGCTACAAATGAAGCTTAATCTTTTAACCCACACCTCTCATGCGGAAATCTACGGACTAAGCGGCTCATTGACTGCCACATCAAAATCACGGAAAATCTACTCACCTTTTCATCCAGGAAGAGGTGCTGATATTTATACTCAACTCATTAAACCTGGTATCCAGCTACAACCATTTTCATCAGCTATGGCCCAAGACGCCGACCCCATAATTAGAAAATTTGCATTTAAATATCTTTATATTTCTCACTGTTAAATTTAATATAAGATAGATAAAATCTTTATATTACAGTTATTTCCGCTTAATTGAGTCTCTAAAAATGCACGATTTTTGGTGCAATTAAACGGGAAACCCAATTAAGCGATAATTAATTAAGCCAGACGAGCAATAAAGCGAAACATCCACGTGTATAGAGAAAATGAAATTAATTTTTTTATTTATTAAGTTAAAAAATAGTGTTAGTTTACTAAAACAAAACAAAAATCAGGTACGTACATCGTACAATATTTGAAAACAAAAATTACAAAATTCTATATAAAAAGAGATCAAAATTTAAAATAATTACATTACATATGTGCATGCGAGTGTACATTAAATGTTATAAAAAAACATTATACATACATAAGTAAAACTATGATTAAAAAAATGAGTCATCAACATTTGAATTTTAGATTTGTTGAGGCTTTCGATGATTTGTTTTTCTATATCGTTCCATGACAAAAATTTTTTTCGTGCACATAAATGGTTTTAAGTTTGTGGAGAAAAAAATTAAGCAGGCGAAATCAATTAACTGAAACATTTGTTTGTGTTTTTCGCAACGCGGCCTCATTTTATGAATCAATTAAACGGGAGGCACAATTAAGCGGAACTCAATTAAACGGGTACTTTTGCATAGGAGGTTATACGGAATGATTTCGTTTCATGATTTTTAGTACAATTAAGCGGGAAACTCAATAAAGCGGGACTCAATTAACCGAAAATAACTGTATATTGTTACGTTTTTACCTTTTAAAAACGTTTTATTTCTATAAACCTTTTCTATAGAAATAAATTATTTATTTGGATTCTTTAATTACAATAATAAGCACTTGATTTGATTGTGTATTTACTAATTTACTTTATTTACACTTAATAAACTTTACTGGATATACACCGTCGAACAATACCACACGTAGGGATTTACTGATGATCTTTACTCTGTCGCAGCAAAGAATATAAATCATATAGAATGTGCATCACGTACAAGTAAAATTTCTTATGGCGGGTCGTAATGTTGGAACCCGCAAAAAGAATTGTTACTCTCTTACTCAGCAAAGAGAATTCGTTTACTCTCTTACTTTGCACACACAACATCACAGTGTATAAGACGATAGCCACAACAAAATTTTTACTTCGTGTCTTTTTTTTTTTGCTTAAGTACAGAAACGGTTTCATGCTAACAACAATATTCACATACAATACAATTTATGTGTTTGTGTGTCTTATTCATTGTGAGCTGTTTTCGTTTTTAAATTTTAAAACTTAGAGAATAATGTTGTTGGTTCAAATATTTTTGTGTAATAAAGAATACAGTGCTCCGATACGACTATATATGCTAGTGTAGGGCAAAGCATATTTAATTTGTAGTTGCGCGAAGGAAAATACATTAATCTACATCGAATATATGGCGCCCTATTTAATATCGTAATAAGAGTGTAGTTAGAAATATATTTTTTATTATTATTTATTTAAGCTCAACAATTAATTTTATATTTATTTGAAATTAAAGGTTAACTAAATCAAAGAATGTAATTCCAAAAATATTAAAAAAAAACAAGTACATACATATATGTATATTCATTAATGACAAATTTTCGAATGATAAATTGATGATTTTTCAATTATAAGAAACTTCTATTTTTATTTTTAATTTATATATGTATATATGTATGAAATATATATATGGACGTATATATAAATTTTTAAAACAAAAGACACTTAAATTTTTTTTATGTTAAAAATAAATAATAAATAAATAATAATCAAGATTAAAATTATTTCTTATTTTATACTTCAAAGCATCAAAAAGTATGTAATTTAATTTACTTCTCAACTATCCTTTAGATATTTTTCTCCAACTTAAACTATTGTTTTTTTTTTATCTTTTTCGTCGATATTATTTATACATATTTTGGTTTATTATATTTTATATTAAAATGAATTTATGAAATTAAATAGAATGCGATCTTGAGTCTAGTCAATATAACAATGAATATATTTTTTAAAAATTTTTGAAATATCAATATACAAATTTTCAATGAAACAATAATTATAAAAAAGTTTTAAAACAAAGTAAATTACAGTAAACAATAAAAGTACTCTGTGTTCTATGAAACATTAAATCTTTATAATTTTCCTACTATGTAGGCTTGAATCTGTTTCTGAAACAATAATTAAAGACTCCAAGAAGTTCACATTATTATCCCGTTAACTTGTATATTTTGTGGATTTTCATCTCCATAAAAAGGCTAATAAAGCTACTCTTTTTAAAGATTATTTATTGGATAAAATATCTAAATTCAATGTTTTCGAAGGAGTACCAATAATAGAAAATCCAATACCTCTATTCTGTGTTGAGAACAAGTGTCGGCAAACTACTCTGGGGTCATTCGTTTACATTACTCAATAATAAAAGATTTTATACCAATTTTTTGCGGTTCAGATTTAAAGACATTATGAAACATTAAAATGTGCTTTTCGCTTGCATCCATTAGTTTATCTGATGGGGTAGCTAAATTTCCAAAATCTGTTAGCGATTGATAATTTTTATAATATATGAAAAGCTCGCTTGGGGCTGTTAGAACTTCATCATTTTTCTCAATTCCGCACTACACTTTTCGCACTGTAATTTTGGAGTGACTTTAAATGCTATGTATCCAACAAAGTATCCCATCGACACAAGTTCGAAATTTATAGCTGCAGAATTATGGATAACATCTTCCAAAAAATAATCTGCATATATATTGCTGTCGAAATCAACGTCATCAATTTTATTGTAACTTGGTTCTCTATGTTCAATATATAAATCTGCTTCAAAGTTTGCATCAACTTGCGTTATCTCGTCTTGTAAATGCAGACAATTGCTGGACGAACTTGACTGAATTATTTTAGTTACCATTAATTTTCCCAAAATGTTATTCAATTCGGCTACGGAAGGGTTGTTATTGTTGCCACCTTTTTGCCGTAATACAGAAAAAGTGTTTTCTAGTTTTTTAGAAATATAAATCACCACCTTCCCACTATTAAGACAATCAAAAATTTGGCCATTTTTTCCATAAACTGAGCTGTTGATAAAGCCAATTCTGCGGAACATTTCTTAAATTTTGTGGTTTCAGACGTTGTTTGAATAGCAGCAGAAACAGGCCTGCTGAAAATTTGTGTGGCAAATATTACACGCATTTTTCAAAAGTGTTAGGAAAAATATGTTGCCGCGTTAGTTTTGGGCACATTTTTGTTTTTGCATTTGCTTCCATTTCTTACAATTCCCTAATTACCTGAAAGCTTGCCGTCCCATCCGGGGTTTTTATGTCACATTTTAGCCACCCCTTCCGCAAAGGTTTAATTGAGTGTGGGAAATTATAAAGTCAAAAAACTTTTTGATCGCTTAATTCAAAAAACGGTTTTTTAGCAGATACTTTAAGATTGGAAAAGCATTTTCGGTTAGTCAAGCACATATAAGGGCACAAATATTAATACCAATGCTTTTTAAAATATTAATATTTTCTTTAACAATTTTACTTAAAGAATCTGCAGATAAATCATTTTGGGAAGTAAAATAATTTAGAATGATAGGAAAATGGATGCAAGCAAAAAACACATTTCAATATTTCATAATGCCTTTAATTCGGAATCTAAAAAATTGGTATAAAATCTTTTATTATTGAGTCATGTAAACCACTGATCCCAGAGGGGTTTGCCGACACTTGTTCTTAACACAGAATAGAGGTATTGGATTTTCTATTATTGGTACTCCTTCAAAAACATTGATCTTGAAGTACAGAAAAAGGAAGTTCCAAAAAAAGAAAATTAGATATTTTATCCAATAAAAAATCTTTACAAAAAGTAACTATATTAACCTTTTTATAAAGAAGTAAGAAATAATTTTAATCTTGATTATTATTTATTTATTATTTATTTTTAACATACAAAAATTGAAGTGTCTTTTCTTTTAAAAATGTATATATATATATGTACATATATATAATACATACATACATATATAAATTAAAAATAAAATACATACTTGTTTTTTTATATTTTTGGAATTACATTTTTTGGTTTAGTTAACCTTTTATTTCAAATAAATATAAAATCAATTGTTGAGCTTTAATAAATAATAATAATAAAATATATTTCTAACTAAACTTTTATTACGATATTAAATAGGGCGCTATATATTCGATGTAGATTAATGTATTTTCCTTCGCGCAACTACAAATCAGAGTAGGAAAATAAACAAAACTGAACGTTTGATCTCATTTTGTTGTATTCTTTACAATAAGTAAAACAAAAATAAAACAGAAACAGTGAGAAAGATTGTCCCATTTAATTTTGTATATTGTTTTTGTTTTGAGTACTACAAATACACTAACTCAAATATGCGTAGGTACAACAAAAAATGAATGAGAAGAAAAAGGATAGAAGAGTAAAAGAGAAGAAGAGAAAAAAAAACAACAAAAAACAAAGCAAGCACAAGAGCGAAAAGCTAATTGTTTCATTTGCGCTCTTTCTCATTTAGAAAGTATTTGTGTTTGTTTTGCTCATGTACAATACTATTAAAAAAATTTTGAAAAGTGTATGACTTTGTTGAAACTTTTGCGAAATGTTTTGTTTGTTTGCCCACTCTGCTACAAATTAAATATGCTTTGCCCTACACTAGCTTATATAGTCGTATCGTAGCACTGTATTTTTTAATACACAAAAATATTTGAACCAACAATATTATTCTCTAAGTTTTAAAATTTAAAAAACGAAAACAGCTCACAATGAATAAGAAACAAAAACACATAAATTGTATTGTATGTGAATATTGTTGTTAGCATGAAACCGTTTCTGTACTTAAGCAAAAAAAAAAAAAACACGAAGTAAAAATTTTGTTGTGGCTATCGTCTTATACACTGTGATGTTGTGTGTGCAAAAATTTTGTTGTGGCTATCTTGTTGGAGTTTCGTCACTGTATGTACTGTGGCTGAACGAAAAGAACTAAA